>CM070659.1:23828398-24428398 GCA_036346575.1 Dendrocalamus sinicus | reverse complement strand
AAAAGGATTGTCAGATATGAGAATATAGTGGACAAGGAAGAATACAATCAATTTGATAAGTTGCCTCCTTTCAGAAATAGCATAAGGGTCGAGGAAGAACAACGTAACAAAACTAGCTACATATGCGTCAATCATCATGACGGGCTAATTTTTAAAGGAAATAAGCAAGTGGAATGATAAATGAAATGTTTATGTATCATATGTTCTATATTTGCATTTATGTATATGAGAATAAGTGATATATATATATATATATATATATATATATAGGAATTTGCAATTATGTATATGAGAATCTGTGATTTATATGTGAATTTGCATTTATGTATATGAGAACGTGTGATATATGTGAATTAATTTGCATTTATGTATATGAGAATGTGGAGAATGTGTGATATATATTTATTTATATATATATATATATATATATATATATATATATATATATATATATATATATATATATATATATATATATATATATATATATATATATATATATATATATATATATATATATATATATATATATATATATATATATATATATATATATATATATATATATATTTGCATTTATATATGAGAAATAGTATATATATATATATATATATATATATATATATATATGTGTGTGTGTGTGTGTGTGTGTGTGATTTTGTATTTATGTATATGATTTAAAAGTGATTCACAAACGATTCGATTTTACTTTAGAACTATCTGTGATGTGTATTTATCACAGACGGTTCTAATGTATAACTATCTGTGATGTGTACATTATCGTATACAGTTATAAAGTAGAACCATATCATGAACAGTTCTAAATTAGAACTATCTGTGATGTGAATTTATCACAGATGGTTATAGTTTAGAACCGTCTGTGATGTGTATTATCACAGACGGTTATAGTTTACAACCGTCTATGATGTCCAACCTATTTATATCCAAACTCTAGAGATTTTCATGCTTCCATGCACTCAGACTCCCATGAGCACGAGCTATCACCTCCTCCCCAGAGCACAAGCCGTCGCCTCCTCCACGATGTGCCTCCTCCAAAAGCACGCCTCCTCCATGAACACGCTGCCACCTCCCACGAGCCACTGCCTCCTCGCTGTGCCTCCTCTTAGAGCATGCCGCCTCCTCTCCCGAGCTGCTGCCTTCTCCCTCGAGCCCGCCACCTCCCCGAGCACGCCTTCTCCGCGAGCACATATGCTGCCTCCTCCCTTGGGTGTGCCGCCTCCTCCCCAAGCATGCTGTCCTCCTCCCTGGTGCGCCTCCTCCCCGAGCAAGGTAGTTTCCCTGGTCATGACCTCAGTGCTCTGCTCTGTCCTCATGGCTCATGGCCTCATGGGGTACATCATTCTAGCAACGAGCCTTGCCCCTATTTCCTTCTCGGTGGCTTGGATTGCCACTGTCTAGTGACCTTTTAGTTACTAAAATTTCTATCCTGCATAAAGTTTGTCATGCTGGTAGTTTAGTTCATTATCTTTGACAATATGTGAATAGTATTAGTACTAGGACTTTTGTATAATAGATTGTGGACTTTTTGAGATTCCACGATGAGGAAACTTTTCATACTAGAGATCATTGCGACTATCAATTGAAGTTTTCTACTAGCTTTTGCTTTTGTCGATTGCTAAGATAGATACTTCTGTTTCGGTATAGTTTACTGCTATTCTGATTATTGTTGAATTCATTTGATACCGTAGTAACATATATTTGTTATATACTTCTAGTTATTGCCGAAACTCTGTTGGCACTATAGTAACAATTCTTTTTTTCTATTTGTACTTGTAGCATGCAATTGACTTTGTCTCTTATTTAAGGTAATTTATACATTGGCAGAATAGTAAAGATATAGTCACTTTGATTATTGATATATTGACAAGAGTGGAAGAAGGTGAAGATTTAATCTTGTGCAACACCTCAATTAAGAGCAAATTTCACAACTTTAATCTATGCAATATGCAGTTCATAAATGCCCACTTTCCTATACAGTTCAGCATATTATCACGTGTTAATGATCTGAATGTTTTATCTATTGAGAGATAATAGGTTTATCTTCATGTCATTTACATACTACTGGATATATGCTTTACTGTTAATACCTGGATTTCAAATTAACCTAAAATTATTGCTAAAATCTATTTCCAACAATCCAAGGCACCGAGAAGATGTCATCCACTCATTCTTCGTCATCGTCGCCTCATGCGTGTGATGCACCGTCCTCTTAAAAGTACAAGTGCCATGGAAGGGGATTATCGAAAAGACCCGAGGGCCGATTTACCATCATAGATGTCGATGTGTTTGGGACCGCTCTCAATCCTCATCGAGTAGCATCCGTATTCTAGAGAATGGTCAGAATAGTTGCATGGGAACGAGTTGAGATCATATATGCTTCATGCAAGGACATGAGCAAAGATCAGAAAAATGAGCTAGTGGCAAAAATTTTTCATCGTTCAAGATGTCGGAAGAACGCTAGACCTCTATGCGATGACATGCATAGCTAGTAGTGTGTAAAGCATGGAAGAACTTCAAGAGCATGCTTATCAAGGAATACGTGGAGAAGGATCTGATGCCCTTCCAGAAGTATCCATTCCTGGAACCATGCTGGCAAGAGTTTGTGGTGAAGAAGATGATTGATAATTTTAGTAGTGAAAGTGCAGCGCACAGGGCCCTCTAGGCAAAAAATAGGCACCCCCACAGACTTGGCACCACTGGGTATGCAGGTAAAATCCCATAATAGAGGAAGGAGGATGAGTAGGCAATCCTGCGGGAGACCTCCCTGCCATTTGCCGAGATCCCTAATGAGTGCGCCCAAAACTGGATAAGAGCAAGGTCATCTACCATGTCATTGGGGGTCATCTCCTTTTGAAACCCCACAGATGAGAAAGTGTCCCACCGTCTGATAAGATATCGAACTAACTAGTTTGTAATTACTCCATAACTTCATAGGAAGTGAAATGACATTGTAACACCCCAGCCAAACAATGACCTGGAATGCTACCCAACTAGAAGTAAAGCAATGTTAACTAATTGTGTTATACAAAATTTCGGCAGAGCCTCCTTTGTTTATCTTTCTAAATCAGAGATTTCACAAGCAGTGTCGATTATAATAGACAATCCTCAAGTAATAAGTTCAATGCTAAGCAAATAGATTAAAGATTACTAAACCATTCATGGATATAATACCTAGAGAAAGACCATGAGCATCATAATATTCTAAACTCTTATTACAATTAAAATCCAAGGGTAATAATCAAATGGTACTTAAATAGTCATTGCGTCTTATATTTAATTTTTCTTCCTTTATTTCCATTATGGGTGGAACATGCAAGTGCAACAAGACTGATCCTTTTTTCCCCATGCATGCCGACCTCATAACGGTACCCAAAAAAACAACAACAACAACAAGAGTGAGTCCAACGACTCAGCAAATATAATAGATAGTAACAAGAACATTCATGAACATCACTTAACACATTCATCCATCAACCATATAAATAAGTCATGCTGTGCAAGATGATCAAAAATCTCTTTACCTCTTTCTCTTTTGCATTTTACCGGTAATGCAAAGTGTGCATCCGTCGATGCACACCCATGCCTGTACCATCTGGTACAGGGACCAATTGCCCATACTCCACAAGTATGGGGACCTTTAGCCCGTCATGTCATCAACATGACGGGGACCTCGGCGCTTAGTCATCTCGTGACCAAGACTTCAATAGATCAACATGATGCATATGCGTGAATGTCTCAATAAAATAAATCTTGCATTCACATTATCCATGCACCAGAGATACTCATAAACACTGTAAATTACAATCACCCATAAACACCACCAATACATCCTTACCATAACCATGAACACATATATTCATATTATAGATCAAACATCGACATTCCACACTATCAATTTTTAAACCATCATTATACTTGCCTTAACCGCGAGAAAATGGGGGATGTGCAGAAGGTGCCGCCTCTGGGATCCGTCCTCCACCTGAATAATAATTATAATATTTGCTAAGATAACAATAGCAGACCTTTGCCCAAATAAAAATAATCACGAACTAGTAAATTCGTCTAACTTGGTTCCAATTCCCAAATCCTACAGGTCATCCCGCCCCCCTCTGTGGACAGTCAACTTCAAAAATTCATATCTATTGGTACAGAAGTTCGAATTGTGTGTTCTTAGACTTTATGGAAATATACTTAAATTATCTAACTAAACCTAGTTGGTGAGCCTCCCTGATTCGGCCATCTTCTACCCGCACCATCTAATTTTCTAAAACATCAATTTCACATTGGGTTCTCTGGACAGAGCACTTAAAATGCCATAACTTCCAGCCCAAGTGTCCCAATTGTAATTTCTTGACCTTCCTGGAAAGCTAAGACAATTATCTACAACTTTTATAATATGGAGATCCTCTGATTCTCCCGTTTTCTAATCGTCCAATCCAATCTACCAAAATCTGACAGAAATCTCCCGATCTGCAGAACAGTCTTTACAAGAAAAATCATAACTTCTGCTACAAAGGTCCGATCGACGCGTTCTAGCAGTTCATGGAAAGATAACGACGTCCTCTACAACTCTCTAGGAGAAGTACAGACCTGAATCCCCACAAAACTACCCCAAAACAGCCGTCCAACAAAATCTTTCCTAGCAGTTCAGAATACCGACATTGCTACCACAACTAAAATATACATCTAATTGGGGTGAAAACAGGGGTTACCCTTGACGAATTGCTGAAGAACACGACGAACACCCAACGAACTCCTTCTCTTTTCCTTTCCCCTTTTTCCCTTCCTCTTCCCTTCCTCCAGATCCAAACGCCTCGCTGCGATTGTTCTCCTTCCTCCGCTCGACCGGCAGCGAATGGAGATCTTTTTCACCGGTAGGGGGCTTCGATGGAGGAGAGGGGAGGGAGAGGGGCTGCTGGACATGGGAGGCGCAAGGGGGAGAGAGGGGGTGGCGGCTAGGGTTTGGGGGAGGGGTGCCTCCCCCTTTCTGGCCAGCCACCTCTTGGGCCAAGGCCCAGGCCCAGGTTGCCAGGATTTTCAGAAATTCCCCTCTAAAAATTATTGTTTAATTCTTTTCTATAAGGTCCCTCACTCCAATTAATCAATTAACTCTCGAATCGCTTTTGGGGTATTACAGACATGTCGGTCTCTTATAGGAAGTGCAGAGTGCAGAATCTTCCCAAGACTCATTTCAGGCAGTCAGGGAGAGAGACAACAAGGAGCACCCAGGTTGCACGAGAGGTCTTGGTCTTTATGTTCTATAGAAATTGGGATTCTCAGAGGACTCTGAAGCATACCAGAGTAGGAAGAGAGCCAAAGCTGAGCGTGAGGCATGGCTACAAGAGGAGATTCATGCATCCCTCAAAAAGGACATCATTAATGCCATCAGAGATAAGATGCAATGGCAGAGAGCATCTAAAAAGATTTAGGAAAAATTAGTTGGAAGCCCCCGCCACTTCTATGCTAGCCAGCCCCCAACTATTGGAGGAGCTATGCGTCCAACCCTATCTCAGAAAGTGGCTACAGATTTTTCTATCGATGATATCCTGATAATAATTATTATATCTCGAATGCTCAATACATTGATAGGCCTGTTTGAGTACAAGCTCCGAGTGAGATATGCCTCTGTTGCATTTGTAGGAATGGGGATAGTCCTTTTGGTACTGCACATGTAAAATAACAGCTTAGCCTTATACTGAGCGTTTATGTTTAATATAGTGTTAAGTCCTTTGTGGCTCGCCGTTTGGTCTAGTTTGCTTGCGAGCTGTGGAGGTGGGTCTCCAAGGTCGTGGGGCCCAAAGTCTGTTTATATTATGGTTCATGGAATATGAAGTTAGTTGGCTTTGCAATTATCCGATATTTATTTATTGGTTGCTCCCTGTGGGTATACAAAAAAAAACAGAGGTGCTACTAAAAGTTGGATTAACAACACTTTTGAAATGGTAAGTGTGTGGTGGTAGCATCTTAGACCCTATGGAGGGCCGGGGTGTTACACGATGTGGCACGGACGCTGAGTCCGTTGCCTCCACTGATCGAGTCAGACTCAAACGCCTAGGCTAGCTCTCGTCTATCTTTTATCTCATTTTCTCTATTTACGCAAAGGTCCTTAGGACGGTTAAAATCACAATATTATAAAAAATTACTTTCCAAAGTCATTTATAGTGAATATGACAAGTTGCAGACGTTAATTGTATATGCAGTTTGTCTTTTTCCCCCTCACCGTGGTGGGTGACTTGCGTCCAAAATTTTGCAAAAATATAGAACTATGTGTACTACATCTACAAATCTTTTTCAGTAATTTTGTAATAGTGCAAAATGCTTTTATGGTGATTGTCAAAGGATGCCACATGCCTCTGCTCACTAAATCCTCATCCGCTTAGAAATTAATTAAATTTTAGCCAATATAATCTTATACATTCCCCAATAAGGACCACAAACAATCACTAAAGTGGAGAGAGAGCAAAATTACACACGAAGTCACAAAGAGATAGGATTTTCTGCACAGGGATAGCTACCCACCTGGTGTGCACCATTGGATTTTACATCAAGTTTCGTTACTTTCTCCTCCCTATCAACCTCAAAGACTTCTAACTCAAAATTCGAAGTTTTTCAGCACAAAATCTCTCATTTCCACCTCAAAAATTCAACTTTCAGCTCAAAAATTTGAGAACTGCCAATACCGTAGTTGAAAACTATCAACTCAAAATTGGTAACTTTCAACTTAACTTTGAAGACTTCCAACTCAAAATTTTCCACTTCAACTCAAAAATTTCAACTTTCAATTGAAAAATGTCGAATTTCAATAAAAAAAATTTCTGGGCGGTAGCTACCCGCTGGGTAGCCATATATTTTCGAAGTCGTCACAAATGTATACATACATAGTCCAAACACATGTATACACGGTCCAAGAACAATATAAGTGATGGTTCTCCGTTAACCAATTCTTAAAGTTTTGATTCCATGCACCTCTTACAAACCACTTAACATGATAACAGTGCCCCGAATGCATAACAACCTTGGCTCAAAGCAAGGGTCCAAAGGAATTTCCTTATTTATCATTGTTAATGATTTGTTATTGAGTGTGACACTATCGCTTGTCCCTTCTTTTTGGTTTTGTTTATCATATACATAGCTAAGCTGAGACTAATGATGATCACTAGACTACTCTTTTCAGATATGATTATAGAAGTTTTATATTACATCTATATATGGGTTCAAGGGCTGTAGGTACCTAGCCTTAAATGCAATAGGATAGTTAGTGCAAGCGTGCAGTTGCCAAAATTATATATATATACAAGTTGGTAATCATTTTTTAACATGAGATGCATCATAGTGTTTGTACTTGTGTTGGAGGGTGCCTGCAACAGAAAGTTGGTCTTGAAAGGGATGGGGAGGAGGAGCGGTCTACCCCACAAATGCACTAATCCTATTTCATTAGATCTAATTCTAAAGCAATGCCAATACTTCTTGTCTCTAGAGCCTCCCCCCATTGTCTCCTTCATAATTATAAGATCATGGCCAAAGAAGACAAAGCCAAACATGGCACTACAACAGTTCAACTAGATAAACAAGAACACATCACGCCGACATTTCTTTGGCTGGTTATGCTCATAAATACATTGGCGGTGCAAATGATCGATTGAACCGTCGCATTTGGTTTATTGCTTACAAGTTTTTTGTTCTATTAAAGACATAATAATGGTGATTAATTAGAATGGATATTTAGGCAACCTCTTCAAAAAATAGAAGTAAAAAGGAGGGTGCATATAATGAGATAAGGTGTTCCAAAAGACAAAAAAGGTTACAAAATGATCAAGTGGAGTGTTGTATAAGGATATCATCGTATGTTCATGCTCTCTAGCTAGCCTTTCGTGTCGTTGCCATTATCCTTGATAACCACTGGTTACTGACGAACTAGTCGCATATTAGTAGCAATAGAACGTTGTGCGCATGCATGCGTGCGTGTGCACGCGTGCCTGTCTCGTTAATCCGTTGTAAAGCTACACCATCTAGACAAGCAATGTCTCAAATAAGGTAGTGTATGTGCACGGATGGGAAGAACTTTTGATAGGTAAGTTAGGATTATTTGTATCGTGTAGTAAAGATTCGGCTACAGTACTGTACACAATATCAGGTCAAAAAGGAATTTTTGAGAACTTATTAGTACTTAACACTCCAATAAAACATGGGCCGTTACTTTTAACAACTTTATATATGCTTCAGTTTATGTTTAGTTGTAGAAAGGTCTGACAAGTAATATGTAACTGGTAGAAAGGTATAATCACCTGGAAGACATGTAAGGTCCAGAGATATGCTATAAGGAAATTGAATATTGAAACTATGAATGATGCCTAAAGCTAGATAACTATGGCTATATATTCAAATGTTTAGATGCTAATTAAGTTTGCAGTCATCCCTTTTAGAAATGCTAAACCTTGAGAAATGATTATGAAAGGCAACTTGGAAGAGGCTAGAAACATGGATGTGTATAGCAGGACATTACTTCGTGAGGATATATAGCTAGAAAGTGACTAGGAGATTAACTGGTACATCATGATATGATCCTTAGGTATGGAAGTTAAACTAATTAAAGCCCCTTTCATCCTGTGGAAGGGAAAGAGTGAGAGGAGAACTTTATCTTTTATCCACCTCCGAGATCAAATTTACCTTTTGCTTTCTCATATATATATATATTCACGAGTCTCTGTGGATGCATGCTTATGTGTATAGACCTCAAGCACATATATATTCAAGTAATGCAAGATATAAAGGGCCTATATGCAAATATTTCAACCAGGAAATACCATAGTGAAAGTTATTGTGACAGATGCTTACATGTAAATACAAGGACTAATATGCTATGTGATTAGGCCTTCTTTTAGGTGTAAGGGTGAGCATGTCTAAGCCCTAGATCGCACCCCTCTTAGGAGAATTTAAACTTCTGGTGTCTTCAAGCTGAAGCTGAAACTCCACAAAACCTGAAGGTATTTGTTGGATGTCATATGCATATACACTCTCAATAACTATTCACACTTAATCCCACCACTGATCTAAAAGAACCCTCCAATTAAACTATGTGCACCATTTGCCAAAAACACGTTAGAGATCGAAGTAGTGTGCTTTAGAATTTGTAATACTCCATTGACTTTTTAAACTCTTAATTTAGTGGAAATAGATATCAGAATATGATCTTATGCATCATCCCACTACAACACAAACCCTACATAGACTCATTTTTAAAATAGTAGAGGCATTTTTCATATCTTTGTATTATTGAAGAGACGTTTTTAAAAAAACCTCATAAATGACTTTCTATGCATCGTCACCATAAACATAGAGATGTATTATTAAAATGCCTCTATATTCTTTGTGGCATTTTATAGAGGCGTTGTATTGTGTTTGTAATAGAATAAAGATATTTCATAGTGGTATTATGTAATAATATTCTAGAAATATTCCTTGTGAGGATCTGTGTATAATTAGTGGAAAAGAGATACGTGAAAATAGGATGTGTGAAATTTTAGTGTAGGGATTATGTAATAATATTCTAGAAACATTTCTTGTGAGAAAGAGATTGTGGATCTCGGTTTTCGTCTCATGAGTAATGTTCTAGTTATTTCCTCTGTTTCATTTATTTAATTAGAGATTAAAAATTCTGATTAGAGAGTGAGGTTGCGTGTGTTCGTTAGAGGGATCATTTAGTAGATCAGTTTAATCTGATGTATAGGGTTGTATTGCTATTACGAGCATTATATGGTCATAATTTGGGAATTTCATCTACTAAAAGTTGTAGACAATTTTGATAGATTTTTTGTAGAATTTTTATTCTTGTTAATCAGATGAGTAGATTGTGAGATATGAATTTTGTAATCTTGTTGTGTAGTAAATTTATCGTGTTTTGGTGGCACGTATTACTCTGTTATAGTCAATGGTTTAATTTGGGAATTTGGTCTACATGAAAAATGTAGGTAGATTTGTAAGGTTTCCAGAAAATCTAAGAACACAATTTTTACATAAGTAGAGTAGAAGTTATGAAATTTTGAGGGCTGCTGTCCGGTACCTAGTTGTTGCTAGACACAGTTGAGGAAAACATTAATTTGACTATGTTAATGGCAGAACTGAATTTTGAGCATAACTAAAAAGAGGTAGCTAACTTTCTGTAGATTCTAAAAATGCTATGGTTTGCTATATTTGCATGAGTAAATTAAAAGATATAAAAATATTTAGCTTGTTGTCCAAATGAAGACAAATTTGTCTTCTGGGTTAATAATGAGGCTTAGATGATATAATCATGAATTGTGGCCAGCTAAGGAAATGTAGAATTTTTTTGTAGACTCCAGAACTGGTGTGGTTTACTTTGTTTAGACTTGGGAGTCAAAAATATGATTTTTTTAGTACTGGGACAAAAGGATTGACTATCTAGTAACTGAAGAGAATTGTGGATTTAAAAAGCGTATAGGAGCATTGTCGTTTATATGTTGCTATGTATTGCAGTGGGCTATACTAAGAATGAGTAATTGCTGTAGGAGGAGTATGTCGAGTGTATTGTTATCTCCTAATCAAACCGGTCATCGCAATTAGAAAGGCAAATGCTTAGTAGAATGATAGATGATGATTAATAATTTCTCAATATTATTGAATTATTCATGTCATGCAATAATTTTGATTATCTTTTGTTCAGTGTCATGACATATACATTACGAGCTAGAGCAGTAAGAAAGTAAATAGCCATGAGTAAAAATATTTGACAATTCTAACGTGCTCTTAAGTAAGACCTACAAAGGTAAGCACATCCATAGGATGAAGGAAAAGACCTACTTCGGTAGGCACCTCAATGGGATGGAGGTAAAGGGTGACATCGATGGGTATGCCCTCTACTATACCAGTATAAGCTATAAAAGAAGACAGATGCATTGTATTGCATTCATGAAAAAGAAAGATGAGATATTGAGACATGTCAATGAGAATTGATGAGAATGAGATGTGAAATGTGAGTTAATGGTAAATGGGTAAAAATTATTAAAATGATATGGATTTATTTATTGTTCTACTTTGTACTTGCTGAATCGTGGACTCACCCTTGCTCTATTGTTGTTTTTAGATGAATGATGAAAGCAGCACGCATAGGTGAAAGTAGCACATAAGACAATGCCCACTTATAGTTCTTTATTCACTTAGAGTTCAATAATTTATGTTCATATTCAATTTAGATAATCCATGTGATAATTAGATGATCAATGGTTTTCCCTTAGCTCTTTATGGTTCATATTAATGCTACAAGATGTCTACCTTGGTTTAGCTTTATAATCGATTCATCCTAGTGTATTTCTGAAATTTATTACTGTATTATTGATGTGTACCATGTTAAGAACAAACTATTGATTACTGTATTGCCAAAATTTATGTTCATTATTATGTTGAATATTTATTCTTGAAGCCTAGTTATTAGTAATACTTGTTTATTGATTAAAATTGGTAGCGACAGTAGTTGTAAATGACATCTTGGGCTTTTGTTAAACTGGGGTATTACAATTGGTATCAGAGCTAGCGTTAGGTTCGTGGTGAATAAACTAATAACTTTACTTATTAATAAACTAAATTTTGACATAGGTTTGGTAATATAATGAAAATAATAATAACAATAAAATGACTTAGAAAAACTTAATGCTGAAATTTAACGAAGGATGATTAAACTAAATATGGAACTTGACACAATGGTGCATAGTAGGATGGGATTGGGTCATATATTGCATTTACGCTTCTGTTAACTGTATAATTTGTTAATGAATGTTGAGATGTTGTCTATGTTTGTATTGCATAATTGGTTAATTGAGATGAGTAGCTATATCGAGAGATAGAAGTCACGGTTATGGTCATAGGCATGGCCAGGTTGTGTCACGATGTGTGGTGCATGAGTAATGATGACTTTTCTTGGTTACCCTTAGCCGTGAATGATCGGGGGTGAGTTTCTATTGGTCATCTTGATCTTTGGGTGAGTTATGATTCTTTCCATAAGTTTTCATTGGTTGGTTATTTATAGTGTGGGTAATGTTCTTTCAATCTCCATTTTGTTTCATGAAGAAATTATTGTTATTCTAAATGTTGAACTATTTTTACTACCCACGAAAATTGTTAAGTTTCAAGGTCATCTTTTTATGGAAGTTTTGCCATTTTATTTGGGAAGATGATTTGGTTATTTATTCGGTGTTGTGGATAATAGAAAATGTCTTTTGCAAGTTTATTCTCTTGAGGAAGGTTTACATCCATGTGGCTCTTGTTGGAAATTTTGAGCAATTAATGTTAAATGCTCCTTTTTTTTAAGAAGAGAATTTTGAACTCTCTTATGATGTCTTTCGGATGCTTGGGTGAGATGTCGTGATCTTAGGAATCAAGTGACAAGGTATAGGTTGGCAGGTGTTGTAGATGGCATGGTGTATAGTTGATCTCAAATAACATCCTTTGGAGAGATATATGTTAAATTTGATGGTTCCTTGGAGCAGTTACTTTGTGAGTAGTGATTAAGAGTATGCTCTTTCCTAATAGGAGTTAGTGGAATATAAAGAAATATGAAGTATTGATGGATGATCCTTAATATTGTTTAGTTTGCCAAAATTTGTTGGATACATAAGATTATTTGGGTCTCAATGGATTAACTAATTGTTTAGAATGGATATGCTAAGAAGATGTTGAATTATTGTCTTGGTGGATATTACTTTTAGACGTAACCTTACTATGGATATTGGTGATCATATTAAATTGCTAGATCTATTTATCAACATGATTAATTATTGTAATTATGTATAAAGGGGTTCAAAAAAAAATCTAAATATCGGTGGATCTAGAATTTATATACGAGGAGTTTGTATAGTTATTCTAGCTAGAGTGCTTGGATGAAAGTGTTATAATGTTATGAAAGAGTTTAATTGAAATAAGATTATGATTATTGCAGTTTTAGCGGAATTATGCAAGGTGAAATAGTTGAATCTATAGTTATGCATGTTCAGGTGCATGCAAGTAGAAGTAGTATAGCCATTAGATTTCACGATAAAGTCAATTGTTAATATAAATAATTGGAGAGAAATTATTATGTGCTAGGATTTGGTGTTCAGAACCACTAGGGAGTCGAGTTGCTGGATTTTAATAAGTGTCTCATGTTTATGTGTTTGTAGATTTATTGTAGGATAGTTGATGACTCATAAAAGAACTTTGGTAGAACATTTTGATTTGTGCACTAGATACCTTCTAGAATAAGGTAGTTGTTAAAGAAATGTTGCGAAGTTTGGGTAGATTCTCAATTTGAGGATAAGATGATAAAGTAATATGAAGCCATTTAATTAATGAGTTCTGGAGAGTTTTATGACGGAGTGGTGGATTTTGAAGATGTTTGTTTAGAGTTTTAGTAAATTGATGATATCAAGCTTATCAGTAAAGGCATATTGAGGATAGTGTTGATTCCTTTTTAGAAAGAAGAGAATTTGATTGTCTTTTGTGATGTTATTTAAATGAAATATTTTGGAGTTGTTGTGCTTCTGAGCATTTGGAATTTATAACTTATGAAGAAGTTGTATTCTATTTTACATCAAGAATAACTTCAGTGAAGTGTTGGAGAAATTCCCATGGTTTATAAGATGTTTACAAAATTTCATCTTAAAAAATGATGTGCCCTGCTATTTAATTATTTTCTTGGGGGTTTTGCTTTCTGCATGTTGCTAATATTTTCTGATCTTCTGAATTTGTTCTTATTGCCTCTTATTTTCTCTTTTTGTAAAGGGAATAACTAATTTAGGATATGAAGTCTTTTAGGGTTTATAGTGGCAACTGACAAATAGTAACCAAGTATACAATCTTATAAAACATCGGATGCCAAGTTATTTGGAGTGCATAGGAGGATGAATTATTGTTATAGCATAACTCTTAGAGAGAAATTGATTTCGTGCAATGGTTATCTTTAGAGCAAACTGATCATATTGTGGTTACTAGTAGAATTCATAGTTGATAGTGAATAAGGATATGTTAGATAGTGAATAAGGATATGTTAGTATCTATTGTGGATTATTTGGGGTTATCGAAAGTTTAGAAATTTGGTCAATTATGTAGGATGTTGTGATTTTGTAAGTTGATGGATTTTGTAGACGAAATTTGATGGTGTGGGTTATTGAGAAGCTAATATTGGTAAAGTAATTTAATTGATGTGGTAGTTACATGAGTAATGAGGATTTTTGGATTATTATATGGTATGATTTGATCTTTAGTGAATATCTCTCTTGAAGTTAGAATATTTCTAAAATTTAGTTGGTAGAGGTCGTATTTAGCTATTGGTGTTATAATGATTGTGTCTATTTGGATTTTCGAACTGGATAATCAACAGATTGGATGATTTGCCCTATCAATTAAACTAAAACCTTATTGTATGAGTCATTGAAGTTGAAGTTACTAAAAGTAATGGGGTTATGCTTTGGTGGTTTACAAGACTGTAAATTTCTGGATTACTTACGATTACAGTCATAATAGGATTTTATCCCAATCTATGGATAAGAAGAGATGTAATTGGACTTTGTGCTTTAATGTAGAACTATAATTGTTCGTAAATATGTGTGGAAGTAGGAGAACAACCTGACTCTGGGAATTGTGATGATCGTTGGCCGAATTCACTTGGATGTGGTGTATGTGTGTGCGCTAGCATCTTCAAAGTGATTTTCCTTAAAGAGTTGAGGTGATAAGCTTCAAGGTGAAATCTATAATTTAGCTCACTTGGAATGATCCGTAAGGATATTTCTTTGGTGGAGGAGTTAACTAGTGCATTTTGTGGATTAGTGGAACCTCACTAGATTTGGTGGATGTTGCTCTAGGATTGTGCATATCCTTAAGGTTGTCAATCTAAGAGACATGAATTAGTGTAGCATGGGGGATTTGGAATTTCCATGATTTAAGACTAAATTTATCCCTTAAAATTGAGTAGAGAGTGTTTTACTAGGGTAGTGAGCTATCTGTCTGGTTCTTGACCAATCTTTGTGTTTATATCGGATGATTATTTGTGGAGTGAGTTAGTTTTATGACGAAATTTGTGGTCATTTCTATTTAAGAAAAGGGGAAGTTGTTAATTTGAGCATTTAAGTGATTTTGCCTTTAGCTTATGTAGTTTTTATTTGCAATTGTTTGTTTGGAAGTTGGAGGTTTTCATAGTGAGTCCTTCATTTTTTTAGAACAGATTCTTTTTGGAAAAAATGTGGGTTCAATGAGTGTTTTATTTGCTTCTCTTATCGAAGAGATGCTCCTTGTGAAGTATAGTGATCTTGCTATGTCGCAAATTGTTCTCCTCTAAGAATGGTTTCTTTCAAAATAGAGTAATTTTAGAAGTCGGTTTCCTTGTTAAGGAGAAGTGGAACATTCTTTACTTGAGGCATGGAGGAATCGAAGGATGTGTTGCATTCGTATGTGCACAAAAGTATTGTGGGGTCTTGAGATGCATTGTGCTCTTCAAGCTTTTTGCCTGAAGTCGAAGTGTTTGTGCGTCCTGAGTAATTTTTGTGGGTATGAGTTGGAAAGTTAAAGTTGCAAGTAGAGTTGTGAGACGGAGAATTCAAGGTCGAATTCTATTAAAGGGGATAGAATCTAATTTTTTTCAGAAATATTCCTCGTGAGGACCAATGCATAATTAGTGAAAAGAGATACGGAAAAATAGGATGTGTGGAATTTTAGAGTATGCATTGGCTTCCGGAAATGAGTTGTATGAGGAGTTGGAGACAGAGTCATAGTTGTGCCGAGATAAAAGGCTACGTGGGAAGTGGAAGGCTCAAACCCTAAACCCTAGCTTTCTATTTTTTTCCTTCCCCAACCGGCGCTATTTCTTTTCCCTTCTGTAGTCACCGAACGCACACGTAGAAGCCTCCATCGCCTAATCCGGTTGCCACGCTCAGACAACTCCATCGCACCAGCGCCAGCGCTCGGCATGCTAGCAATCGTCCCACAACGCGCCAGCCTCTCACCGTCGTCGCCCACACGTGAGCACTGTTACAAAGCAGTTACTAATCAAAAAGTAAAAGTGCCCAATGTATAGATGTCTGTTCCAGATAGACACCTCTTATGCCACCTTTTGATCATCTATAAATCTCAATGTACAGAATAACAATGATTAATAGAAGCAATCTTTTCTCTCAAACACTTGTTTCAAACTCTTGCAATACGTTATCAGCACATTTTCACACACAAGTGAAAAATAGAGGAAGGTAATGGCACTATGTAATCATCATCAAAAAGCATTTCTGGAAATTCTTGCTTTGGTTGATTCCCTGCACGAAACATTGCACGCCCTTCTTGCTCCTCTCCATGAGGAGCCTCCACCACCATGTCCGGCGACCACCACCGTCATCGCCACCGGCCATGGCTCTAGGCCGGTTCGTCGTCGTCCATGGGAGGCGCACGACGTCTTCTCACCAGCGCGGGCTCCGCGCTATGGTCCTTACCGGTGACCGGTGCACGCCTTCGTGGCGGCTAACCGTCGTCCCGGTCTCCGGATCCGCACTCCTCCACCGGCCTCCTCCGCAGAGGACGCCTTCTCTTCTACATAACTCCAAAAGAAGAGGGGCGGGGGAGGGAGCGCGACGTCACGCAGCGCGGCGTGCGCGCGGCGGCATGGCATGGCGCGCGCGCGCGCGCGCGCGAGGCGCACGGCGCGCGCGGTTGCACGTCCCGCTCAGCCGGAGACGATGAGGCACGGCTGGCACAGCCCGAGGAGGCGGCTGCCAAATATGCGGTTGCCAAATGGGCTTCTAGCCCAATAAAGCCCAATAAACTCCCACCTCCCTACATGGGCCAAAAGGACGAACGGGCTTTAGCTCAGGTTTTCTAAATTTTGCATTTCCCCCCTATATTTCATGGAAAATGCAGAATTTTTCTTTTAAATAAATTCCCATTGTATTATTTACAGTATAGTCCTTGTGCTTGTTTATAATTGTACCCGTTAATTTGTATTGTTATAAATTAGCATTTCAGTCCCTACAGGACCTGAAAATTATGTAATTATTTAAATAAATGTGCAACCACATTTATATAATTTTTACATATGTAGGATTTCTACTTTATTGCAATATACTTACAATATAAATTGCAACCATATTTAAATTTGCTATCGCTAGCAAATTTCAAATTAAAAATTCCCATTTAGTGAGTACCATTGTACTTAATAAATTAGAATTTTTGCAAAATATTATACCTAAAATAAATACCATAATTATAATTTATGGCACTTTGCTACATTTATTTGTACGCTATGCCATACAATAAATTGGTGTTCACCACCAATATTGTGATTACATGGTATTATAAATATAACCACATGTTATATTTAATTTGGGTATATATTCATTCGGATTACAATACTCATATTGTTTTCCACATATTTTGCATTTTATTACAACATTACCATACACATTAATTTACCTCATGTAAATTAATTATTTATGGTGTACTTTTCATGTAGGCTTTAAATGGCTACCAAAGATTTTGAGCCACTCGCTCTCGATGGTACCAACTACCCTCCAGATGATCAAATTCCTCCGGATATTGTGAAATATTCTGTTTTGAGCATAATACGGAATCACATACATCCAGATTTGAAGGCTGAATATCTGTATGAGGAGAATCCACTTACATTATGGTTAGCCCTCAAAAATAGATATGAACAGCAGAGAGCTGTTATCTTACATGAGGCTAATCATGAATGGACACATCTTAGACTCCAAGATTTCAAATCTGTTGGAGAATATAACCATGCCCTTCATACTATTTGCTCCAAATTGCGGTTTTGTGAAAAAGAACCAACGGATGCGGACAAAATAGAGAAGACACTCTCGACTATGCTCCCATCTGACAGGGTCCTACAGCAGCAATGGCGTGCTGCCAATTACCAAACTTATTTTGATCTTATGCATACTATGCTTCAGGCAGAGAAGCAGGCTGAACTTCTTTTAAAGAATAATCAGCAACATCCCATTGGGGCTGCTCCACTTCCTGAAGTTCATGCTAATCAAAATAACAAGTTCAGTGGTTCAAAAGACTACTCAAAGAACTTTAAATGTAAACACAAACGCAACAAGAAGCAAAAACCAAGTGGATTCAAGAAAGGTAAAGGCAATTCTGGTAAGAAAATTGACAAAACTGAAATTTGTCAAAAGTGTGGTTGCTACAACCATCCTACTAAGAAATGCCGCACCCAAAGCATCTTGTGAACCTCTACCTCAAGTCTTTGGTTCATGGCAAGAATACTCAAGAGAAGAGATTTGAAGCACACTTCAATCTCACATCCAACAATGATGAAGCCGGATGCTCTCAAAAGTTCCTTCAAGAACTCAAAGACACATGTGCTTCTACAAAGAAGGATGATCTCATGTGCACCGAGGACACACTTGAAGAATTTCATTATCAAGACATGTTTTGAGATCTTAGTTAGACTCCTAGCCCCATAGCTACTAAGTACTATAATGTTGTAATATAAATAATGTTGTCATCATATTGTAAGCTTGTATGCTACAATCATATATCGAACATATCCGGTATTGTAAAATAAAGTTTGTATGTATTCTATATACTACTATAAGAATTTCATTAAATTCTTCTTTTGTGTATATAGATTTTTGGAGTCGATCCAATGGAGGAGGAATTATGCCTTGTGGATAGTGGTACCACAAACTCTATACTTAGGGACACAAAATATTTTCTAACTCTTACTAGGAGGAAAGGAAATGTTTTAACCATCGCTGGACGCGATGCAACGATAGTAGGCTCTGGTCACGCCTCTATCACTCTTCCTATGGGTACACAATTGGAAATTGAGGATGCACTCTTGTATCCCGATTCAACACGTACCCTACTTAGTTATAGAGATATCCGTCAGAATGGTTTCCATGTTGAAACCCAAAATGACAATAAAGAGAAATATCTCCTCTTAACCAAACACAATGGATATGGCAAACAAGTACTAGAAAAAATTCCATCTTTAAACTCCGGATTGTACTATGCATACATCAAACCCGTTCAACATATTGCGTACAAAGTAATTTTCTAAAACACTAACACATTCCAAACATAGCATGATCGCCTTGGCCACCCAGGCATTGGAATGATGAGGAAAATTATTAGCAATTCAATTGGTCATACATACCTCAAAACAAAATTTCCGGAATCCTCAGATTTTGTGTGCACTTCCTGTGCCACCGGAAAATTGATTTTCAGACCCTCTTATCTTAAAATCAGAGCTGAACCACTTAAATTCCTTAAACGCATTCAAGGAGATATATGTGGTCCTATACAACCATTGTGTGGACCGTTCAGATACTTCATAGTTCTCATTGACGCATCTACTAGATGGTCATATGTGTGTCTTTTATCCACACGAAACCATGCATTTGCTAAGTTAATTGGTCAAATTATCCAATTACGAGCAAATTATCCTGAATATCAAATTCAATCAGTTCGAATGGACAATGCTGCTGAATTTTCATCTCATGCCTTCAATGACTATTGTATGGCTCTTGGGATACAAGTTCAACACTCTGTTCCATATGTCCATACACAAAATGGTTTAGCAAAATCTCTTATCAAGAGAATAAAGCTCATTGCAAGATCATTACTACAAAATTGCAACTTACCAACATCATGTTGGGGTCATGCAGTTTTACACGCTGCTGACTTAATCCAATTGCGTCCAACTGCATATCATAGCACTTCCCCGCTACAATTAGTACGTGGCAATCCACCAGATATTTCCCATCTGCAAAAGTTCAGCTGCGCTACATACGTACCGATCTCACCACCGCAGCGTACCTCAATGGGACCGCACAGGAAACTTGGGATCTATGTTGGGTATAAATCTCCATCAATTATAAAATACCTCGAGCCCCTCACAGGGGACCTGTTTACGGCCCGGTACGCTGATTGCATATTCAATGAGGAACATTTCCCGGCATTAGGGGGAGACAACAAGTACCAAACTAAATGCCAGGAAATTGATTGGAATGTAGAAGGCATTCCTGCCTCAGACCCACGTACCAGAGAGACTGAACTTCAAGTTCAGAAAATCATTCATTTGCAAAACATTGCAAATAATCTGCCAGATGCATTTACTGATTATAAGGGTGTCACAAAATCCTATAATCATGCCAAAAATGTACCTGAAAGAGTGGAGGTATTGCAAAATACCACTCAACTCCCAGTTCAAAATAAGAGGGGGAGAAGTATGGTACAAATGGCGGATACAGCTTCTAACAAGCGACAAAGGAAACAAAAGAATGTAAATGCAGATCAACCTCATGTTGATAGACACCAAAGGATACTTGAACCCAGATCAACAGTGCACTCAAATACTGATCCTGGGAGATCGGAATACCCCGACTCAAATATTTTGGGAAATAACATTGAGTCACCAGGGGTCCAAGAAATTTGATCCAGATCCTAAGACCATGGCAGAGTGCAAACAACGCTCGGACTGGAATCAATGGAAGGATGCAATTCAAGTGGAGTTAGCCTCGCTCAAGAAAAGAAATGTATTCACCAATGTGATACATACACCTCCCAAAGTATTCCCTGTCGGTTTCAAATGGGTTTTCGTCCGCAAACGGAATGAAAACAATGAGGTGGTGAGATACAAAGCAAGGCTTGTAGCACAAGGGTTCACGCAGAGACTCGGCATTGATTACAATGAAACTTATTCTTCAGTAATTAGTAGAATAACATTCCGATACTTAATCTCATTGGCAGTTAAAAATCATCTATCTTTTCAGTTGATGGATGTAGTGACTGCATATCTTTATGGGTCACTTGATTCGAAAATATACATGAAAGTTCCCGATGGAATTTCAATTCCGAATCCAAACGCAAATCGCAATATGTATTGTGTAAAATTGAACAAGTCTTTATACGGCTTGAAATAGTCGGGTAGAATGCGGTACAACCAACTAAGTGAGTTCCTAACCAAAAAGGGATACTCTAACAATGATGATTGCCCATGCGTATTCATCAAAAGATCCTCAACAGGATTCTGTATTATATCTGTGTATGTTGATGATCTTAATATCATTGGTAACACAGGATATAGATGAAGCACGTAATCATCTGATGACGGAATTTGAAATGAAGGATTTGGGTAAAACCAAATTTTGCTTAGGTATACAACTTGAGCACCTTCATACAGGCATCCTAGTGCATCAATCAGCCTATGTCCAGAAAATATTGGAGAAATTCAATATGGACAAAGCATATCTATCGAAAACCCCCATGGTTGTTCGATATCTAGACAGGGATAAAGATCCATTTAGACCCCGAGATGACAATGAAGAGTTATTGGGACCCGAGGTTCCATATCTCAGTGCCATCGGAGCGCTTATGTACCTTGCAAATTGCATCCGGCTGGATATTGCATTTGCGGTAAATCTATTTGCTAGATATAGCGCCGCTCCAACCAAAAGACATTGGATAGGAGTGAAGCATATCCTTAGATATCTTCAAGGCACTAAAGATCTCGGTCTATTCTTCCAGAAGAATAAAAATGTGGATTTAATAGAATATACAGATGCTGGCTATTTATCAGATCTGCATAATGCTAGATCTCAAACAGGCTTTGTATTTTTACACGGTGAAACAGCCATCTCTTGGAAGTCTTCGAAACAGACTCTAGTGGCTACATCCACTAATCATTCTGAAATAATTGCATTATATGAAGCATCACGTGAATGTGTATGGCTTCGCAGAATGATTAACCACATACAACAATCATGTGGTATAGGTGCTATAGCATCACCTACCATTATCTACGAAGATAATGCTGCTTGCGTTGTTCAAATGCAAAAGGGTTACATAAAGAGCAATATCACAAAACATATTGCACCTAAACTATTTTACCCACATGAATTGCAAGAGAGTGGGGAAATAAATATTCTGCAAACTAAGTCTTGTGATAATCTAGCAGACTTATTCACTAAGTCATTACCAACTTCCACATTCCAAAAATGTGTTCATGGAATTGGTATGCGAAGACTACATGATTTGCAAATGTCAGGGGGAGAAATCTCCTAAGACTTAACCCGTTCAAATATGAATATAGTACTCGTTTTCCTTTTATGAGTTTTCCCTCTAAGGTTTCTCATCAAGGTTTTTAATGAGGCAATATGACAACGTAATTATAAATATATCTCTATTTTCCCACAAGGGTTTTTAAAGAGATATAATCAAATATATACTATATCATTTTCTCCTTAAATTTTCTCACTGGGTTTTAAAGGAGTTTTTCATGGCATATCTATTCTATTGGTTCTCCTCATATTTTTCCCTACAGGGTTTTGGAGGAGTTTATCAAGATGATGAATTAAGGTGATCATATGGAGACACATTGGTCAAGGGGAGTGTTACAAAGCAGTTACTAATCAAAAAGTAAAAGTGCCCAATGTACAGATGTCTATTCCAGACAGACACCTTTTATGCCACCTTTTGATCATCTATAAATCTCAATGTACAGAATAACAATGATTAATAGAAGCAATCTTTTCTCTCAAACACTTGTCTCAAACTCTTGCAATAAGCACCAAAACACGTGAAAAAAAAGGCGACGCTATTTGCCAGTGGCGCCCGCACGCACAGATCCCGCGCGGCAGTTTCAGTCGCCGGCCAACTTGCGGAATATTTTTTGTACGGATAATCCATTTTTTATTCGAAATTACATAAATATACCCGCGCGAAAATTTTTTTACAAAAATAGGCTCCAGTCGCCTAATGGTTGGGCGATCGAGGCGTCCTTAACCACACGGCGACATTTATTGAATCTACCAACCGTTGGGCGATTAATTGCGATCGCCCACGGTTGGCGACTTCCATCGATCGCCCAACCGTTAGGCGACTGAATTTTAGTCGCTCAACGGTTGGCGACTTCTAGTGAGATATATACGCTGGCGGCGTGGCGCGCGCGTCACTGTGTCATTCGCGCCGTCGCGAGAAGAGAGGGAGAGGAGGAGAAGAGGAGGGGAAGAGAAGGAGAGGGAGAGGAGGAGAAGAGAAGGAGAGGGAGAGGAGGAGAGGAGGAGAAGAGGAGGGGGAGTGCGCGATTTTCAGGTAATTTTTCGTGTTATATTTTTTGTTAGTGTAGAAAATTAGTTTAGAAAATGTAGTGTAGAAAATTAGTTTAGAAAATTAGTTTAGAAAATGTAGTGTAGAGAATTAGTTTAGAAATTTAGTTTAGAAAATTAGTTTAGAAAATGTAGTGTAGAAAATTAGTTTAGAAATATAGTTTAGAAAATTAGTTTAGAAAATGTAGTGTAGAAAATTAGTTTACAAATTTAGTTTAGAAAATTAGTTTGGAAAATGTAGTGTAGAAAATTAGTTTACAAATTTAGTTTAGAAAATTCGTTTAGAAAATGTAGTGTAGAAAATTAGTTTACAAATTTAGTTTAGAAAATGTAGTTTCAAAATTTAGTTTAGAAATTAAATATAGAAATATAATTTAGACATTTAATTTTCAAATTTTGTGTACTAAATGTAGTTTAGAAATAATGTTTAGAAAATTTAGTTTATAAATTTTGTGTACCATTTATTGTACAAATTTAGATGTAGAAAGTATAATGTACAAGTTTAGATGTAGAAATTTAGATGTACCAAGTTTAATGTACAGTCTTAGATGTATAAAATTTAGTGTTGAAATTATTGTACAAATTTAGATGCAGAAAATTGAATGTTGAAAGTATTGTACAAATTTTGCAGGTATGACTCGTCTTTGGGCGTGACTCGAGTGGCGGTTGTATTGTTGGACGAGCACGTGGACCGCTCTCATCGCGCTTCCCATCTAGTGCCGCCACCGGGAGCACGGACGAGCCGCCTCACCGGGAGTGGTCCGGACACGGACACCTCGCGTGGCACGGGACTCGACCCTCGTTGGATCGCCAGTGAGCACTATTCCAGCGTTTAGTGCGACCGTTAGTTCGTTCCGTGCTGACCTTCACTTTGTTTGCAGTGCGCGGATGCCGGGCTACTCCCTCTTGCCGGATGGTGCAGGCCACGAGGAGGATGGAGCGCTGGCGAGGCGAGGCGGGGGCGAGGCGGCGGGGATCGATCACGACGATTTCCGTTCGACCGTTCCCCATCGGCGGCTTTGGTGGACCGTTGGCGGCCGAGACGCACACTTTCCACCTCCCATTCGGGAGATGACGCCGACCTTGCGGGATGTGTCCTCTTCTTGGGCTTCCGATCGCGGGAGACGCCGCTTCCTACCGAGGCCCCGCCGATCGGCGCGCGCGACCGCTCGGCGGATTCGAGTGTCGTTCCACCGCCGGCGACCACCACGTGTTCGGAGAGCGCGACCCATGGGCCGACACGAGGTGGCTCGAGCGATGCGGTGCGTGGTATATAAAATCGATCGTATCTTCGAAGCTCTTTTTGTGGTATTACGTACTAATAACAACTTTTTTGCATTCAGGTGGAGCGCATGGTTCCGCAGCCAGACGATCACCAGGTCTCGCGGCACCTGGAGGCGTGCGTGCTGTGGCTGTTTGGTTGGGTGCTTTTCACCACCAGCCACGGCAACACGGTGGATGCGCGCCTTATCGCTTATGCGAGGCGATCGCGACGGCGAGCCCCACCAGGTCAGCTGGGGATCGGCCGTACTTGCCGCGACGTACCGCGCGCTGTGCGATGCGTGCACGAGGGTCAAGCCGAACTCGATCCTCACGGGTTGTCCCCTGCTACTACAGTTGTGGTCGTTCGAGCGCTTAAGCGTCGGACGACCTGTGCTAGACGACGTGGGTCCGTACGGGCCCGAGATGTATCCGGGGGGAGAAGTCGACCGGCCGACGATGGGTTCTATGTGGTGCCGTCGCCGAGTAAGTTTTATCACAGTTAACTATTTCTTTCTTATTGACGATCGTCATTGTAAACAACTTGTCTTTCTTGCAGGTACAGTTCGCGCACGTGCAGGTCACGCGGGCGTACCGAGTCTTTGTGGAGCAGCTCGACCGCATCACGGTGACGACGTCGGCGGGAGCCGTCGCTGATCTGGCGGTGCGAGCCGCTCTGGCGGTCCGTCTTCACTTTGTTTGGCGTGGCCGGGCTTTACGCTCACCCGCGGAAGCTCGTGTACCTCATCTACGTGGAGGACTCGCACCCCAATGGTGATGATGCGATTCGGGCTATGGCAGCCGTTCTGTACGATCGGACCATCGCTTCGCGCACGCGCACGGGTGAGTGTACGTTTGTGCTAAATATGTACATACTTACTACTGCGTTCGCAAGTATCTCACATTACGTAATGGTTTTATACGCAGGCACAGCGGGAAGGGAGTGAAAAGAGGCACGGACTGGTCGGTGAGAATGCAGCCCTGGGTCGAGCAGTGGTAGGATGCGCTCGACGACTGCGTGGACGAGGACCGACCGTACAACAGCAGGGAGTACGCGGAGTACCTGCGCTGGTACCAGCCGCAGACCCGTATCAGGCTCGTATATGTGGTAGACCCGCCTGCCACACACGTCGCCGCTCCGACGGACACGTACCCCGCGCACTTCGCGCACGACGCTCACCTCGCGGTACGTTACATGTCATTTCAAAGATTCTCAAATGGTAATGTCGTTTCCATAATCGACCATTTTATGTCTTTGTGTCCAGTGGACGTCGGTTCGACCTATCGCGAGTCCGCACAAGATCGAGAGGCTCGCGATGGTGCGCAGTGACCCATGAGGAGGGCCTCAGCTTTGCGCGTCGGGTGCACGAGGGGTGTAGACGTATCGTTAGCCTACTGTCCTGCACGAGGCTACCGGCGGTCTCCACGCCCCCCGCTACGACTGCTCGTCCACCAGTGCCACCTCCACCAGCGTGGCACTACTATGGTGCACCTACGTGGACACGTCCTCCACCACCTCACCCGGAGCAGCCAGGGGGTTCAGCCTGGGCAGGGCCTCCTACACCGGTTCACTTCACGCCTCCTCGCGCACCCCTGTCTTCCCCACGCAGGGGGTGTACGCCTCCTCCATGGCGCCAGCTACGGGTACGCATAGGGTCTTATACCGTGTTTATCCGAAGACGACATGCAACGCACTAACGATATTAATATTGCAGGTACTTACCAGCACGGCGTCTCCCCAGGCCAGGAGGATGTGGACCAGTTTTTCGCGCCGTCGCCCGACGTCGCACCGCAGGTTCTTTCTCGATGCCCTCCCGGTGCACGGAGATTACATAGCCGAGGTGCAGGCGACTCCACCAGCGCGGGGCGGATAGACACCCTCCTCCTCGTTTTACCTTTTGGATCGTCCTAATCCGTTGCACCGGAGGAGGCCAAGCGAGGCCGTATGGGAGGACGCGGGCGCGGTGACGGGGCACAGCAGGGTGACCAGTGAGGCTTGCTGCAGATGCTATATATATTATGCATGTAATGAAAATACATGCGCCATGTTACTCACAGTTATATTATGAAGTTTATTTATACTTACATAAGTCTATCATCTCTTTCCGCATATAAACTATCTCACTTAACAGTGTATGTATCGATCGTTCTCTACTCAATCTTTCAAAAAAAAAATTTTTAAAACTTTTTACACACCTACAATATACAATGAACATAAACTTTTATTACAACTTCACCGTATTTTTTACCGGTTCAACGTTACAAAATTCACAAATTCTAAAACAATCACGGGGGCTACCTGAAGTCGCCTAACGGGATGGCGACTGCATGCCAGTCGCCTAACGGTATGGCGACTGCATGCCAGTCGCCATACGGAAGAGCGATTTAATGCAATCGCTCTACTGTGCAGCGAGATATATTGTGTCGCCGTGTGGTTGGGCGAACGCCTCCAGTCGCCCAACCATTAGGCGACTGGAGCCTATTTTTGTAAAAATTTTTCCCGCGGGTATATTTATGTAATTTCGAATAAAAAATGGATTATCCGTACAAAAAATTCCCAACTTGCGCGTGTGTGCACTAGTGCTCCCTCATGCGAGGCATCGCCCGAACTGCCGTGTGGTCGCCATGTGTCGTGCGGTGGACTGGAAGAAGAAAACCGGGGACAGCTGAGAGGAAAACTGGGGGAAGATCAAGGAAAAAAGGGACAGAGAAGGAGAGAAGAGAAAGATGAGAAAGATATTGTGGATATGCGATTTCGTCTCGTGGATAATGACCCATTTATTCCCTCTATTTTATTTATTTAATCATAAACTAAAAATTTAGATTAGAGAGTGAGGTTACATGTGTTCGTTAGTGGGATCATTTAGTAGATTGGTTTAACCCGCTGTAGGATTGTACTGGGATTATGAGTATTATATGGTTGTAATTTGGGAATTTCATGTTCTAAAAAATTGTAGAGGATTTTGGTAACTTTGTAATATCCCAACTTAACAAAACCCCAAGATGTCACTCACAACCATTACCACTACCATTTTTTTTAAAAAAACAATAAGTAGGTAATAATATCACAAATGTATCAAGAACAATAAGAATCTAATTATAAATTTCAGCAACATAAAACAATAAAAATTAAACTTAATATGAACCAGTTAAATACCAAGGGCATCATAAGTAAGACCAAACTACGTAACGTATCATCTAGCAATATCATGAATCAAAGGAAACTAATGGAATCCACAAGTTATCCAATTATTATAATAAGTGATGCTCAAATGTTCATAACCGAAGGTAACGCAATAATATATGAGGTGAAGAGTGCAATTATCCAAGTGCTACAATCACCATGTATGTTGTCTTCAATGCTCACCTAAAACAACAAATAAACAAGAGCGAGTCCACCACTCAACAAGTATAGAGTAGAATAATAAGCTAGGCATCATCATATTTCATCTTAAACCATCAATATATATCCTTTTCCAATACTCATTCTCATCAAGTTCCATACATATGCCATTACTTTACAATTCTCTCTTCATGGATGCAATGTTCAAGACTCAACTCTCTTTTGCATATACCGGTACAGCTAGGTGCTCATCCATCGATGACACACATTTGCCTTGTATTTTTTATATAGAATCGCTCTATTCTTTTTCATATAGGGTCGCTCCATATGCAATGCGATAATCATAATTTTCCTTAAATTCCTTTCCAACACTTAAACAAAAGATGTATTCCTCATTCTACCACAATTCTTATCTTCATAGTCACATTATAAGTATAGAGCAATATAAATTAAACATTGTCATAAGAATAATCAAGACAAGTAATCATTCAACCATAATTTTAAGCACTCGAATACTATTCTACATTACACTTGCCTTTCTCTTAATCACGATGACTGGAAAGATTGGAAGATGACAGCACTCCCGAAGCTACTTCTCTTATAGTAAGTTATTCACTCTCAATACAAGCCGAAGGATGAAAAACACAAATAAATGACAACACTCCTACGCGCTCTCCAAAACCACAACTTTTCCTCCTTTTACCACACAGTCCCTTTGTTGTCCTGTACTAAAAATACCATAACTCTCAATTCCCACATCGTAAAATAGCAAACTATACTATTTGTAGAATATACACAAAATTCACCACATTTTCTTCGTTGGCACAATTTTCAGATTAATCCATCTAAATCACCAATTTTAACCCAGAAGACAGATTTATCATTCCCTGAATAGAAGAATTATTATTTTTGTATCTTTTAATATACAAGGGCAAAATAGTAAACAATAATATTAATGAAATCTGCAAGAAATTTTTCATCAATTTCTAGTTATCACTAAATTTTAATTCTAGCAGTTAGTTAGTCAAATTATCACTTTACCATGACTGGTCCAGCGGCCACCCAGCGCTGGACAGTGGTACTGCAAAATTCATAACTTCTAATCCACCCATCTAATAATTGTTTTCTTAGATTATATGGAAACCTTAAGAAATTATCTACAATTTTCATACTAATCAAATTTCTATATTGATTCATATTCTATTTTAATCCATTATTTACTACAGACTACCGAAACCTGACAGACAGACTGAACAGTAGCACTATAAAAATCATAACTCCCAAACTACTCATCGGATTGGCGTGAACATGTACTATACAGAAAGCTATACAAAATTCCCAAATTTCACACCCAAGGGACCTGAAATCACAGTACAAGACAAACTACACAAACCAATCTATTAACCAAAATCTCTCCCAAACAGAAAATTGTTAAGAATAAATGATAAAGAATTTGATTGTCACCCTTGTAGATCACGACGAGGACCTAAGGAGTTCCCACAAAACACCTTTCTTCTCCTTTTCCTCCTCTTTTCCCTTCTCCTTGATTCTCCCTTCCTTTTCTCTAGTTCGGCTGCAAGGGAGGGGAGAGGCGTAAGAGGTTGGGGTGGTGGTTGCAGGGGAGAAGGGGAGGCACAAGGGCTGGGGGGGAGGGACCAGGGTTTTTTTTGGGGGAGGGACACCTCATACCCCATTATATGGCTGGCCGGGCCCCCTATTGGGCCAGGCTACCGTGGGCCAAAGGCCCAAGCCTTCTATTCTCTCTAATTTCTGAATTTTTTCATTTTAATGTCTAAATTTCTACTTTAATTCCATTTAATTTCTCTTTTTATATCATTTATTCCTCCTAATGCTACACGATATATTACAAACTTTTAGTAGAATTTTTATTTTTGTCGATTAGATGTATAGATTGTGAGGTAGGAATTTTGTAATTCTGCTGTCTGGTAAATTTATCGTGTTTTGGTGGCATGTATTACTCTGTTAACTAAAAATAGTAAATGGCTTAATTGGGAATTTGGTCTATCTACATGAAAAATATAGGTAGTTTCATAAGGTTTCCAGAGAATTGAAGAACACAATCTGTAGATAAGTAGAGTAGAGGTTATGAATTTTGAGAGGTTGTTATCCAGTATCGGGTTACAACTAGATGTAGTCATGGGGAAATATTAATTTGACTAAGTTAATGGTAGAATTCAATTTTTAGCATAACTAGGAAGTTGTAGCTAACTTTATGTAGATTCTGAAAATGCTATGGTTTACTGTATTTTCATGTGTAAATTAGAAAATATAAAAAAATTTAGCCTGCTTTCCAAAAGATGGCAGATCTACCTTCTAGGTTAATAACAGGGCTTAACTAATTTAATCATGAATTATGGCCAACTAAGAAAATATAGGAAATTTTGTGTAGATTTCAGAACTAGTGTGGTTTACTTTGTTTGGACTTGGAATCAAAAGATATGTTGTTTTTAATACTGGGAAAGCAGGGTTGACTATCTGATAATAGGGGATAATGGTGGATTTGAGAAGCGTGTAGGAGTGTTATCATTTATTTGTTATCTTGTATTATTGTGGCCTATATTGAGAATGAGTAATTATTGTAGGAGGAGTAGCATTGGGTATGTTGTCATCTTCTACTTAAATTGGTCATCACAACTAGAAAGGCAAGTGCTTAGTAGAATGATATATGATAATTAATAATTACTCACTGTTATTGAATTATTCATGTCATGCAATAATTTTAATTATATTTTTTTCAGTATGATATTAATTTGGTGAATATTATGATATGTGATAAGATGATGGAAAATGGCATTCCTGATATGACATATACATTACGAGCCAGGGTAGTGAGAAAATCAATAGTTATGAATAAAGCTATTTGACTATTCTGGCATGCTCTTAAGTAAGACCTACAGAGGAAGGAACCTCCACTATATGGAGGGAATGATCTATTTCGGTAGGCACCTCTACGGAATGGAGATAGAGAGACATTGATGGGTCTGCCCTCCACTACACCGGTGTAAGCTACAGAAAGAGACATATTCATTGCATTGCATCGCATTCATAAAAAGAGAGATGAGATATTAAGACATGTGGATGAGAATTGATGAGAATGAGATGTGAAAAGTGAGTTAATGGTAAACAGGTAAAATTGTTAAAATGATATGGATTTATTTATTGTTCAACTTTGTACTTGCTGAGTCATGGACTCACTCTTATTCTATTGTTGTTTTTAGATGAAGTTGAAGGCGGCATGCATGGGTGAAAGTAGCACATGAGACATTGCACACTTATTGTTCTTTATGCACATAGAGTTTAATAATTTATGTTCATATTTAGTTTAGACAATCCATGTAATAATTAGATGATCAACGGCTTTCCCTTAGCTCTTTATGGTTTGTATTGATGTTACTAGATGTGTACCTATGTTTAGCTTTATAATTGATTTATCCTAGTGATTAATTGGTCCATGTTAGGATCAAATTATTGATTACAGTGTTACTGAAATTTATATTTATTATTGTATTAAATATTTATTCTTGAATCCTAGTTGTTGCCAATGCTTGTTTGTTAGTTAAAATTGGTAACGATAGTAGTTGTAGTTGACATCTTAGGCTTTTGTTAAGCCAAAGTGTTACACGTTAAATTGTGCTACTAGTGTAGTGTACCATAGAAAATAAAATATCAAAAATATGTGAGCTGTTGCAAAGGCCGGTACTTAAACTCTAGACCTCATGGGAATAGTACTTCTCTGGATATGTTGTACTAGCCACCTCAACCTCGCTGCTTCACATGTTTATTTGTGCCTTGTAATATATGTGTAGGTCATTTAACACACGTAAACCACCGAAAAACGTCTCTAGATAGTCAAAAGCATCTCCAAAAAAAATGTTTCTACACAACAAAAAACTTTAGGTGAATTAGAGAGCATCTCAAAAAACATATTTACAAGATAAAATTTTACACATGGTTCTAAAATGTCTCAAAACTGCCTCTACGGTACAAAATTTTGCGGTGATTTTTAAAGTGTCTCTAGGTTATGTAACTCCAATTTTAGAGATAAGTTGGAAAGCACCTCTAAAGAAGTGCCACTATATAGGGTTTTTCTTGTAGTGTCTATATCCAATTTACTCAACTAAAAACCAAACCCCACACCAAGCAACCAAATTAAACATTACAAAATTAAAAAAATAGGTTTCATTCTTGAAAACATGTAGGTACTAGGTAGAAACAACAACTCATGAGTAAATGGCAGCTAGTTCTACCAACTCTCGCATGTATGAATATATTTGGATTTTTTAATACTTTCTAAGAATATATTTGGATTTTTTAATACTTTCTAAATAATCACACACATTTATATTGCTATATATATAATATTAAGATGTCAGACAAATATATAGGAGTATATGTTAACCTTGGCCAAAATCATTAAGCTCACAATTTGTACCTAAAACTAAAATGCACAATAATATATAACCTTTTCCTTAAATCTCTCAATTTACTAAATCAAAATGTTAAATCACTGCAAATATGGGCACACACACATATGTGTGTGTGTAACATCCTAATTTAACAAAAGCCCAAGATGTCACCTAAAACTACTACCACTACCAATTTTAAATAATAAACAAGCATTACCAATGCCTAGGCTCCAAGGATAATCATTCAACATAATAATGAATATAAATTTTAGTAGCACAGTAAACTATAAATTAAATTTAATGTGAACTAACTAATTATCAAGAGGAATCATAAATAAGTCTAAACTAAATAACGTACCAAATAGCAATAATACTAACCATAGAGACTTAAGGGAAGCTACAAATTATCCAATTATTACAACAGAAGATACTATGTTGCTCATGACCATAAGTGATCAATTGCTAGATTGAGTGAAGAGCTATAAGTGCAAAATTCCATGTTCTAGTTCCACCTATGCATGTCACCTTCATCATTCACATAAAAACAAAAATAAAGCAAGCGTGAGTTCAAGACTCAGTCAGTACAAAGCAGAATAATAAACAAGGTATCATCTTATTAATAATTCATACCCATTTATCATTAACCCAATTTCTCATATTCATTCTCGTTAGTTTACATTCACATATCTCATTATCTCAAATCACTTTTCACTTTTTATGAATGCAATGCAATGCTATGCTTATGTGTCAACCACTACTACAAAAAGGGTCATCACAGACGGTTCAGAACTATCATCACAGATGGTTTTCTAAACTGCTTGAATTTATGGGTCAGTGATAATCGGAGGTTATCACAGATAGTTTGTGAGTCGTCTGTGATAAATACAACACAGATAGTTTGTAACTGGAACCGTCTATAAAGAACACTGTCACAGATGGCTTGAACCAAAAACCATTTGTGATACTCACATATCATAGACGGTTCTAGGTACCAACCATCTGTGATGGGCGAGTATCACAGACGGTTGGTATATAGAACTATCTATCGCACTTTCACATCATAGACGGTTGCTAGATAGAATCATCTGTGATGCGTGAGTATCATAGATAGGTTTTGGTTCGAGCTGTCTGTGATAGTCCTTCATAGACGATTTATACCACAAAATAGTCTGTGATAGTTCATTCTATACCTAAAATTTTCTGTTTCTAGATAGCCTCAAGAAATGTTAGCTATGCCATTTGAAAATAAGCAAATACAACAGCAAACACAACAGTACATTCCATTTCTATTAAGATCAGAATCCACCATTACAGCATAACAAGATAATGAGCAGGTTACCCATCTAACACAGCAAGAACAGACCTCCTAATCCTACAAATCCAACTTTTAAATATGGCAAGAATATAGTAGAGATACTATTAGATAGTAGAAGCTAGTCTCAAAAGATAAAATAGCAAAGTTTTATATGGCTTATATATGCTTGGTTGATAGGTTTCGATGAGATCTACAACTTCGCAGTTGAGGCGAACCCCAAATTCCGAATGGAAGATAAAATTTTTTGCCCAAAATAGAAACTAAAACCTTGCGACACAAATTTAAGGCTAAAGATGGCAGATTTTGGAGGTCTTAAAGAGCGGCTATGTCGGACCTCGGGTTAGCAAACCCAGATCCTCTGTGATTCCACCGCACTATTCCCTGGATCAGTAGATAGTGCTCACAGATACATTCAGTATATCAAAACATACCATGTGGGCGTAAATAATCTGATATACTTACTCATGGGCAGTTAGGCGAAACGATAAAATGCAGCGTGAAACTTCACACAGGTGGGACCCGCGAGACTTGCCCACGAGCGACCAACTGGGTTCGCAACCTAGTCCATGGCCTCTTCGTCTTCTAGCTCACGACTCTTTTCGGGCATCGCAGGGCTTGTATTTCCTTTCTGACTGAATGATGGCAATTAAGCCACAGTGACTACGATGATACTCAGCAAGCCACCACACAGGATGCAGTAATAATAGGTGCAAAGCTGTCAAGAGAGGCTTGAGTTTCTTTTATTTGCTAAAAGCATTGTTTGCCCTGATCAATATGGCTTCAGCTTATTTTTGCACTATTCATAAATTTCATCTTTTTCTGAACTTTTGGCTTTTTTTGAGTTTTTTTACCGGTTCTTTTTTTCCTCGTATTTGTTTACATTATACGTGATGGGCTAATATGTTTTTCTATTTTTAAATTTTTAAATTTAATTATGGTAAATAAGCCTCTGTCACCACTCTGGTGCTTTTTTCACCCACTCTGATGTTTTCAGCCATAAGCCATGAGGCTTTCAGTTAACCGATCACCACCTTGGAATTACAATAAGTAAAAATCTCTGAGGCGTAGCAATTTCAACGAAACATGTTTTATGAAATTGATTGTGAAAATGCGATAATAATTGTAGTGTAGGTTACATCCACCTTTTACAAAGTGCATGGTTACCTCCACCAATGCTAGTTTTCGCACCGAGTACATCTCTCCAGAAAAGTTCATGGTCGAGTACATCTCTCGATAGGTTTTATCCCACCCACAAATGTTTTTGGAAATAGAACTAACTCAAGTAGGTTCCCATGTCCGCCCTTGACCGTGAGCACACTTTGCTCGAACAGTTTACACTCTGCAGAGGTTGTACACTTTCACCACAAGAGATAAGTCATCTTAATAGCCAACATGCTTCCTTAGGCATGAGACCGGATGGTTTATCACAAAGCCTTTACCTTACTCCGATTTAGCTAGATACCACCCGGTGAGGTTTCACCGCCGAAGGGCTACATCCACCACGATCGAAGCCCCTCTTGCGCCGTATGAGTAAACCAGTGCTCTGGCACCCATCTTCCGTGATGATATCTAAACTAAACCTTTGCAAGTTAATCAGCTAGGTCGTACCCATATAGACTTGTGGTTGTAATGTTTTACACCAGGAGGTCAGTACAAGATTCAGTCCTTAATTTGTCCAGGCGGTTCTTACCACAAACCACGGGTTCTCGTGCGACATCAGCACCATCCACTCTCACCAACCGCCCAGACAGGTAAAGTAGATTTTTAGGGTTTTGAGAAGCATAAAACAGTTGTAGCAAAATTCTCAGCCACGTACATCCCATGACTGTCCCAAAACAATTCTTATGTTTTAAAGATTGATGATCAGGGCAACTAGTGCCCTGGACTTTGACAAGACTAGCATGGCATTTAATATGACGTATAGCTAATAAAGTTATCATTAATATCTAGGGTGACAAGGATTAGGTGATTCAAATATCAAGGGATGGCATAGTAAATTTAATACAACATCAAGTGGGCATGTAGCTACCTTAAGCTTGGACATATATTTGCATAGTAAATTAAGCATGCAAGTTGATAGTTTAAAAGAACATAATTTTGCATAAAATATAGGATCAATATGATCAAAGTGATGACTTGCCTTGCTTGTTTTACCACGGCCTTGATTGCTCTAATTCAAAGCCTTCTCAGTCATTGATCTTAATTTTACTAGTTCTTACTTTTACCCGAGTCTTGGTCTTGTTCGAATCCGTTGTCCTGTTGAGTCTTCAGATTCTAATATGCGGCAAAGAAAAGAAAGACCAAATAAATCCAAACACTTTAAATGCCCAAGTTAATTTAGATTATACATTTATTACGATTTGAGAATAGAAGGATGACTCGGGTTAGTGTGCCGTAAGCACAGCGGTAGATGAATTGGGCGAAGGAATGAGGTGGCAGAATAGCTTTACCGCGAGGGAAAAATTTAGAATAAGGAGGGACCAAAATGAAGAAGTATCTACAGGAATATACCCCCTTTTGAAAAGGTAGAGGTCAAAACATAGCTAATCGGGGCAATGCGAGGTTCGACCATTTATTTGATAACTTTCTCATTATTAATTTTATATTTATCAAGGAAGTCCCGTGAGTCAGGCAAGACTTACGGACAGATAAAAGGGGTTAGCGAAGATAGTAAAGAGGAATAGAACCTTGTAATACTTGGATGCGGAAGCTTTACAGGAGATGGGTATAATTTTAAATATTCAGTGTAACTTCGATATTTCATGTGGCAATATTTATCAGAGATTACTATAGCCATTATTTTAACTTCTTAATTAAAGAATAGGGTTGGCCATTTTAGTCCAGTCGTTATTATGAGCAAAGTTAATCTTTCTGCTTGATTAATGAACTTATTAGAAATGGCCAATGGTTGCTATTTATTGAAAGAGGAGTTTATGATTTTAATAAGGATCTCCTAGATAAGGCTATTTCCTTTATTATTAATTATATTAGGTCATTAAATTTAAATCCCGAGATGGTGATTGGAGATTTAAATGTGAAGCACCAGTTAATGTAAATGTCTTGTTATTTTAAACCTTAGCATTTTAAGGTATGTGTTAAAGTTTTTACTACAAATATTTTAAGCATTTTTGAAAAGACAGCTTTCATGATTTTATAGACGAGTAAACCTCACTTGATATTTTATGTGGCTTGCCAAAGATTATTTTAAGCACTAATAAGAGAGATGACATGATTTTAGAGATGAGCAATTTATGGTCAATATTTTATGTGGCAAAATTTTGTTAAATCGATTTACTTAGTTTGCATAATTATAATTAAATGGGCAGACAAAAGATATAGTATCTAAATCGCTCGAGTTTTTGATATGATTAAAGTTATTATTCGAGTTTCCCGAGTAGGGTTTGGAAGTGTAAAAATTATCTTTATAAGGCTTCAAACTTGCATCTTGAAATTTTTAGGATTAACTTCTAGTGCCTTGGAGTTATAAAAGATAATCTTTTATTTAGTTTCACATATTTAATTCTTTTTTTAACAAAATAAATTAAATCCATGTAAATTTGCTTGTCATCTGAAAATAGATCATGCACCAACTTGTTGTAGATATTAATCTTGTTTGGCCAATGTTAAGTTTTTAGCTTATTTACATAGACCTTTTCATTATGAACTCATAAGTATTTTCTTACTTTCATTATTGTTCACAATTTACGTTATTATTTTTTTATGCATGAGCATTTACACACAAGAATTGATTCTTTCAGCTACAAAGGGTGGAACTGTTTTGCACATCCTCCAGTTTAGGCCCACTTGACAGAAGAGAGGGAGACAAGAAAGAAGCTGTCAGCTGAACTGAGTATAGAGCTGGGGGCAGCAACAGCAGAAACAGGGGAGAGAGGCCGATGCTTGCGGCGGCGCCGACGCCGGCGAAGCGCAGTCTGGGAGGCGACGACGGCCACCGAAATGGGATGCCCAGGCGTTGAGGAGGCTCCCGGTGGCGGTAGCTCCGGCCGGGATGGCGCCAAGGCGGGCAAGCGGCGGTGATGAGCGGACGGCGGGGAGAGCCGATTGGGCGCCGGTGGCCGGAGAGCAAGAGGAAAGGAGGCGAGGTGAGCATGGGCATGGGTAGGGTGCGAGAGACTCACCGGAGTGCTTGATTCGACCGGAGCGCAACCGAGGCGAGCTAGCGACGAGCACCGGCGGCGGCGTGGAGAGGCTACCATGGAGGGGCCGCGCCGGTGGGGAAGAGCGCCGGCCGTCAGTTTGGGGAGCCTCGGGGTGCTGAGGTGCCGCTCCCACTGCGTGGAATCAGCCCGAGACCGACCGAGGTGGAGGCGGTGACAGCTGACGCGAACTCAGGTAAATGGAGGAAAGAGGGGAAGCGGGCAATGGGGAAGGAGGTGCGTCTAGTGCTCACTTTTATAGCCCAGAAAGGCCATGAGGGATTGCGCAGGCGGAGCAGCGCCGGGTATGGGCAAGGGTGTACTGCCGGCATGGGCGGCGCGTCTGGCAGAGCAGTGCCGGGCATGGGCGTCGGGGAAACCACAGGCAGAGCGCGAAACCATGGGCGAAGTCAAGTGAATCCGGGGGCGGAGCTAGGCGCGGGCTGAGCGAACCCGGGGCGGAGCGACGCGCTGGATGGCCTGGTTCGGCGGGGCGACACAGCCGGGGTGCCGGTGTGATCGATGAGCTAGAAGAACAGGGAGGGAGGAAGAAGACAGACGCCAGCTGGGCTAGAGGAAAGAAGGGGCCGGACGGCCGGGTGGGAAAGAAAAAGGAGGGTGGGCCAGGGGGAAAAGAAGAAATGGGCCGGGCCCCCAAAAAGGAATTTTGGGATTTTTGAAATTTCAGAAATTGGATTTGTGAGCAGATTTGAATCTGAAATCTCAGTTCAAATTTTTGAATCCAGCAAATTAAATTTTAAGATTGCCGAGTTTTGGAGAAATAAATTTTAATTTTTTTTAATTTGAATTTCTAGATATGAGAATTGGATGGAAGGATTTTAGTTGATTGCCAATTCCTAATCTTGGTTTTGAATCTCCTGATTTTGATTTAAATTTGAAATTAAGACTTCTAGTAAATTTTGATTTTTCTAAATTTTTAGATTTTGATTCTTGATTCCAAGGTTTGGACTTTTATTAGTCGGGCTTTTGGTATGAAATCAAATCGAGACATTTGAAATACGCCAAAAACTTTTGAGAACACAGGAAATACGATTAAAAGACTTTCATCATTTTCGCAAATACACTAGTTCCCTTTTTGGGATGTTACAGATCCTACCCCCCTTAAACTGAATCTCGTCCCCGAGATTCGAGTGGAGTAGAAAGAAGTAGGTGGGAACAAGCTGGCTAGCAAAAAGGTTCTAGGGTACTGCTTGATACTACGCACACTGCTCTTGGTGCTGCCGGAAAAGAGGGAAGCTGCACAAAAGTGGGTTAGCACTTGGAGAGAAATGCCGCACAAGGGAAACCGTGCTCTTCTAGATTGGTTGCAACTGGCTTCACTCCATTCCTTGACATTTGGGGCTTGCTGTTTCTTCAGTGCTGATTGCTAACTTCTCTTTATGCTGGAGTGGTAGTAGGGCCTAACCTCAGGGTGCTTCGACACTTCTTATTTATTTAGGCTACCCCCCTTAAAATGACGTGTGACCGGTACTAATTGCTCCTGTCAGCTCTTGCCATGACGAGTCTAATGGCGGCTTGGAGACTCAGCCTTTGTATCTCGGCAGCCTTGGTTAGCAACAGATTCATGGAACAATCTTTGGGGCAGTGGTCTTGTCCTTCACAGAGAAAACATGTGATCTTGCTCGTTGGACAATCTCCAAGTTGATGGTTTTTCTCACAATTGGGGCAGCTTGCAGTGCATTGACCTTTTTGGTGTCCTTTTTCCCCACAGCGTGTACATGCCACTAGGTTCTTAAGGCAGCCTTCTGGTAGATGATGTTTCTTGCCGTAACGACAGTAAGGAGCTGGGCAATTGTAGCGAGGGCATGATTGGGCGTCATGTCCTGTCTTGCCACATTCAATGCACGCAGTAGCCGGCAGAGTTTCTGGACTTGGTAGTCGAACTTTGTCGCATGCAGTTTGCTCCTTGATGGGGTACTTGAAGCCGGCGAGGTCTTCTGTGCTGTAGCTAAGGTTGATGGTGACGACATCCTTTTCTTGATTGTTCAATCCCTGTTGAGGGCAGTATCTCACATGGTGTCTTGGGTCACCGCATTTGAAGCAATTGAACCCTTTCCTTGCTTCCTCTGGGGGCATTGGTTGGCGTAGTGTCCGATATCTTGGCAACAGAAGCAAGCAACATCCTTTCGAGGTTTGCTTGGTGCCATGCCACTGTTAATCCCATTGTGGTAGCTGCTCCTCAGCGATCCCTGCGGAGTGGGTATGAGTGAATACTTGGTTGAGTGGTAGGGGTCAAAGCGAGTAGGAGCTACTAGTTCCTTCTTCTTGCTCCTAGTCTTGTTCTTGGCCATTGCTTCGCTTGGTGATGGCTTGGATCAGCGAGTTTACTGTGGAATAGAGGTTTGAGTCTTGATCCTCTTGTAGGCGAAAGCCTTTTTAGTTGTTGCTTTTTCCAAAGATGTTGCCTCTTTTTAGCTTCAGAGCTTTAAGGGTCTTGACTTGGCTATCTGCTACCTCTTGCCTGCAGATCTGACGAGGTTTTCAGCAACAAGGTGAGGGGGAATTAGCATGAGGTACGAAAAATATTACAAGGATAAGATATTCTAACCCATTCTAAGGAGTGCACACCCGGAAGCTGGGGCAGTACACAAGCCACACAGAATAACCAAGCTTTTGAAAACAAACTTTTCCTGTGACTACGAAATACAACGCCCGAGGGCAAGAAGGCAGTGCACAGGGCCAATAAAAATCTTTTTGATCAAGCAACGTCTATGCACGAAGACACACAAAAGAGAGCATAGGGTTCTAAACACTAGGTTTGTTGAAGCGAGGCCACCAAATCTTCACGAGCATCCTTGACACCTTCGAGCATAAGCCTTTGAAGTAAGGGGGGAGAATAGGAAAAACCAAACTTCCTTTTTGGTAGACAGAAGTAGAGAAAGGAGAGCACCGAGAAGGGCTTTGGCAGTGAAACTCATGCTTCTTATTATTATTTTGAAAACAGAGCTTTTTAGAAAACAGTTTTCAAAAAAAACCCAAGGTTTAAAACATTTGTTTTTCCAAGATAACCCCATCAATAATAATTGATTGATTTTTTTTGAGCAAGTAGATTCCCAAGTTTTGGTTTTTAAAAGCAAGTTCTTGGGAATTGAGCTTTTGGGTTTTCAAATACTGGGGCCAAGTTTCGAAGTAACTTGAATCAAACCTTTTTGCAACAAAAATACATTGTATACTCTTGATATAGGGTTCTATATCAAGATTGATTCTTGAAATGGTTTTGGAATATTTGAACTTTTAAAATACCCCCTTTTTTCGCAAAGGTATCTTAGCATCCTCCAATATCACAAATCCAATAGACTAATTCTATTCCCATAATATATCTATTCGTAGGAGATTAATCCAAGGCCTTGTTAATCTTGTGTATACTTGATTGAATCTAAAAGTAACTCCCTTTAGTAATTAATCTCAGCACGACTATTGTCTAATACTCCAAACAGTGAGTGTTGTCGTTCATCCGATCCACAGATCATATCATCTCCAATGCCTTTCCAATCATGCTCATTCCTGATTAATTCTAGGGTATCCTCCTATTGCTTAGTCACTGCACAACTGGTGTCTAGTACTCCAAACAGTGAGTATTATCATTTATCCGATCCACAGATCATATAACTTCCAAGGTATCATCTGCGGTTTTATTCACCAAATCAGAGTCACCTATTCCTCAAATGGATCTCACTTTCCTATATGAATCATAAATCCAGTTTTGGGTTCATCATTCCACAATCCCATTCAACTATTTACCTACACATCTCTCCAAAAATCTTTACCTTTAAATCCAATCGTATTTGTTTGCATCATGGTTTCAATATCTCCATGTTTTAAATCTAGTGTAAACATTCTTCGGGAGCCATGCTATTTATTAAAGCTACAGACCAACAATTGTTATTAGACTCCCCACTTTTCTAAAATTCCATCGATCCACTTATTTGAGCCAATCCAATCTTTTTGAGTTGGTCTACTCATTTGATTAATTCAATCATGAATATCGCTCTATTTATTTAACCAATCCGATTATTTAGCCAATCCAGTCCTTTTTACATGGGTGGACTTATTTAACCATTCTAATCATTGAATTGGTCCACCCATTCTGACCAATCCAATCATCTAACCTGATCTATCCATTCAGTCAATCCGATCATTAGTTTGGTTCACCCATTTTAACCCTTCCAACATGTTAACTGATCGATCCATTGAGTCAGTTCAATCATCCAAGTGGGTTCACCCGTGTAGCCGAGTCAATCACCCAAATTGATTCACTTATTTTTCATCTTGAAGTTCACAATATTGATCTTCTCTTATGATTGACATGAATCCACCAAGATTTACACATATATCTGCGAAACCAAGGCGAATCCTTGGAATAAATTGGTAGGGGGTTAAATTTTTGGGAAACTTTTCCTTGGAAGCTTAGGTTTGCTGAAATGAGCTTAGAAATAAGCTTTGCAAATAATTTTGACAATTTAAACTTCCAAGGATAAACAACTTTTGTTACTAAAACTCAATATAGGTTTTATGATTTTGGCCCAAGGAAATTTTCAGAAGAGAACTCAGGCACGCGTTAGTTTGAATTCGGGAAAAGAGAGCCTTGGAGCTAAAAATGGCCAGGGCAGCAAATAAATGAGAGGGAATCATCTAAGAGGGATAAGAGTAGTAATACTACTTATATTTTGCAGTTAGATTTTGAAGAAATAATTCTAGTCATAAAGCTAACGGCCATGCTAACTAAGGTTACGACCTACAGTCGATATGCTCTGATACCAGCTCTGTCGGACCTCGGGTTAGCAAACCCAGATCCTCTGTGATTCCACCGCACTATTCCCTGGATCAGTAGATAGTGCTCACAGATACATTACTGTATATCAAAAACATACCATGCGGAAGCGTAAATAATACAGTAATACTTACTCATGGGCCGGTTAGGCCGAAAACGATAAAATGCAGCAGCGGAAACTTCACACAGTGGGACTGCGCAGACTTGCCCACGACCCAACGGGGTTCGCGACCTAGTCCATGGCCTCTTCGTCTTCCAGCTCTGTCGACTCTTTTCAGGCATCGCAGGGCTTGTATTTCCTTTCTGACTGAATGATGGCAATTAAGCCACAGTGAGTACGATGATACTCAGCAAGCCACCACACAGGATGCAGTAATAATAGGTGCAAAGCTGTCAAGGGAGGCTTGAGTTTCTTTTATTTGCTAAAAGCATTGTTTTGGAATTACAATAAGTAAAAAAATCTCCTGAGACGTAGCAATTTCAACCGAAACATGTTTTATGAAATTGATTGTGAGAATGCGATAATAATTGTAGTGTAGGTTACATCCACCTTTTTACAGTGCATGGTTACCTCCACCAATGCTAGTTTTCGCCGCTGGAGTACATCTCTCCAGGAAAAGTTCATGGTCAGAGTACATCTCTCTGATAGGTTTTATCCCACCCACAAATGTTTTTGGAAATAGAACTAACTCAAGTAGGTTCCCATGTCCGCCCTTGACCGTGGGCACGGCTGCTCGAACAGTTTTACACTCTGCAGAGGTTGTACACTTTCACCACAAGAGATAAGTCATCTTAATAGCCAACATGCTTCCTTAGGCATGAGACCCGGATGGTTTATCACAAAGCCTTTACCTTACTCCGATTTAGCTAGATACCACCCCGGTGAGGTTTCACCGCTGAAGGGCTACATCCACCACAGTCAGAAGCCCCCTCTTGCGCCGTATGAGTAAACCAGTGCTCTGGCACCCATCTTCCGTGATGATATCTAAACTAAACCTTTGCAAGTTAATCAGCTAGGTCGTACCCATATAGACTTGTGGTTGTAATGTTTTACACCAGGAGGTCAGTACAAGATTCAGTCCTTAATTTGTCCAGGCGGTTCTTACCACAAACCACGGGTTCTCGTGCGACATCAGCACCATCCACTCTCACCAACCGCCCAGACAGGTAAAGCAGATTTTTAGGGAGCCTCGGGGTGCTGAGGTGCCGCTCCCACCGCGTGGAATCGGCCCGAGGCCGACCGAGGTGGAGGCAGCGACGGCTGACGCGAGGTCAGGTAAATGGAGGAAAGAGGGGAAGCGGGCAATGGGGAAGGAGGTGCGTCCAGTGCTCGCTTTTATAGCCCAGAAAGGCCATAAGGGATTGCGCGGGCGGAGCAGCGCCGGGTATGGGCAAGGGTGTACTGCCGGCATGGGCGGTGCGTCCGGCGGAGCAGTGCTGGGCATGGGCGTCGGGGAAACCACGGGCGGAGCGCGAAACCATGGGCGAAGTCAAGTGAATCCGGGGGCGGAGCCAGGCGCGGCCTGAGCGAACCCGGGGCGGAGCGACGCGCTGGATGGCCTGGTTCGGCGGGGTGACGCAGCCGGGGTGCGGTGCGATCGATGAGCTAGAAGAACAGGGAGGGAGGAAGAAGACAGACGCCAGCTGGGCTAGAGGAAAGAAGGGGCCGGACGGCCGGGTGGGAAAGAAAAAGGAGGCTGGGCCAGGGGGAAAAGAAGAAATGGGCCGGGCCCCAAAAAGGAATTTTGGGATTTTTGAAATTTCAGAAATTGGATTTGTGAGCAGATTTGAATCTGAAATCTCAGTTCAAATTTTTGAATCCAGCAAATTAAATTTTAAGATTGCCGAGTTTTGGAGAAATAAATTTTAATTTTTTTGAATTTGAATTTCTAGATACGAGAATTGGATGGAAGGATTTTATTTGATTGCCAATTCCTAATCTTGGTTTTGAATCTCCTGATTTTGATTTAAATTTGAAATTAAGACTTCTAGTAAATTTTGATTTTTCTAAATTTTTAGATTTTGATTCTTGATTCCAAGGTTTGGACTTTTATTAGTCGGGCTTTTGGTAAGAAATCAAATCGAGACATTTGAAATACGCCAAAAACTTTTGAGAACACAGGAAATACGATTAAAAGATTTTCATCATTTTCGCAAATACACTAGTTCCCTTTTTTTTGGATGTTACAGGCTAGCACAAGCTAATCATTTTTTTGAATCGGGCTCGTTGTTAGCTTTCCAATGAGTATAAGAACGTCAGACACGGACACCGTATGAAAAAGTTATACCCATTTTACTAAAGATATCCCGAAACGGAATTCTACTCGACCTTAGACAGGAGATTATGAAATTTTAGAGGATTGCGTGGTGGAAAACATATTACAGATGATTTTTAATACAAACCATCTATGAAGTATGACAGATGGTTTAAATAAAAAACCATATGTCATATTGCTAAATATCACAGACAGTTCTTGGTAAGAATAGTCTATGATACTTAATAGAAGGTGCTCACCATGATCCGTCTGTGATATTATCTCTTCACAGATGATTTTTAGTGCTAGCAGCAACATAGACGGTCTCTAAACTTAAATCATCTGTGATTGCATTTAACACCGACGGTTTTGGTGAACCATCTGTGATGAGATATCTAATATAAGCCTTTTTGTAGTTGTGAACTTATCTTCCGCTTATACCGGTATAACGGAGTGTAACACCTATCGGTGTTCACTCATGCCCACACACTTTGGAGAGGGATCAATTGCCCGTCCTTTTTCATACGAGGACATTATTTCCCATATTAGCCATATGGGGATCCCATCCCACTCTTGTGGATCATATCTTTCCATCATGAATCCTCAACATGCAATGCAATGATTATTATCTTTCTTCATTAGCAAATGATATACTCATCATTCTTCCATAGTCATCATCATCATCAATTTATCATAAGCATGTGAGCTATATAAAATAGGCATAATCATCTGAATGATCATGTCAAGTACTCATTTAATGAAATAACAATTCAAACACTCGAATACCATTCTATCATGCACTTGCCTTTCCAATTGCGACGACCAGGTTGATTAAAGAATGACACCGCCCCAAAGTTACTCCTCCAACAGTAAATGCCCAAACTCTACAGGCTATAGTAATACAAAATAACACTTAATCAACAATGCTCCTACATGCAGCCCAATTCCACAGCTTTCCCTTTTACCGGATAGTCTCCCCTGCTGTCCTGGCACCAAATTATCATAACTTTCAACTCCCACAACGTATTATATCTAACCATACTAGTTCTGGAATCCATAAAAAATTTGCTACAACCTCTTAGCTAATCAAATATCCAGATTAAATAATCTAAACCCCCATTTTTTAACCTAAAAGATAGATCTGTCATCTTCTAGATAGTAGACTTAATAATTTCGTATCTATTAATCTATACATGCAAATATATTGAACTACGATATTTTTAGAAACTACAGGAAATTACCTACTACTTCCTAGTGATGCCTAAAATTCAATTCTACCATTAAATCAGGCAAATTAATGTTTCCCACAACTGCGTCCTGTAGCTACCCTGTTCTAGACAGCAGCCTCCCAAAATTAATAATTTATGTTCTGCTCGTCTAAAAGTCACGTTCTTAGACTCTACGGAATCCTTAAGAAAATACCTACACTTTTCATGTAGACCAAATCACCAAATTATTTCATCTTCTATTTTTAATCTATAGATTAATATGTGCTACTAAAATACGACAAATTTACCAGACAGCAGAATTACAGAACTCATAACTCAAAATTTAACCATCCGATTAACATGATTAAATACTGTACAGAAAGCTAGTGAAATTATCTACATCTATATAGTATATGACATAATCAAATTAAGGCCCTACAGTCAAATCAATTAATTAAGCAAATAGTTCCCATAATCAGATTAACTACTGTGCAAAACTATCATGAAGTAGTATAACGCAGGGCAAACTAGTTCATCCATAGCTACTGTGCAAAACTAACACATATTAGTACAAAGCAAGGCTAACTATTTACCACTCTTCTTTTCCCTCTGGCAGACACGTGCAATGGTGCCCCGGCCACGCAATAGCTGCCGCACGTAGCGAAGGCAACCGGGCAGCCAAGCGATCCACAAGCGCGCGGGCAGACGAGGCGCTCGCACGCACACGGAGAACGGCACGCCAGCGTTTTGCGCACGACCAAAGTGTTGGCGAATGGTAGCGGTAACCTTGCTGGCGCGCTGGAACACAAAGTTTTAGCTTCAGCCGGCGAGCGACAACCCAGGAGATGGATGACCCTGTTGGCGATTAGTGTCATATGGGAAATTGACAGCGACGGCGGCTGGGGAAAAATGGCTAGGGTTTTGATTCCTGGTTTTTGGGCTTACCTCCCTCACGATCCCTTTTATTATGGCATGAAATCAATCCGATCTCTAACTCCCAGTACGACTCGTTCTTGGAAGCCAACTCTTCTCTAAAATTTCCACTCATCCTATTTTCGCGTATCCTCTTTTCTCTATTTACATACAGGTTCTCACCCTGAATTATACGCCTTATGACTCCAACTAAGAAACACAACTAAACTGGAAATTTAAACCACACACATACCTGAAGTGAACAACTCTGGGTACTTCTCATGCATGCGAGACTCTAGCTCTCAACTTGCTTCCCGCTCGGTCTAATGCGTCCAAAGCACCATGACATACTTCAATGTCTTATGCCTCAGAACTTGCTCTGACTTCCCTAGAATCCATATTGGCTGGGACTCAACGGTAAGGTCTTTCTCAATGGTCAACAGCTCTAGCGGTATCTCATGCTCTAGATCTCTCAGATATTTTCTCAACATGGAGATATGGAATACATTGTGCACACCATACATAGACTCAAGAAGTTCCATGCGATAAGACAACTTCCTAATTTGTACCATGATCAGGAATGGTCCAAGTACCTCGAACTTTGTTTTCCTTAAGTACCGAACCGCACAATGTCCTTGGTGGGAGACACTCTTAAAAGCACCCGATCCCCTACCACAAACTCCAACTCCCACCTCCTCACAACAGCATAACTCTTTTGCCAGCTCTGAGCAGCAAGCAGACTCTACCTAATCTTTGCCACTCGGCCAATAGTCTATAGAAACAAATCGAGACCCAGAACTGCCCTCTCGCCAACTACGTCTAGCATAACGGAGGCCAACACCTTCATCCATACATAACCTTAAATGGTGCAGCTCAAATACTAGCATGATAACTGTTGTTATAGGTGAACTCTACCAATACCAAAGTGATCCTCTCATCTCCCCTTCCAAGAAAAGACACAGGACCTAAGCATGTCCTCTAATGCCTAAATAGTGCGCTCAGACTGGCCATCTATCTGAGGGTAAAATACGGTGCTAAGACGAAGTTGTGTGCCCAAAGCGCTCTACAAGTTCTTCCAAAACTTGAGACAAACTTTGCATCATGATCTGAAATAATAGTCTTAGGCATACCATGTAACTACACTATCTCTCACACATAAATAGGAGCCAAATCACTCATCGTATTTGTCGTGCGGATAGGAATGAAGTATGCGGACTTGCTAAAATGATCCACCACAACCCTAGTGGCATCCTTTTCTCACTGCGTGCGAGGTAAACCAACCACAATGTCAATGGAAATATCATCTCACGGCCACGTTGGAATCTCCAAAGGCTACAATAATTCTGCTGGACACTTATATTCTACCTTGACTTGCTGGCAAACATTATAGGAAGCCACATACTAAACAATATCAATCCTCATCCTTTTCTGCCAGAAACTCTTCTTCAAATCTGAATACATCTTGGTCTCACCAGGATGTACATTGTACGATGTACGATGAGTTTCCTTTAGAATATCAGCTTTGACCTAAGTCTTTTGTGGCACACAAAGGTGGTCTTTAAATCACAGTGCACCAAACTCATCTATGTGGAAATCCCCTTCCTTGCCCTCATCAAGTCGCTTCCTCACTTGCTGGAGCATCTGATCATGATGTTGTGCCTCCCACACATGCTCTGGAATAGTGGATTCAAGAAGCAAGCGAGTCCCAGCCTGAACGGTGCCCATAAAACAAAAAGAAATATCCATGCACTCAAAATTAGCAACAAGACAACGAAGAGTACGAGGTGTCGCCATGTGATTAAGGGCATCCACCACTACATTTGCCTTCCCTGAATGATACTAGATAGTGAGATCGTAGTCCTTTATCAATTCCAACCACATCCTCTGCCTCAAGTTCAGATCTTTCTAGGTGAAAATATACTTGAGACTCTTGTTATCAGTGAAAATATCACAAATCTCTCCATAGAGATAGTGGTGCCAAATCTTTAGAGCAAAGACTACTGCAGCAAGCTGTAAATCATGGGTTAGATAATTTTGCTCAAGTTTCTTTAACTTCCTTGACACATAACCGATCACTTTGCTATCTTACATGAGCACACAACCAGGCCCAACTCGAGAAGCATCAAAATAGACTATATAGTGCTTCCCTGCCTCATGGAGTGTAAGAACAGGAGCAGTCACCAACTTCTCCTTCAAAGTACAGAAGCTGCGCGCACAATCATATCTCTACTAGAATTTTACACATTTCTATGTTAGCTGAGACATTGGCTTGGATATTATAGAGAAACCTTCTACAAAGCACCGATAATACCCTACTAAACCTAGAAAACTTCTCACTTTCTTGACATTGGTTGGCCTCTTCCGATCCACCACTAAAGATCTTGCCAGGATCAACAGATATGCCTTACCAGTTGATCACATGACCCAGAAAGCCCACTTCTGAAATCCAAAACTCGCATTTCTTCAACTTGGCATAGAATTGATTCTTCCTCATGGTTTCAATAACACACCTCAAATGCTTCCCACGCTCTTCCTCAGACTTGGAATAAATCAGAATGTCATCAATGACACCACTATAAAGACATCAATGTACTGATGTAGTATATTGTTCATTGTCTCCAAAAAAAATAACGACGACATTAGTTAGTCCAGCAGACTTAATAATTTCATATCTTTTAATCTACACATGAAAATATATTGTACTATGATATTTTCTAAAACTACAGCAAATTATCTACCACTTCCTGGTTATGCCTAAAATTCAATTATACCATTAAATTAATCAAATTGATGTTTTCCCGCAACTACATTCAGCAGCCACCCGGTTTCGGATAGCAGTCTCCCAAAATTCATAACTTCTGTTCTGCTCATCTAACAATAATGTTCTAGAACTCTCTAGAATCCTTAAGAAATTACCTACACTTTTCATGGAAAAATGGCTCTATACTCCTGGGAGTATGTACTCCTACTTTAGTATACCCCTTTAATGGTGTTGTTGTACCTCTTTATCTATTTGAGCATACTCTAATAATGAGTATAAGATACTCCAAAGTGAGGTTTATAAAAAATTTCATACAAGTCCACTTTTTATAACATAATTTATGTATGTACTCCTTTTATACATGAAAAAAATGTATATAACAAAAACAAAGGGCTCCGATGAAAATTGTTCAACCAAACAATGTTGGAGTATCTTAGAATTAGTATTTAAGTATACTTATACCAATAAAGATATATAAAATAGTTGTTTAAGTGGTATATTGAAAGTGGGAGTATGTACTCCTGGGAGTACAGAAAAGGCTTCCTATATATACCTTTTCCGTACTCCTAGGAGTACGTACTCCCACTTCCAATATACCACTTAAACGACTATTTTATATATGTTTATCACTTTCGGTATATTTAAATACTAATTCTAAGATACTCTAATGTAACTTGGTTAAAAAATTTTCATCGGAGCCCTTTATTTTTGCTATATATATACTTTTTATGTATAAAAGGAGTACATACACAAATTATACTATACAAATGGACTTGGGAGTACGTGCTCTAAGAGTATAAAACCATTTTCATATATATATATATATATATATATATATATATATATATATATATATATATATATATATATATATATATATATATATATATATATATATATAGGAAGCCTCTTTTCTACTCCCGGGTGTAATTACACCCTATGTCGTATCTCACAACGTAAGGAGTATCTCGCGTAACGGAGGGTATGTACATGTAGTATACGAGTATTTAAGTCTATATAGGCGGTATGAATAATTTTTCAGAGGTGGTATGTATATTTTTTCGACATACTCCTTTTTATGTGCGTATATGAAGGTATTTATAAAATACGCTAAAAACTATAGACTCCATTGCAATTTTTTCGTATGGTTTACATTAGAATATCTTATAATTAGTATATGAGTATACCTAAAGTGATAAAGGAGTATTTCAAGTTTGTTTAGGTGGTATATTAGAGGTGGGTGTAATTACACCCAGGAGTAAAAAGTATTTTTCCTATATACATATGTGTGTGTGTGTGTATGTATATATATATACACACCTAAGGTTCACATGGTCTCCCTTGCAATTTTTTCGTGTGGTTCACATTGGAGTATCTTATAATTAGTATACGAGTATACCTAAGGTGATAAAGGAGTATTTTAAGTTCGTTTAGGTGGTATATTAGAGGTGGGTGTAATTACACCCGGGTGTAAAAGATATTTTTCCTATTTATATATATATATATATATATATATATATATATATATATATATATATATATATATATATATATATATATATATATATATATATATATATATATATATATATATATTCTACCTAATTGAATTGGAGACCCCATTTATATCTTAAAGCTATGTGCATACTGGTCCAATCGGTGACTAGATACTAGATAGAAACCATGTGTCTACAATCAAATCAAATTCAGATGCAACCACAAGAATACACCGGTGTATAATATTGAAGTGTGCTCAATGTTGAAGACAAAAGTTTTAGTTTCCCAAAAGGCGGTGTATGTATCAGATATAATGCTTTAGATGGTACAAATTCTTTGCAGAAGTATATTCGATTTCATATTTGAGAAGACCACTATCAGCATTACAAATATTGAGGGTGCCTCATGTACAAAACACAAAGAAATAATGATGCCACAAATCTCCAAAACCTGTCTCAAAAAGCTATTGATGAGGGCATCCCGAAGACACCAACTAGACCGATTACACAAGCACGAGTTAAAAAGATTAATCAACAGGTGAACTCACTTATAATCGAATCTAGTTTTAATTTACGAGAGAACTGGATATTACCTCATGCAAATGTTATGTGCATGCTCAGGTTGAATGATCTAAAGCTTTTGGAATTGAAAACATGGAGGCGAAGCTAACGGAGAAGAAGTACATAGAGCCAAGCAAAGGAAGACACATTCAAGTCCCCATTAGCATGTCAAACTGTCCACAAGTTCAATCGAACTCACAAAGATGCTCCGGACATTCAAACGATTTCAACTGGTATCAAAAACTACCTTTAGATCGGTCTGATCGACCATAGATGTGTTCAAGATAGTCCAATCCACATCGGGTGCTCACAAGACCTTTGGAACATTTGGACCAGCCTGAATGGTTTTGACTGTCCGAACCGTCCAATCAGCGTAGGATGCTCAAATGCTTCGGAGACATTCAGACCGCTCCGAACAATTGCACCATCTAATCTTCCACAGACCGCCCGATCATCTTGAAAACATTTGGGCCACTCCAAATGAGTCATACCGTCCGATCTTCAACGGACTGCCCAATCACCTTAGAGACGTTCGGACTGCTCTGAACGTTCATTCATTCCGCGACATTCAATCAGTTTTGAATGGTCGATATTGATGGTAATGTTCATACCAGGACAAATGGTCCCACCATTAGATTGGCTGGAGACGCTTATAGCCGTTCGATTGACTCAAAGGTGTTCGAAACAGTATGATCATAGCATATAAAGGCAATAACTTTCACATACAAGGTCCGATTGAGGTCATCTTGGATTCGTTTGAAAGCTTATTTCAAGGGCTACATAATAAAGGAGGATTTATCTTTAAAAGCATCATGGTTTTTTATTTTTATTTCCTTTTTATGAGTGTCCGAGTCTAAAACACTTAGGAATTGTGTAGGAGACCTTGCGGCCACCCAAGGGTTATATAAGCCTTGTAATATGTAACTTTTTTGGTAGACCGCGATTGAATCTATTATTTTCAAGAGAGAGCTATACACTTATTCTTCCTATAGTTTGCCATCTGATTGCAACCTAGAGGGGAATTGGGCGTTTCTCTACATCGTTGTTCTTGTGATTCCTTATAATTCTTAGGAGCTGCGACACGTCTACTTTGTGGTCGGATAGGCAGGATCATGAGTGTGTGGTTCAGTGAATTCTTTTGTCACAGGTTGATGTTGTAACCGTGGTTGGCGTCTTTGGTTGGCCAAGTTGCATGGATCCAAGTTATCATTATCGATGCTACGTCATGAAGATCGGGCACCTCGCATCATCTTAGTATCAGAGTACGGTTGACATGGTAGGATTATTTATCCTAACTTTTAGATCAATTTCTTACTGTTTATTACCTAGAGTCCACAAAACCAAAAATTTCCATAAAAAATTCGAAACCCTAGTTTTTGCATCTGTTATTCTTGTGAGTTTTGTTAAGTTTTTGTTCATTAGAATTGTTGTTTAGGTGTTGATCATTGTGTTTCCTTCACGTCGCTTAATCATTGTGTCATTTCCGTTGTTTCATCTTTGAGACTAGCTGTTGACATTGCATCAAGGGCTACTCTTGGTAGTAATCACACTTATTGAAATCTGAGTTTTTGCACCAAGAAGGCAGTCAATGTACGGAAAGAGCCATGGTTTAAATAAAAATATATATACAGAAAAAAGTGAAAAAAGAGAGAGAAAGAACTTTGTGGCCGAAGTCTACATAAAAAATCAGATTGTGTGATCAGATCCTTTTTGAGCAATCTTGTGCCCTTATATCCTTAATATTGCAATTGGCTAACGTCTCTCTAGTGTTTAGTGCAAAATGAGCTATCTATTCTTCAAATATCAGATTACCTCTATTTAGCTCATTTCTTTGTTTGCATTGAGTCACATTGATCTTTGCATGTACGTTCATACACTTCACTTAAATCTTTTGGATCAACACTTAGGCAAAATATTCTAACTTGGATTATTACTTAACTTTACAATATCTAGGATTTCAGATTGCATAGGTAAACACTATCCAGCCAAGCTCCACAAATAAGCCATTGTTATAACAATGCTTGTGTAATTGAATTAGTTTGATCTATCACCTTGTGTTGTCTATCATCACCAAAGTGCGTGCAACTCCTCACGTCCATCAAGGACGTATAAGAACTTTGGTTGGTAAGAGAAGGTGAGGTTTAGTGAATTCCACAAATAAAATCTTCCACATACATAGTTTTTCTTGTTGTTTGCACTAACCATGGCAGGAAAAGAAAGAGAACTAGCATATGTTATACAAGCTGACCTTGAGAAGCTCATGAATAATTTCAACACTCAATTGAATGACAACATGAGTGTCTTGAGAAGGGAGATACTAGAGGAGCTTCATAAAGAGCGGGGCCCCGTTGGTGTCCATGAAGGAGATGTTGAGCTTGACGAGACCGATGCGGAGAGGGCTACATGGTTCGCTAGAGAAACTCAAGCAGATCGAGCCGCTACCAACATGGTTCGACCACCCCTTCCTAGGCATGGGGGTGGTATTTTTGGCGCTGACCATGGCCAAGGGAGAGGCTGTGGGTGTGGATGTGGCCGTGGGCATGGCGGTGCCGCCCACATTGAGGACTTTGATGATGATTTTTGGCTACACCGCAATGACAATTATCAACATCATGGGCATCGTCATGATGACCTGCACGTGGAGGAGAAATTTGGGAAAATCAAATTCACTATTCACAAATTTGAAGGTGCTTTTGATCCAGATGCGTATCTCACATGGGAGCTCAAGGTAGATAAGATCTTCCAGGTGTAGAATTATTCGGAGGAGAAAAAACTACACATGGTGTCACTTGAGTTTGATGGGTATGCGTTGATTTGGTGGGAGCAAGTGTTAAACCAAAAAGAACATAATGGGGAACCTCCAATTGCGACATGGGCTGAAATGAAGCAAGAGCTGAGAACACGTTTTGTTCCTAACACTTATAAATGTGATCTTTTTGATAAACTGCAGAATTGAGGCTGGGAAGCCATTCAGTGGAGGAATACTACAAGGATATGGTGAAAGCTATGATTAGGGCATGTGTGCACAAAGATGAAGAGTAAACACTTGTGTGTTTCCTATTTGGTATGGATAAAAACATCAAGTGTATTGTGCAATATCAGTCCTATAACACTATCGTTGAGTTGGTGCATCAAGCGACAAAGGCAGAAAAACAGCTACTCAAGGATGGAAAACCAGCACCAAGGACAATTTCTTTTAACTTGAAGGTGCCATTATCCTCAACCAATGCCACCAAAGCACGATTCAATTTAGGACGAGGTACATTTTTAGCTAGTACTACTTCCAATACTAATGCTTGTCCTTCCTCAATTGCAAAAATAGCACCTACATCAAGTGAGAGAAGGCTACTCCATCCCCTACATCCGAAATTGGCACTACAATAAAAAGTAGAGAAATTCCATGATTCAAGTGTTTGGGACATGGTCATATTTCTAGAAAGTGTCCCAACAACCGAGTTATGCTTGTGACGGAAGATGAAGAATATGAATCAGCAAGTGAAGACGAGGTTGAGCCTAGTCATGAAAAGGAGAGATATGAAGATGCATCGGATAACAATGAAGAGGTTGATGTGTTGAATTACGAAATGGGAGAGGCACTAGTAGTCACACATAATTTAAGTATGCTTGCATAAGAAGGAGATGCACATCCACAATGATTCAACTTATTTCAAACACAAGCCAAAGTAAACAACAAGGTAATCAAACTTATTATTGATGGTGGTAGTTGTCATAACTTGGCTATTGTTGAATTATGTGAGAAACTTGGTTTAAAGATGATGAAACATCCATGTCCATATCATGTGCAATGGTTTAGCGAATGTAGAGATGTGAAGGTTCAGTTTGTGGTGCATGTTATCTTCAAGATTGGTGATTATGAGGATACCGTTGAGTGTGATATGGTGCCTATGACTGTGTGCCATTTGCTGTTAGGAAGGCTATGGCAATATGATAGAAGTGTGCAACATGATGGCCATTCCAACCGATATGCTTTTAAGTGGAAGGGAAAAACAAAAGAGCTTAATTCAATGACTCCTAGTTAGATACATGCTAAAGTACAACAAAAAGAAGCTTGCTGAAAATAAGGATAAAAAGAAAGAAAAGAGAGACTACCACACATCGGTGAGTGAGAGCAACAAGCCAAATATGAGAGGGAGAAGTAAAAGTGAGGGAGGGAAGGTTATATTAGCCATAAAATCAGAATTGAGAGATGTGAGCAATGACCCATCAAAGATGCACTTTGTGCTTGTGTACAAAGATGCAACTGTGTTGCTTTCTACTAATAACTTGATCTCTCTTTCTAATGGTGTTTCCTCTCTTTTGCAGGCCTTGGAGGATGTGTTCGGATTAGTATGACCGTATCTCTGACCATATACTTGGCGTATAAAGGCACTAACATTCGCATACGAGGTCCGATTGAGGTGATCTTGGATTCGTTTGAAAGCTTATTTCAAAGGCTATGCAATGGAGAAGGATTTATCTTCAAAAGCATCACGGATTTTTATTTTTATTTCTTTTTTGTGAGAGTCTGAGTCTAAAACACCTAGGAATTGTGTAGGAGACCTTACGGCCTCCCAAGGGTTATATAAGCCTTGTAATACGTAACTTTTTGGCAGACCATGATTGAATCTATTATTTTCAAGAGAGAGCTATATGTTTGTTCTTCCTAGAGTTTGCCATCTGATTGCAACTTAGAGGGGAATTAGGCATTTCTCTATATCGTTGTTCTTATGATTCTTTGTGATTCTCGGAAGCTGCAACGTGTCTTCTTTGTGGTCGGGTAGACGGGATCATGAGTGTGTGGTTGAGTGAATTCTTTTGTTGTAGGTTGCTGTTCTAACAGTGGTTGGCGTCATCAGTTCGTTAGGTTGCATAGATCTAAGTTATTATTATCGATCCTACGTTGTGAAGATCGGACACCCCGTATAAACTGTGTTCCTGTTTTGTTCCGTAGAGTGCCAGCTCCTACTGCAAATACTTCATACATTTGTGTCTGAAATAAAAAAATCATACACATCCCTAAGAGAACAATTATCAACAAATAAAAGAAAAATAGTACGTAAATTACATGACAAGATGATCGCATAGAATCTTGCCTAGCTTCAGGAACGACACTAACAGCCATAGCTGCTTTCCCATCAAAAAATTTACTTAAGCTGTTAAGCATGCAACGCTAAACAGAAGACATCACACGTCAACCAATCTTGAATCACCACTGCATCCTGACCAAATAGAACATGAGACCTCTCGCCACATAGTTTCATGCATCCCCTTTGAACTAGAATTAGTTTTCCTCACTATGAGCCAAAAAAAAAAAAGATACGTCGATGAACAGCCTGGTAAGCTAAGATCCTGACTCCTGAGGCCAAAGCGTACAAAATGAGGCCAAAGAGTACTAAATGACCAAGCTAACAGGACAGGAGACAGTCGCTACAATACTCGGTTAGTCAGTCCCTGTATTTCTTTTCTGAAAGTTTATGTTACAGTCCTTTACGACTGCCCCAGGATTTTTACGACCACCTTCTAGTCGCTATGACCAACTCCTGCAGCCGTACGACCATGTTGAAGAGGTTACGACCACCTTCTGTATCGTTATGACCACTCTGCTAGTTCACTGACCACACTGATAGTCATAACGACCACGTTGCGACCCCTCCGATCACTCCTCACTGCTTCAACCACGTAGTCGTAAACTTCAGCTAAAATTACAACCACGTTCTCCGCCGCTGCACTACACTTCCTTCGACCACGGGTAGCTCCTTACGACCATGATTCTGTTGACCACTATTGTCGTAACCCTTACGACCACGTCTTCCTGCTGCGTGACCATGGTCGTAACTTCTTTACGACCACTTCTTCGGCACCTAGGGACACCTCCGCTCTCATCACTGTCGTGGTCGTAACTCCTTTACGACCACGTCTTCAGCACCTGCGGACACCTCCGCTCTTTTCGTCCTCGTGGTCGTAACTCCGTTTACAACCACATCCTCTGCTCTGTGACCATGGTCATAACTCCTTTGCAACCACGCCTGCCACTCCTGCAGACTTCTCTACTCAATCGCCATGGTCATAACTCCTTTACGACCTCGTCTGCGATCCTCTGTTCTCCGTGGTCATAAGTCATTTACGACCACGTTTGAGAACACACGATGAACTCGATACTTTTCCCCGAAGCCAAGCCGCTCCTTGTTTTCTTTATTTCTTTCTCTCGCTAACACTGATCGCCTTAGATTACACCGATCAACACCACTACGACCACACTGATTGCCACCACTGCGATCAAACCAATCGCCTGTGACCACACCGGTCGCCTCTCTCCTCTGCGATCTCACTGACCGCCTGCGACCACACCGGTCACCTCCACTGCGATCACACTGATCGCTTCCGACCACACCGATCACCTCTATCCTCTACGATCACACCAACTGCCTACGACCACACCAGTCGCCCTCTGCTCTAAGATCTCCTCTCGACTACATCACCTCAACTTGGTGCACCTCTCCTCTCGATACAATGCTCTGCTTTTATGCCTGGCTATACGACTACAAAGCGGACTTGACACCGACTTGGATACAAAGTCATACTCAACTACGACCATGACAACTGACTCGAACTCAGACTACGACTATGGCATGAACTCCGATTGCGATAGAGTCGTACTCGTACATAGACTCGACAACGACGAGTACAACTTCTACAACTAGAAACAAGATTATTCTAACAATCACCTCCTTAATCTTGTTTCTCCTTCTTGATCATACCGATCTTCTCTCTTGCTTCCACTTCTTCCTGCACTCCCGTGCACCTAAGCCATCACCGCTCTACTACCTGCGCTTGCACCATCTTGAGCCTTGCACAATCTGACACTTGCCACGCCTCGTACCTGGATTGAACCATCCTTCCTTGTACGCCTGCCTAGGCTGGAGCACATACTCCCACAGCCACCTTGGCTTCGCCATTACCCGAGCCTCCCGCTCCTCTCTCTTGGACCATGTGCACCTCCACACGATCACCGCCCTTGTGCAACATTTGTAGCGTCTCCCATGCCTCTAAGTTGATGCTTCACCCATGCTCTGATACCACTTATTACAGTCCGTTACGATTGCCCCAGGATCATTACGACCACTTTCTAGTCACTATGACCACCTCCTGCAGTCGTACAACCACATTGAAGAGGCTACAACCACCTCCTATGTTGTTACAACTGCTCTGCTAGTTCATCGACCACGCTGACAATTGTTACGACCATGTTGTGACCCCTCCGATCACTCCTCGCTGCTCTGACCACGTAGTCGTAAACTTCAGCTGAAATTATAACCATGTTCTCCGCCATTGTGTTGCACTTCCTTCGACTACGGTCGATCACCGTAGTCGTAGCTCCTTATGACCATGCAGTGATTCTATTGACCGCTATTGTTGTAACCCTTACGACCACGTCTTCCTGCTGCGTGATCGTGGTCGTACCTCCTTTAGGACCACGTCTTCAGCACCTGCAGACACCTCTGCTCTCGTCGCCATCGTGGTCGTAACTCCTTTATGACCACGTCTTCAACACCTGTGGATACCTCCACTCTCTTCGCTGTCATGGTCGTAACTCCGTTTACGACCACATTCTCTACTCTGTGGCCATGGTCGTAACTTCTCTATGACCACGTCTGCCACTCCTACGGACTTCTCTACTCGATCGTCGTAGTCGTAACTCCTTTACGGCCACGTCTGCGATCCCCTGCTCTTCCTGGTCATAAGTCGTTTACGACCACGTCTAAGAACACACGATGAACTCGATACTTTTCCCCGGAGCCAAACCGCTCCATGATTTCTTTATATCTTTCTCTTGATCACACCGATCGCCTTCAATTACACTAATCAACACCATTGTGACCACATTGATCGCCACCACTGCGATCAAACCGATCGCCTATGACCACACCGGTCGCCTCTCTCCTCTGCGATCACACCGACCGCCTGCGACCACACCGGTCACCCTCTGCTCTGAGATCTCCTCTCGACTACATCGCCTCAACTCGGTGCACCTCTCTTCTCGATACAATGCTCTGCTTTTATACCCGGCTATACGACTACGAAGTGGGCTCGACACCGACTTGGATACAAAGTCTTACTCAACTATGACTATGACAGCTAACTCGAATTTAGACTACAACTATGACACGAACTCCAACTACAATAGAGTCGTACTCGTACACAGACTCGACAACGATGAATACAACTTCTACAACTAGAAGCAAGATTATTCTAATAGTTTAAACCAATAGACAATAGCTTAATATCATCGCAAATATATATAGAAAATACCAATCAATGTGTGGATAATATGTGGGGCCTGGGGCCACTGTCAGTGGAACGCTGAATGATATTTTCAATTTGATGTTTTTTGCAATGGTGTTGAGCAATATTGCCTTTTTTCCCCTCAAATCTTACCAAGGGCATATTTGAAATGCTGGAAACATGAAATGTTTCTATATCCACGTGAATTATAGAAAATTTTTGTGTTCCAAACTGGGCCTTAAGTTTTACATTTCTTATAAAACTTTTCTATGTTTTCCTATAGTTCATATGAACACCTATTCCTATGTTTTCTCTGTATTTTCAATTCCTATAGTTTTGAACTTTCCAAACTGACCTTAGAATTATGAATATGATATTAAATTGTCTTGGTCCTTTTTGGCCTAACTTGTAAAAACTACATTACCAAAAAAAATATGATCTTATGCTAATAAAAAAAATCACAAGGTTTCAAGAAAAATACAAACTGAAATAAATTAATAAAACTAGTCTATCGCTAAATAAAAATATGAGTAAACTTGAAAAGTATTTCTACAAGGAATTTCTAGGCCGTGGTTGATGACTAGTATAACTAATAATTTGCACCTAGATTGCAGACCTTGTAAATTCAAACGATGGAGTGAAATTATATAATATTGTGAAACAATTTATTGTGATAATTCTACATGCATAATTTCACACAGACAATCTAAAAATTCACAAAAATGTTGTTGGCCGGTCAATTGAAAGTAGTCTGACTGCACGTGTCCTAGAACGATATTACTTTCTGTGAGGCAGTACTATCTTTACTGAAAGCTGTGCAATCTTGCAATATATATATATATATATATATATATATATATATATATATATATATATATATATATATATATATATATATATATATATATATATATATATATAGGAAAATTACATAAGGCACCATGGTGCCTAGGCACCAACATCCGATACACGTGTATGATTGATACTTTTTTGAGTTTGGGTATGAAAATGTTTTATACCCTTGATATATTTATGGTAAGTAAGTTTTGAACTCAGTTCAAATTAGTTTGAACTACTTTTGAGTTCAATGCAACTACAGTGAGTATATACCATAAAAATAGTTCAAACTAATTAAACTGAAGTTGAATTTAAATTTTTGAGTTTGACATCTCAAATATACTTTTATGGGTATATGAAGATACTCATCAAACGTTATGAATCTCAAAGCAAATCAACGGGTATTGATATTGGTGCCTAGGCACCATGGTGCATGAAACACTGTCCTATATATATATATATATATATATATATATATATATATATATATATATATATATATATATATATATATATATATATATATATATATATATATATATATATATATATATATATATATATATATATATATATATATATGTATGTAATGTATGTATGTATGTATGTATGTATGTATATGTGCAATCTATACACATATAAATACATATATACATATAATATACACACACACGTATAAAAATATATACACATACATATACATATATATGTAAGGGAAAAACAAATATGAACTGTACGTTCGTGCTTAACTTGATCTTAAGCAATCACTTCGTATTTCATATAGTACAAGTCTTTTTGAAAAACAAATAAGTTAACGACGAAGAAGAGAAGCGCTGGAAGTTGACAATTGAATAATTGAAAAGGAGGAGCACCGAACTTACAGCCTAGAGATGTAAAAAAGGTCACCCTTTTCTGTTGCTCCCAGTCCTACCAATCTCTTTTACAATTATGGGCGTCCCAATCATGTCCTGCCATCTTATGTTCATCAGTTGTGAGATCGAAAAGCAAAGCAGCCATATGTTCGTTATTGGGTGAGTCTTTCTTTGTGGCTATGGCATCTAAGGTGAATGACTTTGACTTCAATATATAACTTATCTTAAATATTCATGCTTCAATCATGCAACATCGGTGGTTACCTAAAAAAAAAGTGGTTTAAACAGTGCATTGCTAGATGGTCACGCGCGCACACACACATATTGAAAGTAGTCTGACTGCATGTGTTCTGGAACGATGTTACTTTCTGTGAGGCAGTACTACCTTATCTGAAAGCTGTTTACTCTTGCAATATACATATATACACATACACATATACATATGCATATGCATATACATCTACATACAAATATGCATATACATATACATGCATAGAACTACTAACCAGCACATAGGTGGAAAATACCTAGGAAAGTTACTGATATTTCTAAATGAAGTTACATCGGTTCTGAATAAAATTATTGCCAAACCTTCACAGTGCCAGAAAGTTATCATTGGCTCTGCATGAAGTTACCATCGGTAACGAGTGAAGTTACTGCCAAACGCAAACAATACAACCGGTGATAACTTTGTATATAGTCGATGATATCTTTTCTCACAACTGGTGATAACTTTCCGGGGCGCAAAACTACACACAAAATAGCGCTATACATACATATATACACATATATATAATGAAAAACAAATATGAACTGTATCGTTCGTGCTTAACTTGATCTCAAGCAATCACTTCGTATTTCATATAATACAAGCTTTTTAAAAACCAAATAAGTTAACAACAAAGAAGAGAAGCGCGCTGCAAGTTGATCCACTGAATAATTGAAAAGGAGGAGCACTATACTGAACTTGTAGGAAGGTCAGCCTTTTCTGTTGCTCCCAGTCCCTACCAATCTCTTTTACAATTATGGGCGTCCCATTCATGTCCTGCCATCTTATGTTCATCAGTAATGATCGGAAAGCAAAGCAGCCATATGTTCGTTATTGGGTGAGTCTTTCTTTGTGGCTATGGCATCTAAGGTATGACTTTGACTTGATCAATAACGTATCTTAAATATTCATGGTTCAATCATGCAACATCGGTGGTTACTTAAAAAAAAGTGGTTTAAATTGTGCATTGCTAGATGGTCAATACATACATGTATGTATACACTATGACACAAAGGATCATCACAGACGGTTCAGAACTGTCATCATAGATAGTTATCATAACCGATTGAATTTATATGTCTGTTATAATAGGTGATTATCATAGACAGCTCTTAAACCGTCTATGCTAATTACAACATGGACGGTTTATCAAAGAAACCGTTTGTGATGATATATCAGGTATCATAGACAGATCTTAAATATAGTTGTCTGTGATATGCTCATTGTCAGACGGTTAATGCCAAAAACCGTCTATGATATGTCATATATCACAGACGAATCTCAAACATAGCCTTCTATGATATCTTACATATCACAAATGGCTAATATTAAAAACCATCTGAGATATTCATATAGTATAGATAGTTAATTGCTACAAATCGTCTATGGTAGCTATTTGAATATCTATATTATTTCATGTTTTTCGGTTAGCCTCAGGAAATGTTAGCCATGCCCTTTGATAAGAAGTAAACATATTATATATATAGCACACGACAATCATTACACAGATCTCACAAATAAATTAAACAACTAAATAAAGTACATTTCAATGAATTGTTTAATTAAGCACACTTAAGTGATTACAGTTGTATCAAATATTTCAACATCTAATCTTCATCACCATGGTAGAACTCTCCAGTCTTATTTATGACCTCCGCTATTGAGAATTGAGAGAGCTTTCCTCGAATTTCGATAAGTTTGTCAAGATTGAATATACTTACATCGAATTTCGCGCGCTGTCACTAGGTGTTAAAGTCGTTATATATATATATATATATATATATATATATATATATATATATATATATATATACTGAAATGGGACACCAGGGTGCCCGGGCACCAAGCCTCTCTGCCTTTAGATTGCTTTTAGATGCGTGCAAGTGCAATGATATATAATATCAGGATGGAAAGTCTTAATTATGGATGGAAAGTCTCAATCATAGATGGAAGGTCTTAATCATGGAGCCTGGGCACCATGGTGTCCCTGTTATTTATACTATACACACACATATACATATTGATAATCATGAAATAATCGTTGGCAAGTTGACAAACCTCTGGATCATTCGTCTTAGTGGCCATGATGTTCTCCATATGGTGGCAAACGTAGAATCCATATACGTTGCCCTGTAGCTGCTGGTTGCACTTCAAAAATGGAATTACATAAATAGGTATAGTCAGTTATATAGGTGTTATTACGGAGTATGATATAAGATTGTTATGTTGTAGCAGGTACCAAAAATTGCATCCTATGTCGCAGTGTGACGCTGGATTCCTTGTGTCTCCCTCCATAGACAACGTAAGCATTGAATAACCTATGTGATTCCAAAAAGTTAGCCTCTGCCATTGCAAATGAAGAGAAGACTACAATAGCGTTATGTATACATTAAGAGGAAATAGTTTACCGGTCAATTGTTTGTTGTACATAGGTGAAGTCATGGTTGCTACTAAGTAGGGAATTAAGGTATATTACCTTGCTCCAATTTGGTACAATCATAATTAGAACCAGTGACCCCTAGTCATGTATGTCGACATAGTGATTAATCCTAAGTTTATATTGCGTATAAAGTGTAGGACCGAAATGGCAACAAAGGGGGGGTGAATGGTGCCTTCAAAAACTCCCCAAGTACCCACACAACAAATCGGTCGAGAGAACTGACTTCTCTGGTCGAACACACGTGGTCGTAGGCCAACTGATGGTCGAACACCACGTGGTCGAACACTTGCCCGGTGACAAAAGAAATCAAACAGAAAATACTGCGCGGTTGAAATAAGAACGGTGCTCGGGAAGAAGCGGCCAAGATGGCCTTAAGGATGATTCGAGTTCAAAGCAAGCCAACACACCCAAAGCAAAAGCAGCTCAAAACCAAATCAAGATTGAAACAGAAAGATCGAGACCGCACGAAAAAAGGCTGAAATAAGATACACATAGCTCAAAGAACTTCGGAGAATTTATTTCTCGAGAGTACTACAGAGGAGTCCCGATACGCATGGACGTTAGGACATGAGGAATGATTACAAGTAGACTCAGCTCATCCCCTCCTTCTCATCCTCAAGAACACCAAGAACTACATGATTCTTGGGAGGAACACAACACAGAGCTACGAAGGAGACAACAGCACACCTCTGTCTCTCCTGCTCTCACCTACTCTCAACTGCAAAAGAGAAAAGCAAAAGACCCCCCCAATCCACGGAGCTACATGCAGGAGACACCCCTCCTTTTATAGCCTCCCCTACCGGGTTTGCTTTCCTCTTTACCCATTAGCGAGAGTCACTCCAGTGCTTTCACAGAGATACAACTTCCTTTACAGCTTTCCGCATTTCTCCAAAATGCCATCCGGCTGCCTTCCTGGAAGCTTCCTCTGCCTTGCCTCTCAAGTCTTGCAACCACCTCGCAGACCTCGTCGTCTTCAGCACCTCCTGGCCGCTCTTGACCTCAGCACGGCCCGTGCCTAGTCTCGGCCCTCCATGCCTCGCCACGACTAGTCTCAAGGTCCTGCAAAACATCATCAGACAAGCAAACCATTACATAGCACCGCTCACAATAGTATCCAACCACTTGAGCCAAAAATCAAAACTTAAATCATACTCTTACAAAGTCGTACCTACGACCAGTCGAGAAAAGAGAACAATGAATGCACACGACATACGACTGTTTCCATAGTCCATACGACCACCCTAGTGGTCCATACGACCAACTTAAAGCTTGCTACGACTTACAAGCCAAGCAATGCTCAAGGCCCTACGACCTCATCCCAAGTCGTTACGACCGGATTCAAAAGGCTACGACCAAAACCAGAGGTTCCATCGTGGTCGAACCCGTTCGGACTCGTACACTAGATATCAACGTGGTCGAAGCCCTTCCGACCACTTACGAGTGCTTTCGATCGCGCGCGAGCCCGTCCGACCGCACACTAGACCGCTCGACCAACAAGATACAAGCTACGACCATTGCTAGCTTGCTACGACCACATACACAAGCTGCGACTCTATCGCTCCAGGTCTATACCCCATACGACCACATCCGACGTACGACCACGTTTGCCCATAGCGAGGTCGAAATCCGCTTTCATTCTCAGGAAGCGAAGTCTGCGACCACGTGGTCGTAGAGAGCGAATACACAACGTGGTCGTACACCCGGCGCCGACTTCCAACCACGGTGATCGCGACTCGTGACCACGGACCACGACCAATGTGGTCGTGCCGAACTTCGACCACGACCAGCGTGGTCGTATCTCCTAATGGACTCCGAAGATGCCCAAAGTAGTCGTAAACTTCTCGGAGGCTTGAGATCACGGCCAAGCGTGGTCGTAAACTTTGCTGCTGCCTTTCGACCACAGTCCAAGTGGTCGTAGACCACCCTAGTGACCTACGACTACGCCCAATGGTCGTAAAGAAGTCGGGAGACTTCTGACCTTCGACTGTGTGGTCGAAAGTGACTTGCCTCGCTCCCGATTAGCGACAACGTGGTCGTATCCTGTCCGGCAAGCTTCCGACCACGACCAAAGTGGTCGAACGAGCCTACGACCATGACCAGAAGCTACGACTTAGCAGGAAACGCTCAAATCAAACTCAAACTTTCCAAACCAAGTGTCAATAACTCATCACAAACATGGGGGCACCTCCACATGGTCTCTCAATCTCCCCCTTGATGAGTATATTGACAAACTCAGAAAAAGCTTTTTAAGAAGAGTTTGAGTTTGAAGAAACCAACATGGTCCTAAGAAAGAAATGAAGCTAATGACCATGTCGACAGAAGGAACACTAGAGCAACAACTGAAAGAGCAAAATGAACTCCAAGGCTCTAAAACTGTTGCCAACAGACTTTTTCTTCTCTATTCTCCCCCTTTTGACAATAAACACATCAAGATGCAATAGAGAGAATATGACATGTCAGAGAATGAATATGGCTGAAGCTTGTTTATTTAACCATTTAGAGCCATGAGAATTATCCATATTGACCATAATGTAATACACCAAGCCATAACTCAATAAAACACTATCTAGATCATGACAGCATATATATAAGCCAGCTAGAGCACATAGATGACAATCTGAAATGTAATGCATTTTGTGAGCAAGTCACGTCATCAATGAGTAAAGTCTAGCTAGAGACATCCAAGGATGATGCAGGCCATGTCAATAAGCTAAGCGGAACAAAGAAGCTAACATTGAGTCCAAATAGAGTGCTATAAGCTCAAGAATGAAACATTTGTTGAAGTACTTGATTCTTGTTGTAGCTTAAGCAAATTGAGCACAAATGACATATTTTCTTTTGAAACTGAAGGTTGTTGACAACCAGATTTTTGTTTTGACATGTGCTAGACCTCAAGCCTTATGCGACCACTCCAAGCGATAAGCTTAAGAAGATAGTCTAGGTCATCCAAAACTCCCCCTGAGTTCATGCCAAGTGCAATGGCAAGCCGTCTCATGAGAAAGAATTGGTGAGATCAGTTTTTTCGCACAAAAGAGATCTTTTTGCATTTTGACATGTTGTACTAACTCATGCATCACCAAGAGACTAAAATAGCTCAATCTAGGGCTCAAAAGAGATTCAACGCTCTACTCAGCCTATTTGACATGGCATGAATCATAAAAAGATAGCTAAAGCAAGACTAGACTCAAATGCGAGCATGACAAGTTTTAATTCAAGTTGAGCAATTTTAATTAACTTATCATGGCAAAAGCTAGTCTACACATATGAAGTCATGATAAATCTAGCAAATGAAGCATAAATCATGGCAAGGTGTAGAGCATTGTAGACATGTCATAACAGGATAATAATCAAGGCTCAATGTAGATTGATTATAATACTAGAATGCTGAGAATGCGCGAAAGACCAGTTCCCCCTCAACATTAGATGCAACTTTTAGTTCAAGTTGAGTTAAGTCAAAATTAAGCTCCAGAAGCTCCCAAATGAACTCCCCTTGAACCAAAGCATTAAGTCGAGAAGCTGACAAATAAAACCAAAACAGGCAGTCCTTAAAGCATAGATAAGATATAGAGACAACTGTGGTTCAGACTAACTCTCATCTACCCCATATGACTCCAGGACTAACAGCTGACCGGAAAAACACACACTAGAGAGCAATCACGTACCCTGTCTACCCGAGGGTGGCCCAACCCTCGCTAGAACCTATAAGAAGTGAGTGAGCTCAATCTAGTGAGATAAGAAGCAGCGAGTAAGAAGCATCCTGGAAGCACAAGATAAGAGTAGGAAGTCTAAGCAACTAGGCAAGAGAAGCACTCTAACCTATGCTAGAAGGACTAAACCCAATGCACCCAAATGCAAGGAGACAGAAATGAGACAGAAGCATAATCAAAATAATAAAGCAGTAACGTCCAAAGCTCCCCCTCACTACAGTCCATAAGGACAAACCACCCCAAGCTCTCCCAGAGCGTAAAACCTTGAACTATCCAATGGCTTGGTGAAGATATCAGCCAATGGTGGTCACTCTCACAAACCGGAGCACTATATCGCCCTTCTCTACATGGTCTCTAAGGAAGTGATAACGGATATCAATGTGCTTGGTCCGGAGTGCTGCTTGGGTTCTTAGCAATGTTAATCGCCAAGTGTTATCACAAAAGAGTGGAACACTATCGATAGCTAACCCAAAGTCCCGCAGGTCGAAACCATCCAAAGTACTGATCGCAGCGGTGGCTGCAGCCACGCACTCGACCTCTCGCGGTGGATGTGCAACACCGATCGCTTCCTCGAAGACCAGAAACGAGAGAAGTGCCAATGAACCGGCGGTGCGGAAGTGCTCTTCCTATCTATCCTCTGACCCGCAAAGTCGCATCCGAAAAGGCTCTCAAGGAAAGACAGGATGAGGAAGAGTACCAGATACCATAGTCAATGGTAGCTCGAAGGTACCGAAAGATGCGCTTCACCGCCTGGCGGTGAGATACGCGAGGAGAAGCCTGAAAACGAGCACACAGACACACAGAGAAGTGTATGTCTGGTCTCGAGGCAGTGAGGTAAAGAAGGGAGCCGATCATACTTCTGAACTCTTTCTGATCAACTGGCTCGCCGTCCTCATCTGGGTCAAGATAGGCTGTAGAAGCCATGGGAGTTGACACAGGCTTACCATCACTCATGTCGAAGCGTCTCAGGAGGTCACGAGTGTACTTTCCCTGATGAAGAAATGTGCCCTTTCGAGTCTGCTTGATTTGGAAGCCAAGGAAGAAGGTCAACTCGCCCATCATACTCATCTCAAACTCGGTGCTCATGACATCCGAGAACTATGAAACCAGAGCATGGGAAGAGCCGCCAAAGATGGTGTCATCAACATAGATTTGGACGAGCAGAAGGTCACTACCAATCCTACGGATAAACAAAGTCTTGTCTACTTTACCCATCTCAAACCCATGACTCAACAAGTAGAACTTAAGCCTCTCATACCAAGCTCTGGGGGCCTGCTTAAGTCCATACAACGCTTTGGAAAGCTTGAAGACATGGTGTGGGTATTTGGGGTTCTCGAAACACGGAGGTCATCGACGTAAACTTCTTCCTCAATAACGCCATTAAGGAAGGCACTCTTGACGTCCATCGGTAGAGCTTGAAACCCTTAGAAGTGCAAAGGCAAGCAGGATTCTAATGGCCTCAAGTCGAGCTACGAGGGCAAAGGTCTCTCGAAGTCTAGACCCTCAACCTGGGAAAACCCCTGAGCTACCAGTCTAGCCTTGTTTCGAATAACCACTCCATCCTCGCTCTGCTTGTTCTTGAACACCCACTTAGTCCCAATAATATTGTGACCTCGCGGGGGCTCGACAAGCGACCAGACCTTGTTTCTCTCAAAATTTTCTAGCTCCTCATGCATGGCATTGACCCAAGACTCATCGGAAAGAGCATGAGAAATATCCTTGGGCTCAAAGGAGGCAATGAAAGCAGAATGGAGACAGAATTGAGATAAGCCAGATTTTGAGCGGGTAACACGCTCGAACAGGTCTCCAATCATCTACTCAGAAGGATGCCTTTTCTGGATATGTCGGGGAGGTCCTGGATGAGACGAAGAAGTGGCCTCTACCTCGTGTGCAGACGAGGTAGTAACAGAGCCACTAGCTCCGGAGGAAGCAGTAGGCAAGGGCTGATCACCTTGAGGTACCGTGGAAGAAGGCATCTCAAGGGGAGGATGAGGAGCTGGATCAGGTAAACAACCATCGTCTCCATCGTCCTCATCATCCACAAAGATGGTCTCGGACTGCTCTAAAGAACCTGAGATATCTGGCCTAGTCCCCGGACTGGCCTCGTCAAAGGTCACCTCACAGGTCTCTACCATTTTGCTAGACTCGCAGTTCCAGACCCTATAAGCCCGCGAAGAAGGCGAGTAACCTAGAAAGATCCCATCACAGGAACGTGACTCGAACTTATCTAGGTTCCCGGACTTCAGAATAAAACACTTGCAACCAAAAACACGAAAATGAGAGACGCTGGGCTTTCGCCCGTATCTCAACTCATAAGAAGTACGGTGCAAGTGTGCCCTAAGAAAGACTCGATTTGAGACATGGCACGCGGTGGCTATAGCCTCAGCCCAAAACTTCCGCGGTGTAGAGTACTCATCAAGCATCGTCCTGGCCATCTCGACCAAGGTACGGTTCTTCCTCTCCACGACGCCATTCTGCTGTGGGACGTGCGGAGAAGAGAATTGGTGCTCTACACCTGTCTCACTACAGAAACTCTCAAAGTAGGAATTCTTGAACTCCGTGCCATTGTCACTGCGGATCGCTCGTAAGGCACCTGGAAGCTCAACAGAAAGCCTACTAAAAAGACCTCGGAAAAGTGAAAATGTCTCATCCTTCGAGGCTAAGAAAAACACCCAAGAAAACCTCGAGAAGTCATCGACCACGACAAGAACATACCACTTCCCTCCTGCTGACTGCACTCGAGCTGGTCCAACAGTGTCCATATGGAGCAGCTGTCCCGGTGCATCGGTCATAGTAACTATGACCGGAGGGTGAGAAGCGGCAACCATCTTGCCGTGCCGGCATGGAGCGCAAACAAGATCTTTGACCATCTTGAGTTTCGGCAGACCACGAATGAGATCATGGCCGCTAACTCGGGTCAAATGGTCAAAGCCTATATGACCAAGTCTCCTATGCCAGAAGGAAAGGTCGCGGGACTCAGAAGCAACTAAACACCTGAGAGGATCGCCAGAAGACTCAGAAAAATCAGCACGAAAGATCCTCCCATAACGAGAAATCCATAAACGGACTACCAAGAATCAAGAATTTTACAAGCATTTTTCTTAAAGCTTACCTCGAAACCGTCATCGGTAAGCTGAGAAACTGAAAGCAAATTGTACTGCAGCTTACTAACCAAGGCTACATCTTTCAAAATGAAAGAATCATTAATGCGAACAGTACCTTTGGCGATGACGCGCCCAGATGAAGCATCTCCGAAGGTGATCGTCTCATCACCTGGAGCACGGGCAAGGGAAGAAAACCAACGGGAGTCTCCGGTCATGTATCGTGAACACCCGGAGTCTACAAGCCAAACCTTTCCCTTCCCTGCCCGGCGAACCTGAGTCAAACAGAGAGTAAGGTATCAGTACTGGGGTAAATCAAAAGAGATTTTGGCACCCAATACTGAACAACACGTCGAGCAGATGAAGTCGTCAAGCACGACTGACCTCTATCTACCTTACGCTCTCTGTGACTCAAAGAAGCGTAGTCCGTGAGCGGACTGAAGGCGTGCGGGTCCGATCGCTACGGGAGCGAGTGAACACCGGCAACACGCCGATCACGCCGCGGTAGCTATCTCGATGGGAAAACGAGATCTACCCTCGGGACACGGAAGTCACGACCGAGGCAGCATGAGGACGAAAAGCAGAAAACTCGGAAAAACCAAGTCCTCTATGTTGCTTAAACTCCGTAACAGGAGCAAACCTAGACCTCGTGTTGGTCTTAGGTGTACTCAGAATCTGGGGCTGACCCTGAATATGCCTAAGAGACACAACACGGTCTCTACGCGCGATCTTGGCGCGCCTGAAGCATCGATCAACCGTGTGTCCATCCTTCTGACAGAAGGTGCAGTGATACTTCATCCTCGAAGAGGTAGAAGTAGCATGGTCAGGCTTCGTCTTCTGAGAGGCCGAAGCGGCGGTGCAACCACCTTGCTTTGTCGAAATCCCCGGACATAGCCCGACTTAAATTGGACTTTCTCGGTCCCGGGCTCGGTCTCGATCACACACGGTGCTATGGGTGCGAGCACGGCGGTGGATGCTTCCTCATGTCCTCATAATAATCATATCCTAGACCCTGATTAAATTTGCAAATTTTAGACTGGTCCAGAATAAGATTAAGCTTCTTCTTGCCGCCTACAAATCTCTCGAGAGTGTTCATAAGGTACCGACACTCCCGAAAGAGAGAGGTGCAAGAAGAGCGGGAAAGAGGAACAGCGAGGAGATAAGGAGCAGATGAAGAACCAACAAATAGAGGGAAGAATGGCTTGTGCACGCACAAAGCTGACTCAATGGACAGTCCTCTCGCTAGCGAGTTGGTTCACGTTGCTAAGCGTCTCAACCTTACCCTGGGGCTTCTCCCCCTTCTCAGCATTCACATTACAATGAGTTAATGGCTTCTCTAATAAATCCTTAGTTAGCTTCACACATTTATCATTCAAAGCAACGAGTTCAAGTTTTAGTTTATCACAGCTAATGCATGGTGAGCTAACAGGGTCCTTAGTCGCATATTGAGCCAACTTCCTATCATGATCAATCTTATCTTGAAACTGTTTGGAGACAGCTTCAAGTTCAGCGGTTAACTTAGGACAGTTTAAGCATGAGTCAATCGGCTCAAGTAAAGAAGCACGCAACTCAGCAATTTTATGATCTGCCCGTTTTAAGTTCATCTTCAAGTTATTGCAATTTTTACATGACTCGGGCAGATCAAGGAGCATGGCATAAGGTCCTCTAGCAGCAATGTCCTTATCCTCACATGAGGTAGGAGAAGTAGTCTCATCAGTAGTAAGTAGGGTAACAGCCATCCTACTCAACTCTAACTCAGCAAGTAGACTAACATTCTCCACCTTAATAGAATCAAGCTCGGAGGACACACTATCATGAGAGGTCCTTAATTTCTCCAAATCACCCAGCAAAGCACAGCATGTATCACAGTCGTCACGGGAGGGAGCAGATATAAGTAAAGTAAGCTCCCGTGACAGTCTCTCTACTTCCTTCTCCAACTCGCTACATCTAGCTCTAGATCTAGCATGAAATCCTCCTAGCTTAAGGAAAGCTTCATTAAGTTGGTCATAGGAGGGACATACCTCGTCCGAGTCAGAGTACAGCTCGCTGTCGCTGAGTTCGCCCTCGAGGGCCATGAAGCACATGCCGGAGAAGTCGTCGCCGCCATCCTTGGGCTCTTGGTCACCCGTCCCGTCGTCGTCGCTCCATCCCTCCACCTCGCTGAGGTCGAGGTCGTCGAAGGCGGTGAGGACGCGGTGGAAGAGCTTCTTGGCCTTCCCAAAGTTGCGGAACTTCTTCTTTCCCGGCGTTTGAGCTGGAGTCTTCTTGTTGCGGTTCTTGTCAGTGTAGTCATTCTTGCCCGAACCGCTGTAGTCGTTCTTGCCCTTCTCCAGCTTGGGACAGTTCGCTCGAATGTGGTTGGGGCCACCACACTCGAAGCGGATGACCGGTCCGCCTCTCTTCTCGTCCCTCCTCCTCTTGTAAGCATGGGAGAACTTCCGAGCTAGGAGGGCCAGTGTTCATCCTCTAGCCGCTCTAAGAACCCACAAAGCGAATCGATCATCGATTCGTCACATAGAGCAGCTAGGAGAACCCTAAGCGAATCGGCGAAAAACCATAAGCCAAACCGGGATCGGTGACCAAAGCCATCGATCGTGACTTCGACCGACGAGAGACAACGTCACTCGTGAGTCTTGAGGCGCGAGTACAGCGCGTCAAGAGTCGATGTCGAGAGGTCATCGTGTGTCTTTGATGGTGGTCACCTTCATCTCCCACACGCAGATCGAGTGCCGCGAGCATCGACGAGCGTTGTCCGAGTCGGGGTATGTGAGACCGACCGCTCGGAGGTTGCTCAAGATTTTCATTCTCAGGAAGCGAAGTCTGCGACCACGTGGTCGTAGAGAGCCGAATGCACAACGTGGTCGTACACCCGAGCGCCGACTTCCAACCACGGTGATCGCGACTCGTGACCACGGACCACGTGCCAATGTGGTCGTACGTGCGCGACTCGTGACCACGCTTTCGACCACGACCAACGTGGTTGTATACTGTCCTGATGGACTCCGAAGATGCCCAAAGTAGTCGTAAACTTCTCGGAGGCTTGAGATCACGGCCAAGCGTGGTCGTAAACTTTGCTGCTGCCTTTCGACCACGGTCAAGTGGTCGTGAGACCACCCTAGTGACCTCGACTACGCCCAATGGTCGTAAAGAAGTCGGAGACTTCGACCTTCGACGTGTGGTCGAAAGTGACTTGCCTCGCTCCCGATTAGCGACAACGTGGTCGTATCCTGTCCGGCAAGCTTCCGACCACGACCAAAGTGGTCGAACGAGCCTACGACCATGACTAGAAGCTACGACTTAGCAGGAAACGCTCAAATCAAACTCAAACTTTCCAAACCAAGTGTCAATAACTCATCACAAACATGGGGGCACCTCCACATGGTCTCTCATAAAGTACAAATGAAACTTTTATGGCAACTAGTGCAGCACTTACCCTGGATGAAGGGTGCCATGATGTAGTCCTTGTCACTGTGAGCAAGCAATCCCCTCGTTAAGTAATCTTAGACAAAGGGTCCGTTATCAATGATGGATTGCTTAGAGACCAAGTATGAGTCAAGGAAACCCACCGGTTCTCGCCGTCGCCGGACTTGTTAGATTATGGATCTATATATAAGTAATGAGTAATGACATTTATTGGTATTATATGAATGTAGAACTTGATTGTACAGTACATTTACAATGTCCAGCATCACAGAAGTGAGGCATTGAGTTCGTCAAGGTTGAAAAGTAAGAATAAGTATTTGAAAGTAATGACGGAGTAACCCGATGTAATGTCCTAATTTTCATAGCCTTTTTGAAGCTTTTAAAATAAAATTTCACCATTTGAGTTTTTCTGGAATTAATTAAAGCTTAATTGGAATTTTTATTAATTAAAAGGATTTAATATGACTAAGTTAGACTTTAACATTTGCTAAAAATATTTTATTTGGATTCCTTGTGTCTCAAGGAATTTTCTAAAATTTTCTTGAATTTTTTTTAAATTTATTTGCAATTTTCTAGTGCTCAAAAGCATTTATTTGAATTTCTAAAAAAAGAAAAAACCTCAAAAATCCCTAAAAGGCCAGGTGGGCTGAAGCCCACCAAACCGACTCGCTCCACCCGCCGGCCAGGCCTACCCGCGCTTGCCACATGTCAGCCATCCACCGCTCACCCGCCCACATCCAAGCCGTCCGCACCGCCATCTCCCTTGGCCGTCCGATTTCCGCAGTGCCACGTGTCAGCAATCCGATGGTGCTTCCACTGTTCTTCATCTTCGAGTGGGAGACACCGTCGTGTCCATTTTGGCCACGCCTCGGTGTTTGTGCTGTCTTTGGCGGGGATTCTTCGCCGTCTTCGAGGCAGAGTCTTTGGCGTCAACGCTTTAAAAGTCGCCCCCTCGTTCCTCGCATCCCGAGCTGCCACCTCACCTTCCGAGCCTCGCCATCGAGCATCGTCGCCCTCGTTTTTGTCGCCGTTGCGCCCGAGCAGCCGTGCCTCGTTGTCGTCCTCCGCCGCCGTCCATCGCAGTCCCACCATCGTCAGTCAGCCGCCTTGCCAACCCTTTGCCTCACCTTGCCGCACGTTCGCTGGCGTCATTGCCGATCATGCGCGCTTGTCCGCCGTTAGTCGCCACCTTCATCCTCGTCTCCGGTAGTAGCTGTTTTTCATTGAGCCGTCGCCGAGTCGCTCGCTCTCGCCGTCTTCACCGCTCTCGCTGCCGATGAGTCACCATTTAGCCGTCGCCTCTCTCCCGTCTGGCCAGCCACTGCTGTCCCTTCAGCTAGTCTGCCGCCGCGCCCGCTCGCCCGCTGGTCAACCCCGCTGCCGCTTGGTCGCCTCACCTCAGTCTGCACGCAGTCGCCTCGGTTTACGCCACCCGCCTCGTGCTACGCGTTGTCAGCCACACCCCGCACCCGTGACAGTTCGCCTCCCCATGCACCCCGTTCACCATGAGCCAAGAGACTAACATCAGGGCCCACATGTCAGCCAACATTGTTCCGTAGACCCGTGATGTAGCCGCCCAAGTCAGTAGCCACGACGGATGCCACGTCAGCCCTAGATGCCCAGTCAGCCGCCGCGTCAGCAAGCCCAGTCGACTAGTGCACTGTTCCATGAGCCGAATCCATGGTAGACTAGCCTTTTCCGTGAGCCGAGTCTACAACACAGTAGATTTTCCGATTTTCAGCCTTTTCCCCAGATTAGATTTTCCAAAAGCCCGTTCTCCTTCGTCCTAACTCTGATTGACCCAATTCTTTTTCCTAAATTCATCTAAAGTTGAGCTCTATCTTTTGGTTCTGGTTTTGAAGTTTTGGAGTTCATTTGAATTTTTTTGAATTTTTTTGTGTTTTGTTTCATTTTCTCTCTCATTAGATCACGTATTCGAAGGAGCTGAAATAGGATTTGAAGATCAAGAGCCGTTAACTGACCAAGGCCAAGGCAAGTCGTGTCCTTTGATCATGTTGAACCTAGTTTTTAAATCTATTATTTATTACTTTGTTTTAAATTATCATGCATTGCTACTTTATTATAAAACCCTTGTATTGGTAGTTATTGTCCTATTTGATTAATTCCTCCTTGATAAATTGGATGCCATGATTCTATTGTCACCATAGGATGGAAAATTATCTAGTGATGCAATACTAGTTGTCACATGAGTCGTACGTTTAGAATTGCTTAGCCATGCTTGTAGTACATTGGGTCTATCATCACATGTGATCAATTAATTAATTTTGACTTAATGATATACTGAAATGTGGTGGTCAGCCACAGCTATAAAATTTGATTGCCATGACATGGTTAGTGTCATTGGTACTGGTTATACAAATTTGGTTTTCACTCGGGTGAATGATCGTGCAGTAAAGGGGGTGCAGTTTGAACATGGGATGTGGATGCTTCAGCTGGGTAAATCTAAGGATTTAACTTTGTGCGCCATTGATCTAAGCTTTACCGCACAAACCATATGTCTAGTATGGGATAGACCTGGCATAATAATTTGTGAAGTCTCAACTTTGGTTTCACTACTGATATTTTTATGGTGCAAGAGGGGCAATTATCGACTAGGTGGTCAGCCTACTTGACGGCGAAACCTTAGCGAGCGGGATCAGGTTGAGATGGTGCATTGTAAAAGCCTTGTGATTTTCTTTAACGTGAGGATTATCACATCATGTGGGTACAGTTGTGCAATCTCTGCAGAGTGTAAAACTATTCGAATAGCCGTGTCCTCGGTCATGGACAATGCTCGGTGATTTCACACGAGGGGTAGAGTTTTCATAAAAACTTGGTTGGGTTAAGTTGGGAAAGTGAATGGTTTGTTCACTGGTGGTTCATTACATGAATCTTGGTTCATGGGTGATTTATTGGGGTGAATGGTCAGTTCACTCATGGTTGGTCTTAATCCTTTTGAATATTTACTAATTATCATTTTTAAGGTCGCTTTGCAATCTATTTATTGTATTTACTTTAAATTGTTGCTTTCTACAAAATTAACCTTTCCGCCCTCCTTTGGTAAACCTTGCATACTATATTGCATTTTTGTTACAAACAACTTGCTGAGTACTCTATGTACTCACGACTTTGTCCATATTTGCTCAGTTGAGGAAGAAGAATCAGACCAACGGAGGTATTTGAAGGAGGATTCTTCGATGACTTCACGGATTAGGACTTCACTCCCCAGTCGATTGCCTATAGGCATGTCGAATGGCTACTATGCTTATTTTTGTTTTCCCTGCTAGTTTCTTTAAGCCTCTTTCAGGCTATTAATTGTAAGATTGGCCAAAAGGTCGCAACTCTAATAATCTTTACTATTTAATAAGTTTGAGTTGGTGGTTAGTGCATTCTCCTTCCTCCCATCTCAACCGTCCAATTTGAATACTGAAATCTTGAACATCTACCTAACATCCCTCTCCCTCTCTCTCATATCTAACTACCCCTCCTCTCCACTTCCACCAACAGTTCTCCCACCTCCTCTTCTACCCAGCCTCTCTCGCCTCCCTCCCCTCCTGCTCCGCTTGCTTCCGCTCCCTCTTCCGCTCCCCACACCCCCTGCCCCTCCTACCGTGCCGCTGCCTTCTGCTCCCCCGGCGCCGGTGTCCACCCACGACACGCGGTGCAGGAACAGGAAGCACGATGAGGACGACGGCACGGGGTGGGGGAGGAAGGAGGAGGCGGGGCAGGGAGGGGAGGTACGGGGAGAGGTGGACGCCGACGGCGAGGGAGACAAAGAGCGCACCAAAGAAGAAGAGCACCTTGTTGCGGCTGAGATGCCAGCCCGTGAGCCCCACGGGGACGAACAGCACCAAGCAGGCCGCGAGCACGCCCGCCTGCGCTGTGGCGAACACCATCGACTGGCCAGCCTCGCGTGCGAGTAAGGGGCCACCAGATCTAGGCCTCGCTAGGGGGGACGAGATCGCAGGAGGAGGTTAGGTGGGCGGGCAATCGAGCGGCAAGGCATGGAGCGGAAGCGAGAAGTAGAGAGAGGGGCATCGTGTGGTGGGTTGGTGGGGTTCGGTAGGGTGGGGGAGTGGAGCAGAAGGGGTCGGTGGGATGGAAACTGCGGAACGACAAGCGGGTGCGGTGGGGGCTGGCTGGCTCCAGCGCTTTGGCACTTGGACTTGGCCAGAGTTTGTGTGGTGCATGCGCCGGTGTGGACCCGGGGGCGTTGGCACCAGGCTGGCTCAGCCCCGGTTTTCGTTTGTAAAAGATAGTGAGATGGGAGGATGGTTATTCATATTAGTGAAGTTATTGTTTCATTAACGGCGTGTGTTTTTCTTCTGCTTTGTTAAGTGAGAACAAAAATGATGACAGGACAATTCCAATGCTACTCTCTCTGCACCATAATACTAGCTGAATGCCCGTACATTACTACGAATTTTAAAATTGTATCATACTACATGTTCTAAAACTAACGGGTGGTAAAATTTGTTGGAACGTGCATACAAATATGTTCTAATTTTTTTAAATCCGTAGCAACGCACGGGCATTCAGCTAGTTATTAATAATATTTGAGTCTTTTCTTAGTAAATCGTGATATGTTCGATATTTCATCTTTGTTTATAGTATGTACACTAGCGTGATCCTGGACTAGTGCAGAATACACAGGAGAGTCCGGATTTGCATATTCGGGTCTCAACAGAGGTGGTATCAGAGCTATATCGACTATAGGACGGAGCCCTAGTTAGAATGGTTGAATTAGCAAAGTTTTCAAAATTTATTTTCTAAATCAAATCAACAAAATGGTTATCTAGCAATTTCTTATCCCCATAATATCCATAGATGTCTCGAGAGCCCCTTAATCAAAGTTGGCATGGAATTCTTCAAGCTGTGTTATGAAGTTTGGATCAGGGAAGCTCCCAATGTTTCAATGCAAGATTGGAGATTTCTATGAAGATTAGAAGCCATTAGATTTGAACTTTGTTATAGTCTTTAGCATTGTGTAGATCATCTTGCTTCTTATTTGCCGTTGTGTGTGATGTGAGCTGCAGCTTTGCTTCTAGCATTATGATGCAGTCATGTCAAAAATCTTTTTGTGGAGTTTATTGCTTATTTTGTTAGCCTCTTCGGCTAAGTGATTGCTTAGTTTAGGTTCCCATTAGTTATCCCCCTTAGACGAGTTTACCTTTTGTCTTTGCTATTCCCTCTTTCCTTGTTAACCGGGGTGTCATCCTGTCAGATGGTGGATACACGAGGTTCCGCTGGTCACAATCGATTGCCTTTGGAACCTGGCAAAGTGCCTCAGAACCTTCAGCTCGGGGCATCAGTCCGCATCAACAAGATTGGGTCCAATCTTAAGTCAGTTTTTGGTAGAACAAACTCAGCTCATATAAACAATGTTGCAACAGGTAGACAACAACACCAAAGCTTCCTGGGTCACTCCGCCTATACCTTGTCAGTTGTGTCCCTCTGATGAGTCGTTAAGAACAAGACACAAGAAATACTTCGTTAGGATGACAACACGGGATATCGTCCTCCTAAAAGCCATTATCCAAGGAGACATGTTATTTGCTACCGTTGCGGCAGGGATGGACACCTAGCCTCTCGATGACCTAAAAAAGGGAAGCCAACATGAGATTTGCTTTGTGCCAACTGTGACAGAATCGGCCACAAATTTGCCAGATATCCTAAAAGGAAGCTAATCTAGTACAAAGCCCATAACCGTTGTGACAAGCAAGGGCACTTCATCCAACAATGCTACCTAGAAAATAAGTTTAAGAATTGTGCCTGTACTCACTATGGAGAGATAGGACATTATGCTAGTGAACACGAAATCAGTTGCTCCAGCTGTGAAGGAACTCATTTTCATGGAGAATGTCCTATGAGCAAGATTACTTATTACCTATGTGAAAGTTAGGATCATAACCCAGCTCAATGCCCACTGGATTTGATATTGGCCTCAGTATTGCAGCGGCAATGAGAGAAACTCCGAGCTACTACCATGTGTGCATTGACAAAAAATGGCAGGACTACAGCTACATTTACCAAGACACGATCAGAAGTCGAGGCACAACGATCCAACCAAGACAATTGCATGGCCCCATCAGATAAGATACTCCTTCTAGGTGGAACTCTTTAATGGCTATTTATATTGGTATGATTAAAGTTTGCAAAGCTACAAGTAGTTTGTGAAAACTATTGCAAAACCATGTATCAAACTTCGAAGTGCAATAATATAAATGAAGGTTAAGAATGTCTTTTGATGTCTTTACTGGTTAGACCATATTGTTAGCTTAGGGCTTTTTTTAACTATACTTTTAAAAGGGGTTCCTTTCATTGGTCCAAATCTTAGATCCAAATCCTAGAACATAGACAAACTACTCATGGCTAACTCACAAGCACATAGATAAACTACTAACTCACATACCGATGGGGAGTAATACTAGTAGAGGAAGTCAATGAAGATGTCATTGTAGATAGGGAAGAAGAGGCTGATTGAGGACGCCGGTGGTGAAGACGTCGTTGTGGTTGGGGAATAAGAGGCCGAGGTCACCGAGTTTTGAGAAGACGGAGACACGCGGAGGCTAGCTACAGTGGATTTGCATGAGGAGGCGGCCGGACGGGGAGGCGGTGCCAGATCTACGTGGGAGGTGGAGATTGGGGAGGAGGCAACACTTGAGGAGGTGGCGATGGATGGGCAATAGGGGCACACAAGTGAGGAGTAAGGGCGTAAACCTTAGTGGGGCCCTACTTATAGAAGAAATGAGTAAGGGCGTAAACCTTAGTGGGGCCCTACTTATAGAAGAAACTATCACAAACGGTTCCTTGAACCATCTGTAATGTTTGTATCATAGACGGTTATATTGTGGAATCATTTGTGATAGTACAACAAATCCTATTTTTTTGACTAGCCTTAGGAAGTTCTAGCCATGCTCTATGAGAAAAAACAAGCATATAAAATCACAGATGTAATTATTTCTTAATTACTAAATCAATTATAATGGAATAATTCCTTAATTACATGCCGAGTTTCTTATAATTACATTGGAATAATTTCCAAATAGGTGTTTACCATGTAGGATCGTTACACTTGGCTATTTCCTTTTAAATAAAGCCCTTTACAATGGTCAACATGCATATAGCTTGCTTCATTGTTTCATTCTTCCTCAAGCCTAATATTATCTCCGAATAGGGGCAACTTATCAAATTGATTGTACTCTTCCCCATCCATGACATTCTCAACTCTGACAATACTTCTTTTTCTATGAAGAACTATGTGGCGCTTCTTATTTGCTGGGTTGGTTACATAAAAAACTTGAACAGCTTGCCTCGCGAGTATGAATGGTTCATCTTTGTATCCTACGTGTTCGAGGTCCACAGTAGTGACACCATACTTGTTGACCTTTACACCCTATGGGAGTTGGAACAACGGCACCAAAATAGAGGGATCTTGAAAATTACGTAGTCAAGCTCTCAAATCTCCTCTATAAGCCTATAGTAGAAGCTTGGGCCAGCAGTACTGAACTGCTCATCACAAAATGCATCTATGCGGATACCTAAGTTCTAGACTATGCTCTTTCTATCCTGATCTGTTGTATAAATTGTGTACCCATTAATGTCATATCCTTGCCACAATTGTAAATTTTAGCCCTTTTGCCAACCATTGCAGCATTTCACTTGAAGACCTCCTAGTGAATCGCACCCTCAACCACTAACGGTTGTGCTATCTTGTGATCCAAACCTCCGATTGGCCTGGATTCTCTTGGTGTAGCATGTCCTTGCGCTCTTCAATATAAAGAGACACTTCAGTCATGTGTTACAAGATCATGAAATGGGCTTGAGTGTACGTATCCAGATCGAGAGTTATTGCTTTCCTTTTGATGGTCCTGATACCCTCTAGCCTCCCCTCGTGATGAGATACAGGCGCACCATCGGTTTGATCTGAGCCATGTAATTGATGCAAAACTCAAGGGCCTCTTCGGATGCATAACCTTCGATGATGCTACCCTCCGACCGAGATCGATTGTGTACATAGAACTTCAAAATTCCCATGTACATCTCGAATGGGTATATATGACGTAGAAACATAGGGCTACATATCTTTATCTCTTTCACAAGGTGGACAATGAGATGGTCCATGATATCAAAAAATGACAGAGGGAAATAAATCTTAAGATGACATAGAGTCGTCACCACCTCGGTCTGTAGAGTATCTAGTTCATCGGGATTGATGACCTTCTGAGCAATTCCGTTAAAGAAATAACACAGCCTCATGATTGTCACTCAAACCTTGTTCGACAAAATACTTCTAATTACAACAGGAAGCAATTGTGTCATTAGCACATGACAATCATGAGACTTCATGCTAATTAATTTCAAATCTTGTATGGAAATAAGTTTCTTTATTCTGGTGGAGCAACTGGATGAAACTTTCACACCATGCAAGCACTCACATAGTTCAGTTCTCTCGGACTTTGACATAGTATAATAAGCCATGGGAATGTACTTTGTCCTTTATCTCCCGGACTTGGTCCTGATGTTCATAGTGGCCAAGTCACACCGTGTGTTAACACCATCCTTTGTTTTTTCATGAATGTTCAGTAAGAGACCAATCAAGCTATCACATACATTCTTCTCTACGTAGATGACATCGATGCAATTGCAAACTTCTAAGTGCTCCTAGTAAGGCAAGTCCCAAAATACTGACCTCTTCTTCCACATGTTCTTCTGACAGGTCCTCAACTTACATCCCTTTCCAAACACAACATCGATATCCTTGACTATACCGTAGACCTCTTTCTAGCTAAAAGGCCTTGGTGCTAAGTCATCCTCTTTTTTTCGTCCAATCGTTTCTTCATCTTGCAGTATCGGTGATACCATGGAAGGAACCTACGGTGATGCATGTACACAATTTTGCGCGAGTTGTTCAACCACACACTCTCGGTATAATCTAAACAGTGCAAACAGGCTTTGGCTCCTTTCGTACTCAATCCCGACAAGCTACCAAGGGTAGGAAAATCATTAATGCTTCAGAACAACATGGTGTGCAGGGTGAAGTTCTCTCGTTTGTCCGCATCCCACACCTGTACCCCTTCGTTCCATAGCGTCACAAGATCTTCCACTAATGGTGCTAGATACACATCAATATCGTTCCCAGATTGCTTCGACCCTTGGATAAGTAGTGACATCAAAATATACTTCTGCTTCATACACAGCCAAGGAGGAAGATTGTACATGCATACATTCATGGGCCAGGTGCTATGACGGCTGCTTGTGTTACCGAAAGGATTCATTTCATCTGTACTCAACCCAAACCTTATATTCCTCAGTTCTATAGTGAACTCTATAAACATCCTACTGATGTTCCTCTATTAGGCAGAATCAGCAACATGTCTTATCATTCCATCTTTCGCACGCTCCTCCTAGTGCCAATATAGCAATCTTGCATCCTTTCGGTTCACAAATAAATGCTTCAAACAGGGAATTATAGGTAGATACTACAACATCTTAGTAGGAGATCCTTGCTTCACCTAGATGCCTTTGCCATCATCAAAGTCATTCTTACGTTTGTATCGGGATGCTTGCATACCGGACAAATGTGTAATTTTGCATACTCTTTACGATAGAGAATACAATCATTCGAACATACATATATTCTTTCTACTTCCATTCCCAATAGACAAAGAACCTTCTTGGCTTGTTAGGCAGTTCTCATCAATACATTTTCCTCTAGAAGGATGTTCGTTGGGTGTAACATCTTGATTTTTAGGGTATTTTTGAAGTTTTTAAAATAAAATTCACCGTTTGGATTTTCCTGGAATTAGTATGATTAAACTAAATATTAACATTTGGTGAAAGCATTTTATTTGGGTTCCTTGTGTCTCAAGGATTTTTTTTTGGAATTTTCTTGGATTTTTTTAGGTTCATTTGCTATTTTCTAGAGCTCAAATGGATTTAGTAGAATTTCTAAAATTAAGAAAATTCCCTAAAATCCCAAAAGCCTTTTGGGCCGAAACCCACCAGCCAGCTTATCCCAGGCCCATCTCTCCTGCCAGCATGCACCTGAGCCTCGCGTCGCTTCAGCTTCATCGTGGACTTGGTCCATTGTGCACTAAGTTCACTGTAGACCTACTATCCCGCGAGCTGAGTCCACAGCATAATAGATTTTCCAATTTTTAGCCTTTTCCTTTAGATTAGATTTTTTAAGAGCTAGTTTTGCTCCGTCCTAGCTCCGATTAACCCAATTCTTTTTCCTAAATTCATCTAAAATTAAGGTCTATCTTTTGGTTTTGATTTTGAAGTTTTTGGAGTTTATTTGAATTTTATTTGAATTCATTTTGTGCCTCATTTCATTTTCTCTCTAATTAGATCACGCTTTCAAAGGAGCTGAAGCAAGATTTGAAGATCAAGAGTCATTAACTGAGCAAGGCCAAAGCAAGTCATGTCCTTGATCATGTTGAACCTAATTTTTAAATATATTATTTGTTATTTTGTTTTAAATTATTATGTATTGCTATTTTAATACAAACCCTTGTATTTGGTAGTTATTGTCCAGTTTGAATAATTCGCTCGCTTGATAATTTTAATATCATGATTCCATTGTCACCATAGGATAGGTAATTATTTAGTGATACAATATTAGTTGTCACATGGGTTGTACGATTATTATGCTTAGCCATGCTTATAGTCACGTTGGGTTCATCATCACATGTGATCAATTAATTAATCTTGACTTAATAAGATGTTGAATCGTGGTGGTTAGCCACAGTTATAAAATTTGATTGACATGACATGGGTAGTGTCATTGGTGTTGGTAATACAAAATTGATTTTCACTTTGGCAAATGATTGTGAAGTAAAGGGGGAATTGTGATTAGCACTTCTAGGATGTGGAAGTTTCGCCTGGGTAATGTTTAAGGACATCACTTTATGCGCTATTGATCTGAGCCTCACCGTGCAACCACGTCTAGTATGGGATAGACCTGGCTGATTAATTTGCGATATTTCAATTTTGGTTCCGCCATTGAGATGTCAGTGGGTATCAGTTAGACATTGCCATGGGGCGCAAGAGGGGGCAATTATCAACTAGGGAGTTACCTTACTCGATGGCGAAACCTTAGCGGGTAAAACTGGGTTGCGATTGAACATTATAAAGGCCATGTCATGATTTGTCCGCTGCATACCAAAGGAAGTGTGTTAATCGCGTGGCAATATGAGATTATCATGTCTTGTGGAACAAGTTGTGCAACCTCTATAGAGTATAAAACTATTCAAATAGTCGTATCCCCAGTTATGGATAATGCTTAGTGATTTCACAGAAGGGGTAGAGTTTTTATAAAAACTTGGCTGGATTAAGTTGGAAAGTGAATGGTTAGTTCACTGGTGTTTCATTATGTGAATGGTTAGTTCACGAGTGGTTCATTGGAGTGGATGGTCAGTTCACTTGTGGTTATTCTCAATTCCTTTGTTTATTTACTTATTAATCATTTTTAAAATTCGCTTTCAATCTATTTATTATATTTACTTTAAATTGTTGCTTTCTGTAAAATAACCCTTTAGCCATCTTTTGGTAAGCCTTGCATACTATATTGCATCTTTGTTATAAGCGTCTTGCTGAGTACTCTATGTACTCACGGCTATATCCATATTTACTCAGTTGAAGGAGAAGAATCATATCAACAGGAGGTACCTAAAAGAGGATACTTCGATGACTACGTGGATTAGGACTTCGTTCCCAATCGATTGCCTGTGGGCATATCAAATGGCTACTACGCTTATTTCTATTTTTTGCTGCAAGTTTCTTAAGTCTTTCAGGCAAATTAATTGTAAGCTTGGCCATAAGGTCGTACTCTAATAATTATTAATAATATTTTAGTCTTTTCTTAGTAAATCATGATATGTTTGGTATTTCATCTTTGTTTATATTGCGTGTACTAGCGTGATCCTGGACTAAAATACACAGGAGAGTCCGGATCAGCAGATTCAGGTCTCAGCACTAGGAGACCATACAACACCGTGAAACTCTTGTCGGACCAACCATTGCTTGCCTTCAATTTTAGTAGTTCAAGAATAGATGACAACCTTGTGTATGCAGCTTGCAGCATGGGAACAAATATTTCTCTAGGTCCTCCATCCATCCCTCGAATTTACCAAACTCTCTCTCACAATAGTTTCTTTCTGCATCGCGTAGCATCTGATCCAGATTGTCATCATACGTCCCATCCTCATCGAAAGTACAGTCCACAACTGGCATATCATTGTCTCCCTCGACACCATCCTGTATAATCTTCTCTTCAGTGTGATTGGTCCAACATATATACCCCATTTTAAAACCCCTTCGAATCAAGTGAGCTTCGATCTGCGCTAAGTTGGTAAACATCTTTACATTATCACAATCAATGCATAGACAATACATATATTCCATCTCATTCTTCAACATATCCTGCTCGGCCGTTCTTCTAAAAGCAAACACGTCATTAATGTACCCTTCACTTACATAGTTCTCAATGTACATCCAACTTGGTACATCTACACATGTAACAAATTAGTATCAAATTAGATTATTAATGCTACTAAAGCTAGCCAGCTATGTACTATTTATGAAGCAATATATATCAAGCAAGAATTAATATGTTGAAGTAAACTAGGAGTACTGATCCATTCTTAAATTGCAGCAAACTACCATTAAGCTAGATCTAAATCTAGCTATCATCTCTCTTTGTTACAAGGCATATAAATTAGAAACAAATACTAACCTTTAATCACTAAGCTAGAACAAATCAATTTACAAGCAACTAGATTTATAATCGAAAAGCTTTCCCAAAGCCAGCTGCCACCTTCAATGCAACGCCACAAAGATAGATATATCGGGACCAGTCTGGCTTAGTATTAATTAATAATGCGGCATATCTCAGACAAGTCCAACCACAAACTGTCTATAACACGTAATTATCATAGACGGTTCATGTTAATAACCGTATGTGAATTATCACAGACAGTTCGTATTAATAAACGTGATGTGTGCAAATATCACCGATGGTTCGTATTAATAACCATCTATGAACTATCACAGACGGTTTTTAATACGAACCGTCTGTGATGTCTTCAACTATCACAGATGGTTCATGTTAATAACCATTGTGAACTATCACAGACGGCTATTAATACGAACCGTCTGTGATAGTGGCTCATGACAGATGACAAATGGTTCTGTGATAAGACGTCTAGTATTAGCTTATTTTGTAGAAGTGATAACTCAGAGCTCCAGACAAACAGGAGACGTGTGAAAAGACTAGCCAATCATTTTCCAATAAATAAATAGTTCTACCTCACAAATTAAAAGATCAAATGATATACTTTATATTTAACTTCATATATAGCATGAAAAAAGTGTTTGGAAATCACTACTAATTCTAGAGGTGAAAACGATGCATGCAGGACAAGGCTGTCTACAGCCGCAGAAGATGAGGTGATCAGATGAAAGGCATCACTTGCGGGGTTGTTCGACGTTAGCTTCTTGTGGCCGCGGGTTTTATTCTAAGACTTAACCTGACTATATTATCTTATCATCGTTACATGCATCCATGCATGCCCTCTCGTTTACAAAGCTAGCTGTATCCTTTGCTATTAAGCTTTCACAAGAATAAACAGCCAAAAATATAATAATTTCTCCCTACTCATTTTGGGTTATCAAAGCATGCACCAGACTGCCTTTACCAACCTGATGGAGATAGTCGGTGACATGGACATGAACTTATAGTTAACTTCTCTGACTGCTTGAAGTAGCCAAGCATTACGTTTTACTTTGAATTTGTTATACTTTGAATCCAACTGATCAGACAGTAAGGAGACAAGTGTGTAGCATGTTATAATTGTGGGCAATATTTTAATTACAAGTTTTATTAGGAGACAAAAATAATAAACTAATGATGCAAAACTTACAACTAACAGCAAACTACTCATCATACTTCAGAATATACACAAGAAAAACAATATAATAACAAAGTCGAACGTGCGCACGAACGACTTACTTGTTAGCCTGATGGAAAATAGGAAGCCGCGCAGGCTTGACGGAGTGCAGAACGTAGATGTCGCAGTGCAGTGAGCGGTCACGCAGATGCGCTGCCCAGAAACCTTATTGCCGCCCCATGCAGGTACTCTCTGCGGCAACGGTTCGGAGATAGCCGCTCTCCCTCCTTCCAGGTGCACGCCAGGAAGAAAGGTCGACGAGGTTCGGACGGCGAAGTACAACAGCACAAGATGACAGAAGTAAGAGATGCAGGCAGTGATGGATTCTCTCTTCTCTATACCTTGGACGTCTCCAGGTGATGAGGACATCCTTTCCATGCATACAACCATGCCGACTCCATATCAAACTGAAACTATGATACAATGACCAATGACTAGAGCGCGAGCACGTCAACTTAACCATCAGGTGAATGCGTTCCTAAGTTTGCATACAAATGTTTCAAAGAATGGAATACTACTTAATTCTTGTGATAATTTAATTGTCCTTAGGAACCATGAGGAAGAACCACATGAGCTCAAGTATAGAAGTGGAACCGTCAAGCGCAAACCAAGTCCTGTTCACGAGTTTGACTCGGATTCGGCCTTGTTGACAGCGCCTACTTCAAACAGCCGTAACTTTTGATCCAGAAGGTTTCTCGGGGCCCGTGAGTACTCGTTGGAAATCTCTTGAACTCTACTTTCAGATGGATCCTGCCTCACCTCTAAATTCCATCCGAGTCGACCAGAAACTGCAAAACAATTCACATCGCTTTTCCAGTCCGAGTCAAAGTGGGCTTTGGGCCTTGTAATTCGAGTCCTATTTGGCTTCCTTGTGTTTTGGCCGACCCTCCACCTTCCGAGACCCTTAAATAGGCAGCCGCACCCTCTTCTAGGGTTTGGGTTTTGTTTAGACTAAGTTAGCTTTTGCTGCTTTGCCTTGTACTCGCGCGTGTCGACTAGACCGCCCGAATACTTGTCTTCGGAACCCCACCGTTTTCTGTTTTCGATTGAAACTTACATCGTTATTTGCAAATTGAGTTGCTGTTCATCTTGTTCTTGCTTGTTCTTCGATTGCTTGCAGGAACAAGAACCCTCGTGGTTAGGTTGATCGTGCGCCGACAAGGTCACGAACAATCTCTGAAGTTGGTGTATCGATCGCTAAGGCGCAACGTTCTTGGATGGTTGTAGTCGGGTCGTCAACGTCATCTCCTTCCCCAATCGAATCTACCACTCTCATCGAAAGATCGGGACCCCTAGTCCTATCAGTTGATATCAGAGCTCAAGGTTGATCGGTGAGAGATCTTATCTAGTCTTTGCATTTTTACCTACATCCAGAAAACCAAAAAAATAGTAGATCTATTCCCAAAATCCGAAACAATTTGAGCCTTTATCTATTGCTGCATAGTCTTCGTTTGTTGAGTCTTGGTTGCATCGTCGTGTCCTTTGCTGGTCTTAGTGTCTAGTTCCTTTAGAGTTTCGAGTTCTGTTCACGTCTTGGTATCACCGTTGCGATTAGATCCGAACTTCGGTTTCTAGGAGGCTTTGCCTAGTTGGTCTCGGAGTAGGACACAAAGTCGGATTCAACCGCGTCGTGTGTGTAAAAAAAGAAAGAAAAAAAGAGAGAGAGAAAAGAAGGAACATGCAGTGCATTTAGAAAGAGCGCGGCATAAAAAAAGAAAAAAAGACAGAGAGAGAGAAACAGCTAACTTTTGCATCGACCTCCGATTGAGGCGATTCTTGATCTGTTGGAAAGGAAATCAGAAACCACCAAGCACATACGCGGCAGCTTCGACCCCAAAAAAACGTCGTTTATGCCCTCAAAACGGGCCCGCAAAACGAGGAAAAATCAAGTTTCTCGAAATTCACTCAAAATTGGCGAGCCCTTCTACAAGTGATTCTAAGGTTCCCGCACAGACGGCATCCTTTTCGAGCTCCGAACTCCGTGTGCAGTGTCATCTAGTTGTCTTTCTGCGTGGTGTACTCGTTTGTGTTCTAGGCTCGCGTCTCTAGTACGGTCTAGCCTAGGGCCAGCACGGTGCCGTCGTTGGCGATTATTCAACTTGCTTTGACTAATGTGGTTCTACTTATCCTTTGTTCACTCTCACCCACCTATAGCTCCACAGATTTGGCTACCACATCACGGGGACTAGCGGCCGAGGCAGCGATACACCCAATTTCCGGGAGATATTGTCTTGACTTGTCGGCTGCCATCACCTCCTGCTCACTGTGGTAAGAACTTGTAAGAGCTTGACAAAACAGGTTGAGAGTGTGCGACTTGATTTAACCACATCCCGAGTAGTTGTGAGGGCATAACCTCTTTGTTTTATTGTTCTCTTCTTGGTTTGTTTCTTGTGTTCTTCTAACAATGTCGGAGAACCAGAGGACTGCGGGTAGCGCCACATTCCCCTCGGACTAGGGCATCATACAACACTTTGAGCGCCAAATGAAGCTGCACACTTAAGGACTTGATGAGGATGTACGGATCACCAACGAACGCCTTGGCCAATTGGAGGCCACGCAGATCGACACCAACACTACGCTTGCAACATTGGAGGCTTCCGTTGGCACCGTCAACGCTTCACTTGCTGAGATTTTGAGGCGTCTTGATGAGAGGGCGTGCATCTCTCGCTGCACCAACTCGGCGTACTCGTGCCAATCGGGTGTCTTGGGCAGCGGGGTGGGCGAAAATGGTGGAGACGAATATGCGGTGACAGAGATTGATGATGATGAGGACGCTCACCGTCATCGTCAACCACGCCGGAATGAGGTGCGTGAGAATGATGAATCGCTTGGTAAGATTAAGTTCACTATGCCACCTTTTGATGGAAAATATAACCGGATGCTTATATCACTTGGGAATTGGTGTTGATCGAAATTTGTTTGTCATGCATTCCCGAAAACAAAAGGGTTAGGGCTGCTACTAGTGAGTTTATCGACTTTGCGTCTGTTTGGTGGAGTGAATATTGTAAGAAAAATCCTTTCACCATACCACAAACTTGGGATGCATTAAAAGAATCATGCGAGCTAGATTTGTTCCCTCATATTATGCACGTGATTTGTTACATAAGTTGCAACAATTGAGGCAAGGTAGTCAAAGTGTAGAGGAATATTTTCAAGAATTGCAAACAGGCATGCTTTGCGTTGTGACTTAGAGGAAATCGAGGAAGCCGCTATGGCTAGGTTTATGGGTGGTTTGAATCGGAAATTCAGGACATCTTAGCTTACAAGGAATATAATTCTATCACTCGTTTATTTCATCTTGCTTGTAAAGCTGAAAGAGAAGTACTGAGGATGACGCGCAAGCACTAGGACTAACGTTTACGCAGTCGTGAAACATTTGGTCTCCACGTGCATCTGCCGCACCATCAAGCCAACCCCTGCACCTTCTTCCTCCAACAGCAAGCCACGGTTCTCATCATCAAATTCGGCATCTCGGGCATCCGAAGCAACAAAGGGATAGCCCAAGCACATGCAAAGAGCTCTTCGTCCGTTGCATCTACGGGACGAACGAGGATATCCAATGTCATCAATGCAAGGGTATGGCCATGTGAGGAGTGAGTGCCCAACCAAGCGTGTTCGATTGTGAGAGATGATGGTGAGTATTCTTACGCTAGTGATTTGGATGAGGATACATATGCTATGCTTGCGGTGACCATGCGGTAGTGGGAAGGAGCAAGAAGAAGAGCACATTGGTGCTGAAGATGCGGAGCGCTATGAGAGCCTCATTGTGCAGCGTGTGTTGAGTGCACAAATGGAGAGGCGGAGCAAAATCAGCGGCACATCCTTTTCCAAACAAAGTGCGTCGTGAAGGAACGCTCATGCCGAGTGATAATTGATGGAGGAGCTGCAACAACTTGGTGAGCTCCGATATGGTGGAGAAGCTTGCGTTGAACAACAAACCTCACCCACAACCTTACTACATTCAATGGTTCAATAACAGCGGCAAGGTGAAGGTAACACGAATGGTGAGAGTAAATTTTGCTATTGGTTCTTATCATGATGTTGTAGAATGCGATGTTGTTCCTATGCAAGCATGCTCTATCTTTATTAGGTAGACCGTGGCAATATGATAAAGATTCACTACATCATGGTAAGACAAACCAATATTCTTTTGTGCATCATGACAAGAAAATTGTGTTACATCCTATGTCTCTTGAAGCTATTTTCAAAGATGAGATTGCTAGAGCTAATAGAGAGAAAAATCAGGAGCATAATAGGAGTGAAAATCAGATTGTTGCAAGAGAACTTGAGCAACATAAGAAGAAAAACTCTAAATCTGTTCATGAGACAAAAATGAGATTAAATTGAAAGGTACATGTTTTCTTGCTACTAAGTCTGATATGAATGAGTGGATGATAGTACTTTTGTTTGCTATGCCTTACTTTGCAAACAAACCTTATTTTCATTCGAGGAGGTATCTTCTTCGTGTCTCCTGCTGTCACTAATCTTTTGCAAGAGTACATGGATGTCTTTCAAAGGACGTGCCACGGGGCTACCACCAGTCACGAGGGATTGAGCACAGATTGATTTGATTCCCGGGCATCTTTGCCTAATCGTGCGCCATATAGGACCAATCCGGAAGAAACTAAGGAGATTCAGCGTCAAGTTCAAGAATTGCTTGATAAAGGTTATGTGCGTGAGTCTCTTAGTCCTTGTGCTGTTCCGGTAATTTTAGTGTCTAAGAAAGATGGATCATGGCGTATGTGTGTGGACTGTAGAGCGATCAATAACATTACCATTAGATATCGTCACCCTATTCCTAGGTTAGATGATATGCTTGATGAATTAAGTGGCTCTATTGTTTTCTCTAAAGTTGATTTGCGTAGTGGGTACCACCAAATTCGCATGAAATTGGGAGATGAATGGAAAACAACATTTAAAACTAAGTTCGGTTTGTATGAGTGGTTAGTGATGCCATTTGGTTTAACTAATGCACCTAGCACATTCATGAGATTAATGAACGAGGTTTTGCGTGCTTTCATTGGAAAATTTGTAGTGGTCTATTTTGAAGATATATTGATATATAGCAGATCACTAGAGGAACACCTTTGCCATTTACGTGCTGTTTTTTATGCTTTACGTAATGCACGTTTATTTGGTAACGTTGAGAAGTGCACATTTTGCACGGATCGAGTCTCTTTTCTTGGCTATGTTGTTACTCCACGGGGCATTGAAGTTGATCAAGCCAAGGTTGAGGCAATCCGAGTTGGCCGACTCCTAAAGCGGTCACGCAGTGCAAAGTTTTCTAGGACTTGCTGGATTCTATCGTCGTTTTGTGAAGGATTTCAGCACCATCGCTGCACCATTGAATGAACTCACTAAAAGGGGTGCCGTTTACTTGGGGAATGCACAGAAGACGCCTTCAACACATTGAAAGATAAGTTAACACATGCACCATTACTCCAACTTCCAGATTTTAGTAAGACTTTTGAGCTAGAATGTGATGCTAGTGGAATTGGATTGGGTGGTGTCTTTGTTGCAAGAAGGTAAACCTGTGGCATACTTTAGTGAAAAATTGAGTGGGCCTAGTTTGAACTATTCTACTTATGATAAGGAATTATATGCACTAGTTCGAACTTTAGAGACATGGCAACATTATTTATGGCCCAAAGAATTTGTCATTCATTCGATCATGAGTCATTAAAGCATATTAGAAGTCAAGCAAAATTGAACCGTAGGCATGCAAAGTGGGTTGAATTCATAGAGTCTTTTCCTTATGTCATAAAACACAAAAGGGAAAGGAGAATGTTATTGCTGATGCATTGTCTAGGAGATATACCATGCTCTCACAACTTGACTTCAAAATTTTTGGATTGGAAACAATTAAGGAGCATTATGTTCATGATGATGATTTTAAAGACGTGTTGCTGAATTGCAAAGAGGAAAACGTGGAATAAATTTGTTCTAAATGATGGATTTGTGTTTAGAGCTAACAAACTATGCATTCCAGCTAGCTCCGTTCGTTTGTTGTTGTTACATGAAGCGCATGGAGGTGAGTGATGGGGCATTTGGAGCGAAGAAGACGGAAGACATACTTGCTAGTCATTTCTTTTGGCCAAAGATGAGGCGTGATGTGGAACGTTTTGTTGCTCGCTGCACAACGTGTCAAAGGCTAAGTCACGACTTAATCCTCACGGTTTGTATATGCCTCTACCTGTTCCTAGTGTGCCTTGGGAAGATATTTCTATGGACTTTGTTTTAGGACTGCCTAGGACAAAGAAGGGGAGGGATAGCATATTTGTTGTTGTGGATAGATTTTCTAAGATGGCACACTTCATACCATGTCATAAAAGTGAAGATGCTACCAATATTGCTGATTTGTTCTTTCGTGAAGTTGTTCGTTTGCATGGTGTGTCAAATACAATAGTTTCCGATCGTGACACTAAATTCCTTAGCCATTTTTGGAGAACTTTATGGGCTAAATTGGGGACTAAGCTGTTATTTTCGACTACGTGTCATCCCCAAACTGATGGGCAAACTGAAGTTGTGAATAGAACTTTATCTACCATGCTTAGGGCTGTTTTGAAAAAGAACATTAAAATGTGGGAAGAATGCTTGCCTCATATTGAATTTGCTTATAATCGTTCGCTGCATTCTACTACAAAGTTGTGCCCTTTTGAGATTGTCTATGGCTTTGTGCCTCGTGCTCCTATTGATTTGCTACCACTTCCATCTTCGGAGAAGTTAAATTTTGATGCTAAACAGCGTGCTGACTTGATGTTGAAATTGCATGAGACAACCAAAGAAAATATTGAGCATGAATGCTAAATATAAACTTGCTGGTAGTAAAGGAAGGAGGCATTTAACTTTTCAACCGGGTGATTTAGTTTGGTTGCATTTGAGAAAAGAAAGATTTCCTGAATTGAGGAGGTCTAAGTTGATGCATAGAGCTGATGGTCCTTTCAAAGTGTTGGAAAAGATTAATGATAATGCATATAAACTGGAGTTGCCTGCAGAATTTGGGGTTAGTCCCACCTTTAACATTGCAGATTTGAAGCCATACTTGGGAGAAGAAGATGAGCTTGAGTCATGGACGACTCAAATGCAAGAAGGGAGGATGATGAGGACATCCTTTCCATGCATACAACCATGCCGACTCCATATCAAACTGAAACTATGATACAAGGACCAATGACTAGAGCGCGAGCACGTCAACTTAACCATCAGGTGAATGCGTTCCTAAGTTTGCATACAAATGTTTCAAATAATGGAATACTACTTAATTCTTGTGATGATTTAATTGTCCTTAGGAACCATGGGAAAGAACCACATGAGCTCAAGTATACAAGTATAGAAGTGGAACCGTCAAGCGCAAACCAAGTCCTGTTCACGAGTTTGACTCGGATTCGGCCTTGTTGATAGCGCCTACTTCAAACGGTCGTAACTTTTGATCCAGAAGGTTTCTCAGGGTCTGTGAGTACTCGTTAGAAATCTCTTGAAGTCTACTTTCAGATGGATCCAGCCTCACCTCCAAATTCCATCCGAGTCGACCAGAAACTGCAAAACAATTCACATCGCTTTTCCAATCCGAGTCAAAGTGGGCTTTGGGCCTTGTAATTCGAGTCCTATTTGGCTTCCTTGTGTTTTGGCCGACCCTCCACCTTCCGAGACCCTTAAATAGGCAGCCGCACCCTCTTCTAGGGTTTGGGTTTTGTTTAGACTAAGTTAGCTTTTGCTGCTTTGCCTTGTACTCGCGCGTGTCGGCTAGACCGCCCGAATACTTGTCTTCGGAACTCCACCGTTTTCTATTTTCGATTGAAACTTACATCGTTATTTGCAAATTGAGTTACTGTTCATCTTGTTCTTGCTTGTTCTTCGATTGCTTGCAGGAACAAGAACCCTCGTGGTTAGGTTGATCGTGCGCCGACAAGCTCACGAACAATCTCTGGAGTTGGTGTATCGATCGCTAAGGCGCAACGTTCTTGGATGGTTGTAGTCGGGTCGTCAACGTCATCTCCTTCCCCAATCGAATCTACCACTCTCATCGAAAGATCGGGACCCCTAGTCCTATCACCAGGTATATAAAGATATGCAAATTACCCTCTAGTAACTGCCCCATTGAACTGAAATAATTCATTGGTAACTGCTCAATTATTCATTGGTAACTGAAAACATTTAACCAGTGATTAACCCACTGATAACTGCCTGTCACCAAAAACTCATTTAAGCCTCAAAATCAAACGTTTGAATCTCATTCAAACCGACAAAGTGAGGTGCAAGATTCAGTAAAAATAAAGATGGACTGAGTCTGCCAAGTGACACGATTTTCACGCGAAAATGCGCGAATACGCGCACGCACGTGCGTGCATGTGTGTGTGTGACTAGACAGAACCCTCCTCATACCATCTCTATCCATATTCAAGGAGTGGTGAAGACTCCACCTTATAAATCGGTCTTCCTCACCTTTCTTTAGCAATATGGTACTAAACCATGCATGCTTTGGAATTAAGGAAATGAGCCATAAATAAATGGGCCAATTTCTAACATAGCATACATACACCAACATTGCAATGGATGGTTCCATTAGTATTACAATACCCTAGAACTAAAACCAGATAACTCAACAGCTCATCAGGTGGCTAGTAGGTTCACCACTCAGCTCTATAAATTAGCCAACGTGTTTTTGTAAGCATGCTATATGTGGAGGGCGGTTTTTTTTTTTCAATTACTGTTTCAAATTGCAATGGTTATTAAAAAGTATTGTAGTATAAAAAAGTATATTCATGATAGAAAGTCTGATAATATATGTCTTTTTATTTTTGCAAAGAAGTGAGTATTGTGGATTAATTGGAAATTAATGCATGCAAGATATACTACGTACGATCCTCCTGCATATTTTAAAAAAATATCCTAGTCTTCACCTATTTTATTAAGATTACATAAAGCACACTAATAAAATGGTCTGAGATGAACTGAGCCTAGCTCAATTCGTGGGAGGTATGGGTGTGCACCCCTACCATCTAGGTTTGATCCTCTTCCGCTTGAATTTCAATGCATATTCTTCTTAATTAAGTGGATACCTAGTTCCTCCTGCATAGATATTGTAACCAAAGAGCCATGGATAAAGACAATTCAAGTCATAATGCTATTTTCACCCTCCCCAAAAAAATCTCGATTCATCCCCCATGAAAGATCAAGCTCCGTTTAAGTTAGTTTTGGTGTTAATGACAAATACCATTATATTGTTTTGGTGATAATGACAAATGCATATATGAGACTAATATGTTTGTTTGAGTATTATTTATGCTTAGTCTCATTTGGATGAAAATGTGAAATCAAAAGAGGTATGTATTCGAAATCATTTTCTCATATACTAATGCATTCCTTAGATCCAAAATATAGATTGGACTCCTCAAATAGTTCATGTGCATATATTTTTCTTCATATAGACTTGTATGCACACATTTAGGGGGAGCTCTCTCTCTATGTTTTGGAGTTTTATTAGTATTGATCTATGCTTCTTTTAATATGCATATTTAGGATTTTTACTTTGAAATACATTCTTGAGTATATATAGCTTGTGTAGGTCATGTATACTCATGTGCAATCGGGTTGTCATCTAACTTCTCCATTATGTGTTAATGGTTGGATGATTAATGACAATCGGATAAATAAGCTTTGTTTAAAGCTTATCTTAGAGTATACCATTGTTGTGTACAAGTTGTATACTCGCAAATCAATTATCTTTATCTCATTATTTGTTGAGATTGTCATGAATTACCAAAAAGGGAAGATTGTTGAATCTAGTCTCTCCATTATGTATTAATGGTGAAGTTTGGTAATTGATGACAATTGTTTTGTGGACTAACATTTTCCATGAGTTGGATGAATAGGTTAGGTTCCACAAATGTTAATGACTTGGGATGACTTCATGTGTTGAAGATCATCAAGTCAAGAGTGAGAAGAAGATAGCTTCATGCATTGAAAGCTATCAAGAAGAAGGCTTCATGTGTTGAAGGCCATCAAGAAGAAGATATATCATGAGTTGATACATGTACAAGATGATCATGAGTTGATCAAGTCAAGTGAAGACCATAATATGTTGATGGAGTTGATGAAAAGGATGCATCATGAGCTAACGCATATCAAGACGATGACTCAAGGTAAAGGTATGACTAGCTAGGGCTAAGGATGTGTTTCTAGTCTTTTACTGGTCTTGGTGTTTGGTTAGAAGACCGGATTTCTAGTATAGGTTGCCGTACTATTAAGAGGGGTCATGTCTAGTAGTTTGAGTCTCATCATGTATTGATGGCTCAACCTCACCTCACCTAGCTCATCTTGGCATAAGACTTGTATTTGTGAATGTGTTTTGCAAATGGTTAAAGCTCATGTATTGAATTCTAGTGACCCGGACTATGCATACAAATGTGTTTTGCAAGTGATTGAAGTCCATGTTTTCATTCTTGTAATAGAGGTCTGACCGGTGTTGACTCGGAGGTCAGACCAGCCTTGTAATGGAGGTCTGACCAGTGTTGATCCGGAGGTCATACTGGCCTTGTAATGACGGTCTAACCGGTGTGGACCAGACGATCAGACCGGCTTTGAGGTAGCGGTCTGATCAGCTTGCGGAACTTCTGTTCTTCGTCGGACCCTTTTTTCCAGAGAGTGACTTTGCTGGTTTTCTGAGGAGCGGTCTGACCGGTCCTATGTGGGTGGTCTGGCTGGTCCTGGCGGTCTGACCGATTTCTGTGTGGTGGTCTAACCGGTTTTCCAACCCAACGGCTAGTTTTTGTAGCCGTTGGGAGGGCGGAAGTACCGGCCATGTAACTACGGTACTTCTAGCCCTTGGGCTGATTTCAGCCCTCTCTCTTCTCCAACGGCTAGTTTTTGAGGGAGGTGTACAAATACCTCCTTAAGGCTGATAGGAGATGTTGTTGCTTGACCTATTGCTGTGTTCTTGAGCTAGAGTGAGGCTCTCCACTCAATTGTGCATGTCTTACACTTTGTGAGAGAGGAGAGGTGATCTAGAGTGCATGTGTTGCCTCTAGAGGTGGACTTCGTGTCTGAGTTGAGCTTGTGCAAGTCAAGTGAGGCACTTGACTTGTTACTCTTGGAGTTTGCCGACTCCTAGACGGCGTGGGAGGTGTCGTGTGTGGTGATCTTCTGAAAGAAGGTTGTGAGAAGACCCGGCGAAGTTGTGAAGGTTGAAACTCACCTACCTGGAGCGGGAAAGAGCTATCACTAGTGATTTGAGGTGGAAGGCTTAATTCGTGGAGCTGGTCCGATTTGTTCAGACTTACCTCAACGTGGACTAGGGGAGACCAGTAAGTCTCTGAACACCACGGTAAAAAGAGATTGTGTCATTTGTGGTTTGCTTTCTTATGCTCTTTTTACATTCAAGCAATTCACTTAGCATTATTTTGATTGCTTGTAAACTTATGATTGCAATCATTGACCTAGGTTAGTATTGTTGGTGCACTTAGGCGAATTTGCTTGTCTTAGGCGCTATTTGAGCTAAACCAAATTGATTTAAGCTTCCGCATTGTTTACTTGGTTTAGGAAAATAGAAAAGGTCTTTAATTGTTAGTATTAATTTGAAAAGAATTTTTAGACCACCTATTCACCCCCCCTCTAGTTGGCCTGCTTGATCTTACAACCCCACAGCAAAGTAGCCACTGTGAATACAAGAGAGCACAGCCAAATGATAAGGCCAAGCCGAACCAGCAAAGGAGAGAGAGAAAACATTCAACCGAAGCAAACTCTAGAGAACTACCACACTCCATTTTCTTCCCCCTTCATTTCCCTTCTAGATCCACCCCACACACCGCCACATCCATTCGGCTAGCATAAGGGAAAGAGCAAGACAAGCTAGTATGGATCAAGGAGCAAGGAGGCAGAAGATCAAGCTCTAGGAGGAGAAGGCCACAAGCTTCCACAAGCCATAGATACACCATAAATCAAGGAAAGCGACCACTCTATCCACCCCCGCAATCCATTCCCAAATCAAACCAACAATCGTCCAACAAATGTAGCCCACAACCCATTTTCAGCATTTTTCGTCGCCTTCTAAAGATCACATAGTGAACATGGTATATCCATTAAGCACTTAATAGAGCATCACAAGCATCCACCAGTAGCATCACCAACCATCACAAGCCATCACATAGAGCAATACGAAGGTAGAAAGGGGAGGAGGCGCTCGGTGCATGGAGGCTAGTTGAAGGCTCATGAGGGTGGCCAGCAATAGTATTGAGAAGGCTGGGCATTGGGCCAGTGCCAAGCCAAGCTTTGGGAGTCAGCCATGGCTCGAGCCAAGGGAACCTTGGGCGGCGGTGTAGGGGACATGAGCCAAGGGTAGCGGTGAAGGAAACTGAGCCAGGGCGGTAGCACATGGGATTGGAGCTAGATGGTGGTAGTCGAAGGCGCAAGAGGCGGTAGCACCAACTAGAACCCAAGCAAGGACCAGCCGAATCCAGTGGAGGAGCATTTGTGGAAGAGTAAGAAGATGAATGAGTAGAGGGAGAGGATAAGGCATGAGGATAAAGGGGATGGCCTGGGAAGGCTTCAGTTGCACAGAAGCAAGAAAAGGGGGTGGACATAAAAAGAGAAGGGATAAAGTGTGTGCATAATAAAAACTTTCTTCGTGAATATTTAACCCTGAGCATTCTTTTGCATGCTAAATTACTTAATTAAATTTTGCTAGTCATGTTAATTTTTTTAAAAAAAACACCACTAAAAAGTATTTAGGAGTATTAATAATAAATTAAACACCATCAGTACATTAAAATCTTGCACCTACATATTAAATTGGTGTATTGCTTTAATGATGAATTGAAATGGATGATGTTTATTCATGGGCAGGCCTGAGATCCATGCTGTCCACACATCACCCACGAGGTTAAACAAACAAGTGCATGGTAGAATAATGGATTGTGACAGATGCTTCATACTTGTCCTTCCATCCCATGTTTTATAGCATTTTATGAAATGATATCCCTGCTTACATGTTGATTGTACCATGATGAGTGATGCTTATGGTTGAATATTAATATTGAAAGTGTTGCATCATGCATAGCGCTCATACACAGGACCTACCTCAGGTCGGCATCCCACAAGAGTGAAAAGATAAAGACCTACTTCATTTACACTCCACGGGAGTGGAGTTTTGAGTGTGGTTGATTGTTAATATTAGAAGAATTTTGCATCATGCAAAATGCATATGTGCCAGGGTGGTAAGTCATATAGCTAGTCCAGAGTGCACGAGCCAGGTCAGTGAGAAAGGTATATGACTAATCTAGAGTGCTCTTGAGAAGACCACAGAGGTAGGCACCTCCATGGAATGCAGGAAAAGATCTGATTCGGTAGGCACTCCACAGGAGTGGAGTTTGTGGTCTTGTTTGAAAGAGGATGGGGCGAGAGTGGTAATTCATCGACGGATGAACACTCTGCTATACCGGTATAAGCTACAGTTACAAACACATCACATTGCATTGCATGAAAGATATAGGAGACAATGATACAGTTACAGAGATTATGATGCGCAGTTCACAGATATGAGATTTACTAACAATTATAGAGATAATGTTTACAGTTCACAGATATGAAATTTACTAAATTGTTGTATTGATGCCACTATTTTATTATGTGGCTGTTGAATTTTTGGACTAACCCTTGCTTATTTGTTGGTTTTTAGGTGATTATTGAAGGTGACATGCACAGGCAGAAGTAGCACATTTATTCTATGTGTAAACAGTAATTCACATATCACCTTTAGTTGACATATTTAGATTCTATTGGCATGCTTAGGTAGTCAATGTTTAAAAAATGTCTTAATGAAAAATTTTAGTCGTGTGAGGTTCATGCGTTTTCTTTCACTAGTTGGTGAACTTATATATTTGCTTCAATGTGTATTGTTAAGCATAGGTTGTTTGCTGCATCATTGAGATTTAACTAGAGGAGTTGCTACCAAAGTCTAGCAATGGTTGTAAATGGTAGTGTTATAGAGTAGTGGTAGCATTCTGGGCTCAAAGGTTGTGCCGGGATATTATAGTTGGTATCAGAGAGGGCATTAGGTCTGTGGTGTAGAAAATTGACAACTTAGCTTAATTAATCAACTAAAAGTTAGTGAAAAATTGTAGTTCTAGGAACTTAAACCTGGATTAGGTTGATTAACTACTAAAACCTGACTTAGGTTAAATAACTAATTCAAATTTGACATACACTGGTGCACAGTATGATAGGATTAGGTCAAGCATCAAGGGTAGAGCCACCAGGTGGGCTTTATCAGGTTTCAGCCCACCCTCTGAGCCACCCTGAACCCCCTCACCCCAAAGATGGGACGGTGCCAGATGTGCGACAACATCGCCGTGCTCCTCCGTGACCGCCAGGAGGACACCGCCCGCATCCGAGTACGCGTCGTGCACATGTTTCTTCGTACTTAGTACTACGTTTCAGTTTGTTTCATTTACATCAGACATTATTAGTTAGTCTGAGAAATGGGGTTGCTCGCTGCTATTTTGATCAGTCATGGGGGCATTCTTGTGTGGTGTGCTGCATCTTGGGGGGAGTTGAGTTGGGTGAGAGGTGGGAGTTCGTGGGCTGAGGGCTATGCAAATTGGTGGCTATGCTTGTATTCCAATGCTAATCTCGTGGTAAAGAGACTTATGAATCATTAGAGTAGCAATGGCTAGAGAAGGGGATATTGGAGCACAATGACGCATTAGTTGGTTGTTTTGGACAAAATGGGGGAACAAATTCAGAACTGGAAAACTCTGATGTGGAAGAGATTAACTGCCTTAAATTTGACGTTTCCTGTTTTACTTAATACATTTGAAGTAAGGAAACTTCTTAACTATGATTTAATTTCCTTAGAGAGCAATATTTTCATCTACATCCAACCGTATTTAGGGTTTTTCTATGTAGGAGCCAATAAACATCACGGTTCTTTGACTTCTTACTGGATAGTGATCACCTTTCATGTTTAGCCTACATAGATAACTTGTGCACAGAATCAGGTAGGTTAGGTTGTTACTATTGAGTCTACTCAAACATTACAATTCTTTCTCTTTACTAGTGACCTTAGTAAAATGGAATTTGTGCAAGGTAAGTCTAAAAAAAAAGGATAAGCTCATTGTACATAACAATGGAAACTTGATGTAGATCATATTTCTAACAAGGTACGTAGTGTTTTTGCAAGTCGAGTAGGTAATTAGAGAACAGAATGTTACGACGGTGAATGAGATCATTGAACTTAAACTTTTCTGTGAGCTCATTGTTTCGCCTTCCCGTCATTGCAAGCCAGAAGTTTGTACTTTGCAACCTTGCCAAGCTTCAAATTCTTTTTGTTTTGAAAACTAGGTTCTAATTTTGTTCTACTCTTTTTCCAACCTTTTCTATAGGGAATGTCTAGCTGACATAAAAGAAGGTATCTGCAGTTTGATACTTGCAGCTCCAAGGTGCTCAGACCTCCCAAAACTCAATTAGATGTGTGAACTTTTTGAAAAGAAGTATGGTAAAGATTTTGTTTCTGCAGCAGTTGACCTATGCCCAAATGCTGGTGTCAATAACCTTGTGTGGATAGTCCTTTGGTCAAAATCATTCAATTGTGGCCCTTGCATGTGTGTCCAGCTTACTTCTGAACTTGATGTCCTTCTGAAGCTAATTAAGAAGCTGTCAGTTAAGAAGCCTTCTGGACAAACTAAGTTGAAAGTCCTCAAGGAGATTGCAAAGGAGCACCAGATTGATTGGGAAACCACTGAGACTGAGCAGGAGCTGAGTTGATTGTATATGCTACTGAAAGCGTCTTGTGACTTGTGCATACTTCTATTTTACATGCCTGATGTCTTGAGCTAACAGGTTCAACTTCTTTGCATTGCAGCAAAGACCAAGTTCGTTTATCTCTTTTTTGCTTTGTCTCTCTTCTATTCATGTATGAATTTGAATTGCACAAAAGTAAAATACTATATTTGTATCAATCTAGCTTAGTATTTTGAGGTTTTGAGTCCACTCTCTATTTTGATCCTAGTTTCGCCACTGTCAAGCATTACAATTACATTTCCCTAGTGGTATTGTTGATTTGAAATGTTATGAGATTGATGCTTGAGAGTTGATTGGTTGATTGTAAGGCATAATCATGCAAAACGGTTTAGGTTGTGGGCTTTGGCCATGGTCTTGGTTGTGGGCGTGGCCAGGTAGAGCCACTATTTGATGTCCAAGAGCCTCTTGCTGAGGAGAGTGCTTCATTTAGCACATCGTATGGAGAAGTCTATCAAGGGGACTGGTTTTGTGGGCTGTTAGCAGCTAAGAATAGACGGGTTTAGTGATGAGTTTTCATTGATTGTCCATGTTACAGTTACTGGTGATGAGCTTTCGATGGCTATTTTTGTTGTGCGGAGCAACCATTTGCCTCTCATTGTGTTTGTTTTCGCTTCTTATAAAAGTTGCCTAAAATTATGAGTCAAGTCATTTTATGGGATTCCTATTCATCATATTTGCTAGAGGTGTGACTTTTATTGGCTCTTATTTTTCCCTAGGAAAGAAAAGAGAAGGTTTAACTCATTGTGTGTATCATTTGCCAGAATTACAAGAAGTTCCTTGAAGTTTTGTTGTAGGGTTCATTATCCACTTTTAGGGTTGGTTCATTAAATACTTGGTGTTTTCTTCTTGTAGATGTTTTTAGTATATGCCTTGTTCCATGGAAATTCAAGTTCTAGAATTTTTCGAGATCTTCTTTTGTACCTAATGAAATCTGGATTCTTTTCTTTTGGGAACAGAGTCAAGTGTCTTTGTGAAGTGTGGTTCAGTTGCACTAAATATGATGTATCGCAATGTCAAGTTACATGGAGGCTTATAATGCACCTAATCACTAGTTTTGACTGTTTTATTTTGAAGATGGATGGGCAAATTGTTATGAGCATATACTTAAGTATGTAGATGAGAACAAAATATAAATTGAATTATTTAGTAAAGGGTGTCCTTGGGGTAGTTAAATGATGGTCTCCATTATGGCATTGGAGATATGTTGGGATTGGCTCCCATTTGGTTCTTGTGAGCTATGGATCAGAGTGTAGTAGTTGTCTGGTGGTTGGACTTGCCTAAACATCGTATGATGAGAGGGACTTGCATGCATAAGGTCGATATACATACTTGGGGTTAATTGCATAGGAAACTTCTAGTCATATACTATGATGTAGCGGAGGTATTTTCTATTAGGACTTACAGTTGCATGAAGATACATATGGAGTCTTTGGAGCTATCATATTGCTTGCACATTCTGTGCGAAGTATGTGATGGTATGACCTCGTGAGTTGTTGCAACTAGAATCCTATTAAGGGTTATGATTGCATACACATTTATTTCCCTAGTGCGTGATGAAGTGGTTCGTTATCATGGTGTGGTTTACCTTGTGTTGACTTGATGATTACAATGAGTGGTGGCACCTGATGCAAGTACTTATATGTGCTAAGTGGAGTAGATTGTGGATGTTGCTTATAGAGAATTATGCATCGTTGCATTTGTATCATCATGGTGTGGAATGTCTCGTATTACCCTGACTGCTTGATTGTGTTGAATGGTATATGCTTTCTGGATGTAGGTGCCTAAATGTACTAAATTAGAGTTGATTGTGCATTACGAGTGGTGAATTATTGATGATTATGTTGCATGTGATATGAATGAGTGTGCAAAGTATTATCTTGCCCTCTTTGTGAAATTGTGTTGAGTGGTGGATGTCATTTGATACTGTCTTGAGTGGCATGTGTCTTTACTATTGTAAATATTGCATATACCGATTGGAATCAAACGTGGAGTGAGTCGACTATGATGGATTTGCATCATGAAGTGCATTCATATATTTGCATATGCATGGCATGAGCGCTATCATTGACAACACATCTTGAGTTACTTTTTCTGATGTTATGGAGTGATGGTGCTCACCTGAAAGTCCATGTTAGGCATTATAGTTTGATTGATACAGTGGTGTGTTCTTTATGAACCCCTTTGTTTGGAAGTGTAGGACCAGACAGGCAACAGAGGGAGGTGAATGGTGCCTTCAAATTCTCCCCAAGTATGCACTCAACACTTTTTCTTTAATAACTACAGAGCTATAAAGATTAGAGTCGAAATCCCACATGAAAACCAAAGAGATAGGATGAACGGAGCAGGCAAAGCAAAATGGTTGAAATATGACAATGTGGTCGAAACTTACAACGAGGTTGTAAGTTTTAACAATGTGGTTTATTGTTGACAAAGTGGTCATAAATCCGACTATTCGACAGAAGTACAACGAGGTCGGAAATCGACTACGAAATGAACATTACCGTAGTCGAAAATTGATTGTTCGTTGGAAATCAGCCTAGTCGAAAGTTCAACATGGTTGGAAATCGACTACCAGACAGAAGTCACTGTAGTCGATAACCACTGAGAACAAAACCAACGCGATCGAAAATGAGTGCTATCAGAACCAACGTGATCACCAACAACATGGTCGAGCACCAACGAGTGGTCGAACAACCAACGTGATCGAAACCAGTCGACAACCACACTGGTCAACGTGGTCATAACTGACGTGGTCATAAGCCAATGGAATGGTCAAAACAACCAACGTGGTCGAAACCAGACTTCAATCAAAAGATCAACATAGTTGTAACCTATGTGGTCATAAACCAATAGGTGGTCGAACAACCAACGCGGTCGAAGACACGCAAAGAGATTAAAAGACCGAATGCGATCGAAGACGGAGTGATATGATTTGAAACTTGACCATGGTCGAAACCAACATGATCGTAAAGGCAAGCAAGCCTTCAGACAGTAAACATCATGACTGTTTTAGATCAGAACGAAAACCAAAGATCACACAGCAACCGGAAACTTGAACGTGGTCGAAAAGCAAAGCGATGCGGTTGGAGACTTGACCATGGTCGTAACTAGACGTGGTTATAACCGAATGGAAGAACAAAGACATAACAGAGCAACACACGACTGCAAGATCCAAACTCCACATAACTTTTGATTAAAATATCATCTGGTCATGAGACTTTGAACACAATAAAATTAAAGTCTCAAGAGGTTGCTCTACTCTTGGATTAAAAACTTAGCAAGCAATTAGAGAGCTTTATGCGATTTCACCAAGAGCACACAAAACCAAAGCTGAGAGGGTGAACAGATAATCAGACCATGCTAGTGAGATAGAATAGCCAAGATGGCTTTGAGTATGATTCCCCAACACCAGGAAAGTCAGATCATCAACAAATCAAGCAAGAACATTCTCTCAGATCAAGAAAGGGAAAAGCAAATCAAAGAAACAGAGAGAAAAGTAGGTGAAATAACCCAAGCCAACTCAACACCAAATAGAGAACAATACATAAATAGTAGATCGAAAATAGATGTATTGCTCTAAGTATTGAGTCTACATCCACTCCATCCAAGAGGACCAAGAGCACAACTGCTCCACACAAAAACCATAACCCTAATCTAGAAAGAACACACATGGGAGAGACATCAGGATGGGTAGAGAGACATCAGGATGGGTAGCCCTCCATCCCCTTTTATAGTCTCTCCAAACCGGGGATAACCCGTTAACCCCTACCTAACACCAGGTTTTCTCACGCATGCTTCTCAAAGCAGCTTACATCCATCAACCTGTTAGTGACTCACACTTGATCCACTTCACACTTTCAGCACATACACGACCTAACCACTTAGGCCAACACCGCAATTTCACACGCCGCCTCCTTTCCTAGAATTGGGCAATTTACCAAAATGCCCCTCTACCGCCTTCCTTGAAGCTTCCTGCTTCCTTGTCATCCCGACTTGCAACCACCTTGTAACTCCCAGTCATATTAGACGTCTCCCTGACCATTCTAGACCTCAACACCTCCCTATGTCTAGTCCCGGTCCTTTCATGCCTCACCATGACCTAGCTCCAAAGTCCTGCAACCAACACCAACAAGGAAAACATCACGCGGCACTGCAAAAAATACAAGGATCATCAATTTGCATAATCAGAATGTATCCTAGTGAACAATCTCAGCAAACCAACTGGTCCAATACAGTTTATGACTACTCTGATGCACAAGACATGTGGTACTCGTAGCCCATGAGGTCCTACCAGTAGTCTACGACCACTCAGCAAGTCATTACAACCATCACACAGATCACTACGACTATGAAACAGATGCTCGACCATGGGGAACATAGGCTACGACTACCGCACATAGCACTACGACTATCACACACAGCAGCTTACCACTATCGATCACAAGCATGCAAAGCGCTACGACTATTGATCATGACCAGGCAAAGCTACGACTATCGATCACGACTAGGTAGAGCTACGACTATTGATCACGACCAGCAGAAGCTATGACCATCAAGTCGTAAGAGCTCCTACCAGCCACCAAGTAGTAAGTGCTCTTGTCGACCACCAAGTCGTAAGAGCTTCTGCCGAACACCAAGTCGTAAGAACTCCTACCGACCTCCAAGTGGTAAAAGCCTCTGCCGACCACCAAGTCATAAAAGCCTCTGCTGATCACCAAGTCATAAAAGCCTTTGCCGACCACCAAGTCATAAAATCCTCTGCCGACCACCAAGTCATAAGAGCTTTTGACCTCACAGACAAAGTGCCAACTTCTGTACAAACCTCAAAAACCAAACTCAACCTCTACACAAACTCTAATTAGGTCTTGAGGTACCGCGTTATTTAGTGGTAAACATTATTCATGGAACTTGAATGGGCTCTATGTGTTATACCTTGTTACCAAAGCAAATAGTGTGGATCGAAGGATGGCATGTTAAATAGTGCATTTTTACATGGTTGCTCATGATCTCAATGCTTGAGTAATTTGAATGGTTAATATCCTATTGTGGTGTAGGAATCGTCTGAACTTTCCTTTTTTCCCGTTGCTTGATCAATAGTGATTAGGTGAGAATCTGGTATAGCCAAGAGTTGGCAAAGTGAAGTGAGTAATCAATCTTGCTATGCAATTTTTCCAATGGTTTCTTAGCCCAATAGGCCAAGTTGAAAGAGTAAAGTTGGGAGGTACGTCTACTTTTGAATTCTGTGAATTATCAAGGTTATAATGGAGGGATTGTTCCCAACCCTACATGTGTTGTTGACTAGGGTGCAAGAGGGGTACTTCGATGCCTCAGGCGTATAGTGATTGTAGCAAACTTGATAAGGATGTAAGCCTGTCGGACCCCGGAGCAACAACTCCTGGATCCTTTATATAAATCGCACTAGTCCAGGATCAGCTAGTCCACACAGTGGACAACAAAGATAAATATCAACCATAATGACATTTATTCACTAAATATGGGCATGAATGCCAAAGTTTACATCCACGGCACATAAGCCAAAATTAAATATAAGCAGTGGAAGGAAAAACCGAAGTGGAAGAAGCCCACTGAGCCTGCCCACAGGCAAACAACAGTAAGACAGGTCTATACGTTCTGATCCTCACCGAGGTCAAAGTCATCTTCCTCTGTGTGGAGATAGCAAGGTGAATACAAACTTGTATTCCGCAAGTCACATGGAGAAATGCAACATAATGATAAAGGCAACAAAGGAATGTATATAGGGTTATTTGAGCATAAAATAGCATTTAAAGAAATACAGTAAATAGATTGAAATTACTAAATTTAATACAATAAGTAAAAAACAGTAGCTGTAAATGAAATTAATGTCGTTAATGTAGGCTCCGACCAAACATTAACCTAACCACGGACATCTCACCCGGACCATCTTTTCCAAAAACATTTCGTATGGATTCCATCCATCCACACGCTTTCAATCTCTCATGGATTCCATCCATCCATAAGGTTTTCATAAAACCATTTTTGTAAAACCAAAATCTAATCAATGAAAAACTTTACTCAACTTGCCCATGACCATGGGCACGGCTATCCAGGATAGATTATACACTCTGTAGAAGTTGTATACTTTACCCACAAAACATGATCATCTCATATTGCCACACAATTAGCACACTTCCTTAGGTATGCAGCGGAGAGATCATGACAAGGCCTTTACAATGCAAAGCCTTCAACCTAGCCAAGCCAACACTAAGATTTCATCCCAGTAAGGAATCCACTAGACCAGGACCCCCTCTTGAGCCGAGTGAGACTTCTCATGGCCTACGCCACGCTCACTTTCAACCTATGACATGACTCAGGTTGGGACCCATAAATTAATCAACCAGGACTGTCATATACCAGTCTTGTTGTAGTACGATAGGGCTTTGCAATAGAAGCTCATAAACCGGTCCTTAATTGACTTAGACTCAACCACATACACCTTGTACCCAACAATCAACACTCTGCCACCGAACAACAGTGCATGCCTGCACCCACCACCTAACCATTAGCCTAAGTCTAAACCAGATTTTATATTTTATTTCAAAATATTTCATAATCCTTTTTGACTCACCGAAGTCAAGAATACATTTGAAAAGCTTATCATTTTATATGAAAAAGTTATCCCAAAACAATGATTATGTTTAAGCAAGTCTAAATATTTGATATAAAATTCTCTAGTCCATACAAGTGTACTAACTAGAGTTTTATTCTAGGGTGACAAGGTATAATGTTGCACAAGATCAAAGGTATCAATAACAATTGGGGATTAACTAAGTTTAAAACTGGAATTGAAATACTTGAATAAACATATGCATGCAATATAATTTAAATCAACATAATTTTATTTGCAAACTAGGATCGACATGATCAAAGAGTGTGACTTGCCTTGCTCTGCAATCTGGTGTGAGTCGTCATCGATTCTTCCGAATTGTCACAGTCTACACGCGAAGAACCAAAGCAAATAAATTCAAATAAAATCCCAAAAATTATAAAATATATATTAACAGGTAAATTATGATTTTAGATAAATTTAGGAGAAAGAATCAAGAGGAAATTGGAAGCAACAAAATAGAGGGCAAAGAAGAAAACAGGCCAAGAAAAATGCAGACAGGAGAGAGCAGCAACAAGAGACAGACTACTGAAAACTAACCGAATAGAGAATACTGTATTTGACACCGAAAACAGAGAGAAGAAATGCAGAGAGCAAAGCAGCCTTAGTTGACGAAAGACCACTCACAACTTGGCGAAAATAACAAAGTTTAGAAGCTAAAAACCGGAAAGACAGAGAAAGAAAAGTAACACAGAAAAGAAGCAGCCGATCTAACTGTTGTTAACAGTCGGACTGACTTCTCTTGTCTTGCCGGTCTGACTACCCATGATCCTCTCGATTTGACTGCTGTAGCAGGGCTAGTTAGACCGGGGCAAATTCAGCAAATGAAAATAGAAGACAGAGCACAGCAACGGTTGGCCGAAAAGCATAAGACAGAGGAGGCACAACCGGTCTGACCTCAAGCAATATGGCGGTCAGATTGCTAGAGAGAAATCGGACCAACTAGAAACTTGAGAGCAGAGGTCGGCAGTAGAGTAGTAGATAGATTTCTGCACAAAAACAATAGTGACCGACAAAGTACAGAACTGAAAACAGACAGAATCGGCAAAGACTCAACACAGAATGCAGAGACAAACAGAAATCTTCTAAATTAACAAAGACAACTATGAGATAATTATGTTTGAGACACTGAACTTGATTTCAGATCGAGAGAGATCAACAGGCATGAAAGCTTTCGGCAAATGAAATTCAGACAATCTCAGCCGAAGACAGAGATGCAGTACTTACTGTAGACAACTGAAAAAATAGAGAAATTGTTGAGTAATTGCTGCTTTTTTCAGATTAAGAGATCGGAACTTCAACTTAAATAAAGTAATGACCTCAAGGAGATGAAGATGCGGCCCAAAAATTAAATAAGACTGTTAACACTGAGTTTGCCCAAGAGATATCAGCAGAAGAGGCAAAAACCCAAATATCTTGAGATTCTTGAATCCTTTCTCCATCAAACTTTGATTTCAGCTAAGCAATGATCTTAGGACTAGAAAACACAAAACTGCAAGCATCCTTTAAGAAGGAAAAACAAAGATCTCAAAGTCCCCTGCCTCCAAACCCTAGAACCTCAAAACAGAGGAAATCATCGCACATCACTGAGAGAAGAAAAGAGTAGAAACCAAACACAAAATCGACATAACTGAAGAGGAACATCTCATAGATTGCTGAGAAGACATGAATGATTACATGAGTGTTTTCTTACAGCCATCTCACACACAGAGAAGAAGAACTCAACACCACTCACTACAGACCCATACGCAATTGGAAATGCAACAAGTGTCTGCCATCTCACTACATGCTTCTCTCCTGAGCAGCACACACGCAAGAACACCACACACTGAGCTCACTCCCTTCACTTCTACCAGACTCACACCCACTAAATAGAAGGCCAGTGCTCACACACACTCAATTAGCAAATCAAGAAGTGTCAGCCAGCTTCCACTCCCATACTCACACACACATGAGGCAAAAGTCAAAAGCATCCATCAGGAAAAATGGAGGGAAAACAACCACTCCACTCCAAACACTAACCTCCTCCTTACAGCCATCCACTAACGGGTCTCCAACCCGTTATCTTCAACCGAATCCGCTTCCATTTTGCAGCCTTGCACATTTTACCGAAATGCCCCTACCGCACCTTCCTAGAAGATTCCTCTTTTCCTGTTGTCGACACCACGCAACCACTTCAAGTCCTCGCCGTCTTTGGCATCTCCCAACCACTTTGACCTCAGCACCGTCTGTGCCTAGTCCGGCCATTCATGCCTCGCCACAACTCCACCTCAAAGTCCTGCAGCTATCACATAGTACCACTCGAAACAGTATAACCAACATTAGCATCAATGAAACATACTCAAGCATGAAATAGCCCGAACGACCGATCGAAAAAAGAACAAGCATCCTAAGCACGTCCGACCGCGTTCGACCAGGTCCAGCTGAACCAGACTGCGCCATGCACTGACTTGGTGCGAAACCAAATCAAACTCAAACTTTCCAAACACGAGTCAATTACTCATCACAAACATGGGGACACCTCCACATGGTCTCTCATCCGCGAACCTGGCTACCACTTGTGGGGAACTTGTGAGATAACAAATGTCATCACAAATACTGTTCAAATATATACCAAGTGCTTGCATACCGTCTTGAACAACAAGATTCAAGATGTGACATACACCTCTGGTGGAGGATATAACCACCAATATATGTTTGAAATCTTAGGGTGAGGATGTTCATAGCTATTGTGTTTGTCAATGTGTTATCAAGAGTTATAGAAACAATTTTATAATCTATCTTAAAATCATTAAGTACATGTAGTATACGCTCGGTAATGGCCTCTCCCGCGTGTAATTTATTTATTACTTTAAATCCTATGACTCTCTTGTTTAGCTTATAATTATCATCTAAATAATGGGCTGCAACACTAAGGTAGGCATTTTTCTGGTGTGATGATGTCCAAATATCTGAGGTTATGGCAAAAGAAAACTAAACTTGTTGAAATAGTTCTTTCAGCTCTAATAGTTCCTTTTGATACATCTGTAAAATATCAGATGTAGTTGTTCTACTAACATGTTGGTACTATGGGCAAAAACTACATTGGATCATTCTTTCAAATGCATGACTTTCACCCATCTGAATTGATTGATCTTCTGAAACAATATATCTAGTAATTTCCTCATGGGTAGAAAGTAGGTTGTATACCCCAAGTACCTACAGAGCCATCAGCCTCAAAGTTTAGCTATATTTGTACTCCTCCTTCCTGGCCCTATCCCACCATCTTGCATAAACATGTTTTGTAGTACCGGTTCAAGTGCCCTGTCCCTACAGCTGTACAAGCAGTTAATTTAGCATTGCAATAATTACAGGTTGTGATCTCTACCGTTTCACCATCTCGGATTTCCTAACTCCAGGTCATGTGCTTTCAACAATTCGCCCTTCATCTAGACCACCAATGTTGGCGTCCGTGGAGGAGGGAGAGAATTCTGGAGTCCTCGTTGGCTCCGGACTGCCCTGGTACTCCTCGTAGCCCTCCGTACCGTCCATATGATGATCATCCATGCCGTAGTCTCCCATACTTGGTGAAAGCCGATGAGCATCAATGGGAGCCAGAGCTAGAGGAGGACTAGGGGAGCGACGATGAGAGCTTACACTAAGGCACCCTACTGCCCTTTTCATGCTACGACTCCTCTGCATACCGCTTGGGAGCTCCTTGGTAGCATATTGGATGGATGGTGAATAAATAGGGAGTGTAGAAGGATGTTGCAGAAATAGGGACTTAGAATGTAGAGGGATGTTGAAGAAATGAGAAGTATATAGGGATGTTGAAGAAATGAGAGATTGAATGCTTGTGAAGTAATGAGAAAAGAGAAGTGAATTTATCGGCATTGCTCTTCTGAATGTTACTCTCCCGAAGACCCGAACGTTGTACTCGAACGTTACTTCTCTGACCGTTGGGTGCAACTTTCTACTCCACGCGCTTAGCTTTATTCTCCAACTTTACTTCTCTGAACGGTACTCTCCAACTTTATTCTCTCTCCATCAGCCCCCTCTATTAGTCTCACACGCTCGCACTCTGATATCTCGGTATCTCCGTTGACTTTGGGTATCGGGCCTTAGCTCCCTCTCTCCATCTCTCACGCGTAGACGTGCTCGACGCTCTACCTCTCCCTTCCCTCCTAGTCCTCCCACCCCGGTGCGGGCGCCCCCTCCCCCTCAGCCCCTCCCTCCCCAACCCGGTGGCCCCCTCCTCCCGCAGCCTCCCCACACCCCGACGCCCCCTCCTCCCCCAGCCGCCTACCTCCTCCACCCCGACGACCCTCCTCCCCCAGCCACCTTCCTCCCCCGGAGCCACCCTCCTCCCCCAGCGGCTCACCTCCCTTCCCTCCTCCCCCACCAAGGCATGATGGCACCGCCCTCCTCTCTCGGCCTCCCTCCCCTCCCCCTCCTTACACCCCAGTGTGGCGGCGCCCCCTCCTCCCCGGCCTCCCTTCCCCACCCCGGCGGGCGGAGCCCTCTCCTCCCCGACCTCTCTCCCCCCATCCCCACCCCGGTGTGACGGCAGCCCTTCCCCTCCCCTGATCGCCTCCCCTGACCCCCCCAGCCGCCTCCCTCTCCTCCCCTGGTCGCCTCCCCCAACCCCCCCGCCGTCGCCTCCTCCCCCGGCCACCCCTCCTCCCTCAACCTCCCTGGCGACCCCTCCTCCCTCGAGTCCCCAACCCCCCTGCCATCTTCTCCATGACTAGCACTGGTGAGGCCGAGACGGGTGCACGGGAGGCCGAGGCTGTGGCAAGTGGAGGCCCTTGGGCATTTGGAGGCAGCTGCTGGGAGCCTAGGATGGAGTCTCCGGCGTGGAGCAGGCAAAGGTGCCGGCGCCGACGCCAGCGGAGGCAGCGTCGCGACCTCACCCCCTCCATCGACTCCTGATGCCGCCCTCGGCTCTGGCTATCCTGCTCCTCCTCCTGTGGCCGTCGTCCACTCGTCTGGGCTCTGGTGACCGGTATACGTCCTTCCCCTCTACTCCCTCTCTCTCTGCTCTGTGATGGTCTGATGAGTTATGGTTGTGGGGAATCTAGGGGTGAGTGGATATGGGATGTCGACGAGAAGGGAAGGCGAGGTGGAGGCCGAGACGACCTAGCCGCGGTGTTGGTGTGCCCGCCGTGCCGCCCGTGTCCGTCGTCCTCCCTGTGCCAAGAAAGCCTGAGCATGACACGATTCGTCATGCCATGCCGCCCAATGGGCTGGGTTTCCAAGCCCGGCCCAGCCCACCGTTTGTGCCGTGCTAGCACGGCCCACCACATATCGGGTCGGGCCGTGCATGGGCCATGCTGGGCTTTGGACTGGCCCAAAAAACATGGCCCAACTCCCAGCTCTAATCATACAGACATAAGAAGTATAATAGTGGAAATATTTGAACTAGTGAACGTTGTGAAATATTGTGTTGTGTTGGAAACAGTAGATGGTATGTGCTATGTATTTATCATGGAACTCTATGACTTTTCGCACATAATCAAAAAATCAACATAAACCCACACTACTATAAAAAAGATCATCACAGATGGTTTTTTGAACTGTCTGAATTTATGCCTCAGTGATAATCGGAGGTTATCACAGACGGCTTGTGAGTCGTCTATGATAAATACAACACAGATAGTTTGTAACTAAAATCGTCTATGAAGAACACCATCATAGACGTCTCGAACCAAAAACCGTCTATGATACTCACATACCACAGACAGTTCTAGCTACCAACCGTCTATGATAATTTTTCTATTTTTTGGCTAGCCTTAGGAAATATTTACGATGCCATCTGAAAGCAAGCAAATACAGCAATAAACATAACAACACATTCCATTTCCATTAAGATTAGAATTCACCATTACAACATCACAACATAACAAGTAGGTTACCACTTCATACACAAGAACACTTACAATTTTACAAATATAAGTTTCACGGTTACAAATTCAGAAAGTTGTTTACGCTACAAGAAACTTCAAACTAATATAAGCTAGACTCACACATCCTTCATTAAACTACAATCTAAAACAAGTGGTGTGGAAAAATTTTCAATTAGCATACACAAAAAGACAATGAACACCATTTTCAGCTTCTATGCCAAAATCAATAGCTTCTATACCGGTGACATGAAATAGGGCGGATTTGCCATTACCTTCTTCCTTTGCATCTTGCTTCAAGTGAAATTTCAGCCGCCCTTGCCAACCCCTTCTCACCCTTGCCACGCACAAATGAGTTGGAGTAGTACTAGTGGTGTTGGTTCTTCGAGTAGGGAGAGGGGGCTTAATAAGGGGCGAGAGGTGGGGATGAGACTGGTGCCTACCGTTCGATGTGGAAAGAATGGACAGGTGAGATTGGGATCCAGGGGGATATGCCGCGGATTATTGACATGGCGAGGCATCACAGACGGTTCGGATTACAAACCATCTATGATAGAGATATCATAGACAGTTCATAAAAAATTGTCTATAATAACGGAAGATATCACAAACAGTTCTTATTAAAAACTATCAGTGATAATGGCCAAACAGTAGATCACAAAGACAATATATCGATGCAATGTAAATAGCTAGTCTCAAAAGATAAAATAGCCAAGTTTTATATAGCTCATACATGCTCATTTGAAAGGTTTCGATGAGATCTACAACTTTGCAATTGAGGCAAAACCCAAATTCTGAAAGGAAGACCAAGAAAAAGGTCAAAACAGAAACCAAAAACTTACGATGCAAATTCAGAGCGAAAGATGGCTGATTTTAGGGATCTTAGAGGGCAACTAGTGCAAGTAGGTCATTCTTTTATCAGGCTCATCGTTAGCTTTACAACGAGTACAAGAACGTCGAAAACGGACACCGTATGCAAAAGTTATGTCTGTTTTACTAGAGGTGTCTTGGAACGGAATCCTACTCGGACTCAGGCGGGATATTATGAAATTTTAGGGGATTGTGAGGCGAAAAACATATCACTGACAGTTTTTAATACAAACCATATGTGAAGTATCACAGATGATTTAAATAAATAACTATCTGTGATGTCTGCCATTATCACAGACGGTTTTTATTAATAACCATCTGTGGTACTTCACAGACAGGTATTAGTAAGAACTGTCTGTGATGTCTTGCATTATCACAGACAGGTATTAGTAAGAACCGTCTGTGATGTCTTGCATTATCATAGACAGTTTGTAACTTGAACGGTCTATGAAAATACCACAGATGGTTATTCGTATGAACCATCTGTGATAATTACAGCACATACGGTTTCTGAGAACCGTCTGTGATGTAAGTATCTAGTATAGCCTCTTTTATAGTAGTGCCATTAGAAACACTATGCAATAGATCAACACAGTGCCGCCACAGAAGTAGAAAAATAGTAATGCCCATAGTTATAAGGAATACAGCATGGTTTATTTGCCTATAATCTCCCCTCTCACGCTTTTGGAATCAATCTACTAGCCAAACACTTTTCAGAGACAACTTTAGATTCTCAGAGAAGCAAATTCTCACATAGTCTAGAGTAAAAGCTGAAAAATGAGAACATATATCTCTACTAAACAGGCCCTAAGTTCAAATCTTAGGACCTACTCTAGTCTCCATCTCATTTTTTAGCGAATGTAAGAGCTCCTATCCAATTTTTAGAAAGAAAAAAACTCTAATGCAAATAGGACGATCAAGTTGACAGGATTGAAGCACATCCCGATCCTATCGAAAGCTTGCTTGGGAATTATGCCAGACATTTTATCGAGGGAGACCGTAGGAACTAAGATAGATAATTGTAAATAGATAGAGAGAGAATTGTATAAAAAAAACACCATATCGAAGGAATGCATTGGCTAGTCGGAAATCGTGCCCCGACATTGAGTGAACCTACCGTTGTGAGGATTGGCAAGTGGCGCACATGCCCAACTCCATCTCACTCCTTTCTCATGAGCTATCCAGACGAAACTAGAATAACTATCACCATGCAAATGTTCGATCGAATCGAGCAGTGTAATAGATCAGATTGACAAGTCAAGTTTGTGGTTGAGTTAATTTTGTATTACTTACTTAGCACGAGAGTGTAGTCCTTATGAGCCTATCATTCACATATCATGTGCACACCGACACCATACCACCATATCAAAACCAGAGCCTCAATGTTTGGGTGAGGTCATGGGTTTCATCCATCTAGTGGCTGCCCACTAAGATCCTCATTGCTCAGGTTTGTTTCAAAGTCTGCCAGCACTAGACCAAATAATCTATAAAAGTATTTGTAAAGCATTTATATTTTTCTAATCTACCTAATAATTAGCAATTAGGTGATTTTATAATAATAACACTATGATTGTCAAGGTAAATACGGCTTACAAAAGTATGACTGGACTTTTCAGTTGTTGGATCTAACTATTTCTTATGTCATTCTAAACTATCATTTTATGTAAATAACAATACTCAAATAACATAAAAGGAAGTCATAGTAATTAAATAATATAAAATCAACATGATCAATAACATGTGACTTACCTTCTTATCTAGGTTCTTCGATCACTTTTTCGTAGGCTTCAGGTTCGACATCATCTACTTCAGTTGTTCCAGTAGCTTCTCCGTTAGCCAACTAGTCGAATCCGGATGCTAGTGTAGAAGAACGAATACAAATAAGTCTCCGCTTTGCTGAACACAAGCTGGGAACAAAATAAAATCAGAATTCCATAAAAAGATATAAAATAAGGTGGGTTTGTACTAATAGGGTTTAAACCAAGTTGGTTAGGTTGAACAGAGCTGAAAATAGGTTAGATAGGCTCGAGATGGTTGAAATGAATATAAATAGGCTTAACGTGTTTTTGGTAAATAGTAACAGGGCGGATGCATAGTACCAGGTTGGCACTATTCATAACGGGCTAGGTTTGGGCTAAAATGAATTGTTGTACAATACTAGGTTAACGGTAAATAGTATTGGCTAAGTTGTGAACAATGTTGGGCTTGCGTAATATGGGCTAACCCAGTTGACCGATTGGGCCAAGATCTGGCTCGGGCTAGTTTTGCCAGCCTACCTTGATGGCCCAGAGAGCTAGTGGCCCAGCTCAGGAGTAAGCGAGCTGGAGCTCAAGTTCATGGCAACTGAGACAGGGGAAACGGCGACGAGCAGTGGTGCGGCGAGTGATTGTGAGACACGAGAACCCATTTTGGGCACGCACGCAAGCGGTGGTGGCTTGGAGATGACTAGCCACGGCAATGTGTAGCTAGAATAGGGGTATGGCATGGCGGGGCTGTGACGAAGCTTGGGTCAAATTGGAGGTGGCTTGAGCATCTGGGAGGTGAAGGGTGCTCATTGGTGATGATGGCTTGGCTCGAGGAGTTTTGAGAAGGCCTGGTAACGGTGATCGTGGGTGGCGAGGCAATGGTACATGGTGGTGGCGAGCTAGGGAGGCGAGGCTAGGTGGGAAGCTAGAGAATAGCTTCACGATGGTGAGTAGGTACTAAGGATACAACCAATTTGATAGGAGAGATAATGGAGATGAGAATTTTATGGATGGGCAAGGCTTACCGAATTTAGGGATAACGATGGTGGTGTAGCTTCACGCGGCTGGAGAAGAAGATGGTGGCTTTGGTGTGATGGTGTGGAGAAGATGTTGAAGTAGTCACTAGCCTTGCCTTTATAGCCGGTGCAAAGTGGTGGCGCCAGTAGCAGTGCAAGGCATGCTCGGCGTGTGGATGGCGGCATGGATAGTCGTGCAAGTTCAGCGCCATGACAAGGACGTGGTGGCGATGTAGGAGTCGTCACTCCTCCCTGGAGCGGGAGCACAAGGTGGCGGCAAAAAATCAGCAGCGGTGCGGCATGTCAAGCAGCTGGCAACAAGAGTTGGCAACGGTGTGGCCTAATGGAGTGGCGTGGCGCGTAGTCAGTGGTGGCGTTAAGGTGGGGTACGGCAGTCAACAAGGTGGCAGTGAGGTGGCATGGTTGTAGGCGCAACTTGGCATGGCGAAGGCGATAGTGGGTTGATGCGGCTTGGGCCTATGCGAACGGCTGCAAGATGCGAGAGAACGGGAACAGGGAAGAAAACAGGCTGCAAGAGCACGCCATCTCAAGGTGAAAAGCGCATTTCTAGAAAGGAAAGCAGGGCTTCGGCTAGAATTTCTTGATGGCAAAAATTCAAATTCAAATGAAATTCATGCAAATCCAATTTTTTTGGAAATTTTTGGTTTGTCACAGTAAATGGGCGGATCAAATCTGTGTGCGAAGAATATTTGAATGAATAACGGCGCACGTCTTTCCTCCACAGAACCTCAATTCACATGACGCTATTCTCATCACGTGCTCCTTTCTTCCATGGCTTTTGCTCCTTTTCCCTTATTCGGTTGCCTATTTCGGCCTCCTAGCTAGTGTGTGCTCCATGGTCAACTAACTTGCGCAAATGCAATGCTTTTTGGTCTCAATTCGTGATCAGGATTCGCTAATCATGGCATTTGGTGAGTGCAAGAGCCATAGAGCCTTCCTAGCTAGCTAGCTACTTCATGCTATATATATTCGTACATTGCCTAGATTAAGCAAAGATCAATAGGGGATTTAGAGCTCGCTCCGAACAGTTTTTGGTTTTTTTCTGGTTTTCAATTTTTTTAAGCTAAAAACACTTAAAATGTGTTGATTTTTAATTTTGACCTTTTTTAGCTTTTTAGCCTTTTTTCCCCTTTGCAATGTCCATAGAGTTATAGTGTGTTTTTTTTCTCATTTTCTTTTTTTAATTGAATGACTTAAAAAAATTAATAATTGTTACAGTACATTTTCAACCAACAATTAAAAGCCACGACCCTAAATTAGTTGGAGCGGCCCCTCAACATATTAGCGGCGGGATGAGCTCATCATCCATGTTGAATAACACGCCCATCGTTGTACTAATGCACAATGAAACATTTGGATCTTTGTTGATCGAATTTGGCAGAATCTACTATCTGTTGACAGCTGATTGGACTCCATATCAATCTAGAGTACCACAAAAACTACATGCACAAACTTCTATATGTGACAACTGCACTCATTACTCTCGTGTCATATAATTCTGCTGCTGATGTTCATCTACATAGCTACCTTTCATTCTTCATTGAAGTTTATACATATAGCGTCGAAAGTGAGCAGTTTTGTGGGACTTCCATTTTCCATATAAATCAAGCTAGGGCTAGGATGGATAAAAATTTTACGCTTGATCAAAATAATTATTAGAAAGTTCAAGAAAATGACTTCAATAATTTTTATAAAGTTCAAGAAAATGATTTTCGGCGCACCTTGACAACAAAGCAATGAAGTTCTTAATCTGTTGGACCGAAATGGCCGACAGAGAGGGTGAATGTCGTTCATTAAAAATCACCCCCGAGTACTCGCACACAAGCTTCTCCTTCGATAGCTAAAAAGCTATGAAGAAGAAATCAAGATCACTGGAAACTTAAGCACACAGAAGAGACAAAGAAACAAAAAAAGATAAAGGAGGTCTTCTCCCAAAAAAACCAGAAAAAGCCAACTACCACTGCAGCCGAGAGGAGACAAGGAGCAGTACACAGATTCAACCAAAAGCAATAAATCAAGAAAGCACTCAACTAGAACTTGTATCGAGAGAGATAAAAAATCTGCAAGGGAGAAAGGAGTTTTGCTGCTCTTGACCAATCAAAAGGAACATGTAAGCCAAAAGCAATAAAAGAAGTGTACTTGGCAATGCATGGATGTGCTGGCCATATACAACCAAGAAATGAACATGCTACTTGATGTTAGCATTAAATGCTTCTCCTTTGCCGCAAGGATCAATTAACTAGAGTCTACTAGCTATTTTTGTTGTCCATTAATTGCACACGGTAGAGAAGAGGAGCATGCAGATTTTTGTACTGGCCGAACCAATCATTGAAGGGCAGCTACCATTGAATACAATTCGGACATCACAAAGAGAAGCAAAAAAAATGACTACTTCTTACTTGCCATTCGGCCAAAAGAAAGGCATGCAGACTTGAGCACAGAAATTAAAGACAAGAAAATTGCTAGCAGGAAACCATTCGGCCGAGGAAGATACAACCTGACACAAGTCAAGAACCAACCTTCATATTCTTGGCTAGAGCAAATTCTCAAAGAACCTTAACAGAGAAGGGGAGAACGCAGTCCAGACAGAGCAAAGAACAACCAAAAACTGAAAATGGAATCAACAGAAGACCAACTCGAACAAGGATCTCACAAATTGAGACAAAGAGACATACATGATTAAAATAGAGGAATGATTACATAGTTGTTCAGCTCATCTCTCTCTCAATCTCTCACAAAACTAGTCCTCATACATGCTTGAGAATCAAGAACTCATAGCATACATGCATAGGAGATATACCCACTCTCTCAACCACTAAAGCACAAAGCAAAAAGCCTTAAAACCCCTCTCCAAGTCATACCAACAACCAGGAAATACACTCCTATTTATAGCATTCCTTGATGGGTTTACACTTTGCTTTGCCCATTTTACCCCTCCATGCTTTGCCCGCTAACCCGCTTCCTTTTGCAGCCTCGCGCTTTTACCGAAACGCCCCTGCTGCACCTTCCGGGAAGCTTCCGCGTTCCTTGTCTCGCACGCCTCGCAACCACCTCGAGTCCACGTCGTCTTCGACACATCCCGACTGTTCTGACCTCAGCGCCACCTGCGCCTAGTCCAGTCCTCCGTGTCTCGCCATGACTCCACTCGACATCCTGCAGCCATCACAGACAAAAAACCACATCGCATAGCACGGCACAAAGCATATAAACATGATTAGTACCAACAAATCCTACTCAAGCGAGAAATGGCCCAAATGATCAACCGGGAAGACGACCATGCGTCAAATCTGTCTAATCATAACCCGACCTCGCCAAATGCCAGAATGGCACGAATCACTCAAACCAAACTCACTCTAACTAAACCACGTGTCAATTACTCATCACCAACTTGGGATTTAGACCACATGGTCTCTCATAATCATTATATGAATACCATTATACCCACTAGGACAAATCAACCTTTTCTGCAGCATCAAAAGGGTGTAAGCAAACAATGAAATATTGTACTTTTGGGTCTTTTGGGCTGGAATATCTAAGTTAAAGAGACTAAAAAGAGCCTCAAATAAAGACTTATGTAATGATGAATCTCTAACTAAACGAATGTCGCACAGAGACAATGGAAAATGCAGGAAGATACGGGAAAGAACAATTGACCAATTAACCTTTGTCTTCAGAAATAAAGATGGTTCACGCTGTCACGCCCCCTCAATTGTACCAGAAATCCAAAATCTCTATGTACAATCACATAACAAAACTCCAAATGTTTTTCATGGATGTACGTGTAACAAAACTACCAGCAAATAATATTAGGTGCGATTGTGCTACTTGAGTGGACAAAATGCAAAAGATATTTCTTTCGATTACCCAAGAAATAAATATTGTAGTTTGATGTCGCAGACGGTTTATGAACAAGCTCTCATATCATGACTCATGCGTTAGCAACAGAGATACAATCTGCAGACGAATTTGTTTCATCAACAAAATGCAAATTGGTTTGTGAGTTGTGAAGTGCATCTAGAAGAAAAATACGTCTCATGGGATGAATAGAGATAATTCCATGGTGAAATATTGCATTACTTGCAATTTATTCATCAATAATTGTAGAAAATATATCTGCAAGGTTTTGATTGCACAATTAAAATTCTGACTAGACAAACAGGTAAATTTGAGAAATGGTACCAATGCAATTTACAAATTAAAATTGCACACCTGAATGTCCACAAAAGTACAAAACTGAGAATCAAATTACATATGAAGTGTTAAAACGATAAAATTAAATAAATCAGAATATTACTACACAAAAAAATTGGACCGAGAAAAATGCATAAAAAGACGTTTTTCTGGGTGTTTGGGGGGAGGGGGGCAGTGGGAAGATAGACAAGTTACATATGACTGCTGTATCTAGCTCCATGGATCGTCCCAACCTTTGGGTCCCTCCCACTTTAACAAAATCTATAATGGCACGTACTGTCTCGAACCCTATTGGAGAGAGCATGGTAGTGCCTGACATAGTCTGTATATGTATGTATATATGTGTATAGTATAAATAATAGGGGCATTATGGTTCCTATGCTCTATGATTAAGAATTTTCATCTATAATTAAGATTTTCTATCCATGATTGAGTTGTTGAGATGTTGCTTTTCTGTGTTTGGTGACTTTGGCGTACATCTATTTGTTGGTTCTTAGGGGTTTTCCTATGAAATCTATCTCTTTTAAACAAACTTCAACAGTATTTCTATGTTTTTCTTAATAGTAATTTATATAGTTTTTAAAGTACGATAAATGATATATAGATATTACTTACTTCTTCATGTGTTTTAATATTAGTGTTACTCTTATTAGAGAAAAAAGTATAGAAGCATTTTTTTTTACTATATGCAACGGTAAATTTTAATGGTGCATGAGTATGACTAATTTTGAGATTGATTATGAAAATGTCAATAAATATATCCATCGCGCTCCTTCAATCTACCCACAGATAAAGCATTTGCAGTGGCTTTTTCTTCTTTGAACTTAAAGCATGTGCGGTAGCTAATTGGTTAGGAAAGGGTACATTTCGGATCATGCTTCACGTAGCAAGTACGTGTATGATATTGACGATGTTCTTTTTATTTTTATTTGTGTCCGATAGTTTTTGTTTGTACTTTTTGAGATGGTAACAAATGAGGAAAACGTTAATGCAGACAATGTATATGGTTTTGAACTAAAAAACTGTTTATCTATTTCCTGAAGCCACTCTTATTTACTTCAACTTTTAAAGAAATCAAAAACTCAAAAGAATACAGCCATAGCATTGGACAGCGAAAAACAAAATCGGGCCAAAACTAATATGTGTAGCTCGCAGCTCCTCCTCGGTATTCTAAAAAAATGGCCCAGAGAATAAGAGGGAAAAAAGAGCGAAGCTAACACGGTAGCCGCCACCAATGCTCACCTGCTCTTCCAACCCAAAGAACTCGCCCTGCTGATCATATTTGTCTCGATCCCGACAATTAAGTAGCAAAAATTTACTAAAAGTGAGGTACTTCTGTGCAAATATCTCCAGCTCTAATGCTCTATTGGCCCTGTTTGGATACGCTTATCTGAGAATCGATTTTAATTTGATCAAAATTTTCTGATAAGTCGCGATCTGAAGAATCTGCGATCTGAATAATCTGAATAATCCTGATGGGGCTTACGGTACAGGATTTTGGATTCTCAGTGCAAATGCTGATTTTTCCCACCGCGGCGGTTGAAAGAATCGAAAAATAATCAAAGCGTTTGGGTGGGATTCTCGCTTAATTCTACCCAGAATCGGATTTTAAGCGTATCCAAACAGGGCCATTATTTGGCGAGACAGCCGCATGTCTACGTACCAACCATGGGCGTAACTCGCCATGTGATGGCCAGATTAGGAGATGGTGGGGCCACTCGGTTGTGAGGTGGCCCCTACACGGCAGTGAGGTCGTGCTGTGGAGCAGACGAAATCGGGCAGTAAAATAAAATCGATTGTTCCGTTCAGAACCCCACGAAAAGACATCCAAACGAGTTGCATTTTCTTCCTTCTTCGCAAAGTCTCTCTCTCTCTCTCTCTCTCTCTCTCTCGTGATTTTTCGTCGTGATTATCACGGTAGATATGATTAGAGGGTTGAGCATTGATCTTTCGGAAAGAAATTATATGGACAGATCTTAGCTCTCACCTTTTGAGATTTCTTTTAGGTTTATGACACGTAACAAACACTAATTTTAAAGCACGATAGCAATTTAAAATAAAAGATCTGGCTCTTTCTCTAACTCTGATCTACCATACAATTTATGTGTTTTTATCACAATAGCAATTTTAAATTTATGTGTTTCAAACGAAAGAGATAAAGAAGCTGCTTTACGATTTGATTTTGTCATGTATCATGAATTTAAGATGGGCCTTAAGAGATGGGAGCTAGCATCCGTCCCATAAAATTTCTTTCCTTGAGCTTTCTCTCTCCCAAACCAAGGGTCCGTCTGGATATCAATTTAGATTGGATGTGTGGAATCCATTATATCTCAATTCCAATTCGCCGTAGGCTTAACCAGTGGAACGAATTAAACCAAATATGAACATCTTCTAACAACAAGACGTGTTTGCCATTTGATCCCGACACATGTTTTTTTATTGGTTCTAGCCACATCACGCCCCGCACATTTCAGTTTGAGTTTCTAACTTTTGACTTATTTTTAAATATTCATAAATTTTGTATTTTTTTTGAACTTTTAGCTTTTTTAAGCTTTTTTGCCGGTTCGTTTGCGTTGTCCGTGATGAGCTAACATATTTTTTTTTCTATTTTTAAATTTTTTAAATTTAATTACGCAAAATAAGCCGCCTTCAGCTACAGTGTAATTTCAGCCAGATACAATATAATTTCAGCCATAAGTCACAGTTTTTCAGCCCAAACGAGCACAGCCTAACCGCCACACACAGAAAGAGAAAAAAGACGTGTATCATTCGTCTTTGGTACTTGATTTGGCAGCAATGAATTCATTTCGATGACCAATATTGTTCTTCAGGAAGAACAGCACATATGAATAAATATTCTTTAAACTTTTCAACACGGAGGCGTATTGGATGAAAATGCAAATATGATGAAAATATGAAATTTTCAATTTTCACCAAACTTCAAAGTTTCAAAAAATTCTCAAAAATATCACCACATATGGTGGAGAATATATTATACATCTCTGTGAAATTTCATAATTAAACTCAATTGCATTTGCTAGACACAAAATATGACAAATTCTTGGCGAAAGTGTTTAAATAGTGTTTTGAACACTATTTTAGCAAGAGTTTCTCTTTTTTGTATCAAGTTTGATCTTATATTCAGAGACCTAGAACATATCCTCCACTACATGTGATTATTATTTAAGAATTTTTTAGAACTTCTAAGTTTGGTGATAATCGAATTTGCACCGTATTTGCATTTCAGCTCATCCCAATTGTTAGTGACAAATGATGCGTAACTCTTTTTCTGTACAGTGGCAGTCCTTTCACGTTCATGGAATATTTGGATCGAACTGAGGAAAAAGAGTCACGGAAAATATATAAAAATTCTCCTTTGTCGCTCAATTGTCCAACCTCTATACAATTCTTAATTTTGGTCCTTAAAAAGGAAAATTGTCAACACTTGGTTCGTTTGAAAAGTCATCAACACATCACCTCAGACAGCATCTGTTTCCCAAAATACAAGTCTCACAGTGTTCCAAAATAAGAAGATTCACAGAACTGATCTATTCATCATTATTCAAACACTAAACACAATGAGAGATTACAGCAATAGTTCTCCTCCTATTGCTGCAAGTTATCAAGATGTACAACCTATTAAGATTTGGTTAAAAAACTATTAAAATTATCGATATTTGAAACAAAATTGTAATTCCGTCTTCCAAACAGTACACAAGACTCCTATATACCTATATTATTATGCATTACAACAACCAGAGCCAGCCATCCTTTCATCTTTGCACTGCAACGCAAAATCACTATACAGCAACAGAGCAAGCTATCAACATGAGTACAAAAATCACCACAACAAATACAAGCAAGCAAGCAGAGATCACTCATCCAGCTGGTCATTCGTGTTCGCAATGGACCACAAGCCCTTGAACATCCCTGCAGACTGGAGGGAGAAGTCCGACACGACACGGAACAGCTCCGGCAGGTTTGTCCGGAGGAGGCTGAGGGACTTCTCCCTGACTACCCTGCATTGCTTTGTGTACTTCTCTTCCAGGTCTTTCAATGCCTGCTCCGACCTTTCCACAGCGGCTTTCCGTTCCACCAGCGGGTCAGGGTGGTTGTCCTCTGAATGGATACCTGCTCTTTTCTCCATATACTTCCGCGCCCAGTCCTCGAACTGCCTCCTCTTCCTCTCATGGTCCCTCCTGGTCTCCTCAATTTTTATCTTTAGCTTCAGTTCGTCCTCCTGGTGCACTAGAATCGTACGTATCACTTCCGCGAACGTGTGTACGGCCTTCTTTGCAGCCTCATCCGGGAGCTTCCCAAGGATATCATGCCAAGCATGCAGCAGCCTCTTGATTGGAGGTGTGGTCTCATGTGGCTGCAACGAGTTAGGCTTCAGGTTGGTATCAATGGGAATTACATTTAGCTTGATCCAGCTGTAGAGGCTCCCTACGTACTTCTCCTGATATGTCATGAACTTGTCAAACTGCGTGTGCCACTCCTGAACAATGTTCCACAGCTGCACAGTCCGATCCTTGTGTTGCTCACTTGTTTCCCGTGCAGTAACCGTGATGTCAAACGATTTGAGCTCTGAGATAATCCTGAGCTGCGCTTTGTGGTGCGTGTACATTGCATCCCACATGTGCCACATTCTGTAAGAGTGAAAACAATACAATTCATTACTCTATAGTCTATAATTGCTTCTTGTTTTAGGTTAGCAAAATCCTCATTCATAGCGGGGGGAAGCCAGAGTTTCCAAATACAACTGAATTTCTCACTGACGTTGGGATCAAGCCCCAAGTTTCAGCGTACTGAAGCTACAGATAAAACTTTGCCTAAGTAACGTCATGCTGAGATAAAATAGTTCCAACTTCCAACATGTTGAGAACTAAAATACTGAGCTAATGACTAACAAGCAAAAAATATAATAAACAGAACAATATAGAGGTTGGTACTTCAAAGCTAGAGCAGGAGCTCTTTAGAGTGCAGAACGCAACAGCTAGATAGTATTTAATTACCATTTGGCCTAATAAAAACAAGAGAGGAACAAAACAGAAGCAGAAGTTTCAAAGAAGAGGATTATTAATAGCATGCATAAACATATGGAGTTGAATAGGATAGATGAAGTCCGTTTTGTAAAGCTAAAATGGAAACCTTACCCCTTTACAAGTTCAAGAAGTTTCGGGTATAGTTGTTGATCTCTCAGCCGGTTAATTTCTGCAATTGCTGACTCCACTGTTTGCAAATCAACTACATATTTTGTGTGCAAGTGACTAACAACAGACTTGGTCTTCTCAAGTGATGAAGAACTGACACCACGCTGCTGCTTCTTGTTGAGAACAGCTAGTTTTTGTTGGTATTCCATTTTGATAACCTCGAATTCCTGCATCGATGATAAATATATATCGTCAGATGTATAAACTATTAACAAAATGCTTAAACTATGAAATGGATGACACTCCAACAGAGCTTAAATGGTTTTAACATCCTAGGGACCAGAACATGGGTAGGAAATGTTCATGGGCTAGCACAAGGGCCCCTAACATGGCTAGAGAAGTCCATAGGCCAGCTGGTTGTGTTTATATTAATAATGGAAAGAAGTTGTAATAGATCGTGAAGAGTTCAATAGTGAGAAGGTGAACACAAAATATCAGAGGTACAGCAACTGAAATAGTTGGACAACTGCAAAGCATATTTGTAAGAATGAAGTGGTTTGCTTCTAAACACCGATGCAAATAAAACAGATAAACTTGTTAGAAACCAAGAAATAGCAACGTTTCTCATCTTATTGTGATGAAAAGAACATATCAAAAATGAGAGCTTCTAAGGAAAAGATGATCCTTAAACTAGCTAATCCTAAAGTTCGACTCCAAAAAATGAGTGTTGCAAAGATTTATATTTTCGACTAGTGATTAAGAAAGACACATTTTACCCTCACTTCATGGCAGAGTTTTTTCTCCCATGCAAGCAGCTTTTCAAGAATGGTACCATGTGTTTCCCATTCATCATCATCTAACTCATTCCTCACATTCTCTGGTTGGGGTATCCCTTTAAATGAGCGATTCCAAGTGATGACTTGCATCACTCTGGCAGAGTGATCCACAAATCCTAATAAGAGGAGATATGTCATTTAACAATAGAAGCGAATCAAAGTTCTATATAACCATTCTCTTAACAATATTGTACATGTACAACTATGTATTAACCTGGGTTTGTGAAACATATCTCAAGCGACCCCTCAAGAACAAGCAAGATAGAGACTGCTGAGCAGAACTTAAAAGGGAATCATGGAGTACAGACAATCAACTACCTAAATGTAGACCCCAAAAATGTCATTCCTCTGTCCCTCTGTGACCCATGTGGATTAGATGTTCTGTCACTACTCCGCTTTCCCGATAAATGTGGCTCCACTATAACCACAACATTAGCTCGTTTCAATAATTAACAACACAATCATTCTGTTCTCGAGGCTGCTCATTAGTAAGGTATTCAATGTCTTTGGTTTGAAGGATGAATTGGTGAATGAACCAACCGATCCTAACTCTGAACCTAACCCACTTGTTTGGTTTTGAGGAATGTGAGAGACCACGTGGAAGTGACCCCATGTTTATGATGAGTAATTGACACTTGGTTTAGAGAGATTGAGTTTGATTTTTGAGGCTTGTGCTCCTTCTGGAAGGTTTTAAGGCTTTACGATTTGTTCAGCAACAGCTCTTACGATCACGTGGTCGGCAGTAGCTTTTACGACTACACTGTCGGTAGCGTTGTGGTCGACAGTAGCTTTTACGACCACACTGTCGGTAGCGTTGTGGTCGGCAGTGGCATTTACGACCACGTTGTCGCAATGGCCGCAGTCGATTTTACGACCATGTTGTCGCAGTAGATCTCCCGACTTTGTAGTCGTAGCCGATGTTACGACTTGGTGGTCGTAGGTGTTGTTACGACTTGGTGGTCGTAGGTGTTGTTACGATTTGACGGTCGTAAGTGTTTTTACGACTTGCTCTTTATGACCACGTTGTGTGCCTCTATGGTCGGCGGTCGAGTTTACGACTTTGTGGTCGTAGATGTCTTTACGACTTGCTCTATACGACCACGGTATGTCTTTGCAACCGGCAGCCAGTTTTACAACTACGTGGTTGATAGTCGTAAATTCGATTGACTGTGGTTGATAGTCATAGCTTCAACTGGTCGTGGTCGATAGTCGTAGCTTCTACTGGCTGTGAGCAATTGTCGTAGAGCTCTGTCTGAGTGGTCGTAAGTCGTAGCGACCAGGTGCGATAAAGTCGTACTTGCTGTGAGCGATAGTCGTATCGTCTGTTTTCATGGTTGTAGCCACCTGCGTTGTGTTTGCTCACTGAAATACTTTCTAATATATGCTGATTGTTGAATCTTGTTTGTAGTACGGTGCTATGTGATGTGTTGCTTGTGTTGGCTGCAAGACCTTGGAGCTAAGTCATGGAGAGGCATGGAAGAACCGGGACTAGACACAGGAAGGTGTTGAGGTCCAGAACGGTTGGGAAGATGCCAAGGATGACTAGGCTTGCAAGGTGGCTGCACGGATTGACAGCAAGGAAACGGGAAGCTTCCAAGAAAGTGGCAGAGGGGCATTTTGGAGAAATGTCCAAAGTCTGTAAAAGAAGCTGCTCTTTGTTAAAACTGTTCGAGCACTTTTTGTCCTGTCTGTGTTAGCGGGTAAAGCATGTGTGAAAAACCCGGTGGTAGACAGGGGTTAACGGGTTGTCCCCGGTAACTAGAGGCTATAAATAGAGATGGAGAGCACTAGTCCCAGTAAAAGGCGAACATGTACGGTTTTCTGTTCCTCTTGCGTGAGTTTGTGTTGGAGCATGTGTGCTCTTGGTCCTCCTGATGGAGTGGCTGTAAACCCTTCTCCAGAAGCTATATATCATCATGTTGATCTATCTATGTATGCACGTTGCGTGGAGTTGAGTTGCTTCTTGATCTGAGACTTTGCTTTCGGTTGTTCAGTGATTGATCTGACTTGCCTGGTGTTGGGAAATAACACTCGAAGCCTTTGTAGCCCTCCTATTCCCACTTGCATGGTTGGATTACCCTCTTCTCTTCTCAGTCTCGATTTTACGCTCATCTGTTGAAATCTGGTGAAGTTTCCTTTTGTCTTAATAAGTTAAAGTCTAGAGCAACCTCGTGAGATCTTATTCTTGTTGTGTGCAAAGTTTCTTGGTCATCTGTTCTTTAAGTCGAAAGTTATTTGAATTCTTGGCTTGGTGGCCATGCACCTGACTGACCCTCCTCTATTTTCCCGAGAGCACTTTCGACCACGTGAGTCGTTTGACCACTCATTGGCTTACCACCACGTAGGTTCGTCCTTGGTCTCAATGGGTTACGATAGCGTAATTCGTTCAACCACTCGTTGGCTTACTACTTCATTGTTGATGGCCTCTGTGGTTTTCGACTGGATCGATTTCCGACCCCACAGTTGGTTATCGACCACATAGTCGAGTTGCGACCACATTGTCTGCTCTCGGCTTTGTCTCAGAGTTCGACCACGAAGCCAAAGTCTTACGACCACGTAGTAAGTTTCGACAACGCTCTGTTGGTTTTTGCCTGTCGTTTTGGTCTAAGCTTTCTTTGGCTTTCAATTGTGTTGTTGTGACTTACGACTGTTGACCTCATAATGAGTCTCGACCACGCAATCAGGTGCAGACCCGCTCGACCACTTTGATTTTCTGTTTTGTTTCAGTCTGTTCGCTCGGTCTTCCGGTAAGACGTCAACCCGAGACTTCATGGCTGAGTAGCTATTGGAGACAAAGGGACAAGTGAGTACATGGGAAGAATTTGAAGGCACCATTCACCCCCTTTGTTGCTTGTTCGGTCCTACAAAATAGAATGGGTTGGTCCATCACCACGTCGTCCCGCATAAGCACAAGCTTAGTGCAAAATGAGGGATGGTGTCATCCCACCAAATTTATGTGATGATCACATGATGGACCAACCCATCCTAGGATGAGGTGATTCTTCAAACCAAACACCCCATAAAGTCTATCATGTGGTATGATTAAACTTCTTCCACAAGTACCATTAAGATTCTTGAACCTCCCAACAAAATTGCTCAAACATATGCCCCCAAACAAGTTCGTGAGATTATTTTATATGAATGAACTCTGGTGCACCTCCATGCAAGGGTGGAGCCAACCCTCTGGGCAGGGTGGGCACCTGCCCAGGGTTCGATCCGACGAGCCATTAGACCCCATGGAGTAACCGAGAAGAAATGGGGTCACCATGATGCTTTGCCCAAGCAGCTGGAGGTTGAAGACGACCTCCTGGGCAGCTAGGCCACGCTCTTTGGGCCTAGGATGCGCGTGAGATTGAGGCGGCATGGGCAATCCCACTTGGACCTAGTTCGGTGGTTCCCCAAGCACACTCGGTCTTAGTCCTCTCCTAACTCCCAAGTGGCTTAGTGCTCTAGTCCTAACTCCCCACTCCCTAGCTGGCAACCGAGCTCTCGAATCCTAGCCTTAGCCCCCTAGCCTCACCTCCTCACTCCCTCTAGGCAGCGGCAACGGGGAGCAGGCAGATGAGGCGGTGGTCAGCGAGGGCGCTAGTAGGAGGCGGCGGAGACCGGCAAGGCCACGAGGTGGAGCCGCAGAGTTGTGTTGAGGAGGGCCAGGCAGCCAGAGTGAAAGCATCTAGACTTCTAAAAATGATTTTGGTAATTAATGACGACAATGATTAAAAGGACTAATTTGTTTATTGAGATGATTGAAGGGTTTAGTCTCAATTTTCGATGATGTCATGGAAAAGGCATGCAAGGGTGATAAAAAATCGATATGGTGACTCAAGGCAAAGATATATTGTAATTTAAGGACCTCTTTTTAGTTTTTACTAGTCTCAGTATTTGGTTGAAAAGACCAGATTTGTAGAATAGATATTCTATAAAGAGGGGCCATAGCTAGTAGATTGAAGCTTATCTTGTGCCACTTTGATCAATTATAGTTCATGCAAGCATTTAGAATTTCATTTGGAACCCTCTCTGAAATTCCTTTGAAAAACCAATATAACTGCAGGCATATTGACGGTAGTACCACTGCATCGGTACTACCGACCGTCACATACCAGTAGCTAATTTCCAAAGAGTTACTCATTGAACTTTGCTTGGATCGGTACTACCGCTTTGTACAACGGTAGTACTGCAGAGCGGTATGACCGCAAGATGAGACCGGTCCTACCTTAGTACGGTATGACCAAACTTTAGTTGGTGGTAGCTAATTTCTAGAGATGTGTGTTTTGGAGTTTTTTCTCTCCTCTAGAAATTGATATTACCGCAGCTGAGGTGCAGTACTACCGCGTGATCAGTAGTACCGATATTTGAAGTAACTAGTTTCTGTGCATTTAATGAACCTCAAATAGCCGTTGAACAATAGTTGTAGTAGTACCAGTCATTACATGGCAGTAGTACCGCATTTCCTGATTTTTGGGGATTTCGACCCCAACGTCATCCTGGTGGATGGTGTTATGAATATTGTGTGTATATTCATAAGAACTAGAGGGCAATATATATAGGGAGTACAAAGGGATGTACAAAGGAATATGCCATACACAGATAAGGAAACTAAAGTATATATGGAAACAAATAAATCAATCATATCCTATCCTTAACACCCCTCAAACTCATGGTGGATCACACATACTGAGTTTAGAGAGAAAATATAAATGTTGTGCCCTTGTCTGTGGCTTCGTGAAGAAGTCAGGAGACCGAAGGGATGTCCAGTCACGAAGAGCGTAACAAGGAGCATCATCAGAGGAATCAAACGTCGGTGTTAACAAGATACCAGAAGAGGAATTTGGTGAAGGACGAGGACACTTGGAGTAATACACCCTAGAGAAACAAGACGGTGGTATTGCAGGAACAAGATGAGGTGCTACAAGAGGCAGCACAGTATGTGGAGGTACAGAAGGAATCATTGGAGACAAGACTAGAGGAAGACTGATAGGGGAGAAATAGGGCGGTGCTGTAGGAGGCAGCACAGTATGTCGAGGTACAAAAGGAACCACTAGAGACAGACTAGAGGAAGACTATAATAAGGGAGAAATGGGTGAGGAGTCAGAAAGAGACAACCATGAGATCGTCTCCATGGTGGAAACAGGATGAGCCAAATCTCGATAGAAGAAAGGTCGAGATTCGCCAAAAACATCTCGGGATCCTGATCCGTCAAGCAACAGGATCATAACAGCAATAACCTTTATGCTCAAAACTGTAACAAAAAAACACACACTCAACTGACTGGGGCGACAGTTTAGTGCGCTCACAAGGCTGTAACAGCACAAAATAGGTGTAGCCAAGAACACGAAGGTGTGTACTAAGGGGCTCTAGAGTAGAGGTGCTCTATAGGACTGGCATCCTTAAGAGCAGTAGAAGGCTGCATATTGATGAGATATGCAGCCGTAGAAACAGCCTTAGCCCAGAATTGTGGTGGAACATGAGAGGAAAGGAGTGCGGGCAGTCTCAATCAGATGACGATGTTTGCGCTCAGCAACCCCATTTTGAGCATGAACACTAGGATACAAAGACTTGTAAAGAGTGTCCTGCTCAGAACGGAATTGTATAAAAGCGTTGAAACAGTACTCGCCAGCAGAATCACAGCAAAAAGTAAGAAAAGGACTCAAACTGAGTATGAACCATCGTTGCAAAGCTACGATAGATCGCAAGAAACTGACCATGATTAGACATAGGGAAGAGCCATGTAAAGCAAGAATAATTATCAATGAAAATTATATAAAATTTATGCTTGCCTTTAGGGATAATAGGCGCAAGTCCCCATACATCTAAATGAACTAAATCAAAATGACGCGAAGACAAGGACTCACTAGAATGATAAGGAAGTTGTAGTTGCTTGCCCAGCTTACAACCCTAACAAAACATGGTTGTATCAACAGTAACACGTCCAAGAACACCCTGCTGAACTAATGAAGAAAGACGGATCCACATAAGTGACCTAATCGGTGATGCCACTTCGCAAAAGCTCTAAAAGTGGTGGCAGCAGTGGCGATGGAGGTAGATGTGGATGTGGCAGGAGCAACTGAAGTGGACAGAAGGTGGAGGCAGTCGAGAATGTAGAGACCCTGACAATCCCTACGGCGCTAGCCAGTCCCAAGTATCGTCCCTGTCTATCGATCCTCAATGAAATAGGTCAGAGTCAAAACCAACTCTACTACCAAGATCGGTGAGCTAACCCACAGAGAGAAGCTACATAGTAAGTTGAGGAACATGGAAAACAACTGGAATAGAAAAATCAATGGACAAAAGGGTGCCCTGACAGCAGACAGAGAGAGGAGTACTGTCAGCTGTTTGAACAGAGATGGGAGAAGCAGGAGGTCCTATTGAAGAGATGCGGAGTCTGGTGTCATGTGGAAAGAGGCACCAAAATCTAGAATCCAAGAGATACCTAGAGAAGATATCTGAACAAGACTAGCAGAACCTATTGAGCTGTGAGAGAGCTGAAGTAGAGCCTGGTAGAACTGTTGAACAGTCACCTCGCTGAGATCCTGACGAATTGGTCTGTCCTCCTGTGAAGGAAGGGCCTCCCTACCCCCTGGATCATCGACCCCCATGCGCCTTGTTCCCGTTTGTCCGCACCGCTCAACTCTGCTAGTCATGCTCGAAGTTCTTGTAGTAGTTGCATTGAACTCCAGTTGGTGCGAAAACATGAGCAAAAACAGGCACTTGGGGAGGGACCGTGGTCCAAACAGAAACTGTTGGTGTAGTCCAAGAAGGGGCAACAAGCACAGTCGGAACGGACTGTGCTGCTAACCCGAGATGAAGCTCCTCACCCTGAAGTGTCAAAAGGGCCTCGGTGATGGTTGGGCACGGTGAGCGACTCAGAAGTCGAGCCTTGATAGGCTCAAACTCTGGGCGAAGATGGCAGACGAAACCATAAAGGGAAGGCGATGATGATCCGCCTTCTTCACTTTATGACACTCCCGGTAGAGTGGAGAGGCCAGCTCATCCAGCTGGCACCAGAGAATGGCCAGGGCTCAAAAGGAATCATCGACGAAAAGAGTCCCCTCAACAAAACATCTCTAACTCACGCTGAAGTGAAAAGAACTGAGCATCACTGCTCTGCTGGTATCACTCATGTAAGTACTCCCAGATTTGTCAAATAGATCGTAAACAAACAATGTTTGGCTAGATGGAGTCGTCAACGCTAACCACTAGGATGGCATGAACATGGACCTCATCAGCACACCAATGTTCGAAACCGTCGATGGCATACTAGAAAGCCTCATCAGCAGCATTAGTAGTAGCAGTAGCCTCTGCCTCCTTGGCGGCCTCATCTTCTGCAGGAGGTGCAGAAGTGAACTGCTTAGGAGGCTGAACCGGTGGTGGCGGAGAAGGATGTGCATCGGTGACATGTCCTTAGAGGCGGAGACCATCTAGCGTGTCTCCATGAGTGATGACGACAACCTGTAGTTTATCCCATGGAGCTTTGTTCCTGAGAATGGGATCACAGCTAATAGAACAGAAGCCATTGGAAGGCGGCACTAGACGGTGCGACGACCAAGGAAATGAAGTCTAACAGGCGGTGCTGGACGGCGTGGTGGTTAGATAAACTTTTTTTCCTTTTCTTCCTTTTTACCTATGTATAAGGAAGCTACCAAAAAGATTAGATCCGTTCGAGTGGACGGTCACACCTAACGACAGTGCGACGGGTGACTGGGGTGGCACCAATAGCGGGCGGCTAGGGTGGCACCGACGGCAGACGTCAAGCGGCAACGGGCGACGACAGGCCAGCGGGTGCCAACGGCAGTCTCTAAGACAGCGGGCGACGAGCGGCTTCAGACGGGGGGCGAGCGGCCGGGGCAAATACCAGATCTAAGCGACGGGCGGTGGCCTGGGTGAGTGCGGCGGCCCAGAGGGCAGCGGCTCGTCCGTGAACTGGCGACGGCAGTGGCTCTCCGATGGTGGTGCGGAAAAACTAGCGTTAGTGCCCTAGCTCTGATACCATGTTATGAATATTGTGTGTATATTCATAAGGCCAAGAGGACAATATATATAGGAAGTATAAGAGGATATACAAAGGAATATGTCATACACAGATAAGGAAACCAAGACATATTCGAAAACAAATAAATCAATCCTGTCATATCCTTAACAGGTGGAAGCTATAAATACCTCCCCACCAACAGCAAGGGACTCTTCTTGGACCTCATTGAATACACTTGAGCCCTTGTTACTCTCCTACTCATTTGCTCCATTTTCACATATTGAAGTGGTTGAGAGCATTTAAGTGCATTGTATCATTAATTGATCTTTATGGCACTTAGAAAACCTTCAAGCAAGTGTCATAACTTGTTATTCTTGGTAGTTGCCGACACCTAGACGGCTTGGAAGTTGTGCAGAGGAGGAGGCACGCGCAGCACGTTACCAGCAGCTGAGTGGGAGAGGCGGGCTTGGCGGCAAGATGACACGCCAAAGCAAGAAGAGAAGGTAATTCCCTCTCCCTCCCTGGCTCCCCCAATGCCCAAATCCTAGTTTTAATTTTGCTATTTTGGTTTGGGCGTTTAGCATAGACAGATATTAGACTATTTTGGTATTGAATTGAAATTTGAACTGGTCATTTCAGAAATGAGGAAGTTATATGATTGTTGCACTAATCAACATATTTTTTATCTTACAGAGTGTCATTTGGGTGTGGATTGTACTTTTGTCATTGTAAAATGTCTACATAAGCTTCGGTTGAGAGGTACTGCCATGGTTTTATGCATTTAGTTTTCATCTATGCACAATCATATGGGTATTGAACTTTAAGATTACTTTTAGTTTAAAACTAGTGTGATTGTCAACTTGGTACGGGCATACTGATTTGTCTATGACATGTTAGCTATAGTAAAACTTGCCCCGGCTAAATTTTTTTCATGGCTCAGTCCCTGCCTCCATGTTTATGTTTCTACAATACAATGTTTCATAAGCAGTACATCTATGAAAGTGAAAAAAAAATGATTAGTCCTTCCTATTAGCTTGAATTCGGGAGTGAATTGTTGAACAGAGGACCGGAGCATGCGTGGTACCTCGTGTCTCGGCGAAGTTGGAGTGGTAGTGCATCCGCGCTGCCTCGAGCAACTTGGACACCTCGTGCGCGCTCTCCGACGCCTGCACGAAGTGTTCGTCGAGCGTGCGCAGGATGTCGCCCAGCCTCGCCGGCCGCGGCGGCATCAGCACCACCGCCCTACCCTTCTTGCTCTCCGCCTTCCTCGCCGCCTTCTGCCTCAACGGGCGGCGCGCCCCGGCCTCCACCACCGGTTTCTTCCCCTCGGCCACGTCTTCAGCAGACGCCCGCGGCAGAGGCTGTTTCTCTGGCTCGGGCGGCGGCGCGGCCTCCCTCCGCTCCGGCGCCCATGACGGCTCGGCGGCGTTGGACTCCAGCGTGGGCGGCGGGATGGGTATGCCGTCCTGGGACCCGAAAATGAACTCGTTCCAAGAACCCCCCTCCGCCACCGCCGGCTTGTGCTCCGTCTCCGGAGGCAGGGGAGGCGGGGAGCGCGTGGGCGGGGGCAGCTGCGTCGGAGGTGGCGGCGGGGGCTGCAGCTGGGGCTCCTCCACCAATTCCGGACGCCGCGCGTCCTCGCTGTCCCCCTCGCCCTCGGCACCGTCCTCCTCCTCGATGATGGCCGCCTCGCCGGAGGGCTTCTTCCTGATAGGCGGCTGGAGCGGCAGGTCGGGCGCACTCATGGACCTGACGAGCGGCGGGGCCTCCTCGACGGGGACCGGCGGCGGCGGCGGGAGCACCGCCTCGACGTGCGGCGGCGGAAGAGCGAGCACCGCCTTGGCGCCGCCGCCGGAGGACCCGAGGGCCGCCGCGGCGGAGGCGGAGCGCAGTAACCCGTCGTGCGCCTCCCCGCTGGCGTAGTCCGAGAGCGCGGCGCCGACGTTCTTGAGGGCGGCGGCGTGGCCCGCATGGGCCCCCGCCAGCGCGTGGCGCGCCGCGACGGCCGCCCGCAGCAGGTGCTTGCACTCACGGCAACGCGCCGCCGCGCCCTCCGCGTCCTCCTTCGACTGGGCGCACCCCATCTCCTCACACACTCACGGGCGCCGACGACGACGGCGCCGCTCTGCCGCCGCTTGCGTGGTGCAAGGCGGGCGGGCGCGTGATGCGATTTGCTTTGCCTTTCCTTGGTGCGGGCGGTTTTGTTCGGTTTTGGCGTCAGGCTAGTTGCGTTTGTGATTTGGTTTTTGATGTGATGCGATGTGATGGGTTTTTTCTGGGGTGCACCGGCGGATGCTTCTGTGCTTTTGGCTGCGGTTGACCTGGTCAGTCAAATGGATCGGATCAACCGTAGCGTAGCGTGCCGGGTGATCTCAGCGGGATTTTAAAAGAACACAGCTTTGACTGTATTGTTGGATAAGTTAGAACTATAGGATGTGCTTATACCCATTTATTTCGGTTTGAATTTCTGGTTTTTAATTTATTTTTTATTATTTTTAAATTTTATTTTTCTAGTTTTTAGTTCTTAGCTTTTTATCGGTTCTTTTTTTTCGTATTCGTTTACACTTTTTTCGTATTCGTTTATATTGTCCGTGGTGGGTTAATCTATTTTTTATTTTTTTTAAAATTAGTTACCAAATAAGCCATCATCAACTACATTATAATTTTAGCTAACTACAGTGCAATTTCAGTCATAAATCAGTTTATTTCAAGTCAACCGAGCGGCATCTAGATTAAGAGACCAGAGCTCTGAGAGAGCTGCGCTTAACTGACTATGAATATGAAATTTTAGCCAACGCTAACATACATGTATTAGAAGAACAAACTCTCACAGATATGCTTGATGACATGTTACTATTTTCTTGTTTGAAACATCCATCCAAGAGCTTCTTCATCGGATATGCCCCTAGATTATCGACACTAAACGCTACTCACCAGAGAACGGCAGAACCTGGAACCTACAGTAAGAGCAGGGAGCGAGGACTTACTGGATTCTTGTTATATGGTTTCACCTTTTCTTTCATTCCCCCTTTTTCTTTTGTTTCTCGAGAAGAAAGCAGCACGGATACGTCCCCACCAGCAAGGTGAATTGCTGATGTGATGGGGAGGAACAGGGTTGCGGTTTTGTGGGTTACGCCTGCCTCCGATTGCGTGGTTACGCCTGTGCTCTTTTGGGCCCATGAAGTGAGTTTCTAGTTTTTTTCCGTGTAGTAGGTGCTGTTAACTTTTTTTACTATAATTAAATTAAAATAATTTAAAAATAATTATATTATCACAGATAATATAAAAGGAATAAAATAAAAAAGAAAAGACGAAAGCCCAAAAATAAACCTAAAAGCTAAAAAAGATAAAATTAAGAAGCTAGAAGCTTAAGCTCTCATTTTTACCAATAATTTTAGCGCACTTGTAATTAACGTTTAAAATTTTTTAATCATATATATAAGTATTTAAATTTTTGATATAAAAAATATTTAGTGGCTTTATCATTAAAAATATTTCGACGTACTTACAGTTTTAATATTTTTCTAAAATTTGAAAAGTAATCGTCAATAGGATGCATTAGAGATTATGTTAATGTCCAAAACGGCACATAAAAAGCACGAAGGCAGTATCACCGTTTATCTGGTAAGAGTCAACGTGTTAATAATTCAATTTTACCTTTTTTTTCTTTCTAAAATGCAAATGCAATCATGATGTAGTGCAACAAAGACGTGGTGCATAGAGGCAAAAATTATGTAACCGAGAAAATTACTTATATGCCACTGAGAGTTCACTGTTTTCCTGATATGCCACTAAAAAACTTGCTTTCCTTTACGCCATTGAAGAACTTTTTGCATCCCTTTCATACAACTTCCATTAGCTTTGTTATGGCAATCAGCCATTAACACTTAAAACTTTTTTTAGATTTTTTAAGAAATATTTATATTATAATGTACGGACACTCAGCTAGTTTTTCAAGAACTCTAAAGTCCTAATGACTGATTGTCCTAATGTCCCCTGCCTCTAGTCGGTGGGAAGTATTTGGGGGGAGGTTCACCTATTCCACATTTCCAGGTCTCACCCCGTCACCAAGCTCCTCTTCCGCCCTCTCCCCCTACTGTTCGACTCGGTGGGCATGGTCGGCGTGGTGGTGCTAGCGATCGGTGACGGTGGTCTTCTCCGTCATGGCTGCCTCAATGGCAGCTTGGTGGCTGGCTACACGCAGTGGATCCAGCCGCGTTTCATGGTGGCGACGGTGTGGCTACGACAGTGGCGGGCCTAGGAAAAAAATCTAGGTAGGGCAAAGTCCAGTGGCGGACACAGGAAAAAAAACTAGGTAGGCTGAAGTCGGAAGCGTGAAATAAACAGTAGTACCCAAAAGCAAAACAATCTATGATCAAACTATGTTACAATCACACTAATAAAAGTATATGATACGAAATAAAAACAACAACTACAATTCGCATGTTAACATGATTTTTTGGAGTTGGTTTGTTAATTTTAAAAATTCAAAATAATTTAAAATTTGAATTCTCTTCTCATGTTATTTCCTCTACTTTTCGCCCAGCCCAGTCACTATTCCGGCCCAATCCCAAATTGCGTGCCATCCTCTGACCTGAACCGCCTCCCTCCTCTGTGATTCCCGTTTTCTCCACGTTGTTGGCGTATTTCCCTGCGTGTGTCTCTTCTCTTGCTGCCCTCTTGCAGCCATTGGCAGCCGGGGCCCGCTTGTTAGCCTTCTTCCTCCGTGTGCCTTGCCCGCCATTGGAGCCAGCTCTTGATCCACTGTAGCTCTACCATGCATGCCTACAAAAAGTTGACGCAATCGAACTCCTCAAGCTCCCTGCCCCAAAGCTATGCTCTACCCCGTCCCTCAAGCTGAGCTTGCCGTCCGTCGCAAGCCATTGCCTGCCAAGCTTTTCACGTGTTCTCCCATGTGCCTGTGATATCTCAAGGAGATGAGCATCTCCTTCTTGCCATAAAAAGGCTACTTGATCACGTCATGTCCCTAGCCGCTTCTCACCGCTTCCATTTTGCCCAATTGCGACTTGCCTTCTCCACTCTTTCGCCCGAAACGCGGCCATAGTCTTCGGCTCTGGCGTGCACCCTCCATTGCGCTCCACCGTGCCCCACGCCCATTCTAGTGAGCTCTTGCCTTGATGCATGCGTCATTATGAGCCATTTTGCTTGCTCTCTCAAATCCCTCACTTGATTTTATGGTTCCTGCAGCGAACCACTAGATCCGAGCTTTCTTCCCTAACTATGTCCACCATCGTTGCTGCAAAGCAGCTTCGTCTGCGATGAGCCTCATACCACGCCATGTCATTTTCACCATCTCCGCACCCCTCAAAATCGTTTCTCGTGTTCCGTTGCATCCAATTTCATCTGAGTAGCTCTGCCATCTCCGCACCACACACACCGGGGGGCGGCGGTAGGGCACCGGGGGGGGGGGGGGGGTCCGGCCGGCGAGGGGAGCTCGGGCGGCCGCCCGGGCTCGCCGGAAGGGTAGGTCCGCCCCTGGCTACGAGCAGTGTGGTAGCAACTGTGGATCCAGTGGCGGGCAGATCCACGAGCCTTTTTTTTCTCCCAATTACAGGTGAACCGCCTCCAGTGACTCTTCCCCAACATTCCCCAACTCTGTTCTTTCTCTTCTCTGCATGGAATTGAGCAGATTGTGTATACATGTGAGGATGTGAATGATTTTGTGACTGTGGATGGGTATGAATGTCTTTGCCCATGATGTAGACGGGATTTTGGTGCTGTTTCTCGTAGGTCTTTAGCCTCAGTGATCGGATCATAGTGTAGCTTAGCTAATTTCAAAACCCGGCAGATTTTAGTACCGGAGGGGAGGAGGACTTAGCATTTACCCTATGTGACACCCATGATTTTGGGCTGAACTCGCGCAAATCTTCAGCCATCTTGTTCTACTTCGCCAAGGAGCTCCTCGCTGCCGGGCACGCCGTCACCGTGCTCACCGTGGTGGATGAGGCCTCCGATAAGATGAAGAAGCCGCCCTTCTCCCGCTTCTCGGTACAATTTTTTGTTGACTTGTGCGGGCAATCGGAGAGGTTTTTGGCTGTCTGATGGATTCGTGGGGCGCGCAGGAACTGACGAGCGCCGGCGGGAAGACGGTGTGGGGGGGACACGGCCGACGTCAGACATGAACACATCAACGGTGATTGGCTTTGCAGGCCAGTAGCGGACTGGGCGAAGTCCGCCGGCGTGGGTCAGTTCCTCTTCATCAGCAGCGCCGGGATCTACAAGCCCACCAGCGAGCCGCCGCACATCGACGGGGTAATATAAACAAGCATGCTCAATTCGATCGCCGCAAGCAGAGTTCATGGACTCCATGTCGATGCCGATGCGTGCAGGACGCCGTGAAGGAGGACGCAGGCCACGTCGGCGTCGAGAATTACATCGCCGGGCAGTTCGGCAACAGGGCCTCGTTCCGGCCGCAGCACATGATCGGCTCCGGCAACAACGACTGCGAGGAGTGGTTCTTCGACAGTAAAAACCTCACAAATTCTTGCTCGTTGCCAATCCACATCGACACATTGCCGTCTTCTCCCGCAAGAACTACACACACAAAAATAAACGATTTTTTCTTGTGATTGAATTTGGTAGGAATGGTGCGGAAGCGGCCGGTGCCGATCCCGGGGGTCGGGGATGCAGGTGACCAACATCGCGCACGTCAGCGACCTCTCCAGCATGCTCACGCTGGCCGTCGAGAGCCCCGGCGCGGCGTCGGGCAGGATCTTCGACTGCGTCTGCGACCGAGCCGTGACGTTCGACGGCCTGGCCAAGATGTGCGCAGCGGCCGCGGGAGCCACCGTCGAGATCTGTTAGCAATGACCATTAATCCTGCGCACGTTACTAGGTTAGCTAGTTTTTAATTTCTGCATGCATTCAGTTTTTTGTATTGAGTGATTGAGTCATTGCCGCAGTTTCTGCATGCACGTAGTGGACGTCATGAACTGATGTCTTGAAGTGCATGGCTTCAGTTTCTTTCCGTTTCTTGTATTGGTTCATTGCTTTTGCTTTAAAAGGATAAGAGAAATAGAAAACGCTGAGCAGTTCACGCAGCACCAAAAATACATTGTTTCACCTTGTCCCAATCCATCCATTTGCAGCAAGAGCTAGAAAATCAAGAGAGATTGCAAGGGCGGCTGACAATTGGTATCAGAGCAAAATGTCGGCCCCCGTTCTTGCCGTAGGCCACTCCTGTACACCGCAACGACATGGCCGTGGACGCTCGCCGTCCCCACCGACGCGCCGCCCGCATCGACGTGATGGCGGCCAGCGTGAACTCGTTGTCCAGCGGGTCGTGAAGGAGAGTAGTGGCTCCATCTCCTACCCCACGCTCACACGCTCAAATTACTCCGATTGGGCGGTGTTGATGCGAGTCAACCTGGAAGCTCAAGGCCTGTGGGACGCCATCGACACCGGTGATGTGCCATACCAGGAAGATCGCCAGGCCCTTTCGGCGATCCTGCGCGCGGTGCCTCCGGAAATGCTCTGGCCGCTCGCCGAGAAGGACAACGCCAAAGAAGCCTGGGACACCGTCAAGGCGATGAAGGTTGGGGCGGATCGAGTGCGTGAATCCAAGGCGCAGAAGCTACGCCAGACATTTGAGTCCATGCGATTCAAAAATGGCGAGCACGTGGAGGACTTCAGTCTCCGGCTCCAGGGTGTCGTCAGCAACCTTCGCCTCCTTGGGGAGGAGTTGTCGGAGGAGAAGGTGGTCCGCAAGATACTGCGTGTTGTTCCTCGCAGGTATCACCAAATCGCCTTGTCAATTGAAACCTTGGTTGACCTCAGCACTCTGTCCATCGAGGACCTCACCGGCCGCCTCCACGCTGTCGAGGACCGTGGAGAGTCGGACGATGAGGAAGGAGACCAGGTTCTACTCACGGAGAAGGAATGGTCGTCGTATAACACCAAGGCGAACAGCGGGAACACGTCACGCTCAGGCCAACGCGGCCAGCGCAACCGCGGGCGTGACGGGGGAGACGAGGAACCAAAGTCTGGGACATCCCAGACTGCGTGCCACGACATCTCCAAGGACAAATACCGTTATTGCGGCAAACTCGGCCACTGGGCCAAGGACTGCCGAAAAGCGAAGCGGGATCGTGAGAGGTTGGCTCAGGCGAATCTTCTCCAAGCCGAACCAGAGCAGGCTGAGGGCGAAGATGAGCCCACGTTGTTAATGGCTCAGGTCTGTGACCTCTGTCCCGCCATCAACATCGAACCAACAGGCGCCGAACTTGTTATAAACGAGGAGCGCGCCCTTGTCACTCTCCGCGACGTGGGAGAACCAGTCGATCCAGAATGGATCCTGGACACCGGCGCATCAAATCATATGACGGGCGCACGAAACGCATTCTCTGAACTCGACACCAGCGTTCGCGGTTCCGTCAAGTTCGGCGACGCCTCGCGAGTCCGCATCGAGGGGTGCGGCACTGTGCTCTTTGCCTGCAAGAACGGCGATCACTGCGCGCTCACTGGCGTCTACTACATCCCGCGCCTTTGCAGCAACATCATCAGCCTCGGCCAACTGGACGAATCTCGTTGCAAGACGGAGATCGAGAATGGCATCCTCACACTGCGCGACCCTCAACATCGGCTGTTATGCCGGGTTCAGCGGAGCGCCGGATGTCTCTATGTGCTCAACATCAACATTGCACGGCCCATTTGCCTCGCGGCGAGGGGCAAGGAGGAGGCCTGGACATGGCATGCGCGTTTCGGCCACCTCAACTTCGACTCGCTTCGCATGCTCGCTCGGCGCGGGATGGCGCGAGGCCTGCCAGATCGGCAAGAAGAAGCGAACGCCATTCCCCGCCACGGCGGCGTACCGCGCGTCAGAACGCCTCGATCTCGTCCACGGCGATATATGCGGGCCCATCACGCCGGCAACCCATGGAAGCAAGAGGTACTTCCTGTTGTTGATGGATGATCTAACCCGCTACATGTGGCTCTTTCTGCTGGCAGCGAAAAGTGATGCTCCTGCAACTATCAAGCGCTTCAAGGCCGGTGTCGAGGTCGAGACCGACCGCAAGCTGCGTGTTCTTCGCACTGACCGCGGCGGTGAATTCACCTCCGTGGAGTTCGGCCTCTACTGTGCCGAGCAAGGGATTAGGCGTCACCTCACTGCACCGTACTCCCCTCAGCAGAACGGCGTGGTCGAACGCCGCAACCAGACGGTTGTGGCCATGGCACGCTGCATGATGAAGGCGAAGGACATGCCGGGGAAGTTCTGGGGCAAGGCGGTATCCACCGCTGTCTTCATCTTGAACCGTTCGCCGACAAAGAGTGTTCGCAACAAGACCCCGTATGAGGCATGGCATGGTCAAATACCTACCGTGCATTACTTCAAGATGTTCGGGTGCATTGTTTACGTCAAGGACGTGAGACCGCATTTGAAGAAACTCGATGACCGAAGCAAGGCTATGGTGTTCCTCAGCTATGAACCGGGAGCCAAGGCATATCGCGCTTACGACCCAGCGTCCCAGCGTGTTTGTGTCACCTGTGACGCGTGTTCGATGAAGCGGCGAAGTGGGATTGGGCGGCTTCAGGAGAGTCCGTTGCAGCCTCCTTGGGCGATTCGTTCACCGTCCACTACGAGGTGGTTTCCTCCTCTATGCCATCCAGCATGGCGCCGGGAGGCCAGGCCTCAACACCGGAACACTTGGAGACGGCGGCTCCCAACGACCTTGCTTCGCCACGCACTCCGGAACCCGCCATCGAGTTCGTATCACCCCCAACTGCTAAACCCGACGTCGACGACGATCACGGGGCACCGCGGCGCTACAGAAGCATGGCCAACATCTTCGCCACTTCAAAGCCGGCGGAGCTCGACTCCGACAAGCTTCATTTAATCGCCACTCGGGAGCATCAGGTTTCATGAACTTTGCAAGAAGGCGGGCATCGTCGAGGTCGCCACACGGCAGTAGGATTAGGGGGAGAATTGTTACCAATGACCATTAATCCTGCGCACGTTACTACGTTAGCTAGTTTTTAATTTCTGCATGCATTCAATTTTTTGTATTGAGTGATTGAGTCATTGCCGCAGCCGTGCATGCACGTAGTGGACGCCATGAACCGATGTCTTGAAGTGCATGGCTTCAGTTTCTTTCCGTTTCTTGTATTGGTTCATTGCTTTTGCTTTAAAAGGAGAAGAGAAATAGAAAACGCTGAGCAGTTCACGCAGCACCAAAAATACATTGTTTCACCTTGTCCCAATCCATCCATTTGTAGCAAGAGCTAGAAAATCAAGAGAGATTGCAAGGGCGGCTGACATCGTCCACTACGACCCCGCCGTCGTCAGCGTCGACGCCAAGATGGATTATTTGTTATAACGTATCGCAATTTCAAATAGAGCCTAGTCATCTCAACTAAAGTCATGTTCTTCCTCTCGACAACACCATTTTGCTGAGGGACTCTAAGAGAGGAGAACTGATGCTCTAGATTACACTCAGTACAGAAGGAAGAGAAGGTTGACTTCTTGAACTTAGTCCCATTGTCACTCCTAATGACCTAAGGGCTCCACTTTTCTCGTACTGACTGAACTCTAGAATGATCTACGGTGTCCATATGCAAGAGCTATCTTGGGTTATCTATCATAATCATTGTAAGAGGTGGATGTGAAGTAACAACCATCTTATCATGCCTACAAGGAGAGCAAACTAAATTATTCCCACCCTTGAACTTAGAAAATCCCCTAATCAGATCCACACTATTGACCCATGTCAAGTGATTAAAACTAATGTGTCCAAGTCCATTGTGTTAGAAAACAAGATCTCTAAGCTCTAAAGCAACAAGACATCTAAGCCCAAAAGTGGAAGACTTGACAAACTCAGCACCAAAAACTCTCGCAAGATGAGTAACCCTAAAGACTAGATCCCCAAGCTTATTTAGAACTTTGCAAGCACTTCTCTTAAAGCTCACCCCAAGACCATCATCAATTAATTGTGAGACTGAAAGCAAATTGTACTTGAGCTTGGTTACCAAAGCTGCATCCATGAGCAAGAAGTTGTCATTGACTCAAACTGCACCCTTACCCATCATAGTCTCGGTAGAAGCATCACTGAATGTGATCAATTCGTTGCTAAATGCTAGGGTGAGGGAGGAAAACCATCTTGAATTTTTGGTCATGTGTCGAGAACATCTAGAATCTACTAGCCACATGTTCTCCTTCCTCCCTAGTTGAACTTGCATCACAGAAGCAGAAAACCTCGATATCACAGTACTAGGGTTAATGATAAAGGATTTATGAACCCAGTATCAAGACACACGAAGAGTAGAAGCAAAACTAGTAAAAGCATACACTGAAGATGATGCAGAATGAGGCAAAGCATGGACACCATGAGAATGCACTCCCACATGAACTCTACCTAGACTTCCCCTAAACTCTCACCTAGATCTAACAAAAGCTTGGCACTCACTTGGTGTGGTAGGCACCCATGAACCTATCCTGCTCTCACGATAACCTATGCCTAGACGAGAGACTGACCTGAAGTCACCAAAGAGGTCCTCAACAAAATTGGGTCTAACAACAAAAACATGTCTAACTCTAAGGGCTCTCTCTATCCCTCTTCTGTTTGGCTCGCCTGAAGCAGAATTGAATCAAATAGCCATCCCTTTCACAGTAGGTGCAATGATAGTTAATTCAATGAGGAGTCTAACCTGCTAAAAAAGAAGCACCCATTGCACAAGAGGATGATTGTGCAAAGCCAACAAACTTGAAGACAGTCTTGCTTGGTTTAGTCTCTCACTCAAACAAACCACTCTTCAAAATACTCACTATCTTAGGTGGATTTTTCTTGGAATACTCTAAGGCATTGAAACCTAGATCTCGATGCTTGACACTTACTTTAGACTAGTCTAGGATCATGTTGGGGTTCTCTTGCCAATAGAGAATCATTCTAAGGTTTTCTTGAGGTATTTATTCTCTTTGACTAGAGTGACACACAAATTACACTCACTCTTTTTCACCACCCTAGCATACCTTTCCTTCTGCACAACTACCATAAGTTTAAGAGACCCATAAGATATACAAGAGGCTTCTCTAACTCTCCTAAGCTATTGATCAAACTTGACTCTAAATACTTCATGCATGTTGTCTAATTCTTGTCCTATCTAAGAACAAATTGTACAAGCAATGGATGCAACATGATCATATTTCTTTGATGTAGAAGATGAAGCAAATTTTTTCTTTAGTAGTGAAGTCATTTAGAGTTCTATTTAATGCATCAATTCAATGATTAACTTAGGACATTTCACAAGAGAGAGTCCTATGGTGAAGCATCATTTCAATTAGTTTAGGATTTTTACTTATGGAACTCTTAAACTTCAACTATGGCAAAACACACTTAGACCAAGACAAATCAATGTCATTCATGTTCCTAAGTCATAAGTACATGAGAGGTTTGCTAGACTTGAGTTGAGCAAGCTCATTATTGGCATGTTTTAGTTGTTTAATATGAGATGAGTACACTAAGGACTCTACAAGGAAAATAACTTTTATTCTAGCAAGATTATCCTTAGTGACAAGCAACTCATCAACAACATAGGCATGCACTGTAGTGCCAAGAGAAAAGCAAGCTTCCATCTTCTCAATTTTATCAATTTCTACTGTAAGCTGACTAGCAACATCAGAATGAATGGTCCTTACCTTGTCTAACTCAAATTGAAGGACTAGGCAAGATTCATTATTATCATCATTAGGAATTAAGGATTTAAGCCTAGTAATTTCAGCATTCAGGCCCTCAACTAAGAAGTCATGATTCTTTATTTATTTGTACTTTCCAAGATCATGATCTAGGCTAACTATAGCATGAGACATCTCATCGTACGAAGGTTTTACCTTATTTGGGTCACTATAGAGATCATCCTTGCCAGAAAATGTCATCAGTGCTCACCATGAAGCACATGCTGGTGAAGTCATCTACCTTCTTCTTGCCTTGTAGCTCGTCCTCCTCCTCAGTACCCAAGTCCAAGTCACTCAAGTCAAGCTGCTCGAGAGCAGAAAGGAACCGGTGAACTACCTTGCAGTAGTTGCACTTCTTTAGTTTGGCATTCCAAGGTGGTGGACACTTGTGTTACTCCTCTTTCACCTCCTTGCCCTTGAGCTTAGAATAGTAGGCCCGAATGTGATTGAGCTCACCACACTTGAAGCATCGGATCGGATCTCCTCCTCCTCCCTTTCTTATTCTCATAGTATTTAGGGTTCTCATAAATTTGGTGGATAGAAAGGCTAAGTCATTCTTAGAGAACTGCTCAATCTGATCATCACTAAGAGCGTGCAAAGCAGACAAGGAGAATTCAAAATACGTAGACTCCAAAGAGGTAGAAGGGGAAGAATCCTTAGTGGGATCAATCACAAGCGCCATCGACTGCAATTTGTTCTTGCAAGAGAACAAGTCAATTTCATGAGTCTTCAACTTTGAATAAAGCTTATCCAAGGTGACCTCGCTTGCAACAGTGATGTTATCGATGAATGTGACTTTCATCTTCCAAACAGCCATATCCAAGGTTCCAATAACTTGACATGCATTTTCAGAGTCAGGATAGACTACACCGACAACATGTAAGTCACCAAGGATCTTGTGAAAGTGAGTAAAGAACTCATACAAGACTTCCCGGGTCTCATATCAAACTTCTGGTATTCTTTTCTTGAATTGGTTCTGACATACCTCCTTGATAGTTGTAGAGCCTTTATGGTAATCAGTGAGAGTCTGCCAGATATCATGAGCTGAAGTGAGATGAGACACACAGTCAAACTCATTCCTACCAAGATCTTGAATTAAAAGATTCCTAGCTTTATTATTTGTCTCCACATCCGAAAGATTTGCCAGAGTGACCTGATCATCGGCAGGGACAACATAGGAACTCTTGACCTTTTTCCAGATTGCATAGCATTAATCCTAAATGTAGGTTACTATCCTCACCTTATAATATGGGAAGTTGACCCCATCAAAGACGGGTGGCTTGGTAGAATAATGTCTGATGCTATGGCTCTTAAGACTGGTTAAGATATATGAGGAAGAGCCTAATCTGGCTCCGCTACCACTTGCAGGATCAATGCAGGCAATCAAGGGGGTTAATGATTGCTTCTAAATTTTCCTTAGGTATTGTTAATCTTTCACTCCAAAGGCTACAAAAAGCCAAGAAGATCATGTTACTCCATGTACTTGGATTCCAATAGCTAAGGAAATCTATGAACAACAAGCCTTAGGCACTCATAAAGAAATCTCTAAGAAAAATCAAGCCAAACAAGGTTTTATATGCTCGGGCGGCCTGACATCCAACTAAGGAGTGGTTTGACCTCTAGGGGCGGCCTGACTTCTGTGTGGTTTGGCCTCTCATCTAGGTAGTCTGATCTCTGCCTCAGCACAAAATTGAAAATCAACACAATTTCAAATCTAAAAACCAATGTAACTTTTATATAGAAACTCTAAATGACTTGAAATTTTGAACACACATTATCCAAGATGTTAGAAACTAGATAAGGCAAGAAGCACGAGGTTCTTAGACTTGGTTCCATCAATTTGAAGGAAATCGATCCTAGCCCTCAAGAACACCCATAAACCTAAAATCTAAATTACTTCTTGCTTGTGGAGATGTAAGACATGAGGTCTTCTTTATGTACTCCCACATGTCCTAAAAAATAATCTGGTCAAGAATTCGGGCTAAAACCACTTAGATCACAATTTTAAATTTCTTGCTCAAGGATATGAAAACCAAGAGAAGTACAAGTGAAACACCAAGAAGGGGTCAAATAGTTGATCTATTACTAGTAGTGTAGGTGATTCACAAGTATATGGATGATTACAAGGTGCCCCCAAAGTACCACCCTTACTCAAGTTTCTCACATAACCTTAGCAATGGAGAGAAAAAACTACTCAATACTTATCCAAAATCTACTTAACCCTAGCTCTCCCCTCTCTTTACTCATATAACCTAAACCTCTTAGTAGGTATTGACCTGCTAAGCGCATGGGGAAACTAGTCAACCCTACTAACACGGGTTTTACACACTTATGTATGCTTCTGAAAGTATTTGTAAGACTCAGCCCGCTAAACCATACGTAGTTGATCCATTTAGCCATCCCAGCTCACCTTGACCTAAAACACTTTTCCTTTGTGCCTCCTGCCATAGTTTTGTCCAAGTCTGGACCCAGTATTTGCTAAACTACAAAAAAAACCCCGACGAAACTTTTGAACATCTTTCCTTGACTCTGTCTTCTTATTCACACCAAAGTGTCCTCACATGCTTTCATACGTTTCTCATGGCGTCCAATGACTTTGCCATCAAGTCTTCATACATCGGTCTCCCTAGATCATCTCTACTTGCACTGGAGTTGTAGCTCATGGAGCTGCTCCATCACCGACCGTCCCTCAACTATCTTATAGTTCAAGTAGTTAGCAGTTATGAATACCCATTCCCATTATCCCCTCCGGAATATTTCTCATCAAGTTTGTCGTAGGGTTGCTTGACATCTTTGAAGTTAACGTACACGTCAATCAGCCGGTTAGATAAGATGGCTAACAAACGAGATAAGACTGAATTGTTCGCATCCTCCCATCACATCATTTTAGGAATTTTCAATAGAAACATTGGAGGATGTGAGATGACCCAAAAGAGTTTGAGGTCAGCCAGCCATAGCTTGGTTTTAGCCTTCTAACATTTAAAGTTGGCACCGTCAAATACTTTCGGCTTAACAACATCAGACGAGGAAGCCATTACTTTAACAATCGGTTTTCTGGATTGTTATAGAATTTGCAGTTTTAGCAGCTTTTCGTATTTAATTCTAGTAGATATTTTAAAATTAAAAGCATAATTCCAATAGCCTTTAATTTACATAATCAACAATAAGCAAGTAGATCTTTCATGTCAATTAAACAAAATAACATGCTCATGAGAAGGGATAGCAAAACACACAAATCAGCATATTGCTCAAACTTTTAATGTTTGATTATTGCTCTCAGATATAGAGTTGCACAAGAAATCAGCTATATTGCTCAAACTTTTAATGTTGATTATATATGACAGTTATAGATTGAATCTTGAGCTAAAAATGAACCTTGCTACTGTCAAATAATTACAGATCAAGAAATCAGCTTGCTGGATAGTGCAAAATTCTTTCTAGAATCAATCTTTCATTCCCTCACAAAGAACAGTATTGATTTAAATGGACAACAGCATTTGGCACAGATCAAATCTGAGCAAAAATCAGTACTGCCCAGAACTAAACAGAAATCAACAAACATGCACAGCAAGTTCTATGACAGCAGTGAAAGGAATCTAGCAGTATTAGCTCAAGATTAATCTACCATCACATTCATATATAATCTTAGTTTTTGTGCCATTTCATCAAAGAGCAAGCAGTTAACAGGAAATTCTTTGCAATCTTCCAGCTAGTGATACTCACAGAAACGTGAAATAGACCACAAAGTTGCAAAGAATCAATCGGCCGATATACTCACAGTAGGGGTGATATTTGAAATCACCGTGAAGAAACAGAAAAGGCAAGGCACGCACACGGCATTGTCCCATGAAACCTAGCACCCATGGTGCCTAGGCACCCACATCCGATACACGTGTATTATTGATATTTTTTGAGTTTGGGTATGAAAATGTTTTATACTTGCGAGAGAGAGGAGTGTGGTAGACGGATATAAAATGAGTATGTCAATATATATATATATATATATATATATATATATATATATATATATATATATATATATATATATATATATATATATATATATATATATATATATATATATAGGAAAATTACATAAGGCACCATGGTGCCTAGGCACCCACATCCGATACACGTGTATTATTGATATTTTTTGAGTTTGGGTATGAAAATGTTTTATACCTTTGATATATTTATGGTAAGTAAGTTTTGAACTCAGTTCAAACTAGTTTGAACTACTTTTGAGTTCAATGCGACTACATGAGTATATACCATAAAAATTGTTCAAACTAATTAAACTGAAGTTGAATTTAATTTTTTGAGTTTGACATCTCAAATATACTTTTTATGGGTATATGAAGATACCCATATCAAGCGTTATGAATCTCAAAGCAAATCAACGGGTATTGATAATGGTGCCTATATATATATATATATATATATATATATATATATATATATATATATATATATATATATATATATATATATATATATATATATATATATATATATATATATATATATATATACATATGTTTCATGCACCATGGTGTCTAGGCACCCATATCAATACCCGTTGATTTGCTTTGAGATTCGCAACGTTTGATGTGGGTATCTTTATATACCCATAAAAAAGTATATTTGAGATGTCAAACTCCAAAAAAAATTAAATTCAACTTCAATTTAATTAGTTTGAACTATTTTTATGGTATATACTCACTGTAGTTGCATTGAACTCAAAAGTAGTTCAAACTAGTATACTCCTTCCTCACAAAGTATCATACTTCTTTTTTGTAATGGAGTTTAGGCATATACTACTTCCTCTCATAGTATTGTACATCTCTTGGGGGTTACATACGTGATTGACTCCTGTAGTTGATGTATTTAGTTTTCCTTGATTCAATTTGTAATCAATAAATGAGTCTATTGTAGGCATGGCGGATGTATTACGATCATTTTCTATAGTATTGGATCCAAGATTCTACATAAACGTATAGAAAATAGCAATTTAAAACATAACCTATGAGGAAGCAGGATGAAAAAAAATGTGCAGTTTGGATGAAAAAACATAACCTCTTTCTGAATTTTTTTTCTTCCGTATACACTGAGATTCTAGGCAGCTTGTTGTGCACAAGGTTCAGTCCACGAAAATCCAACTTGGACAGGTATCAGGTTTGGAAGGATATCAAAATGTTTGGAAACATCGTCTCCGAAAACTAAACTTACTATTTAGCGCTTTGATGCATGTTTCAGATCATCCCACTTCCACCTTTGTCAATGATATCAGTTTTGGAGTTATGGAAGGCTATCAACATGTATCTTAATTAACAGACGTGGGTATCTTAAATTGTCAATAGGAATGTATCGGCTGTGGCTGTTCATTTCTCCATCCGTAGTAACCAAGGGCAAGCTCCAAACATAAGTGTCAACCGATCTACTGAAGAAGCCATGGAAGAGATGATTCGGTAATTCAATCATTTGTAGTTTCTTTGTCCTGAGAATTCCAGCTTCTTTTGTTTTTTTGATTTCATCATGGTCTGACAATTCTCAAATACATGCTTATAGGGATTCGAGTATTGAGTTGGGCAACAATTGGAATAATACTGTCGTAGACAAGTCCATTAGTGTCAACCGTTCTACTGAAGAAGTCATGGAAGAGATGATTCGGTAATTCGATCATTTGTAGTTTATTTTTCCTTAGAATTCCGACATCTTTTTTTCGATTTCAGCATGGTCTTACAACTATCAAGTAATGCTTATAGAGATTCGAGTATTGAGTTGGGGGACAATAGGAATAATATTAACAACTTGTAGGTAAATTCCTTTGCATATTGTTGTAGGGGTGGCCCCCACCTAAACCCAGCAGGCCTGTTAGAAGACTATAAAGACCAGAGTAGAACATGTGTAATGACTCAAATACCCTTAGGGGGATACACAGATGTAAGGGCATGATTGTAAAAGCACTCCCCACATGAATATATATAGCGGGATGAGGGGAGGAAGGCAGGACACTTCCCCACTCTCCACTACCACTTCTCTCTCTGTTTGGTCTGTAACCACAACAGTTGGCGCCGTCAGTGGGGAGGGCGAAGACAAGCTCAAGATCAAAGAAGAAGATGGCACCGAAAAAGCTTCATCGGCGACGGCAAGGAAAGAAGACGGTCGGGTCGGGCGGGCGTGAACACTAGGGCCTCGGCGTCGGCCGCCATGGGCGCAAGTGTCGGCGTTCGCGCGGCGGCGACGGCCGACCCGCCATCTGCGACGACGACCGACCCGCCGCCGCGGCGGCGGTCGACGGCCGACCCGCTCGCGACAATGACGGCCGACCCGCCATCTGCGGCGGCGACCGACCCGCCATCGCGGCGATGATTTGTCGACCCGCCCGCTGCGGCGATGACGGCCGACCCGCCACCTCGCCCGACTGGGTACCCGCCATCGCGGCGACGACGGTCGACCCGCCATCTGCGGCGATGGCGGCCGACCCGCCACCCTCGCCCGACTGGGTCTCGGGAGGCGATAGTCACCATGCCAACTCGCCCGCCGGGCCCGCCCACCGCGATGGAAAGCGCCCTGCTAGCGGCCCTCAACGCGTTCCAGCGAGAACTAGGAGATCTTCGTGGAGCTGTCCGAGATATACAAGAGGCTCGGAGCCAGCGGGCCGCGCCAGAGTGGTAGCGCCGGAGCCCACTCCGGAGAGGGCGGACAGTCGTGACGCCCCCACATCGAGTCGCGCCCCGTTGCGACGCGTCGATCCGGAGTCCCCGCTTTCGCAGGATCGCGGCGGCGGAATGGCGAGGATTTCAAGTTCCCTAGCGTCATCGAGCCGTTCAAGGCGTCTGACCCCGCGAGTTCGTGCGCATGTATGAGACCGCCATCGAAGCCGCGGGTGGAGATGATACCACAAAGGCGAAGGGGCTCCCTCTCGCGTGGCAAGGAGTGGCGCTGTCTGGTTTTTACCATCGAACCGAACTCCATCTACGCGTGGGAGCAGCCGCGATCAACAACTTCGGGAAACTACGGTGCGGGTGACGCGGATCAACTATTCGCCAGTAAAGCAAAAGCCCTCGGAAAAGCTCGGGACTATTTCAAGCGCCGCGAAGATCTGCCGCCAAGTCAAGGATGTCAACGAGACCACCGCCGCCAACGCAGCCATACAGGCCTCCTCCGTCCGATGGCGAATACAACGCGCGAAGCCAATCAAGGCGGTGGCAAAGCTCTTCGACAAAATGGAGCGATGCGCAAGGGCGAGGAGGACGCCCGCGTGGCGAGGTGGCGATTCCGACACTAACGGTGCGATGGCTCGGCGAGTCGAGAAGATCCGTCAAGGATGGCCCTTGAAGGGCAAGCGCAAACCGGTCGTCAAGGATGCGACCGATCGCGCGAAGCCCCGCACAAGAGAGCCATCCAACGAGCCCAAGCGCGACGAAGTCGCGGCGAGGTCGCTTGTCTTCGACATCGAGGGTGGTTACGAAAGCGTCCCGCGGCCGTGGTGTCGAGGGCGCCGGGCGGGGTGGCGCGGCGGCCGCGATGACGAGGCGAGGGACTCTGACGGCCAAGCGGCATGGGCGTGATGCGAAATCCATGGCGAGGCACCCACGACACACGCTCGTGCATCTCCATTCGCGGCGCTCCGCCAGAGCGTCGCTCGAGACAGAACCCGAGGCGCGTCCGCTGTGGTGGCCTGTCGTCTCCCCTCCTACGAAGCCCCATGCGGTCCGGGGCAAGTACGATCCCAGGAAGGCCCCTGCGGATCGAGCTCACGTCGGCGGCCGGGAGGGCCTCCTGCGATTGCGAGCTCGGAGGCAACGCATCACGAGTCATCAACGTCATCTCCGGAGGCTCCGCGCTGAAGTTCGCCTCGGCCACGGCGAAGAGAAGGCCTATCTGCGAAGGCTACATCACGTGGCGGTATACCCAGCGCAAGCACCACCGGATTAGGCACAGCACGAGGTCACATTCACACCCGATGATGCCCGGGGCATAGATTTTCCTCACCAAGACCCCCTGATCATCCGGGTCATCATCGCGGGATGTGGCGTGGCGTGCCCTCGTGAGACGGAGCAGCTCGCTAATGTGTTGTTTGCGGCGCCTTCACCGGATGGGATCCCGGAGCCGTCTAGGGCCTCGGAGTCCCCGCAAGGCTTGAGGACAGCCCCTACGGGCGCTTGGACAGATATGTCTTCAAGTTTCGTTTGGCCAAGACGACAATGTGCGGACTGAGGACGCCACCTTCGACGTGGTTGACCTCCCGTACCCGTAGAATGTCATACTAGGGCGTCCAATCCTCAACTCCTTTGGCGCGGTGCCACACCACGGCTACCTATGCATGAAGATTCCGGGGCCGCGGGCTATCATCACCATCCGTGGTGACCAAGATATGGCCCGGCGCATTGAGCCAGTACTGCATTCGCGCGCGGCTCAGCGATTCTCTTGAGTCGGCACAAAGGGAGTCTCGCGACATTGTTCGGCGGTGGCGGGCCTGCGGGCGACCGACCACTAGAGGCTCGAGCCGCGCCAGGAACAAACGGTTAGTCTATCCCTCTTTTGTAATTGCTCACCCGCACAAACGGGAGACCAATAAAGTTCACCGTTTGTCGCTTGATGATTGATTGTTAATACATCATGATGCGACGAGGGGCGCGCGGAGGTCTGGCCCACGTGCGTGCTTCGGGCGCTCACACCAAAGACGCGTTCGTGTATGTGCACTCGCCGTAGCACGGGTAGTGCGGATCCGAGTATCAATCGAAGTCGCCGCGTTCGCGTGTGCACTCGCCGTAGCCAAAAGGTGACGGGCTGAGTATAAACCAAAGCGCGCGTTCGCATGTGCACTCGCCGTAGCTGAAGTGCAGTGCGAGTATAAATCGAAGTCGCGCGTTCGCGTGTGCACTCGCCAGTAGCCAAAAGGTGACGGGCTGAGTATAAACCAAAGCGCGCGTTCGGCGTGTGCACTCGCCGTAGCTTTGGGTGCGGTGCGAGTATAAATCGAAGTCGCACGTTCGCGTGTGCACTCGTCGTAGCCAAAAGGTGACGGGGCTGAGTATAAACCAAAGACGTGCGGGGGGACGCCTTCGCACGCACTCCGCGGAGTATAAATAAGACGTAACGTCGAGGTTCGCCTCCGCACGCGCCAGTCCATGGACTCTAAAAAACACGTGACGTCGAGGTTCACCTCCGCACGCGTGAGTCCACGGACTATAAAAAAGACACGGATGCTCTCCCTGCGCACTCTACGGAGTCTAAACAAGACGCGAACTCCGCGCACGCCGTGACCTCGTCCTCGTGTACTCCCGGAGTATAAATAAGACGTGGATGTTGATCCCGCGCACTCTACGGAGTATAAAAAAAAGACGTGGATGCTCTCCCTGCGCACTCTACGGAGTCTAAACAAGACGCGAACTCCGCGCACGCCAGGGACCTCGTCCCTGTGTGTACTCCGGAGTATAAATAAGACGTGGATGTTGATCCCGCGCTCTACTGAGTATAAAAAAACGCGGATGCTCTCCTGCGCACTCTACGAGTCTAAACAAGACGCGAACTCCGCGCACGCCGAGGACCTCGTCCTGTGTGTACTCCCGGAGTATAAATAAGGCGTGGATGTTGATCCCGCGCACTCTACGGAGTATAAAAACACGGATGCTCTCCTGCGCACTCTACGGAGTGTAAACAAGACGCGAACTCGCGCACGCCGGGGACCTCGTCCTGTGTGTACTCCTCGGAGTATAAATAAGGCGTGGATGTTGGTCCCACGCACTCACGAGTCTAATTAAAATACGGGTGCCCTCCGAAGCTCTGCGAGCGGAAGGAGGACATTAATCGTGCACCGTTCGAAGGGTAGGGGCGGAGCGCGCGCCTCTACGCCGACTTAGGCGCGGCTCGCGCCACCCGTTCGAAAGGTAGGGGCGGAGAGCGCGCGCTTCTCGCCGACTTAGCGCCGGCTCGCGCCACCCATTCGAAGGTAGGGGCGGGCGCGCGCGCCTCTGCCGACTTAGCGCCAGGCTCGCTGCCACCCTTCGAAGGTAGGGGCGGAGCGCGCGCGCCTCTACTTCGACTTAGGCGCCAGCCTCGCTGCCACCCGTTCGAAGGGTAGGGGCGAGGCGCGCCGCGCTTACCGACTTAGGCGCCCGGCTCGCTGCCACCCCTTCGAAGGGTAGGGGCGGAGCGCGCGCGCCTCTGCCCGACTTGGCGCCCGGCTCGCGCCACCCGTTCGAAGGGTAGGGGACGGCGCGCGCGCCTCTGCCGACTTAGCGCCAGCCCTCGCGCCACCCGTTCGAAGGTAGGGGCGGGCGCGCGCGCCTCTCGCCGACTTAGGCGCCCGGCTCGCGCCACCCCTCGAAGGTAGGGGCGGGCGCGCGCGCCTCGCCGACTTGGCGCGGCTCGCGCCACCGTTCGAAGGGTAGGGGCGGAGCGCGCGCGCCTCTGCCGACTTGGCGCCACTCGCTGCCACCCCTTCGCCGAAGGTAGGGCACGGCGCGCGCTCTGCCGACTTGCGCGCGGCTCGCGCCACCCGTTCGAAGGGTAGGGGACGGAGCGCGCGCCTCTTACGGCAGGCGCGCTCGCTGCCACCCTCGAGGATAAGGGACGGGCGGGAAGTGCACGGCTGCCCCGTTGCGAGGCGGGGGGCGCAATATCACGCGCACTTCCGCCTCGCGCGCGCTAATCTCACGGGCCATGTAAGGATGGATCATCGGGTCGCCGCTATGCACGCTATCTAGACGGAGGGGGTCCCTCCGCATGGTAGGGCATATCGGCAAACTCAGGAAGCAAACCTGCACTGTATATCTCGAAATGCCGAAAAAGCTCATGTACATTGGAAAAATCACAAAACTACAAAGGCCCGGTGGCATCCCTGCTACGCTAGGCCATTACTCCGCGGGCTCGTCCTTAACGCGCGCTAAAGTCGGAAGCCCGCTCGTAGAAGGTCAGCCCGCCCAAAAGTTCAATGACTCCTCGGCCCTTCGCCACCGCCGAAGGCGTCGCCGGGTCACAAGACCAGACGTAAGCAGCCGCCCCGAACAAGGAAGCTGCCCGGGATAAAGGCAGGTGGTCAGTTCGTGAAGTAAGCATGCACTTTGTTCATTCAACAAGGGAGCAAATGTTACAACGCACGCCCACACCTAGCTACTTTCGCGCCGCTTTGTGAGCCATCGGCATCTGCGGAGGCCCAGCGCCACCTCGTCGCGCCCGCGGATCTCGCCCGAAATCGGCGAGACTCCTCCTGTGAAGGACTTCCGAGCTCCACTGCGCTCGGCTATCCCGCGTAGTCCCGAGATCCGCTCGTAGAAGAATTTGAGAGGTCGGCGAACGGCGCGGACTTCACCGGACATCACCCGGCTCATTGGCATCTCAGCTGCGGGTCCACCGGTTCGGCAATATGTCGCATCCACGGTGCGAAGAAGGGCGCACACCAAGCATGATGCCACGTGGCGCGATGGTCACCAAAGTTAAATCGCACTCGCGCGCCACTCCGGCGGCATGGATCAGCGTAGGGCCGCGGCAACTCCTCCGGGCGGCGTGGTCCGACACCCCACCACAAGTCCTCGAGATGGACTTCCAGCATTTGCAGGGCATCACGCGATGGCGAGGCCTCGCTCAGCGTCAGGTTGCGCCTCGCTGAAGTCAACGCAAGCTCGCCCTTCTCCTTCTCCATACGGCGACTTGCTGCGAAGGCGCCCGCTCTGCGCGAACTACGCCCACGCGCCTCGGTGGCGACTTCGCGCCGACGCGGCAACTTCTTCGGCGTGCGCCTTCGCCTCGGCGCACTCGCCTCAGTGGCGGATTCGGGCATCTGGCGGACCGAGCCCGGCGGCCTCGTGCAATGCCCCTCGGCGGCTGCGGCCTATCTTCGGCGCCCTTTGCGCTGGCGTCACGCCGTTTGCGAGGCTTGCCCGGCACCGAAGTGCAGTAGGGCAAAAGTGATTGAGAGCGCGGCGTGGTCGAGCGTTGTCATATAACGGCGTACTTACCCGAACTCCGGCGCCTCGGCCGTCCCTCGGGCGGCCTACCCGTAGGTAGCGGCGCTTTGCTCCTGGCCGGCGCGCGTCATCCACAATCTTTGCGCCATGCCCTCAACGCCCGGCGGGGCGAAATGCGCAGATTGGAACGTGCGGCGCTCGTGCGGCGGCCGGAACCCTCGCGTTCGGCACAAGCTCCTCCTCCGGGATAAGCAACACTGCGAGCAAAGCTGCGCGTGAGCATCACAAAGCACGATGAAAGCCCGCCGGGGTGGCCAAGCCACCATACCTTCGGTGGTGGGCGGAGGGCTTTGCGAGCCCGTCCCCTAGTTGCGGCGGGGCGGCGACACGGGCCGTGGAAGCGGGTCCGCGAGGAAGACGCCTCTCGGGCTCGGGCGGCGCCCGCGCTCGCACAGCGGACAAGGCAGCTGGAGGCGAAAGAGGCGGTGCCGCGGGACTTCGGCCAGCGTATCCGAATCCCATAAGCTCGATGCCGCGCCATGCGAACCCCTCGTGCGTCCGTGCGGCTCGAGCGCGAGCACGGCGCTGACCGGAGCAAGTGGCGATTCGCCTCGGCGGATGTTGCCATGGAAATCCGCGTCCGCGTGATCCGGGGGCGAAGGTCCCGCTGGGGTCGGCGCTGCGAGGGGCACCTCGCATCCCGCCGCCGCTATGGGCAAAGGCTCATCCCCACGCGCCCTCGCGGCAGGCCTCGGCATAATAGCGAGCATGGTCGAGGGTCCACCTCCGCACCACCGGCCAGCGGTTCTTGCCTCGGCGAGCGGCAGTGATGAGGCTTCCTCCCTCCGGCGGCTCGTGGTTGGCTCGGCGCCCAAGGCGCCCGCCGAAGATCCTGCGCCTCGGCGTCTATGCCTTCCAACCCCGAATCGGCGTACTTCGCTGAATCCGATTCCGCGTCTGCCGCACCGCCGGAGCACTACCGATAGTAGTTGCAGCTGCGCATCGGTGCGGCGGGCGCTCGCCTCGGCTCCTTTGCGAGCAGCGCCTCCCTCTTCGTTGCGCCATCATCCGGGCGGCGTGCTCGTGCACGGCAAGGCCTAGGGCCTCGCACACGCGTTTACTCGCCCACCGCCTCGTCGGTAGCGGATGCGTGGCGCTCATGCTCCCTCTTGGTGTATGGCCCGGGAACACGCGCGGCTAGCTCCGCGTCCTCCAAACAGATCCACGAGGCGGATGAGGGGCAACACTAAGGTAATGCATCGAGCAAGCAAAAGGAAAGCGGTCAAGACTTACGGAGGCCGAGGCGCCGTGTGGCGAGCATCTCTGGAGAAACATTGTCGTCCGGTGCCTTTCGGCGGCAAGGCGCCAATCACGGGCAGCGAGGCCACGCCATACATAATGTACTCTTCGGCAAGGTCACGCATGTTCGGCGGGCAGCTATTCCCACAAGTCGGGCCTTCGCGATCCTCGTCGTCGGCGTTCGGCGGCGAGGTCTTGAACGTGATTGGCGGCCCGTGCATTCGAGGCCGCTCGCTCTCCATGCGGTGATAGAACCACCGCTTCATCGATTCGACTCCCACTTCCGCGCGTGGAATTTGCGGGGAAGAGCTTGCTGCAGGCGACCGCGAAACGAAAGTAGCCGCTGCGGCTTCGGCAGCGTCCGTCCGCCGCCCTTTGGGCTGGTGCGTGCCTCGTGCGGTAGGCGAACAGCGAAGTCTTTGGGCCAGCACGCTCCCGAGCGCAAGGCCCAGTGTACACCGCGAAGTCGAACCACGGCGTTCGGAGTTAGTTGCGCTAGCTCGGCCCGAAGGTCCGGCCACGGCGCCACAATCGCGCCCGGCCGGATCTGAAGCCAGCGTCAAGGAAAGCGGCGAAGCGATCGCCTCCGACTTCTAGGGGCGAGTTTCGTCTCGTCGGCGGTGGGCGATCGCCACGACATCGCGCTCGGCGGCTTCCCGCGTGCCGGCGCTGGATAACCTTCTACGGTAACGGCGAGGGCCCAGCTCGCCGGAGAACGTACCTTCTTTCTCCGACGCCGGCCACACCTTGTTCGCCGCCGCCGGATGACGCTCGCGGATCGGGTATTTCACCTCGACCGGTGACGACCGCCGCCGAACGCCACAACCACGATCGCGGCCGTGTTCGCCACCGGATGCCATCGCTTTTCACAAAAAAGTGGCGGCGAAACGCGAAGGGGAACACGGAAGGCGATGCAAGCAAGAGACGCATGAGGCGCGGCGGCACGATTCTGACGCCTATTTCAAGCTACCTCGCCCATCACCGGCGTCGCGGCGCCCGCATACCAGCGCGACCACGCTTACGAGACCGTCCCGCACGACTCCCCAAAACCAAAGCCGAGACGTTGTGGCGATACCGCCTCACGCGACGCGAAGCCGAGGGCGATCAATGCAAAGTGGTTGCGGTCACGCAACCCGGCATCTTCGCGGCGCCCCAATCATGAGCCGCGCGTGCCCCACCCACGAGATGACACAAGATGCACGCGATGACCGCCTTTTGGCGGCATACGCGTCACGGGCGTCGCGCGCTCGACTTCAACAGGCGCCCGGCTCGCTGCCACCCGTTCGAAGGTAGGGGCGAGCGCGCGCCTTGACTTTGACTTGGCGCGGCTCCACGCCACCCGTTCGAAGGTAGGGGCGGGCGCGCGCGCCTCGACCGACTTGGGCGCTAGCTCGCCGCCACCGTTCGAGGGTAGGGGCGGAGCGCGCGCGCCTCGACCGACTTGGCGCGGCTCGCGCCACCCGTTCGAGGGGTAGGGGCGGGCGCGCGCGCCTCGACCGACAGGCACCGGCTCGCGCCACCGTTCAAGGGTAGGGGCGGAGCGCGCCTCGACCGACTTGGCGCGCGGCTCGCGCCACCCGTTCGAGGGGAGGGGACGGAGCGCGGCGCCCTCGACCGACTTGGCGCCCGCTCGCCACCCGTTCGTTCGGTAGGGGCGGGCGCGCGCCTCGACCGACAGGCGCGGCTCGCTGCCACCCGTTCGGTAGGGGCGGAAGCGCGCGCACGCCTCTGCCGACTTGGCGCCGGCTCGCGCCACCGCTCGAGGGTAGGGGCGGGCGTGCGCGCCTCGACTTTGACTTGGGCGCCGGCTCGCGCCACCCGTTCGAAGGTAGGGACGAGGCGGCGCGCGCCCTGTTCGGTGGGCACCACCTCGCGCCAATTCCCACCCATCTCGGCCCGGCGCCGTACGATGGCAAACCGCCCGACTTAAGTTTCCTCGGTCTTCCTTAACGTGCCACCTACAGCGCACCAACGCCCTCCCGGGCGGTGCGGACGGCCTCAAGAGCGCCGGCCGTAGATGGCTGTCGGGAAGAACAAGGCAAACACTTGCCGTCGTATGCAAAGGTATGGCACGGCGCGCGGGTCCACTTACGGCAAGCACGGGCTGCTGTAAATGCGCGAATATGAAGTCACCACACCAACATACCCTCGTCGCCACGGCGGAGCATGCGAATGTCTTCATATCGCCTCACGAGCGCGGTCGGCCCCGCCATTCTCACTTTATGCCGTGAAGTATTCCCACAAATAGGACATACTTTTGTTCCTGGCGCTCGCGACATTAGCGCCAGACAGCGCGGTCATCAACGCAGATGAACAAAAGTTTGTCCTACATATGAAAGTTAACCATGAGCAGTGTGGGGTGGCGACAAGGATGCCCAATGAGCAACCCCAGCGCCAACCCATTTATACCCACCGACGGCGAAGAGTCGCCAACATGGAGGAGCGTCAATCGCGGCATGCCAGCCGACTAAGCACAAGCCGGAAATGTCGGGCGGCTCGGCTACGAGTGCGTAAATGCAGCCGCCGCCCCGCCGCATGCGCGTCGGAAACCGTCGCATGCTCCACTCGAGAGGCGCTACGGCGGCGGCCGCCCACGGCAAGCCAATCGCCATTAAAAGCGCACCACCGATCCGCGCAGCGATCGGCTTCCAAGTGGCGAGCCCAACCACACGCCCCTACGCCGACTTGGCGCGGCTCGCTGCCACCCGTTCGAAGGGCGAGGAACGGAGCGCGCGCCTCGACCGACTTGGTGCGCTCGCCGCCACCCGTTCGAAGGGTAGGGACAGAGCGCAGCGCAACCACCGGCATCAACCATACTTTCAACCGCAGCGAGTTAACATTATGCAAGACCGGAGAAGTTCACGAGTCGCGCGAGACGGAGGGGGCCAAGGGACTCGGCAACATGGCTTCGGCCTAGTGAAGCCCTTCACCATGAGAGGCTCTGTTGTAGGGGTGGCCCCACCTAAACCAGAGCAGCTGTTAGAAGACTACAAAGACGAGTAGAACATGTGTAATGACTCAAATACCCTTAGGGGATACACGGATGTAAGGGCATGATTGTAAAAGCACTCCCCACATGAATATATATAGCGGGATGAGGGGAGGAAGGCAGGACACTTCCCCACTCTCCACTACCACTTCTCTCTCTGTTTGGTCTGTAACCACAACACATATATTAACTATATATCTTCTGGTTCCACAAGATCTCTTCCATAACAGGGTATCCCAAGTACCTTGTTCACATCTTTTTCTGAGAAGCGCAGAAGGTTGCCGTTGCTTACTCTAATAGCCTGAGCTACACAATCAACTCGCGATAAAAGCCACAAATTAAATTCGCGATAATTTGTTATGTTAGGCACCTCGAGAAGTCCTCCAAAACCCATTTGCTGAATGACCTCCTTCTTCGCTTCACTGAGCATGTTAGAAACTGACCAGACTGCTAATGGGATGCACCACGATGTTGGAGGTGTGAACTTGCCATCTACAACTCTGTTGCGGGGGGATTCACAAAATCATCTCCATCGGAATCATACAAAGGAAAAACTTCAGGAGCAGCTCGGCGAGATGGCTATGCACGGGGAGGAAGAGATGCCCTTGGTAGCCTCGGCATACTGACTGCATGGCATAAAAGAACTTCAAGGCTAAGAATCTCGCCAATCACATCTAGACAAAAACAAAGCGATAACTATCAAATTAAAAACCTGGATGCAACAACAAACCTGATGTAAAAGCAAATGAAGTGAACAGAATGAACTCTAAGATCTGTCTTTACTTCATTGATCAACCTAAGAAAATGAATCACTCACAATTCACCAATTTGTTCTTGCTTCTTGACCTACAAATGAAGTTGACAGTGTTTACAACAATAAAAAAGCATCACCAGATCGCATGTACGTGCATATGTTAGCTATCAGTTTAGTTTCCAAACAATGGCTCCTTAAATCACTCTGTATGCATGTACGTGTATATGGTAGCTAATCAGGATTGCTTCCAAATAGCTGCTCCTTAATTCATTCGGGATTAATTGGCCACTAATTAATGACCCATTTAAATTGACGGTTAGCTTTGCTTTAACGGGTTGTCTTTGTTTTACCCATTTCTTTAGCCACTAGATGAATCACAATCTACGAGTAAGGATGGACGATAGATCGGAAGGGAGCCTAGGCACCAAGGTGCAGCTTGTAATTTCTCTCTCTCTCTCTCTCTCTCTCTCTCTCTCTATATATATATATATATATATATATATATATATATATATATATATATATATATATATATATATATATATATATATATATATATATATATATATATATATATATATATATATATATATATATAGGAAAAATACATTTTACTCCCTGGTGTAATTATACCTACCTCTAATATACCACCTAAACAAACTTGAAATACTCCTTTATCACTTTAGGTATACTCATATACTAATTATAAGATACTCCAACGTGAACCACACGAAAAATTGTAAGGAAGTCCATAGTTTTAGCGTATTTTATAAATACCTTTATATACGTACATAAAAGGAGTATGTCAAAAATATGTATACCACCTCTGAAAAATTGTTCATACCACCTATATGGTCTTAAATACTCGTATACTACACGTACATACTCTCCGTTACATGAGATACTATATATATATATATATATATATATATATATATATATATATATATATATATATATATATATATATATATATATATATATATATATATATATATATATATATATATATATATATATATATATATATATATATATATATAAGATGTCTGTATGCGTTGCAACGGAAAACCAAATAAAAGTGATGCATACTATCAAATATGATCTCAAACAGAATAATAAATATCAATTTTATCTTACGGCATTATGTTGCAACGGTAAACCAAATAAAAGTGATTGGTTTGGATGATGCGACATCTTCACTAAAATCCTTTGTGATCTATGGAGAAACCGATGTATAGCCCAAGGAAAATATCACTGCCATCAATTTGGTCAGTCAATATTTGACCAAGTTAGGAAATTACTGCTTTCAGATGTTATACTTACTATTTAGGAAATTTGAGCTATGCTTTTAGTTCAACAAAGTGATCTGTTCATCAAACACTGAAAAGATCTTTCCATTTCATTACAACTGAAAAGATCATTACATTTCAGGTCTTCATTCACATTATACAACATTTGAAAAGATCATTTCTATTTACATCCATTCATCACACATTTCATCAATACTATTCCTAGTATTATATAGTCAATTTTTCATCAATGCTATTCCTAGTATTATATAGTCAAAACATGAAAACATAAAGAGTAAAAGACAAGAACGCAAGTTAAATAAGCATTATGAAATGAGTAGAACCTGAATTATACCACAGAGGTCAATTGTCCCAAGCTCAGATTTCATTACAAGTATATGGAGATATATCAGATGGAATTTTACCATCGGTATACTAAGAATAAGTTAAAAGAGAACAAAAATATGTAGGGTGCCTACCAACCATCACTCAACAGTGCTACTATTTTGCTAAGCATTTATAAATTACCTTAGTGTATATTCTGTTGCAATAAGATAATCCTCTCTCTTTACTGCTTCACCTCCTCGTGCTGATTGTAGTACTACATAGAACCAGGATAGACACACAAATTAATGTAACGCTCAAATGAATAATAGAAAAAGAGTGAAGTGTAGAAATTCCAAGCTGGAATACAACATAAAAGCAATGCGATGCATTGTTTCCTTCATCTGAAACAGGATATATATATATATATATATATATATATATATATATATATATATATATATATATATATATATATATATATATATATATATATATATATATATATATATATATATATATATATATATATATATATGCACTTTAGATCTTTCAATAGATATTCAAATTTTAACTTAAAGACTCAAATGTCAAATTAAGTATGAATCTGATGGTTTTTCTAATCTCAGACCATATTGGGATGTCCAGTAACCAGCTAGTTATTAGCAGGATCTTGAACCTCGATGATACCACTGTCCATATGCCATTGTAGGCAGTGATTCTACACTTTTAGCTTCCAAAGTGTTATTAGAGCACATACAACCATGGTAGATTTTCTACAGAAAAGTGCAATCAAGCACAAACCAAAAAGAAAGGCTTGTGCATGTTGAGTTATTCCTATGCTTTTTCTCTATTTTGACAGGACAAACTGGGAATGCTGCTTTAATGCAGCTTGGTCAAGATGGGGAATTTGATTCAAATGGTTTTAGGATACCTGGCCTGAAAGTGAATTCTCAAGAAGCTGAAAAAGCAAATGGCTCAACAGAATCTGATTCATCTCCATTTATCAAAATTGAGGCAGCAAGACATGCAGAAAAGTGTCATCAATTCAGCATAGTTCATTTATACTTGATCCTTTGAAAGTACCATCCCCATACTGTATGGTTAGTTAGGCTAATTCTCTGCAATGCTTCCAATAAGCATATTTTAACAAGAGTGAGGACTTGTCTCTAGATAATTAGAACTGAGCACCTGTTCACTTCTCATATTTTAGGCACTGTTTGGAGAGTGTGTCCTAATAACCACCAAAGCTGACATCAAAAAGATGAGAGGGGCTTGATCTTTCTAGTTATGTGGCTTGAGAACTAAAGGAATTGCATAGGAGGCGGGTGTGTTAGGCTGTGGCTATTTCTTTTACAATCTTCGATGTATTGATAGCATAGTGATGAAGTCTGCCAAGGGAGCAGAGTATTTGTTTTGGCCTCTACTTGTTTGCCTACTTGAAATGTTTCACTCAGTTCGCCCATGTTACCATTTACTATCGATTCTGATGCATGATATCATGATTCCAGAATATTGATCAACGAGGCGGAGAGGTTTAGAAGGATAAAATTGTGCGCACAGGCATAAGCATTTGAATTGTGTACGGTGATGGTGGAGCTTAGAATTTATGTAGATGTAGTACGTAATTTGTATCCGACATTTTTTTATCTACTTCAATTGAAGACATCATATTGGATATTTCTTGCGGGATCCGTGAATCTGCGAGATGAGATGAGCAAGATGTATAAGATTTCGATTTTACTTATTTACTTCAGATATGCGATATGCGGCACATGATTCTAGATGCAAAGTGGTGTGATATAGGGTGATTGATTTCCTTATCTTGCGAAGCTACAAAATGGAAAGGCGATTTTGATCATTCCATTCATCACACATTTCATCAATGCTATTATGAATGTAGTAACAAACTTTAAAAAAATGCCATTATGAGCAGAAGTTACTGACCTAACAAGCCAACTTACCTCACGGCAATGATAGTTAGGTCCGGAAGTTGTGTGGAATAGAATGTGACTATCCGTAAGAATTGAGAAGCCTGAAGAAACACAAAACATAAAAATACGTCATGGCAAACATGGTACTTGTATGCAGTTATTTAGATATCACAGGCCAAGAAATAAAGTCTACTTCCAGCTTCATATAAACAACTCGATTTCACATTGTGTTATCATTCGGGGATCAAAAGTGCTCTATGTGCTTTCAGCAATAGGGAAAAAACTAAAATGATGACAAATAGTCCATGATAGTTAGGATCTATACATTAGCATTAAGGCAGCATACGTTGTATTAGTTTATTTTGTTTACAAGTTTAGAACTGCATGTGCAACAAAGAGAGACAACAAAGGCTTAAAATCCAGTGATCCATGGGTGGAGACAGAAGCTATAACACAATGTGAAATATGTCGAAAACAAAGTAGAGGAATTATTTCATATTTGCATTCCTCTAGAAAATCACACTTTCATTCATATAAGAAGTTTGCAACAAATTACTAATTCTTTCCCACACCTTACTCTAAACATTTTACAACAAAAGAGATGGTACAAAGAAACTGTACATGAAGTTTGTAAATTAACTAAGCATGTTGTCCTAATTAAGACCACACCAAGAAGTGCACTACCATTTTGGCAACTAAAGTAAGCATCTGAATCAACCAAAAGTAATTTCTTTTACAACGACAATATCCGCAAGCCATATTAGAGTCAAAAACAGATACATCACGAAAAGAATATCCTCCTCATCCACCCCCATGTTAAATTAAGAACACCTCTTAAAAGCCCAGCTGTTTAGAATAAGTATGTGACAATGTGGAAATTCTCCTGGGTTTAGAATAAGTATGTGACAATGTGTGAACTAAGATGAAAGCGTCATCTAACCAGGCGCATCGAATCAAAATAGCCATTTAGTTTTGGTATACTAACGTTTATGAAGACAAGGACAATACCAGTGCTAGAGCATATAAATGTGAGGACAGATTTTGAATGAGAAGTTCTTCAAATATGAAAGATAACTTACTGGAGGATTGTGAATATCAATACTCTGATGAGTTCAGTTAAGATCACCAGCAACAATAACCGGTTTGCAATTTTCCAGTTTCTACAGATCAAAACATATACATCAGATTTACATTGCAGAGCTATCTTTCAAGGATCTCATTTTGAAGTTGTTCTATGAGATGTGGTGCAGAACTGCAGATAAGAATCATAATACTATATACTATTCCTCATATACAGACAGAACAATAAATTAACAAGAATGTTTGCACCCTGAAATTTCATATCAGTCTATTTACTATCTGTTTTTTTAATAAATTAACAAGAATAAGGATCTTCATAAAATTTCTGTAAGGAGTTACATGATACATAAAAGCATGAATGCCTTACCAAACCAGAACTGCTAGATATCAACAAAGAAAACTTTTGGTCAAAATTGTAGTCCTTGTACAAAAGATCTGTAAGGAGTAATAGACAAATATGGGTTATTTGGAGTGTAAATAGATTAAGGTAATAGAAAATAGAACCAAAGGAAACTTGGCAACACAGAAAATAGGGCTCAAAATTTATCCGCACTGCACTTGTCAAACTTCAATAGATGTGTCTAGAAGTACATAAAGTAAAGCAATAAGCATCCCATCCTTATAATGCTCAAGGTGGCTTGATCGAATTGAGTCGTTGTTTTTCTCGTCCAAATGCATGAGTAATTGCAATCGAATAGATAATCCTTACTTCCTCAAGCACTATTAATTATTTTAGCACCATTTAAAGTTCCATTCTTATTATTGCGAGCCAAAATTGAGCTTAGTGGGCGTGAGTTACATTAAGTTATTCATGCATGCAATCTTTTTATTTTGTCCCATTTCCCATTTTCTTACAGGCCACTTCCTTTCGGATATGTGTTTAAATGCACTATTCTGGTCATCACTGACCATATCCAAAATAGAATTGTTTAAATGGGTTCATTCAACAGATGACTCGGGTGTTGGCATGATACACCAAATTTACAAGGATCACAGCAATAATCCATCCATGCGGATCAGAGCAATAACATTATGATTTAGCGAAAAACACACACTCGGAACCAGCGGGTACTCCCTTGGCGGCCGAGCCCGCTCCGGACGTAGCGCTCGGCGGCCGTGATGCGGCGGAGCACGTCGATGACCAGGCCGACGGCGTGGTAGGCGACGTCGACTGAGTAGACCATCCCGACGTTGGTGACGATGACACCGCGGCGTGCGCACTCGGCGAGGTCAATGTGGTCTTCCTCCCGGACTGTCCCAAGGTACCTCTTCTCAAACCACAGGAATAGTATGATCAAGAGACCGAGCAGGGCCGAAGAAGGAGAACGAGAGGAAGAAATACGGAAGCATGTTACCTCAATGCAACTGCCAGCCAAACACGTCCACGTTTGCAACCGCCGAATCTTATGCCACGTTCGCCCATAAAACTCCTCAATTTGTAACCGCCGAGGCTGCAGTTGCTCTGCTCCACCTTGCTCTCGGTGATCGCACCACAACCGCCGCATTTTTGTTGCCATGGTCGAGTGGGAGGGAGAGTGACGGCGCGGAGAACGGGGAGAGGACTCGCGGCGCGCGGAGGAGCGGGAGGAGGCGTGGGCACCGAGGAGGGGCGGGGAGGAGGCGGCGCGCGGGGTGGGAGGGAGGGGAGGCGGCGGCGCGACGCCGGGGGGGGAGGAGGTGGCAGCGGCGGCGCGGGTGGGAGGAGGCGCGATGGAGCGGAGGAGGAGGCGGTATATGTATAGTCATCGATCCCAAACCATACCGGGAGGAGGCGGCGCGGGGTGGGAGAGGGAGGAGGCGGCGGCACGGGGTGGGGGGAGGAGGAGGCGCGGCACGGGGGGGGGGAGGATGAGGCGATGACGGCGAGGTGGCGGGAGGACGAGGCGGCGGCGGCGGAGCGGGGCGGCGGCGCGGGTGGGAGGAGGAGGAGGCGGCGGGGCGAGGTGGGAGGTGGAGGAGGCGGCGCGCGGGTGGGAGAGAGGCGCGGGAAGGGATTGGGGGAGGCACCGCAAGACTGGGGCGGGGAGGAGGCACTCGGGGTGGGGAGGAGGTGGGGCCACACGTCACGTTTTTGTTGAGAAAGGGTGGGAGGCCACCACGTCCTTCTTTATATATATATATATATATATATATATATATATATATATATATATATATATATATATATATATATATATATATATATATATATATATATATATATATATATATATATATATATATATATATATATATATGACGAAATGGGACACCTAGGTGCCTGACACCTAGGCTCCTCGCAGTTAGATTGCTTTTAGATACGTGCTAGAGCAATGGTATGTATGGTATGTAATATATTAGGCATGCTAAATCAATCATGGATGGAAAGTCTCAATCACACTAGCACGCATCTAAAAGCAATCCAAAGGTAGGAGACTAGGTGTCCGACACCTAGGTGCCCTCGTTATTTATACTATATATATATATATATATCTATATATATATATATATATATATATATATATATATATATATATATATATATATATATATATATATATATATATATATATATATATATATATATATATATATATATATATATATATATATATATATATATATATATATATATATATATATATGGGAAAATATACCTTTACATCTGGTGTAATTACATCCACCTCTAATATACCACCTAAACAAACTTAAAATATTTCTTTATCACTTTAGGTATATTTGTATACTAATTATAAGATACTCTAATGTGAACCACACGAAAAATTTGTAAAAGAGTTCATAGTTTTTAGCGTATTTTGTAAATACCTTCATATACGCGCATAAAAAGAAGGGTATATACATGTATATCTCGCGTAACGTAGGGTATATACATGTAGTATACGAGTATTTAAGACCATCCAGGTGGTATGAACAATTTTTCAGAGATGGTATGTACATTTTTTTGACATACTCCTTGTTATGCGCGTATATGAGGATATTTATAAAATACGTTAAAAGCTATGAACTCCTTTACAAATTTTTCGTGTGGTTCACATTGGAGTATCTTATAATTAGTATACAAATTTACCTAAAGTGGTAAAGGAGTATTTCAAGTTTGTTTATGTGGTATATTAGTGGGTGTTCACTGGTGTAAAGTATTATATATATATTTATATTATATATATATATATATATATATATATATATATATATATATATATATATATATATATATATATATATATATATATATATATATATATATATAATCACTGAAAAATTATTCATACCACTTAGATAGTCTTAAATAATCGTATACTACATGTACATACCATCCGTTACGCGAGATACTCCATACATTATGAGATACGACATAAGGTGTGTGTGTATATATATAGTATAAATAACAGGGACACTATAGTGCTCAGCTCTATGATTGAGACTTTTCATCCATGATTGATTCAGCATGCTAAACCAATAACTTCCTTTCCAAATTGACGACTTTTTGAATTAATAAATGTTAACGGGTTTGCCTGATATATTACACTTGCATGCATCTAAAAACAATCCAAAAGTAGTGAGGCTTAGTGCCCAGGCACCATGATGTCCATTTTAGCGTCACACACACACACACATACATACATATTACTATTATAAAAAAACGAGTTGGTAGTCGTACGTCCCTTCTCCTCTAGCTGTTCCATTCTCAACTTTTCATTATTCTCCACTTTTCAACTGATCAGAGTAGTCCTCTTCTATAGCATGATTCTCTATATATCTAATAAATTTCGTTGCAACGCACGAGAAGGTGGCTAGTGTGTGTGTATCAGCATATAATGCAAACGAAATTTACCAAATAATATGGTTCAAAGTTTGGACTACAACCGTAATTATTATAATGTTATAAAACAAATGTTGTTAAAGAATGGTAGCTAACATTTCGTTTAGAGTATTTCACAAAACTACACATATGCTATCAAAACTATATAAAAAAACTACACCTTTAGGTGTCATTTCACAAAATTACATCTTTTACGGAGAAATTAATCATGAAACGTCGTTCCATCAAACCGCGCATTATCTGACTGGGCCTCAAACCGCCCACCCGTCAACCTCATGCGCCTCAAATCCCTGTTAGCTTACGATGACTGGTGTGCCATATGTACATAGAGAGAGGAGACAGAGGAATGCATCTTCCTCCTCTTCGTTTCGATGCGAACAAGGGGCGACACATGTCGGCAGTGAAGGAGCAATGGCAAGGCCCAGGGATTTGAGGTGCATCAGAGTGACTGGTAGGACCGTTCATTTAGTTAACGGGGAATTTGATGGGTTTTTGTGATTAACTTTTTGCACAAAAGATATAGTTTTTTTGAAATGAAACCTTAAAAGTGCAGCTTTTTTTTATATAGTTTTGGTAACCTATGTGTGGTTTTGCGAATTTACTTTTTTATTTAATTTTGGCCTTCTCATAATAGATTATGTGATGGAAGTAAACTCAGCAGTTAATTTAGAAAAATACTATGCACACAACAACATATGTATGAACTATGAAGTGCACGTAAAGTAATGCCTTTTCACATGAGAGCACATTCTTGCTTAGGGAAGACATCTCCACTACGTGAGTCGAGAAAATGGCCCTAGCAACAATTCCTTCTACAATATTATGATTTTCTTGAATAGGAATTCTCTCACAAGTTTGCCCCGCTCGGTTGGGCTGAAAAGCTGTTGTTTATGGTTAAAATTGCACTGTAGCGGTTGAAATTTCACTGTAGCTGAAAGTGGCTTATTTGGTATAATTAATTTAAAAAAATTTAAAATAGAAAAATATGCTAGCTCATCACGGATAATGTAAATGAATACGGGAAAAAAGAACCAGCAACAAAGCTCAAAAAATCCAAAAGTTTAGAAAAAGACGAAATTAATGAATAGTGAAAAATAAGCCAGAAGCTGAAGCCGAAACGAGTGGGTAAAGCAAATAAAAAGCTTGAATTTGCAATAAGACCCAAAATCGAACTATGAACAAATCCAAAAATTTGCTCCATAATTCTAACTTCCTTCCTGAATAGTTGTCATCCTAGTTCATCCTAGTTTTTTGCACAACAACTAAGACATGTGTACAAAAGTTCAGTGGCAGAACCAGGCTTTGGGCTATTTGGGCTGTAGCCCGAGGCCTGACATCTAAAGGCTATACAAAATTCATGAAAAATAAAAAACAAAGCTAGCCCCAAAGTCGATCCAAGAGCAGCTAACCTAGCCTAAGGCTTGAACTTAGGCTGGTAGTGGTTTCACCCCTGCAAAAGATCATCTTGTCCACCTTTATTTGGTCACTTACTCTTCAATGTTATGTGTACTCTAGTTTAATGACCTTGCAAAAGAAAAAAAGATGTACAATTACCTCAAAAGTGTAGAATAACATGCATGATACACCGAGAAACAAATTTTGAAAGCTAGAATAGAAGTATTTGAGACCGGAGAGTAGATGCTAAACTACATGTTCTTGGACCGGTAAGTTGCGATTAAATTTGTTTTGACTCTTCACAGAAGTACGAAACATAACAACGTGGATCACATGTTTCTGCAGGGACTTGTCCGCAAATTGTAAATCTCTTGCGGCGGCCAGATGCAATTTGCTCCTCGAATAACCACGGCTGCCAGCCACCAGACGATAGCCATCGACTCCCAACCCTAACAACCCCGACCGGCCGGCGGCGGCGGATCCGTCGTGCTCAGCGGCGGGCTAGTTCTGGGTGACTCGAACGCGAGCAAGTTTGCTCCGGTACGCGTCGGTGGATTGGGAGATTTCGGGGGGATTCTCTTGGTGGTCTCCCCCATCCTGAGCTCGCATCGCGCCGCCCCTACAGCGAGGTACGACGAATAGCTCCCCCTCCAATTCCCCTCTTCGTACGCGATTTCTTGGTGGGTGGATCACCGACTTGCCTCTGTTCTTCGGGATGGGTCAGAGGAGAAATTTACCTTCCTGTGGAGGGGAGCTAGGAGGAGAAATCAGGTTACTTGTTCTTGCTGCGTACTGTTCTTGTGGCGGCACGTCGCTCACCCTAGAACTCCCCGTTGGCTAGGAGGAGAAATCTGGTACCTTTTTTATTCGTCAATCCTGCAAAATTGTTCTACAGTTTTAAGGTTGTCTTGTTCTGTTTTACCGTATTATAACTACCAACTTCTTCTTGAGATTCATGAAATATTGATAGCATATAGGACTGGCTGTAGGAGGAGCACGAGCTCCTGAGTTTCCAGACCTGTTTGGCTCATCGGTAAAGACATGAAAAATATATTTGCTGTATTTAATTGAACAACAAAGCATACATCCGAGCATCTCCTATACCGGTGATGCCTTGTACGGTCCAGATCCATGTGTCACTCTTGCCCTGATGCCTCTTCGCTTACCTGATTGGCCTGAGTCTGAGACTGCTGCGCTGTATTGAATCGTACACTGTAGTTCTGATTAAACCAAGACATTGGCTGTAGATATGACTCAAGTTTTGCATTGTGTTCAGAAGAATTAGGAACTCCGTTACGATCATATATATTCTTTAGTTGTCCAACTGTCCAGGCCATGCCATGAGCGGTATTCGGCCCAAAGAATACTAAAATGTTATCAAATATATAATATGAGCTTGAAAACTCAAGATCCTTTTTTTAATCGTGATCGTCACATTTACTGAGTCTCATGGCGATAAGTAGTAAAAATGTTATCAATACAATGTAAGTCTGAAGGCTGAAGATCCAGTTTTTAGAACCTTGCTGTTTATACTTGTGTAGTCAAATGTTAACAAATTATTTGGTATTTCTGTTTGCAATATTGTCTTAGATCTTAGTTGAAATTAATGTTTTTTTATTACTGAAGATTTCATTGCTTATCTCCATAGTTGCTGAAATTGGAGTTAGATAATGGATCTGGAGACAGAGAATTGTCTTGCTTCTTTACTCCTTGAAGAGGCACGGAAATTGCAGTTAGAGGCTGACAGGGAAGGTGTTCAGGCATATCTGCGAAAGCCCAATGTAAGACATCGCCCAAACTCGCGGTTCCTCACAGCCACAGTTCGTGGAGTTCAACAAGGTTAGCATCGTGTTTTCTTTTCATTGTCCTGGTCCTGGACTCCTGGTGTTGATTACGTGATCAATGCAGCAGTGCTTTTGAGTTTCTTGAATCTTTGTTAATCATTTTCTAGATTTATGTGGAATTAGCTGTTGTAAAATCTTATGTATTTGGTTGCTTACACAGGAAAATGTCTTTTTGTTTGTCTTAGTGAAACCTTTTCATTAAGGAGAATCCAATCAAAACTAATCACAATGTAAAAGCCAGTTGCAATCATGTGCAAACTATAAAATTGGTTCATCTGTCTAGGAGTGATTCACTGGATAAACATTGATCTTCACAAGTACAGCTGATCTCAAATTGCTCATTCTCTCATGAAAATGAAGCAGTTAGCTCTCTGGTGTATTACTTGTTGAATTGACATCTGCTGTTCGCCTGCAGCAAACCGTGTTGTGGAGGTCAATGAAATGTGGCGTGCCAGGAAAAAGGAGCTTGAACTGGAGTCTAAGATGAAAAGCAGAACTAAAGATCGTGGTGACTCTAGAGGCGATAAACGCAAAAGTGACTCGAGAAACCAGAGCTCCAGCTCGAGGATTGAACAAGAAGGCATATCTTATAATAGTTCTTACTCAGACCAAGGTGATGGTCTAGGGGATGATGACATTGAAAAGTTTCTTCATTCAAGGTTAGTTTGAATGTCCATTAGTTTCTTGACGGAACAAATGAACAATAGATATATTGACACCTGACAGATAACTAAAGATTTTTCCTCTCCTGATTTTATATCAAACTAAGGAGGCGATTTATCTGCCTATTGATAGTTGTGGTATCACATTATTCTATTGAGATTGCCATTACCCTATTAGGTGATATATTTAACTTGTGCATGCTGCAAACATTTGCTTCTGTTACCTATCTGTAATGCCATTGACATTTGGTGCTATGGTAGGGTGAAGCGAGGACGAGGGGCCATTGGTTCTAGGATGGATGAGCCTGGTCCATACCTTAATGCCTCATCGCATAATCAGGAAAATGGACCTAGTCCTGATATACGGGTGGAAGAAAAATGGGAACGCCGAGTACAAGGTCCGGAGAGGCCACTGTTTTTGAAATCTAATTCCCCTGATGATTATTGGCATAGGGAAACATTGGATGGGGAGCCATTCAGCTCTGAGCCACGCAACAAAAAAGAAAAGAAAAAGGAGAGGTCGGAGAAAAAAGACAAGAAAGAGAAAAGGAAGAAAAAGGACAAGAAGAAATCCAAACATCGCCACCACCACCATCACAAAAGCCGAAGGAGTGATGATGACTGAACGGAAAAATGTACACTAAGAAAGGGTTCTGCCCTGAAAGAGGTTGCTAGTTGCTGCAGTTACTTGTTCACTTGAAATCTGTGTTGCACGAAAAACTTGACATTGTGCAGTGGAGTACTGTTTCTTATCAATTATCATGCGCAGTGTTCATACAGTCATAGTCTGTTGTTTTTGAGTGTTCTCTCTTTGGGCCTTGCATATTAACATGACTGACAGCCAACAGAAGTGTTCTCCTTTTTGCCTATAACACGATTAATATCCATAATTGGGATGAGCTGCCCTTGAAGCTTGAAAGCTTGTTAGCTATGTGGCTCATTGCTGAATGCTTAATAAGACCTGTTCAGCCATGTGTTGACCCTCCAGTATCATACAGGAATGATTTGAAATGCTTCTTATGATAGTGGTGGTCGCAGCTTAAGCGGTTAAATCCCTGAACGCAACAATGATTGTAAGCTACGCTTACCCGGCTGCTACCAAACTACAGAAATCGCTTCAACTTGAAAGCTATAAGGCACTGTCCGTAAGGTGCTTCAACAGTTCAACTGGAACGTGGAACGCCTAAAATTGTACAGCCTGTGAGAATCACTTGGGAAAAAAAAAGGTTCCTTTGAGCTAACGTTTGTGGATTGTTTACGCAATGGACTGCTTATTTCTGATTGATTAACCAATATTTGGGATCTAACGCGGCGACTTTCTCCCTAACAGTTGATCTAAAATGGATCCGCACCTGTTGCTTGGGTATGTTGAAGTGGTTGAACACCATACATGCAATATAGATGCGGTTACATTTGTCATGTACATCAGTACAGCCCTCCCAGCAATATGGATGTACAGTACAGCCCTCCCAGCAACATGGAGAGTTCTTTCTGTTTATTATTTGAGCTCAACTGGGGAGTTATAATAGGATGTTCCCTCACCCTCATAGACGTACTCCCTGTGTTCCTAGCCCCACAAAAACTACCATGAACACTGCTTTTAGAGTTTAAGCTTGTTTAGATTGATTTTTGTTTAGAAAACATCAGTTGTGTACTTGTGTCGACTAGATCAACTATGATGACTTCAGGCCTCTCTATTATTCAATGAATGGTGACTTCAGGCCTCTCTATTATTCAATGAAACTTTATATTTCATTTGCAAATTTAGATCGCGCTTATTTCTTTCTTTCTTGACTCTCGATTGCTTGCAGAAAAGATCATCTGTATTGAGCACAGTTGGTAACGACAAAGGTGTAGTGTAGCGATTGCAGAACGGATTTGGTTGTTTTGATTAATTCAAGTAGTCTCATTGTCAACGTCAATCAAATAATCATAGTTATCATTCTAATCGAAAGGTCGGGCCAAATGGTTCCTTTGATGAGCTAACGTTTGTGGATTTTTTACGCAATCGATTGCTTATTTCTGATTGATTAACCAATATTTGGGATCTAACGCGGCGACTTTCTCCCTAGCAGTTGATCTAAAATGGATCCGCACCTGTTGCTTGGATATGCTAAGTGTTTGAACACCATACATGCAATATAGATGCGGTTACATTTGTTATCCACATCACTTCAGTACAGCCCTCCCAGCAACATGGAGAGTTCTTTCTGTTTATTTTTTTTCAGAGTCATCACGAAGCAGAATATGTGAATGCTCGTATATGGTTGAGCAAGTGTTTACAGGATTACCAAACAACCGAAAAATTGTAGGGGAAAAAATCATCCTCTAGAGTCTGCCGCTTCTGTTTTTGAATGCTGAAGCCATGCAATCCATGGTTTCTGTACAGTATAATGCAATGTACATTGATGGACTGTTCCGAAATAAAACTATCTGCAACAAGTGGTAAATCGTTAGTTCAAGTCGTGTTAAAAAACATAGTAAGCAACCAGATAAAACATAATTTCAAAAAGGGACAAAAAGAATGTGGTCATGTCACTCAACATTACTGTCAAACAAGCAGTATTGCACCAAGCTATGACCTAAAGACATTCTCCATACTTGATAATTGACATGCTAAGGATGGAAGATTGAAAAAAAAGCAAATGTACAATTGTACAGTAACATATGTAAATAAAAATGCTTCACGTAAACCTATAAATTAGAGAGACTCAGGTGTAGCTATTCCAGGCTCCAGCTGCTTCGACTGAGATAGTCTGAAGATTTCAAATAGCAAGGCAAATGTCTATTCAGGTTAATAAGGATTCAGGACACTCTTTCACCCAAAATCTCCCTCTTGACACTATCAATGGTTCACCAACTTACATGTGATATTAGCAATGTTCAAAAAGGCGCTAGGCACTAGGCGGGCGGCGAGGTGGGGCCTAGCGCCTAGGGGCCTAGGCGGGGCCTAGGCGGCCGAATTAAAAATAAAGATAGTAGGTGAAAATAAACAATCGTGTATATATATTTGTTGTTTAGATGAAAAAAATTGTTACCTTGATCAACAATTATCAGTGTTACCAGGATTCAGATATCCGATTTAGCAAATTTTAGAAATTAAGATTCTAGGATTCGCCTAATATATATATATTTAGGAGGTCTAGATTGACAAAAATCTATTGAGAAAAAAGTCTATTCGTAATTTTTAAAAATCGGAGGACTAAATGGAAAAAATCCAACACCCGACCCCGCCGCTGTGCATATCTAACCGACCGGCGCGCGCGACCTCTAACCCTAACCCTAACCCCAACCCCACGCCTCCTACGTGCCGCTCCAACTGCGCCGCTCCCTCCTCGCCGCTTCCTCCGCGGCTCCGCCCCGCCCTATCCCCGCCGCTCCCTCTCGCCGCCCCATCCCCGCCGCTCTCTCCCCGCTGCCCCTTTCGCGTCACCCCCTCCGCGCACCTCCCCCGCCACCTGACATCTCCCTCACCGGCGGCCACAGGAGCGGCGGCGGCGGGATCTGGCGTGGGGAGTCCGGATCCGGCGGCGGCGGCGGGATCTGGCGCGGGGAGTCCGGATCCGGCGTCGGCGTCCATGTGAGCGGCGGGTCTGGCGCGGGGAGTCCAGATCCGGCGGCGGCGGCCACGGAATCTGGCGAGTCGACAGCGGAGGCGACGGCGTCGTGTGCGGTAACCCTTTTCCCCATCCCCGCCGCTCCCTCTGCGCCACCCCATCCGCCGCGCCTAGGCCGCCTGGCCCCGCCTTGGGCCGCCTCGTTGCCCAGCCACCCGACTAGGGGCCAAGGCCGGGTGGCACCCTGCCGCCCAGCGCCTATGCGGCACCTAGGCGGCCGCCCAGGCCGCCTTCTTGAACGCTGGATATTAGTCATATCACTCCCCATATACACTACTGGTTGCAACAACACAATCGGTTTTGCCCCTAAAGCTGATATTTTCTCAATCAATTTCCCACAAAGATTATGGCATAAGATCAACTTAGAACTCTATTAGCCACACAAATCTTAATTATCACCTCATTACTAATATATCAACCATCCTCACTATAGATCTAAGCTTAACAGAGCTTCATGTTATGAATTTAGCATTCATCAACATAAACCTTCCCAAGGCTCACCAAACTCTACGACTTTACTGCACACAACAACACAATCATCGCAACTATCTCGTGTGCAACCACACAAGGTGCGGACATAATTCTATCATCAAAATATCCTCTACTGGTTAACAATCCCATAAGCACCTAATTCCAAGGCACTAACTAAAATCCACCAACTTGACTCTTTAGAGATAATCAATCACCTAGATTTCAACACATAACATATGTACTCCCATGAACTGCATTTACGTTTGTCTTAAGCATAAGATCCATCTGTTCTACCTCCATAAGCGTGCTCATAATTTCCCACAAATGTGGTGGCAACTTCACTAACTCATGCCTTAGGGATTGCTGCCAAATCTCATTAGGACTTTATTAGCTTCATCCCTTAGAATTCGAGTCTCACTCAGTTCTATAACAATTCTTCTCCATTCAATTTAGCTGGGAGATTTATCTGACATCAAGATCCCCATTCTTATCCTCCCAACTAATCTCAATAGAGTTCTAACATTACAACTATTAGAACCTTCCGAAACATCGGTCGTGATTATAATAATCAATCACGGTGCGGGATTGGTGGACTTAGCTTATAATCATTCGCCTATTACCAATTGAAAGGATACTTGACTTGATGCGAAGTCGTATCTGATGACTTCATAACACTCACTTTGGTAAAGGGATCCTTTGCTATACCCGTAGATTTAAACACAATTTGTTTTGGCTTAAATTTTACTTCAATATTTCTTGGTTCAAGAAGCTTAACAACCTTAGGAGGATTATTCTTGGCATGCTCAACAAAAATAAATCCTAGACCAAGTTTTCTCACACTTGTTTTCGACTTGTCCACGATCATATTTAAATTTTCCTTGCCAAAAGAAAAATATCTCTAAAATGTTCTTAAAATACTCATTTTCTTTAGCCAAAGTAGGACAGATTGTGCACTTAACAGATTTATTGGCAAGACTCTGAGAAGCTCTAGACCAAGTCAATTTGTCTTTTTTAGCAAAATCATTAAGTTGTCTAGTTAAAACCTCTATTTCGATGTTGAGCTTAGGACAGTTAGAGTAAGAAAGAGTCTCATGATAAATTATTTATTGAATTGATTCCTGAAATAACTTAAGTCTAGTTTGAAACAAATCGCACTTAGAACATACCTTAGAAGTGTTAGACTTAAGCTTTCAATTCATCATTAGCAAGTTTAAACTTTCCATCACAAGAATCATATAGCATTCTGAGTTCATCAAATTTATTAGTTACATCTCTAAGTTGAACTAGGTTTATTGCATTCACTGATCTAACAGTTTTCAACTTAGAATGTAAAACTTGACAAGCTTCACAAGAATCATATTTCGGAATAGAAGCTTTATGTCTATTACTCTTAGAATTCAAGCTTTCGACAACAAAATTATTTTCTATCAATTTCTTTTTAGTCTTTTTCAATTCCATAGCAAGTCTAACTAGACCATCTTCAAGCTAATCGTATGACGGTCTTACCTCATCGGGATCGTTGTAGTCATCATTGTTGTTGCTGTTTGCCGTGAGGCACATGCTTGTGAAGTCGTCGTTCTTCTTTTTGCCTTTAGCATTATTATCATCATGGTCATCATCGTCGTAACTATCACATTCTACATCGCTCAAACTGAGGTGCTTAATAGCTGATATGATCTTTTCAGCAAATTTGTGACATAAATTTCCACCCTTGGTGTTGTTGATGACCCACGACGATAGTTCTTATCTTTCTTGATCCCCTTCCCCATGAGATTGGGGCGGTCCATCTTAATGTGGCCTAGCTTGCCACACTCATAGCATCTGATTGAACCTAAAATGCCTCCTCGCTTTCTCATCCTCACATTGTTGAGTGCCTTGTATGCCCATGAGGAGATCAGCATCAAGTCCTCTTCGGGTAGCTCCTCAATCTGTTCCTCTGAGAAAAAAGTCAAAGCAGACAAGGAAACACATGACCACACGCTGAACGAAGCAGCCTACACGGGGTTAGCCATAAGTGCTAAAGATGAAGATTTATCAATCATAGATGGCAAAGTTTCCATCTCATAGGTTTTTAATCTATAATAAATATCATCCATGGTTAAGTATCTAGATCGATAGTTTGATTAATAGTCATGACAACCATTAACCTCTAAGAACCTAAAGATCTCAAAATTTTAGTTGCATTATTTTCATTATCAGGAGTAACATTAACACCGCACAAATCACTCAAGATTTTCTCAAAACGAGCAAAAAGATCATTAATAAATTTACCAGGCTTCATGCAAAATCAAAATACTCTTTTTGATACTAATTTTTACGCACTTCTGCTCGAAAGCTTCAGCCACTTGAACGAGAATACACTGAAGACAACACCATGCTCTGCTCGGTTGGATTGAACTGATGACTGAAGACACCAAGTTCGTGGCACGCAAGATCATGATGTGTTTGCACATCGCCGAAGACACAAGAAAATGATGGTCAGTAAACACGTCGCCGACGTCGACTAACTTTTCTTGAAATAGATCTGATCTGTTATTTCTATATCATGTTGTGGCTACAAAGCACCCTCACAGCACCCCTAAAACTCTAGCACAAAAAGCCCTGCAAATCCATCGAAATCCTCCTTGACTAAAACCCTTAGCCTTCCTCTACTTTTATATGCTAGAGCTCCAAACCATGTTCACATCAAATATAGACACCAAATCCTATCTCTTCTAAAACTTACTGGACCTGAAACCCTTCCAAACATAGGTTTTTGTAATATCTCTAAATCTTCCAAGTTACGGACTCTATCCATAACTCTCCAATCTCATCACGTGATGAAGCCTCTAGGGCAGCATCTCTTATAGTTACTCCATGCACCATCTCACCTGTGGAAGCCTCTGAGACAGCATCTCCCATATCTTCTCCATGCATTATCCTCACATGTCGAAGCCTACAGGACCGCAGCTCTCGTATCTTCTCCATGCATCATCCACTTTTGATCGTTGCATGCTCCAGTGTGAACCCGACCACCTCGTATGACATCCTTGACCGCCTGGTCCTTAGATTTCCCCATTCTAGTTTCAGTCCTCCTCGTCACCAACCATGATCATCTCCACACCAACCTGCACATCTAAGACCAAAGAATGTTTTCCCCAGCACAAGTTCTTCACAACTTGATTAACATTAGTCTACACACGCAAACCACACTCTTAACCAACCATCAATACGAACTAAGTCATCCACGACCATAATATCCAATGCTCTCTAGAAATCAACTTTCAGACCACCAAGTAAAATCGATCTGACCACAGTGCACAGCTAGTTAGACCACTCTCGCGACACATACTCAAAGCCTACAAGTACAGACAGTCGAAGTCTGACGTAGTCATAATGCAGTGGTTGATTTGTCATGGTTGAAGCCTACCATAGTCGAACTGGCATGGTTGAGAGAAGTCTGCCGATTCCAATTCTGCAAAAGAGCACCAACCAGAATTTTCGCAAATGCAAATTTCAATGTAATCCAAATATCAATTATTCATCATCAATAAATCCATGACCTATCCACATAGTCTAACAACTTTTCTAAATGGTTTCATAGGACAAGAGGTCTATGTTAAGCAGTCCTCTTGTTTTGATAATACCAAGTTCCCAAACCATATGTGTAAGCTCTCCAAAACCTTGAATGGATTGAAGCAAGCCCTAAAGCCTGATATGATAGGTTTAAGAGTTTTTTTTGCTTAATAATGATTTCAAAATAAGAATGGTAGATAAAACCATGCTTACTCTAAGGCATGGTAGTGATTTTCTTCTTGTTCAGATTTATGCAAATGACATAATCTTGGTGGCTCTTATCATACTTTGGTGTCTAGATTTTTCAGATTCTACAAGTAGGGAATTCGAGATGAGTACGATTGGATAGATGACTTTCTTCCTTGGTCTTCAAGTCATGCAACTAAAGGAATGGACCTTCATTCATGAAAGCAAATACACTAAGGACATTCTTCGGCACTTTGATATGGGAAGCAGCAAGCCAGTGACTACTCCAATTGCCACTTCTACTGTGCTGGATCCTGATAAGGATGGTGAGCTTGTGGACTAGAAGGAATACCTAGTATGATTGGCTCTCTTCTCTACCTCACTATTTCAAGGCCAGATATATATATATATATATTTGTATGTGTTGTGCACTTGATTTTAGGCTTCCCCTCATGCCTCTCATCATCAAGCTATGCATCGCATATTTAGGTATTTTCAGTACACTCTTGACTTTGGACTATTTTATTCTTTTGATTCTACACTCTCTCTTCGCATTTTTTCTTATACTGATTTTGCAGCATGTAGAATAGATAGAAAGAGTACCTCTAGCACTTGTCACTTCTTAGGCACATCTCTTTCCTCTTGGTCATCTAGGTAGCAATCATCTATTGCACAGTCCATTCATCTATTGCACAGTCCATTGTAGAACCAAAGTATCTTATAGTTGCTAGTAGTTGCTCTCAGGTTCTCTAGGTCTTATCTACTCTGCGGGACTATAGGTTAGCCATAGGTAGTGTTCTACTCCTGTGTAATAACACTAGCACCATCAACATTGCCAAAAATCTAGTGCAACACACCAGAACCAAGTATATTAACATTAGATACTATTTCCTTAGAGACCATGTAGAGAAGGGGGATGTTGTTCTTCAGTTTGTAGAGTCTTAACGCTAGATTGCTGATATTTTTGCTAAGGCTCTAGATTCTTCTTGTTTTGCTTCTTTACGAGGGGAGTTGGGGGTTATTTCTCCTTTCAACTTGTTTTGAGGGGGTTTGACTCTTTTACATTCATTGTATCATATTGGATATTTAAATTTTAGCAACTTGTATTATGTAATTCAAATGGAGCCTTGACTATTATCCCTATGTAATATGATATGTTGATTTACATTTTGCCATGTCTTATACTAGTTTGCTAGATTAATCATGTCTTTATATGTGTAAGCTTAACTTTTGCCAGGCTAGCTTGTTTAAATGAGAAAAACATGAAATAAACATGTCAATGTTGGATGTTATAACTACTTTTGTTCTGGTGATCCTCTTATAAATCATGCCATGTTAAATAGGCTAAGTTGAGCTTTAGATTGAGCTTTGCTAGTCCATCCCCTAATCTGTCGTACAACAAGGGAGAATAGAGCACTATGCTGACTCAACATTGTGCCCATAGGATCGAGCCCGACCCTATAGCATCAGCCACGTGCTATGCCAACTCAGTGTTTTCTGTTAGTAAACGTCCCAGTAGAATTAGGTGCAAACAGATGCAAGTTCAGGGAGCTAAGAAAATAAAATGCAAATTCAGAGGGTAAAGTGGTATAAACCTACAAGTTTAGGAGGTTAAGAAAGTAAAATACAAGTTATGGGGGTAAAGTGGTACAACCCTACAAGTTTAGGGAGCTACAGTGCAATTTTCTCTTATTGAAGTATAAGTTTACTTCTCTTAGTTTTTTGTGGCTCGAGTCGGGTATTGCTTACGGACTTAAGAGTAGCTCATTGTTCTTGAACTAAGTAAATAAAATAAAAAATTATCTCTTTTTATATCAAAAAATGTATCTCACCAATTCTTTCTCATGAAACGGCTTACCATTGTATTAGGCATGAACTCAGGGGAGTTTTGGATGCCTAGACCATGCTTTAAGATTAGTGCTTGGGGTGGTCGCATAAGACTTGATATCTAGCACATGGCCAATTCAAGTGAAGAAAACTAAAAATGTGAAAAATAGTTGAAACTTAGGAGACAGTTATTGATAGTTCCTAGTTTAGAACTTGCTTTACTAAGATAGGAGCAAAATGTGTTTTAAAGAATGGCTATTATCCTAAATAGTGCTCAAATCCAAGTACTTGAACAAATTAATTCAATATTGAACTTGTTGCACTTTAAAATGCCTCAATTGTAGCTTATTAGTTCCATCTAGTTTATTGACATGTCTTGACTCATTTTAGATACATTTGGGTAAACTATGAATTTACGCGGCTTGACATGCTAAAAATCTATTTAATTTTATATTCTTGTTCATTTGGCTTAGCTTTACTATATATGGATCGCCATGATCTAGATAGCTATTTCACATAATATGGCTTGGTATAATACTTGTGAAATCACTTTGGATAATCTTCATAGCTCCTTATCAAGCTAAAAAAAAGAATAAAATACAACCAATTCATTTCATTCATACTCTATCTTCTTCTATGCATCTTGATGACTACATTGTTAATGAGGAAGAAAGATTGGTAAAAATGTATATCTATAGCATGTTTGAGAGTTTTGTGTGAATTCTTGCTAAGTTGGAGCTTGTTGTGCTTTGTTGTGATTCTCGTGATCTTTTGAGCTTTTCTCACTATGACCAAGGTCAAATAAAATAATTATTCTTTTATATGGACTTTGAGTGAGATTTCATAATTTCTTTGGTGTAGTTGAAGCATCTTATGGAAAACTTGCTCTTTTCAGTAGCTTCACTCTATTTCTGGCTCATATGGTCATTTTCGGTCTTTGCAATTCTCTTGTGACCATTTTGAGCCTCTCTTTACAAAATTCCCTCTTTTACCTTTAAAATCACCTCTTATTTGCATTCTTGACAAATTGTCAATGGGTTCATCAAGCGAGAGATGGAATGACCATGTGAGAAGGTCCAGGATAATGTTGTAATGAACCATTGCCAAGTTTGTGAAGTGAAAACTTAAATTTTGTAAAGTTTGCATTTTGTCAGTTTTGTTGTTAGATAAACCAGTCTGACCATTGGCCTGTTGCTTGTTAGACTGCCGATATTCTACCGATTAGACCACACTAGGCGGTATGACAACAGTAGTCAAACTGCCAGCCAGTAGTATCGTGGTGTAGTTGATTATTGCAATTTTCTAGAGCAGGTTGTTTTGCTCTGAGTGTGACCAATCAGACCAGCCTCTAGTTGGCGTCAAACCAGCCCTGGAATTTGATTTTGTGGTTTTTGGGAATTTAGTTATGGGATGATTTTAATTATATTTGGTCGGTGCATTAATATTGCATGATGCATGTTTTAGCTAATGTGAGTCAAGTTGTGAAGAACTTATGCTTGAAAACGATTTATTTGTCTTTATATGTGCAAAAAGCTCTAGAGTCAACCATGGTCAACCTTGAGGATTGGGGCTATGCTGATGGTAGAGTCGTGTCCCAGAACGGTCAATGATGCTGAGTGAGATAGTTGAGCTCAAGTATGGCACGAGGAAGGTGGGAAATATTGAAGGGAAGATTTGAGCAACAGGTTGCAACAAGTGGCTTAGTCAGTCCAAGTGAGACATGTTTGGTGAAACTAGAACAAGAGAGACTTGGCTATTAATGGCAAGCTATGGTGCACCTAAATGTAGCGAGCGTGGTGATTCCTTGCAATGAAAGATGAAGACCAAGTAAAGACATGGGTATTTTGGTAATTTGCTAAATATTGAAAACTATGTTGAATCAAAACCACAGTGCTTGGGAAAGCGATTTAGGTCAAAGTGATGTAGCCTAGATCAAGTGAATCAAAGGCTAAAGACATAGTGGATTTGGGCTCATATGCTTTGAAAAGCATACATGAGTTAAGTGAGTAATATCTGTGTTGTGTGGGGTTAATAGGTTTTCCCCAAATATGCTAATGGATAGTACCTATTACAGTTAGATGTGGGCTGGTTGCCTCATCTATTTAACGGATTGGGATGGAGACTTGCATATTAACCATCCAATCATCTCTCATTCCAACCATGTGTTCTATGTTTAGGGTTAGAAGAGTAAGTACGGTGGTGTGCTCTCTTGTCCTATAGATGGAGTGGCTAAAAAACATTCATCCTCAAATAACAATATATCAACTTTGTTGATTTCTGATCGTGTCTCCATGTTTTGGTTGATTTGCTCTTGTTCTTATTGGTTTTGATCTCTTCTCTCTCCTTCTTGATCCTGCTATGTGCTAAGGATGTGTAAGTGATGTCAAGAAAATCAAATCCTATCTATCTAGTCACCAGATCTTGAAGGATTTCGAACTTAGCTAGTTTTAATTGGTTTTGGCCTCATCTTGAAGTTTCTTAATTTCAAGGGTTTTGCTTTGAATCTTTGGGAGTTCTTGCTTGTTGTGATATGTGGGAATACATCTACAGTTGTGTTGGCCACCATCTATCCACAAGTAAGTCATATCTCGAGTTTTCGGTTTTTGCCCGATTTTAGTGCAACTTTGCATATTCTTGAGAAAGGTCTGAACTTTGACAAGAATTCAATTGATTCTTAGATGGAATAGGTTTCTAAGATCCTGAGTAAGGTGTGTGCAAGGTTTCATCTCATTTGGCCATGGATTTTTGGTGTTACATCAAAAGTGGTTTGGATTTAGCATGATTTTTCATTCTGAAAACAAGGGAGCAATCATATCACTCTTGGGCATGGTCGTTTCGCTCGCTGGTCATACTGCTTGCTTACCGTCTGTGATACCTCGCCAATTAGACTGCCAGGGCAACGCTGGTTAGACCACCGTCCTACCTCCGGTCAGATCGTCCTGAGTAGCCGACCATACCGCTCTGCTATTGAAGTTTTCTTCTCTTTAGTTCTTGAGTTTGCTGCTTTGGGCTTGGATTTCAACTTTGATCCTCATAGCTTTGTAGCTAGAATATTTGGGAGAAAATTTTGTAAGAGATTATCTGTCTCCTTTGTTGCATTCGGTCCTATAGTTTTGAACACTTCTCTTTTTTAATATTACAATGAAGGACGCACACCACACTCACACCACGCACACATATATGTGCGTTTTACTGAAACACACGCTAGGATTTAAGCAGAGGTCGCTGGATAAATCATGGATTTATCTAATACCTCATAGATTCCTAATTGTTCGGAGTTGTGCCGATTCGTGACCCAAAAAAAATGAGAACTCGTTTGGCCCAACTATTGTACACCTTCTCAAGAAAAATAGTTGTCAATTAAAATATACTACCTCCGTCTACAAATATAGATTAGGCGTGAAGCATCATGGGTGCACCGTCATACATAAACTTCTAATACCGGACCATTTCATATACGCAAATGGCCGGTTTTGAAGGAGATTTTTGTTGGCTAGATGCAAACAAGTGCTCACATGGATGTTTTGGCTGGTCACAATCCTCTCTCTCTCTCTCTCTCTCTCTCTCTCTCTCTCTCCTTTGTTTACTTAGAGCATGTACAATGCAGGCGTTTAGAGAGATGCTTAGTAATGAAAAACTGATTTTTTTTTGCCACATAGGATAGATAAGGTGCTTATTTTGAAGCATCGATGCTTAAATAAGCACCGGTACTTAGCAGGTGGTTATGTGTATAACTATCTCTAATTAATAGATAATGTAGCATCTAAGCACCTATAGAAGAGATGCTTGCATTGGAGGAAATAACTTTTGCATAAGTACTTAATGATGTGGCTATATTCTCTCTCTTTAAGCATTCATATATAAGCATCTTGCATTGTACATGCTCTTAGGGCATGTACTACGCTTAGACGGCACCGTCTGTATAACGCCAGCGCAGGAGAATAATCCGACGTGGAACAACGCGACCGTCGAGAGGAGACGAATCCGTCATCTCGCGAGGCGACGGCACGCGCTCGTGCTCCCAGGCGAAACCGGCGGAGTGCTCTCGCGTTGTACGTGCCGTCGCCTCCTCCCGACGCGAAGCGGATCCAGATGCGGGCGCGCGAAAATGGCAGCTCCCTCCTTCCAAGCGTGCCAAATCTAGATGCAGAATCGGAAGAGCCAGGGCGCGGCGGCGGCGCAGGAGAGGAAGGCCATGGCGTCGGCAGGAGAGGAAGGCCGTGGCGTTGGCAGCGTCTTCACCGGCGCCCCCACCTCCCTCGGCTGCTTTCCAAATCCACACCCGTACTACACTCAAGGCGCTGCTGGTAGCCCGATGAATCCATGGACGCATCCTCAATCTACGGATCCTCCAACCTGGTATGCAATCAGAAAACCTTCCCAATCTTTTAGACCTTTGAACAATTTAGTACTCTTTAGTCCGATGAACTATGTTGTTACTATGGTTATACACACACCCTAGTTCCAATAAAAAAATCACCAGCACTTGACACAGAAATTAGCACGGGCAAACTCATGATCTAGTCAGATTGAAGGGCAGACTAATTCATATAGAGACATTTACTCTTTAGCAACACTGTTTAGTTTCTAGACAGGGATCATATGAAGATCATTGTAAGCTTTGCAGCATGAGTATTTTTGAATAGTATGGTTGTTTTATTGAAGCTTCAGGCAGTTTATTTCCCTCTTAACACACACACAAAATCAGTCACACACAGAGAGAGAATAGTAGTAGAGAGAGATACACTGACACACAAAAAACAAACTAAAATTTCTGGTTAATTATACTGTTACATATTTGGACATGACTAAATATGTAAACACAAACTAAATTAGTATATAAAAAGAATGATGTGTCTGCAAACCTTTTAGCTTTTAGTATTATCATGATTGCTTCTTCAGAAACAAAATATTTCAGAAGGTTCAGAAACACTCAGTTCAAGTCACTACATCATGTTGACAAATCACATAATTTTATACCTAGGTTGCAAGGAATATATACATAGGTTGCCATCTATATGGGAACACACAGTCTTCTGCTTATCTATATGACGAGATACCTATACAATGCATCTTCTTATTCAATAAGTTGACATCAGTCTTCTGCTCTTGAGAAGTTAATGCAAAACTGATCAATAGTGACCTTTGTCATAATAGTGTGTTTATGTGCAGCTTGCAGATAGCTTCATGTTGGGGTTATTTGCACACTTGGAATAGTAGCAATGTTACTGTAATTTGTAGGCCTAATTAAGCAGCTTGGTGACTGTATTGGGGAAGATGTGAACTCGTGAAGGATAATCTGCACCAGCAGTTAGGATAGCTAGTTGCACAGTTAAATAGGCAGGCAATTTATCAATCCTATCATTGTTATCATTGTATATTTCTTCATCATAATATATTTTTCCAATCAGGAAGCACTCCTGTCGATATACAGAAACATACCAAGAGACCTAAACCCATGGATACTTGCCATTTACTATCCTTCATATTCATCTTTTCCCGTATACTTCCTATAATATTAGGATTATCCGGCAAAGTTTCCCACTCATCAACTTCCAGCTTGTTCATACTATCGAGCATCTCCTTAAAAGGAGTATCTTCAAAGGCCTCCACAACCAATGGAGTCATATTCTTCTTGGTTTCCATGAATACTTGCTTAGTATAACCAGGCACACATGATTTATCTTTGAAAAAGATTTCAAGAAAATCTTCTGGAACCATATCACCGGAGAATATACTAGGATCGCATTTTATATAATTGTACCATATTGAGGTATAAAAACCTAATTTTACAAGTGCAAAGATATTATAACCTTTCAAATATGATTTATTTAGATGGATACACTCCCTGAGTCTTCCTGATAAACCAAACTCCCTGAGTCATAATATATCCAGTATTTAACAGATAGCAATATTAATGACTTAAAGTGAGCATTATTAGTTTTTCACCTTTAAAGGAGTCTTCGAATGGTGTCTTGTACTTGCAGATGTGAACAAAACAAAGCTTTCCATTTTATGTGATCAACAAGCAATTAGATCACCAGTCTGTTCTTGTGATTTACATCTATTAGATCAAGCAGTCCATTGATATGTGATTCTAATTATTCATCTACTTTTGCAGGGACAACAACACACATCCCCCTGGTGGATTTTTGAGTTTTTTCAACAACCAGTTGCAAATGTCACAAAATTTCCATTTAGTTGGTGGTCCTTCTCATTATGCACCTTTCAAGGCTCCAAGGCCTGTGGACATTGGAGGTTCTTCACCGCCACTCGTGACGACGCCCACTTCGCAGCCAGACCAAGTTCCCATTGATGTGGAGAGCGGGGATGAGGTCGGTAGGGCTGAGAAGCGAATTCTATGGACACAAGAAGAAGATGTTAGGCTGGTGAGTCTCGGTACAACAACATGGTTCAATAAACTTGCATCTCATTTTCGATATGATAATATTTTTCTATACAATTGCAGATGAGCTCTTGGTTGGAAATTTCAACGGACTCAGCTGCTGGAGCCGATAGGAAGAACGATCAGTACTGGGGTGATGTTGCTAAGACATACAACATGACAACCCCAGCACATAGGAGAAGGAATCCCAAGCAAGCTAAGGACCGGTGGCACAAAATTAATAAGTGGACTGACCTTTTCCAATGTGCTTGGGTGAAGGCTCGTAGAATATATACTAGTGGTTATTCAGATCAGCAGTGGATTGATATGGCCCACAAGTTCTATGTGGAAGACAATAAAGAGCTGAAGCTAGGACATTTTGTGTTAATGGATGTTTGGTATGCTTGCCGAGACCAGCCAAAGTGGGTAATATACAATGATGAGCTCAAGAAAGCACGTAAAAGGAAGGCGTCAGGGCAAAAAGACGTAATGGAAGACATAGAGCCTAGAGATCCTGATGAATGCCCATGACCAATGGGGTAAAAGAAAGCAAAGAAAGCTGCATTTGAAGCTAAAAAGGAAGGCAAGTCGAAGGAAACTGCGATAGATGTGGAAAATCTGGATAAATTCAGCAAAATTCAAACTGAAGCTCACACAAATCGCTTAAAGGTGCTGGAGGTACAACAAAAATTATCAACTGAGAAGCTTGAAGCATCAAGACTTGCCCATCTTGCAGCAATGGAGAATAAAGAAGCTAAGAAGCTAGAAATGGAAGCAAAGATGATGGAGACACACAACTGTCTCCTCTCACGAGACACAGGAGGGTTCTCTGCTGAAGAAAAAGATGAGCATGTTGCTGCACTGAAGTGTTTGAGGAAGCGGTTGTTTCCTAACTGAATCATGTTGAGGTATGGTTTCCTAACTGAAGTTTCTTTTTGCCAATGACAATAGAAAATTTGCACTAGCTAATGAATGAATGGGTCATTTGATGAGAGAATTTCAGTGGGAGAGAAGACTTGATAATGAAGATTGGATGCTGTTTTTGCAAGATTGGATGATGTTTTTGGTCATAGAGAAGGGAATGATTTAGTCTTCTGCAGATTAAAGACCTTTGCCCACTTTTGTAAGAGGTTGAAGATTGAAGATGGTTTGGGCTTCTTGTTTATGTGACTTTCCAGTTGTGGACTTGTGGTTTCATACTATATTAATATATCATTTATATTGATGGTTCTAAAAAATATTGTACTTATGTTCATCTTATTTATGCTTGATCTGTTTTGTATCAAGAAGCAACACAATGGTATACAGGAATCATATTTATGCTTGATCATGGCTGTATACATGCATTAAACAGTTTGCAGACAGTCAAATAGACGACCCATTGTACAAGCTGTTTGTTCAGTTGTCTGTGTGTGAAGTGGAAAGAACTTGCAGACAGCAACCCGTCTGTGGGTTGTACATGCCCTTATGCGTGGGAATCTTTGCCACGATATAAATAGCGACCAGGAGAGGAGATCCTTTGCCACGTTGGCAAGCCAGGGTGGATGTGAAACGGTGAAAGTGAGCCAACGTGACACTATGGGTGGGCCTCAATTGTCAGCCCAGCGAGATGTCCTAAATGCGAGGTTCTGTGAAACATTACGAACGTAAAACCGGATGTTATCTGCCACCACTACTACAGAAAGGCTAATAGTAGACGGCAAATCACAGACGGTTTTGTGAAACCGTCTGTAATGTAAACTATTACAGACGGTTTTAATTTGAAGGCCGTCTGTGGTATTTGTGGCGGAAAAAGGAGTATCACGCAGCGGTTCTCTATCGCTGAACCGCCTGCGATAATCTGGATTATCACGACGGTTTTTATTAAAACCGCTCGTGTTGTGTCGACTATCACAGCGGTTGTTGTTAAGAACCGCTCGGGAATGTTCATGACGGTTTTTCACAAGAACCGGCCGTGATATCCCTTTGTCTGTCATAATCTAGATCGAGGTTAATATATAAGTACACATTGCTTCTAATAACTTAACTACGTAACTATCGAGACAAGAGGTCACAAATTAAAGGCAAATTTATTAATTTCAATTAGAGGCAAATTTATTACAAAAGTCGCACAGGTAAAGAGTTTCCCAGATTGTATTCTTTTGGGCTTCGTAAGCTTCTTCTTCAACTTGGGGACTTGGAGGATCAACCGCTAAATTCTCGAACGCCGTTAAGATTGCCCTTGTCCTCAGCACTTCCTCGTGCAGCCTGGGCAAATGATCAGCAGCATCCATAATGTCGTACAGGATAGCATGAAAAGATTCCTCAGAATCTGCCGTTTCTGCTTGATCGGCAAGGCTATCCATCAGTCTCTGCAATGCGTGTAGAGCTTCTTCCGCATTGCGCACATTGTGGAGAAGAACCAGGGTGAGGGCTGTTTCCCTTTCTTGAGCGGCAGCGAGACGCCTCCGTCGACGGCGGAGGATCAGGTCAAGCTGACGGATGCAAGAAAGTCGGGGAAGGAGAGCGGGCGGGTGGAGAAGCTGCTCCAGATGCAAATTGCTGGCCGCCTGTGTAAGGTTCCGGCCGAACAATTCGTGATGAACAGATGAGAGGAAGGAGATGATCACAAGAACAGTAGTAGAAGCCATGTTGTATTGTATATTGTATTGTACGTACGTAGAAGAGACCTGGATTAGGAGCGCATATTTAACCTTTAGCACAAACGGTTCGTATACCCAAACATTAATGATATAGACGCTTCGTATAATGATCGAGAGACGTTAATTAGACGATCAAAACACGGCGCTCGCATCAAACACGCGCGAAGCGTTCTGGTATGAAGCTTATCACGCACGGTTTTTATAAAAATCGCCTGCGTGATAATGACTACGGCATTTATTGCGCCGCTCGACCGCATCGTCTTCATTTCGATCCAGATCTAGCCATCGCCGCGCACTTTTTCACTCGGGAGGAAGCTAGAGCGATTTCGGCCGATTAATTTGGTGGGAAGAGGCGAGATTGAGCTTTGAATTAAGATTCAGACTTTCCGGTTGTTTGTAGATATGGTTAGTAATGAAATTTATTTATTTTTAATTGCATTACAATTTAGGTGTAAGTAATCCATGAGTGGTTATTGAAGATGGTTAATTAATTTGCAAAATTGTTGGTTATATAATAGCTATTGTGTTTGTAATATGAATTGAGCTAGGAAATTAAGTCTCAATATAATAAATGTGGCCGGTATATATGTAGTTATAATTAGTTATTCTAGATTTTAATACTAAGTTGTTATATATGTACGTAACGTAGGACCGGTTGGATGTATGCCATGAGCCGTGTGAGTGAAGAGTACATTAATGGCGTTTCGCTTTTATAAGAGCCGCCGAGGAGGATATGTTGAATAAGGGGTGGAATATATGTGCTGTCCATGCACCGATCGAGAATTTGAAGATGTTTAAGAACCGAGGCAAATTGAAGCGCACTTGATTCGGAGGGGTTTCAAAAAGGATTATACGTACGCATTGATCATGATGAAGGGCTAATTTTTAAAGGAAATAAGCAAGTACAATAAGAATGTATATGTGAAAATGTGTGACAATTTTGAGATGTATATGTGAAAATATGTGATGTAGTCAATTTTGAGATGTATATGTGAAATGTGTGATGTGTTTTGATGTAGTCAATTTTGAGATGTATATGAGATGTATATGTGAAATGTGTGATGTAGTCAATTTTGAGATGTATATGTGAAAATGTGTGATGTAGTCAATTTTGAGATGTATATGTGAAAATGTGTGATGTAGTCAATTTTGAGATGTATATGTGAAAATGTGTGATGTATTTGAGAATGACAAAATGTATCAAGAAATACACTGTGTGAATGCAGCTGGTTGGTGTTGTATATGAATGCAGCTGTTTGGTAGTTGATATGAATGCATTTGTAGTTATTGGTGGTCTTAATTGCAACAATAATGGCAAAGGCTTATCACAGACGGTTCTAAATTTAGAACCGTCTGTGATAACATATCACAGACGGTTCTAAGTTTAGAACCGTTTGTGATAGTAAACTATCACAGACGGTTTTTAACTCAAAAACGTCTGTGATATGTTATCACAGACGGTTCTAAGTTTAGAACATCTTCCTACATATACCCTCTCGCTAGGGTTTTCCGTGTGCGCTGCAGTGATTCGATTAGATCTAAATCCCGAGCCCGTCGTCGCCGCCGCCTCCCCGAGCCCTCGCCGGCTGCCTCCCCCAGCCCTCGTCGGTCGCCTCCCCGGACGAAGACGCCGCCGCAGCCTCCTCCTCCTCCGCCGCCGCCTCCCGAGCCCGCCGCCTCCTCCTCCTCCGCCGCCGCCTCCTCCTGCGTCACCGCCTCCTCCTCCTCCGTCGCCTCCCGAGCCCGCCGCCTCCTCCTCCTCCTCCGCCGCCGCCTCCTCCTCCTCCTCCTCCTCCGTCCGCCACCGCCTCCTCCTCCTGCGTCCCTAAGGTCACCAAAACCGTAAGGTCATCAAATCCTCCCGAGCTTCATGCTTCTTGTTAGTGTTTAGGTTGATGCTTGATGCTTCATACTGTTATGGTTAGTTGCTTAGTACATATTTAGGTTGATGCTTCATGCTTCTTGTTAGTGTTTAGGTTGATGCTTGATGCTTCATACTTGTTATGGTTAGTTGCTTAGTACATATTTAGGGTTGATGCTTCATGCTTCTCGTTAGTGTTTAGGTTGATGCTTGATGCTTGGTACATATTACATTGGTACATTGTTTATCGCAGTAGCTTAATTAGTTTGCTATTTGGTACATATTACATTGTTACATTGTTTATCGCAGTAGCTTAATTAGTTTGCTATTTGGTACATACTACATTGGTACATTGTTTATCTGCAGCTTGCTTAGTTTACATTGGTACATATTACATTGCTTGTTGTGTTAGTATATAGTATATAGTACATAGTATATAGTTTGAAATCATTTGGGTCCCCCTTCCCTCTACTCCTCTCCTCCCTTCTCCCCCTTCCCTCTACTCCTCTCCTGATCTCTTCCTAACATTGAGCATCATGTATCACTTTTCTTGCTTCCTCATCTTATCATGTGCAACCCTACAATTTGAGAGCACAAATTAACCAATCAAGGAAGAGTATATGATCAAAGGGCATGAAGCAAGTAACACATTGTAGTGTATCCGGATAAAGAAATCTTGCGATTATTGCAAAAGATACATTGACCATTTGGGTGGAAAGAAATACATTGTGTCGTCAGGCTCATGACTGCCAATTTGAAGCATAGCGTAGCATCCGAGGCACATAGTATATAGCCACGCTTGGTCGCCATTGATACCATCATCGAGAATGCATCCTTCGTCGAGGACTATATTACAAAAGCACTGCTGGCTCACCAAGATAAGGAATTTGTTCTTATGCCATACAATGAGAATTTCCATTGGATTTTAATTGTAATTATACCAAAATGGAACAAGGCTATATACCTTGATTCTCTAAGTAAGAACAAATCCAAGTACACAGCTATCGCCCGAATACTCGATAGGTACGTACATTGTACATTGTACTCTTTCTTTCCTTCCGAATAACTAATCTAACTTTTTTGAATAACGAAGGTCGTTCGCCACATACGTTCAACAAACACGTGACTCGACGACAGGGGCCAAGGCCTTGAAACATGATCGCAAGTTTCGGGTATTCGCTAGATACACATTAATTAATCATATACAACACATAGTAGTAATGCCACTTGATTTAACACATTATATTTTTTGCAGTGCCACCAGCAGGAGTCGGGCAACACGTGTGGATACTACGTGTGCCACCATATGAGACTACTCCTCGATTCCACCAAGATCACTAATTCTAAGGTTTGTCAATCTTCCCACATTTATTTCATACATGTCAATTTTATATATGCGCGCGTTGATATTCCTATCGACAGGCTGCGTCCATCTCTACATCTGCATTGACACAGCCGGATTTTGCAAAAATTCGAGGAGAGCTCATTTGGTTTTTGTGGTCAAAAGTCGTAAGATCAGATGGAGAGTTCCACTGCCCAGAATGATTTTTTATTGTAATTCTAAGTGCAAATACAGTGTAGATCTTTTACAATTGTGTATTTGTTAATGTATATTTTATTTCAACTCAATGAATTGATTTGCGAAATGGATGCTTTATGTTTGTGAAATGAAGTGCGTTGTCAATTGGGTGTTTTATGTCTGTGAAATGAATTGAGATGTGAAATGTATCTGAAATGAAATGAGATGTGTGAATTGTATATGTTTATGTCTGTGATTATCTGCTTGTTTCAGAGGGCATGGATAGCATTTCCTGAGGCTAGCTATAAACAGAAATAGATTCTGGGGAGAGTATCACGAGACGGTTTTCATTAAAAACCGTCAGGATTATGCGATATCACGACGGTTTTCATTAAAAACCGTCAGGATTATCGATATCACGACGGTTTTGTACTAAAACCGTCGTGATATCGATAATCACGACGGTTTTTAATGAAAACCGTCGTGATATCGCATAATCACTGACGGTTCAAAACCGCTCTGTGATAACTTGGATTATCATCGACCCATAATTTGGGCGGTTGAAAAACCGCCGTGATGACGTTACAACCGCTCGTAATGTGGATTTCTGTAGTAGTCACGGGCCAACATACTCGTGGTTTTTCACGACTATAAATAAAAGGGTACTACTACCGTATGTTATACCGTGGGAATTGATTCCGACGATATAGCCCTTACTCCAACTACCCTCCTCACCTCGCTACCTCCCTCCTTCGCCGCCATTAGCGCACCGGTCATAGCTCCATGTACCTCCTCCGTCACCCTCGCCCCTTCTGACGATATAGCTCCTGCTCCGACTACTCTCCCCTTCTCACCTCCGCAACCTTCCTCCTTCTCCGTCGTCATCGTAGCCCCACCCCTACCCCCACCTCCCCCTGCGGCCAGTAGTAAGCTTGCCACCTCGCCACGCGCTAGCTCCTCTACCCCCACCAGCCACATCATCATCAACCTAAAATTTTCTCGACCCTCACCTTATCGAACTGCCCTTCGACACCACCCACCATCCTCTAAGGCCCCACATCACCCACCAGGCCACCACCTTCCCGGCCTCTCTCTACAACTGGGGCATAGTGAACCCATCGAAAAAGTGGTGGTGGTGCCCCCTCTCGATGCTTGAGATTAAGAGAGTTGGATCGCCAAGCTTGTGGGAGAGAGGAGAGAGATGGAGAAATGTGAGGATAGAGCTGTAAGAGACAGAGCTATACTGTCAAATCACAAGAAAACGGTTTTCCGTAGTTTACTCGTTAAAGTAATATACACCTAACATCTCAACGCTGGACTGAAATTTAATACCAGAACAAAGAACGCCAGTGACGTACATATATGCTTAGTGTTATTATCATTCAGCGCATCACGCATGCATACATATGCATGCATTCGATCCATCGATGCGACCCTTATTCATGAACCACAAAGCGACATTTACATCGATCATCCACATATAGGCTTTGCTGGGCTTCACTTCAGTACTTGGGCACTTGATCACCATCGATAAGCCAGTGGCACCGCGTGTCGCCGGAGTCGGTCTGCAGGTCGCACTCCGCAGCCGTCATGAGTGTGGCGGCGAAGCCCCTCTGCTCCTCCCTCGTGCAGCCGCGCAGGTCCCCGAGGCGGCCCTCGATCACGCCCCCATCCGCCGTGCGCACACCGTCCATGAGGATGCGCAGCGCCTCGCACCGGCAGCGCTCCGGGACGGCCGCCAGCTCCCGGCAGCACCGCTCCTTCACCAGCGCGGGGAGGCCGGGCCCGCGGTGGCAGGTACGGCTGATCACGTAGGTGCGGCAGGTGGAGAGCGGGTTGTGCGGGAACGCCAGTCCTGGATGGCAGTACTGATCCTCGACGCTTGCGGCCGCGGCGGCGAGGACGGAGAGCAGGACGGCAGCCGAGAGGAGGACATGGTTGGACCCCATTCTTGATCGTTGGTCTAATTTCTTAGCCTAATGGAGGAGTGTATGGTCGGCAGCCAGGCTACATGTACAGGAGTATACATAGCGATAGGAAAGATCGATAGAGTAAAGCGGAGAAGTGATGTGCTTGCTTTTGGCTTTGTGAAATGCTATGCCTGCAGGTTAATGGAGTCTTATGGAACTGAATTTTGGAGTATAGATAGATACATCATGCATTTGGAGGCTTGTGCAACAGAATTTAATTGGAGTGATCATGGAAGCTGGGCTCCTTTGTGGGTTGGAGTGTACTTTTCATGATCAGCTTGTTTCCTAGCTAGGGAAAAACTCGTGATCCACTACGTTTATTTACTTAGCTTTCTACACATTTACGAAACCGAAATTTGGATTTCGGAGGACACAGAGCTTTGTTCGATTAGGTTTGCTTGGACGCAAATAGCTTTGTTGGAAGAGAAATCTAGAATCGCTGGGGTTTAACTTCTTCATCATGGTACTTCTTACATATACCTAGGTGTGTTTTTTTCTTCTTCTAGAAAATAGAGGCTAAAGGGTGGTTTTTGTGTAACGTCCCAAAATCCCTAAAATGTATTTAATTAAATTCAAAATCATTATTTCTGCTTTTCCTTGTATTTTCAAAATTTTCTGCAATAAAGTAGATATTTTTCTTAATTTTCCAGTAGCTAAAAATGAATGTTTGTAATTAATTAAAACCTGACCAAGACATTCTGATAATTTATTTGAGTTCTAATTAACCAAAGAGCATCCCAAAAATTTTCATAATTTTTCAGACTTGGTTTGCTAATTTCAAAATATTGAAACTTGTTTTCTGAAATAAAATCAATAAGGAAAAGGAATTAGAATTCAACTCTTGTTCTTAGGCCGCATCTGCTACTATTGGCCCAGCCCAATTCTATTTTGTCCCAGTTCCAGCCCGCTCGCCATCCTTCAGTCGAGCCACCTCCCTCCTCTCCAATTTCCGCTTCCTCTACATCATTTGCGTATTTCCATGTGTGTGCCTTATTTCTTGTCACCCTCCCAAAATCTCTAACAGCTCAAGCCCACATGACTGTACTTGTCTTCCACCTCTCCAGCACGTAGCAACAGCATGGCCACACTTGGAGTCACTCTGCTCACACGTCGTTGCTCTCCGCCGCTACCCAGTGGACATGGAGGTCGCGCCATGGTCGTCGCCATCCACCACCCTCGAGGGCCAATAGCCGTGCGGGTAGAAGCCGAGCTATGTCGTCACCATCATTGCCATGTTTTGACTGTGTTGCATGTATCCACTACCTTCCCACCCAAGCCAAGCTCACGCCAACCATTAAAGTGATCTTTGTCGCCTCCAACTTGTTTGTGCAGCGGAGACACGTGCGACGTGATAACTCACCGCTATAGTCCCTTCCTCTTTCTTTTTCTCATGCAATTTCTTGGGTATAAAAGCCACCCTTCCATGCCTCGTCCTTTCCAGCACACCCCTTGCCTTCCTCTCCAAGAACCAAGGGCTCTTATCCCTTGGCTTGCCAGAACACGAGACGTTCGGTTGGGCATTGGCCAACCGCCGTCATGCCTGCAGCCATTCTGGTTAGCTTCCTTGCTCAACATGAGCATTAATCTTCATCTAAAGCTTCACCGAATCCATTCCCGCACTTAATTCCACAGTTGGAACCATGTGGATTTGGGACGTCATTGTCTTTTCATCTTTGGCGGATGCACCTATTCTACGCCACCGCGTCATCCCTATTTTGCTGAGCTTTTCCACCTTCTTTCATATCAATTTGAATTCCACCATCCACTTATGCAAACCCCTCAGCCTATTGCATGTTGCTGTAGTTGATTCTCAGGGTTGAGCTGTCACTTTCATTTTTGGCAACTGTCGCCATTTTTGCTCTCCCTTGTAGTTCGTAGAGCCCCTATTCAAGTCGTCCCATTTGCATCATCTCCGGTTAGCAAGGAGTCTAATACACACCTTCTGGTAGCCTTCCCTTCACTATATCTTGCCACCATCGTGAAGCCTGTCACCGCCATCCCTGTTCAGTACCGTCCAACTGCCTCTATCCTCCTCTGACATCGTTGTCATCACCGCAGTAATTAGGGTAAGTTGATGATGTCGACCACTTTTTGCCCTGGCTCGAGAGAGTTGTTTTCACCATTGTTACCATCACTATCCATAGCAGCACTACGGAACTCATCTTCACTGCCGCTCTAGTGACCATTGGTCCCTAAGCCGCATTGTTTTGCATCGCAACCACTCCTAGAGATCTTTTTCCCTGTCACAACTTATGCCTCCTTTACTCTCTCGCTTGTTTCACTATTGTAATGTCCCGGAAGAGTTTTGGCGAATAATCAATTAATCGGGGAGAAGGACCTTAAAGGGAAAAGTAAAATATCAGTTTTAGGGGGGAATTTCTGAATTTTTATTGCAACCTGGGCCTGGGCTTTGGCCTGTGGATTTCGCCTAAGGGGGGCGCCACCTCCCTCTAACCCTAGCCGCCACCCCCTCTCCCCTTGTGCCGCCCCCTCTGTGGTGCGCCCCCTCCCCTCTGCCTCGCGCCGTCCAGCAGCGACTCCTCCTCCCCTCTCCTCCATTGCCGGTGATCAAGACCTCCAATTGTTGCCGAATGATCGGGGGAAAGGATTAAGGCGCAGCTAGGCGATTGGGTTCGGAGGAAGGGAAGAAGAAGAAGGGGAAAGAGGAAAAGAAGGAGAGGAGGAATTCGTGGAGTGTACGTGGTATTTCTACAGCGATTCGCCAAGGGTAATCCCTGTTCTTCCCCTAATAGACGTATATTCTATTGCGTAATCAATGTCGGTATTCTGGACTGCTAGAACAGATCGGGTTAGTCGGCTGTTTTGGGGAAGATTCGTGGGGATTTAGGTCTGGACTTTGCCTAGAGAGTTGTAGAGGATGTCATTATCTTTCCATGAAGTGCTAGAACGCGTCATTTGGATCTCTGTAGCAGAAGTTATGATTTTATTAGCGGAACTGTTCTGCAGATCGGTGGGTTTTCCGTCAGGTTTTGGGAGATCAAGTTTTGCGATTAGAAATTGGGAGAATTAGAGAACCTCAGTATAATTAAAGTTGTAGGTAATTGTCTTATCTTTCCAGGAAGTCCAAGAAATCGTGATTCGAATACTCGTACAGAAAGTTATGGTATTTTTAGTGCTCGGTCCAGAGAGCCTGACGAGAATTTGACGTTTTAAGAAAACCAGTTGGTGCGGGTAGAATATGGCCGAATCAGAAAGGCTCACCAACTAGGTTTAGTTAGATAATTTAATTATCTTTCCAGAAAGTCTGAGAACGCCCCATTCGAACTTCTGTACCAATAGATATGAATTTTTGAAGTTGGCTGTCCGTGGAGGGGGACAGGATGCCGAAAGGATTTGGGGTTTTGGTTCAAGCTAAACACGTTGGGTTAGTTTGGGGGTGTTTTTATTTAATCTAAAAACTTGCTGCTATTGTCTTAGCAATCATTATAATTATTATTCAGGAGGAGGAAGGATTCCAGCAGCCGCGCCTTCTGATCATTCCCCATTTTCTCGTGGTTAAGACAAGTATAATGATGGTTTAAATTTTATAGTGTGGATTGTTGATGATTGTTGCTATGAAGATGGTTGTTCCATGCTTTGAGAATATGTGATCTTGATCATGATAATGATATGTTGATATTGTTTATGGTAGATTGCAATTGAAAGAGTTCCTGAGAATTTATGATGCATAGTTGTTGTGAATGCAAGTTTTATTTGTTGAGACATTCACATTTGTGCATCATGCTGATTTATTGAAGTCTTGGTCACGAGATGACCAAGCGCGAGGTCCCCGACATGTTGTTGTCATGACGGGCTAAAGGTCCCCATACTTGTGGAGTATGGGCACTGGTCCCTGTACTGGAGGGTACAGGCATGGGTGTGCATTGACGGATGCACACTCCGCATTACCGGTAAAATGCGCAAGAGAAGAGATAAAGAGATTTTTGATCATATTGCATAGCATGTTTATTCATATGATTGATGGATGAATTTGTGAAGTGATGTTCACTTTTATCCTTGCTGCCACTATTTATATTTGCTGAGTCTTTGAACTCACTCTTGTTGTTGTTTGTTGTTGTGGTTGTTGTTTGTTTTTAGGTACCTACATGAGATCGGCATGCATGGGAATAAAGAGGGATTAGTTTTGATGCACATGCACGGTCTATTCACCATGGAAGGAAGAAAGAACATTAAACATTATTTGCTGAATAATTTAAGTGGTATTTGATTATTGTCTATCAGGTTCAATGTGTAATAAAGAATAGAACTTATTTGCTTTGATTCCGTTCTTTATCTAAGTAGTATGGTTATGAGTGCGATGGTGATCATAACCCAGTTTTGCTTATAAATGAACTTATTGCTTATTGGTATTCATATCAGTTGATTATGCTTGTTGAAACTTTTGATTTACTCAATAAACAAAGGAAGTTCTGCCGAAATTTTGTAAGATGAATATTAGTTTCCTTATTATGTTATTAGTTTGGTAGCATTCCAGGTCATTGATTGGCTGGGGTGTTACAACTATGGCCCTGCTTTGTGCCATTGCCAAACCTCATCATTGGTGACCTACAAGGCCTCTCCTCCGAAGCTGTCACCATGCTTCCCTCTTTCCATTTCTCTGGTCATCATCGCCTCCCCACGTCCACCTTGCCATCGGCGAGCTCGCCAGTAGGCAGCCTAATGGTACAACTACCAGTCAATGACATGTGGATCACACATGTATGTTTTTATAATTAAAACCGATTTATTAAAATGTGTCAATGCAATGTAGTCTTGGCACCTTTAAATCATTTTTTAAAAAATTGAACATTATGAGGATGCTTTTAGTTTAGCTGGAATACACTTTCCCCTAGGTTAACAGATTTTAGAAAATATGCCTTTGACTTCATCCCCCCATAGCACAGTACCTTCTCTCCTTTTCTAGGATTTTCTCTCCTGGCAAAACTTCGAATGCTCATAACTTTTGTGTATGAACTCAAAATTGAGTGAAACTTGTTTATAATTTTTTTTCTAAAATCATGAAAATTCATAGTCTACAAAAATAGTTAGATGTTCTCTCTGTTTAAATTTATTTGGTATTCATTTGTGTTATTTGGCATTATACGATAGATACCAATGTATTGAAAATGCTTTGAGATTGAGCCAAAGAGAGAAACAAGTGTTCAATAGTAAGGCAAGCACCCCTTTTAACCATGTTGATCCTATATTTCATTGTTATGTATATTGTATTTCAAAATTATTGTGCATGCACTAATTTCAGGGAAAATCGCTTTATTGGTAAGGTTGGTAGTTATATCCAATTGTTGCATTGACCCTACCTTGATAAATTGATACCTCACTATTGTCACTATAGTATTGTTATCTACTACTTGTATATTTAGTTGTTGAATTTATAGATGAAGTGAATAGTTGATGTTTAGCTATGCTTGTATCGATACTTATGCTAGGTTGGAAATTGGTCAAACTATTCAAAAATGGAAAACACTTATAAGTTAGTCCAGAGATGGTACCTATGTTATTTTGGTTAATAAATAAAACTAAAAACATGCTTTAGACTTGAGCAAGTGGTGTAGAGACCGGTGTAATTGCACGAGACCTTGGTTGTGATTGTCTCGCCTGGGTCATTAAGGACCGATCTATTGTGCCATAGTCCCACATATTCTTGTACAACCACGCGTGCCTCCATAGGGAGGCCCTAGAATAATAAGTTGACGTGTTCTAGTAACCCAATTGCAGGTGATAGATTCTAGGTTATTTGGGCTAGTGTGAGCATGGAGGTTCAACCATGTTCGTAGGGGCCTTGCTAGTTGAAGTAAAGCTTACCAACACAATATATGAGCCTTAGGATGTTGGAAGGGGTACCTGACATCTTAGGAAGGTATCATAGCGTGATTATTGTTAGGACCAGTAATGTAAAATTTCGTCATGAAATCCCAAATTGGGTACCTATGGTATTGCGTGACATGTATAACATAGTGAGATGCTTATGTCATGTGGATAAATTTATACCATCTCTATAGATTGTAAATATATAGAATAGCCATGTTCCCAATTAAAGACATCACTTGCTTATATTCTACAATAAGTAGCTTTGTGTTTTGTAAAATTGTTCCGGGAATGTATGGATGGGGAGTCCATGCACGACTTGGTCAGCGAGGGGAAGTTACCGCTATTTTGTTTCTAGGGTAGCAAGCCTCTTGTAAAACTATGTTATTTATGCATGAATATTATTTACTTCTCTAATTTATCTGCTCTTACAACTTTCAGTTGCAATCTATTACTCTCTAATACAAATAAAAGCTTGTTTTGTGTAAATTAAACTAGAATATGTTGGACTCTTGAGGGCATTTTGGGAATTTTTCATTTGTATACAAAAAAAGAAGAGAGATGGGTCCCACCTGTCGGTGGGACGGATGAAGGGATAAGGCCACTGGCCTTCTCCTCACGAGTGCAGTTGGCTCAGGCGACGCTCGGCTGCCCATGTCTCTCGGTCGTCCAGGTCTCCCGGGATGACAGCGGCGTTGGACGTGCCTTTGGCTCGGCTACTTCAGCGCCAGCTATTCAGTTGCAGCCCACTAGTCTCCTTCCCAGTTCCCTTTAAAAGGTGGCCTTCCCCTTCTCTTTTGGATGACCAAAAGCAGTGAGTTCACTTCTTCCCCTCTGATCTCCGATCTCCCTCGACGGTTCTCCGATCTTGAGTCTTGAGAGCCGCTGGCCGGGTCCTTTCCCATCGCCGTTGGCTGAGTACCTCAAATTGTGATTCTATGGTTCTTCCTCATGCGGTTTCCTTGTGCTTTTTCCTTGGATCTGACCATGAGGAAAGGTTTGGGGATTTACCTCTAGAGGTTGATTCGGCTCAGTCTTGTGCCGAGTGTTTGAAGAAGATTCTATGACTTGTTCTTGGAGTTCATGGGTGCTCTCAACTGGAGGACTCATCGGTCTTGTGTGGCTTCCACCTGATCCTTGGCTTCTACCTCAGCTACTTGAGGTGGAAGTGTGGCATTGTATCTCTGATTGCCATCATCTCCTTGCTCGGCACAGCGGGGTGCTTGGTTTTCTAGGACAGAGCTACGTGCGTACCTTGCCTTGTTCAGTTTCTTCACGATGATTTCGAGTATCACCGCCATTGTGAGTATATGGGCTGTTGGTTCTTTACAATTTCGTGTTCTACTTCACATATCTCTGAGTCATCACTAGCTGGAAAATTGCAATGAATATTTTGTGGGCTGATTGCTCGGTGATGAAATGACATAACTGAAATTATATATGATCTTGTATATAGATTTGATCTTGAGCTGTAGGCTGAATTGCTATTTTTCACACCCTGATTATTGATATCTTTGTGTATTACTTGTTGTTCCTTGATCCTGTGCTGTGTGGTCCTCTGTTCGGCCACTATAGCTGATCAACAAGTTTTGCTATGTTGGCGTAATCAATTCTGTTCCTGTCCAGTGAATGTTAGATTGATTATTGTAATCGTATTTAATGTTCATCAAGTTATAATAATGATCTGGTAGTTTCGAATGTATAAGAGGACATATATAATTAAGATTGCATTTGTCGTGGCGGAGATGGCCAAGAATGGATCTTGCGCAACTAGCCTTCTAAGAGCAATTAATAACATTTAAATTGTTGATAACATGCTGAATTTGGTCATACATGTTATGCTTTTGTTGAGATCAGCATGCCAGTGTAATGTCTTAAATTGTTTACATGTGTATATGCTGATTACAGACTCTTACATGGTATATTTGTTGGGCGTATGTTTCAATGACTTAAAGAGTTCACACAATTATATGTTGATTAAGTCATTTATATGGATTTTATATCATGCTCGCATCTTTATCAAATATGCTAGAATTAAATATAAATACATACTTATACCGCAATATTTACAACAATCCAAAAATCCAAGTATTAAAGAAATGGTTTCATCATTCGATGTCGTTAAGCCGAAAGTGTTTGATGGTGTCAACTTTAAGTGTTGGTAGGCTAAAACGAAGTTATGGCTGATTGATCTCAAACTCTTTTGGGTCATTTTGAATCCTCTAATGTTCCCATTGGAAATTCCTGAAATGATGTGATAGGAGGATGCGAACAACTCGATCTTAGCTCGTTTATTAGCCATCTTATCCAACCGGCTGTTCGATGACTCTGGGACAAACTTGACGAGAAGTATTCCGAAAGGGGATAATGGGAATGAGTCATTTGTAACTGCTAATTACTTGAACTATAAGATGGTTGAGGGGCGGTCGGTGATGGAGCAGCTTCACAAACTACAACTCCATGTACGTGACTTAAGTCAGTACAACTGCATCCTGCCAGAGAAGTTCGAAGTTAATGTCATCCTGGCTGAGGTACTGCCCTCGTGGCATGACTTCATGACTGCTCACCAACATATAAAGGAGCTCTTGACACTCAATGAGTTGTCAGTAGCTATCAATGTCAAAGTGTGTGCCAGAGCCGGTGACGGCACAGGGAAGGCTCAAGTCTAAGCTTATCAAGTGGAGGTCAAGAGTGTTGGAGGCTCTGGGAAACCAAAGTTCAAGAATTAGCCCCAAGTCAAGCTCCAACCAAAGAAAATGAAGAAGAAAAAGGAGGATATTATCTGCTTTGTTTGCAGGGAGGCTGGTCATAAGGCCAACCATTGCCGCAATCGCAAGGGCAAGGGTCCTTCCCCTGGTCAGCATAAAGGCCACAAGGCTGAAGTAAATGTTGCACTGGCTAGCTCCAGTTCAGAAGAGTATGTACCTTAGGTCTTTATGGCAAGTCCATCAATTGATATAGGTGCTACTAGACATATATGTGCTAATCGATCTTGTTTCTCTTCATTTCAGAGTGAAGGTGGTGGATCCGTCCTAATGGGAAATGGAGTCGTTGTGATAGTATGAGGGAGTGGACAGGTTTGTCTGAAGCTCACCTCAGGCAAAACACTCATCCTCAAAGATGTACTGTACGTGCCTGCTATGACTCAAAATCTGTTGAGCGGGTCGATGATTTGTAGGCAAGGAATAAAGCTTATTTTTGAGTCCAATAAGGTTGTATTGACCAAGTTTGGTAATTTTGTAGGCAAAAGCTATGATAGCAAAGGCATGTTCTGCTTATCCATTTTTGATCTTAATAATATAAACATTTATAATATTTTCCATTGCAATAAAGTTCATGATATTTGGCATTCATATTTGTGTCATGTTAACTTCGAAGCCATTGTGCGGTTGAGCAAAATGAGTTTAATTCTAAGGTATAATTATGAGAAGGGTTTAAAGTGTGAAGTGTGTATGCAAGCAAAACATCCCCAAAAACCTTTTCATAGCGTTGAAGGGCAAAGCACCTCTCCACTTTAACTAATTCATTCTGATCTGTGTGAGATAAATAGAATATTAACTAAAGGTGGCAAAAGGTACTTTTTAACTCTCATAGATGATGCGACTAAGTATTGCTACATTTATTTGCTTAAGTCGAAAGATGAAGCACTTAAACACTTCAAAGTCTATAAAGCCGAAGTTGAAAATTAGCTAGAAAAGAAAATCAAACAGTTAAGGTTGGATCGAGGCAATGAATATGTATCACATGAATTCTCTCAATTTTGTGAAAAAGTGGAATAATTCATGAAATTACTGGACCATACTCACCCCAATCTAATGGAGTAGCCAAAAGAAAGAACCGAACTCTTTGTAATGCCTAAACTTGTGTGTGAGACACCAACAATTAAATTGAATGTATTAACTATTTTTGAACAGTGGTCCATAGCATTTCTTCTCAGTTATGTGTATGTGTGTATGATGTTCGATCTCATGTGGGACGGATGTCAGCCGTCGGATCACTTTGGGAGGGAAGAGAGTGGAGCATGCACCTATGGATGGGGTAGGGCCTAGCACCAAATCGGGCGAGAACAGTGGCTGACACGGCCGGCAACAGCAGTGGGACTTGGTTACGATGGTGATTCTGGGAGGTGACAAGAAGGGGCTTGAGGTGGTCGGATCTATGGTGGAGATGCCAAGATGGGAGGAGAGGGGCTCTAGATAGCTGGATCTGGGCTGAGGCGACGTTGGCAACCATTGAATCCAGGTGATGTGATGTCAGAGTGTTGGAAGACACATGTGGAAAGAATGAGAGACCATGTGGAGGTCACCTCATGGTTGTCATGAGTAATTGACTCTTGTTCTTGGAAGAGTGAGTTTGGTTTTTGAGGTTTGAGCTGCCTCTGCAAAGTCGTAAGCCTTGAGAATGGCTCTTTCGTTGGGTAGGCTTGAGACCTGTGGTAAAGGGGTTTACGACTTGGTAGTCGTAGTCGAGCTTACATCTTTATGTTCAGCAGAGTGTCAAGCTTTATCAAGTGGTTATAGATTGCCTTCGACCTCGGTGTGTTGTCTCTGTGAGGTCGCAAGTTCCTTCGGGTGGTCGCCAGAATGTTTACGACCATGCTGTGACTATTGAGTGGTCGGCAGACCAGTTTTGCCATGGTCGGAAGTCACCAGGAGGGCGTACGACCGATTTTAGCTGTGGTCGAAGGCCATCTGGCAAGTTTACGACCACTTGTTGGAAGTCGAAGGCCACCAGAAAGTTTACGGCCATCGTTGAGTAGGTTCTGTGCAGTCGTAGCATCTAGGAGAGGTCGGAATCCTTTTATCGACTTTGTTGTTCCTGGTCGGAACCTGGTAAACTTGTTGATCGAGTGGTCGGAAGGCTTTACGACCACGTTGGTCATGGTCAAAAGCTGTGCACACTGTTTATGACCACTCTGGGCGTGGACGAAGGTCACTCGAGAGGTTTACGACCACATTGGCCGTGGTTGGAGGTTGCCAAACAGCTTTACGACCACGTTAGCGCGAGAAAATTGAGGTCAAGGCTTTGACCGCTGCAATCGATAGTCGGCAGACCTCGACTACGACCACGTGGGAAGTCGGTGGACTTTGACCACGTTGTGAGTCGATCAAACATGGTCGGATCGCACTCGGACGAGGTCTGATGCGGTCGAACGTGATCGTAGCGCGTTTGGCTCAATCGGTTGCGGTCATATGTGGTCAGAATGGCTTGGGACTCGGTCAGTTGTGGTCTGAAAGGCTTCGACTACAGTGAAACAAGTCGTACATGATCGGAGAGGGCTTCGACCATGGTGAAAAGCGATGAACGTGGTCGGAAGGTCGTTCAATCACGCGATAAGCGGTCGTAGCTTCTGTTAACCGGTCGTATGGTCTCTAGAAGCGGTCGCAAGACCTGGGAATCAGTCGTAACGACTTGGGATAAAGTCGTAGGCTTTGAGCAAGCTCGGGTGGGCTCGAGTGCCTCTTATTGTGTCTAGACTTTGAGCGATAAAGTCGTAGCAATGTTGTGTGCGGTCGTAGGCTCGGTACGACTTGGTGATCTGCTTTACGACTCGGTAGTCGTAGCCGCTGTGTGGTAATCGTTGCAAGCTTGCGATGGTCGTAGCTTGTGCCTTGGCGGTCGTAGCAGCCTAAAGAGTGGTCGCAGGCTGCTGGCACTTCATGTGTTGTGCATTGGATTGGTCGTAGGGGGTTTACAACTAGGTGTTGCACTGGAAAACTTGTTGGTTGTACCGATCGATGGTTTGATTGTTTTGTGCGGTGCTATGTGATGGTTTGCTTATCTGTGATGGTTGCAGGACTTCAGAGCTATTTCATGGTGAGGCGTGGGAGGACCGGGACTAGGCACAGGAGGTGTTGAGGTCCAGACGGTCGGAGACGCCGAAGATGATCGAGGCTGGTGAAGTGGTTGCAAGCCGGGGAGACGAGGAACCGGAGCAGGAGCTGCCAGAGGTGGACACGACGGGCAATGGTGAGGTGAACCAGGACTAGGCTCAGGAAGGAGCTGAGGTCCAAACGGTCGGACGCCTAGTCTGTGGCGGTCGGATGCGGCAGATCTTGGAGACAAGTCTTGGTGAGGCTCGGAGTGGTCGGGACTAGACACGGTGGTGTCGGGGTCCGAACGACCGAGTGAGGCCGAAGAGGACTTGGTCTTGTGAGATGGTTGCAGGACCTTGGAGACAAGTCTTGGTGAGGCTCGGAGTGGTCGGGACTAGACATGGGAGATGTTGAGGTCCGAACGATCGGGTGAAGCCAAGAAGACTTGGGACTCAAGGTGGTTGCGTCGCGGACCGGGACTAGGCTCGAGGAGTCGGAGGTCCGATCGGTTGGAGGTAGGTTCGGTCGTGCGTGATCGGCAAGGAAACGGGAAGCTTCCGGAAGGTGCGTGAGGGCAATTTGGAGAATTGACTCAGCCCGCAAAGGAAGCGGTTTCTGTAAAAGCACCGAAATCTGTCGCTTACCGTCACCAGAACGGGTTGCCGCGTGTGCGCGGTGTGTAAAACCCGGTGTTAGGAGGGGGTTTACGGGTTAGCCCCAGTATGGACTAATGGATGGATCCATTAGGGTTAGTCTCGGGTGTGAGGCTATAAAAGGGAGAGGGGAGGCACGAGTGTGAGTGAGTTGGCCGGCTGGGCCTTGGAGGCAGCCGCCTCTCCCTCCCATGGGAGTCTGTGTGAGTGTGTTCTTGGGATTGTGTGAGAGAGAGAGGATGAGTGGAGAATCCATGTATGAATAATCGAGAAAGAGAGAAAGAGAGGAGGTGTGAGCTACTCTCTATGCTCTCCGGGCGTATCGGGACTCCTTGTACTCCTTGATGGTTGGAATGAAAACTCTGAGTTGTGTTCTTTGTTTATTGCTTGGATGTCTTGATTGCGATTTCTCTGTTTGCTCTCTTTTCTTGTTCTTGGTTTGAGGAAGCTTGGTCTTGATTTGCTCGAATGGGGAATTAGTCTCAAGACCATTTGGTCGCTTCACTCCTAAGAGCAAATGTTTGAATCAAAGAGTGTTTTGATTGCGCTTTCTCTTTCGGTCTTCTCTGGTTGAGATGGCTTTGTTTTGAGTTGTTTCGACTTGCTCAATCGAAGTGTCTTTAAGCCTTCTTAGCTTGGTTGTTCCCGAGAGCAAAGTCAGGTTGTGGAGTGTTCATCGAATGGTCGTGCGCCCCAAGTCCTCTGTTCTCTGTTCGACCATGTTGTTCTTCTTGGTTATAGTAGAGAGACTTCGACCGCTCTGTGATTTCTCAACTTGAGGTCGTTCCACTGCTGTGGTTGAAGTCGCCTGGTTATTTGACTCAAGACTTTCAAGTTATTCGTTTTTGAGTCTTGTCGGTCGTGCGTGCTTTCTCTGTTTTCGGTTGTTACTGTGCATTCTCTATTGTCGGTCTGATTTCCGGTTTTCAGTGGATCGTCTGTCTTGACCGAGTGACTCAATCGATCATGGTTTGGCGTTCAACCTTTCTGTCACAGACGGTCTATCTCTTGGTCAGATCGATCTCGATAGGACATTTCGATTGCTTTGTTTTGTAATCGGTCAGCGGCGGTTCTTGTTCTGGTGTCGATCTTGAGATCGGTTCTCCAGTGAACATTCGATCTTCGTCTTCATAGCTTTGTAGTTATTGGAGATGAAGATTGTGTGAATACTAGGGGGAAGTTTTAAGGCACCATTCACCCCCCTCTGGTTGCCAGTTCGGTCCTACAATTGGTATCAGAGCAAGGTTGGCTCTGGTTTTGATCTTAACCGATCTTGAGCCTGGCAACTAGTAGGGAATCTTATGATATTTTCTTTTGCATCTTGTTGGGGTGTTTTGCCAATGATGTCCTTTGCGACAAGAGGCTTGATTTCAGCTAGAGGGTGATTTTATTTGCAGGGAACCACAAGTGTGAATATTGTGGTACATTCTTTATCCTTTGTTGTTCAAGTGCCAGAGAGGAGAAAGTACTGGAGGACGAAACCAGTATTTGTAGGTGCTGGGACGTGGTCGTAAAAATTATGACCACGGTCTCAGTGGCCCCACCTGTGATTACATTTCGTTGACTTGGTGCTTTCCTTCTGTCCGGCTCTCGGTAGAACAACAGGCCTCGGTATATCCTATTCTACAACCTTGGCGCACTCGACTACGACTTCTGAACTGAGAACAAGAGCACATCTCTATCACTTGCATTTTCATCTCTAGCTTTTATTGTCTTTTTCTGAGATGATGAAAATTCTTTGAGGAGAGGAGTGCAATGATACGAGCACTGTTGAGACTTTGTCACCTCCCTCATTTAGGAGATGGATCTTTCTGGTAGTGAGCATATTTCTATCTTGATTAGCACTTATTCCATGTGTTTAGTTGCTTCTATTTTTGGCTAGTGCAATTCTTGTTGGATCTCTCGGTTGGTCCAAGGGACTTCTCTTTTTGAGCAATCATGGTGCTTTATCCATTTGGATCTTGTTTCGTAGTAGACGCTTGCACCATTGCTCATTTTTGTGAGAAGGATGGACCTCATTGGCTTTTTGGCTCTTTGGCATCGTGGACTTGTTTTATGTGTTTTTATTCTTTTTGTCCATGTGCTATCCCAAGGAGGAATTTCCGCCGTTGCTCAAATGATGGACCTCGTTCGCCCAAACGAGGAGCGCATCTACGGCGAGGAGAAGTTGTGAGTTTCTTTGATGCTTTTGTTGGTTCTCTTCTTGGTGCTTTCAAGTTAGGTATTCACCGCTTTTTCGATTATAGGACTCGTTTCACTTGTCGAGTTGTCCATTTGCGGTGTGCCTCAGGGATTGATCTTCTTGCTTGGACCATCCATTGCATCTTGTTATCTTGCATACTTCTTTTGTGAGTGTGTCAAGTCTTGGGTTCCCAAGTACATGACTACTGGCCCTTTGGGATCCAAGACTTGGGCGCCTGTTCTGTCTTTGTAGGTATCTAGACGCTTGTTGGAGAACATGGGATTGATTGGAGTTTTAGTCTTCTGCCTCATCATGTGACTAGAACATTTATTGGTTCTCCACTACATGGCCTCCAAAAGGCATATGCTTTCACAGTTGGCGTCTTCACCTACTTTGTGAGCTATTCTTTACCTTCATGCCTCTATATACATGTGTTAGTCTTAATTGGCATGATGTGCTTGTTCAGGTGCTCACTTATACCATACTGGCATGTTCTTCTCTCAATGCTTTCATGTCATGCCTTTATGAGTATGTTGCTTAAGTATCCATGTACCTTGCCATATTTGTTTAATGCTTAAGCTTTGACTTGACTTCATGAGCTGAGTAGTATGTACATATTAGAAGTCAAGTATCATCATGACCCTATGCTTTGTAGTATCTATCATGGTTCACATCTTGCTCCTTATGTTCATTCATCATTATTTATACATGTTAGCATACTTTTCATGATTCTGATTTGTCATGTTGTATGTCTACATGATGTATGCATATGTATGGACAGTATGAGCTTGAGTATATCTTGGATAGTTTCTCTGTGTCATGATGTTGTGTTTATTCATGCCTTTGTATCTTTTCTGGTATACATGTTTATATCTATGCTAGCATATGCTTCTGTGATCTTTCCTTGTCACTTGCTACGTGCATGGTTGTGACTCATTGAGATACATGTTTACCTTGATCTTACTCATTCCGGTTTTTGGCATGACATAAACTGTACAACATCTTGGTAGCATTAGTCTGTGCTTATGCGTAGATATCATGAGAACTTGGATAGGTCACAAGCTTCTTCTTGTATTGGGTGGCACTAGATTTTGTGTTCTAGGTGCTTTTGATGAGGGCTAGATAGAGCTTGTGGGGGGGTGTGTTCTCATGCATTAAAATTTGTAATGCTACTGTTGTTGTCTCTCGCCTCGATCGGGTTCCATGTTGCATATCACTTACCCCAGACTAGGACACCATGCGTCTCGTGTTTAAACCGTAGGTTGCAAATGTGAGAGGGAGACTGTACAGCATTTACGACCGCTCCTTGGTCTTTACGACTATGTCACAAAGAACTATGATCATGGTCCGACTATCGGTCAAACTCGCATACCACCACCGCCAAGACGCGACGACCACGGACTATGACCATGAGCCGAGCCCATACACGACCACGATCCGGACTCGACTTCGCCATGACTTGACTCGACTACGACCTCGCCTCAGACCCGATTTCGATCGCGACTTGGACTCGACTACGACCGATCCTCAGACGCGACCACTACCACGGACCAGACCAGAACGCGACTTCGATCACTCCACCACGGTCTGGACTCGGATACAACCACGACTCCGAACTCGACTACGATCATGACCAAGCTGGTTCACGATCGCGATCGTGACCGAAACCATCTTCGCCACAAAAATCTACCGAGCGATTGCGATAGAGGTTTGTTCTCCCTTGTGATCTTTCAGTGTTTTGCTTCCTCCACTTGGCTTTGCTTTGTTTATCTATTCTAGTGGGAGGAAGGGTCCGATTGGTTAGACAGGAACCGACTCTAGGTGATATTGTCTCGATCACACTTCTCGTCCAAATGGTTCTCTAGGATTATTTACTACCTAGTTTGGGTTTTGGTTCTCTAGGATTCTCTTCTACCTAGATTGAACTTTTTCTTGGCCACTAGAGTCTTGTGCATTGACATAGTGTGCTTTTGCCCCGTGGTATGAGGTTACAGACTAGAGACCATGTGGATAGGGTGTGTTTGGGAATCACCTCCTTGAGTTAGAACCCTCTCTTTCTGGATTTTGTGCCAAATTTCCTGGTTCTTCTCTTTTTGCCTTCTCTAGGGGGAGTTGGAGCCTCTCTGTCTGTTCGGGCTATTTTTCAGGGGGAGTTCATCTCATGTGCATTCTTTTGTCTCATAATGCATAAAATTCACTTGAATGCCTGTACAGTCTTTGGAGCCTTGTCTATTATCTTTATGTGACATGATATCATGCTTTATATCTTGCCATGTCTTGTGATAGCTTGATTTATCATGCCCTTCTATGTGCTGCTTAGCTCTTGCCATACTAGCTTAATTAAATGTGAACAACTTAAAGTAAAACATGTCTTGTTCAATCTTGTGACTAGTCTGGCTTTAGTGATCCTCTCTTGATTCAGGCCATGTCGAATAGGCTAAGTTGAGTCTTGAATCTGTTTTTGAGGTTTAGATTGAGCTAAGTTAGTTCATTAGTGATGCATGAGTTAAGTTTTAACTCTTTGTTCATGAACTAACTCAAGTAAATGCAAAAGATCTCTTTGTGCGAAAAACTGATCTCACCAATTCTTTCTCATGAGACACTTGCCATTGCACTAGGCATGAACTCAGGGGGAGTTTTGGATGACCTAGACTATCTTCTTAAGCTTATCGCTTGGAGTAGTCGCATAAGGCTTGAGGTCTAGCACATGATAACATAAAAATCTGGTTGGCAACTACCATGAATTTCAAAAGAAAATATGTCATTTGTGCTCAATTTTTCTTAAGCTACAACAAGAACCAAGTACTTGAACCAATGTCTCATTTTTGAACTTATAGCACTCTAAATTGACTCAACCATAGCTTCTTGGTTCCACTTAGAATATTGACATGGCTTGACTCACGTTTGGATACCTTCTTCTAGACTATAATCTTGAGTGACTTGACATGCTAATTAAACATTTAATTTAAAGATCATGACTTATTTGGCTTGAGCTTGGCAATACATGGTTTGTTATGATCTAGATAGCATTGTCACCTTTTATGGCTTGGTATAATTTTCTTTGAAGTCACTTTAGATAATCTTCATGGCTCCTCAGCTCCCATTGCCTTCATCAAATCAACATCGGCACTCCATTTCATTCATGCTCTATTTTTGTTCCTGCATCTTGATGATTCTATTGCCAAAAGGGGAGAAGGATAGAGAAAAGGCATTAAGGAGTGCAAAAGGCATTAAAATGGGAGAATGCATTAAGGGATAGGAGAAGGATAGAAAAAGGCACTAAGGGGGAGAATGCTTGTTCATCTTGTTATGACAATGGCCATGTGAGCAACAGCTTTTTGGACCATGAGCAAGATTGGACTTTTTGTGTGATTTGGAGCTTTTGTAGAAAATTTGACCTTTCTCTGTCTGCTCCATTTCACTCTGTGTCAACATGGTCATAAGTTCCTTCTTCACCTTTTTTAGACCATGTGTGGCTTTTGCATCTCCTTCCTTTTCTCTTCAAAACCAAACTCTTCTTCATGCTTTTTCTGTGTTTGTCAATATACTCATCAAGGGGGAGATTGAGAGACCATGTGGAGGTCACCTCATGGTTGTGATGAGTAATTGACTCTTGTTCTTGGAAGAGTGAGTTTGGTTTTTGAGGTTTGAACTGCCTCTGCAAAGTCGTAAGCCTTGAGAATGGCTCTTTCTGTTGGGTAGGCTTGAGACCCTGTGGTAAAAAGGGGTTTTACGACTTGGTAGTCGTAGTCGAGCTTACATCAGCAGAGTGTCAAGCTTTATCAAGTGGTTATAGATTGCCTTCGACCTCGGTGTGTTGTCTCTGTGAGGTCGCAAGTTCCTTCGGGTGGTCGCCAGAATGTTTACGACCATGCTGTGACTATTGAGTGGTCGGCAGACCAGTTTTGCCATGGTCGGAAGTCACCAGGAGGGCGTACGACCGATTTTAGCTGTGGTCGAAGGCCATCTGGCAAGTTTACGACCACTTGTTGGAAGTCGAAGGCCACCAGAAAGTTTACGGCCATCGTTGAGTAGGTTCTGTGCAGTCGTAGCATCTAGGAGAGGTCGGAATCCTTTTATCGACTTTGTTGTTCCTGGTCGGAACCTGGTAAACTTGTTGATCGAGTGGTCGGAAGGCTTTACGACCACGTTGGTCATGGTCAAAAGTTGTGCACACTGTTTATGACCACTCTGGGCGTGGACGAAGGTCACTCGAGAGGTTTACGACCACATTGGCCGTGGTTGGAGGTTGCCAAACAGCTTTACGACCACGTTAGCGCGAGAGGAAATTGGAGGTCAAGGCTTTGACCGTTGCAATCGATAGTCGGCAGACCTCGACTACGACCACGTGGGAAGTCGGTGGACTTTGACCACGCCAGAGTCGATCAAACATGGTCGGATCGCACTCGGACGAGGTCCGATGCGGTCGAACGTGATCGTAGCGCGTTTGGCTCAATCGGTTGCGGTCATATGTGGTCGAATGGCTTGGGACTCGGTCGCCAGGTCCAAAGGCTTCACTACGATGAAACAAGTCGTACATGATCGGAGAGGGCTTCACCATGGTGGCGATGAACGTGGTCGGAAGGTCGTTCAATCACGCGATAAGCGGTAGTAGCTTCTGTTAACCGGTCGTATGGTCTCTAGAAGCGGTCGCAAGACCTGGGAATCAGTCGTAACGACTTGGGATAAAGTCGTAGGCTTTGAGCAGGCTCGGGTGGGCTCGAGTGCCTCTTATTGTGTCTAGACTTTGAGCGATAAAGTCGTAGCAATGTTGTGTGCGGTCGTAGGCTCGGTACGACTTGGTGATCTGCTTTACGACTCGGTAGTCGTAGCCGCTGTGTGGTAATCGTTGCAAGCTTGCGATGGTCGTAGCTTGTGCCTTGGCGGTCGTAGCAGCCTAAAGAGTGGTCGCAGGCTGCTGGCACTTCATGTGTTGTGCATTGGATTGGTCGTAGGGGGTTTACAACTAGGTGTTGCACTGGAAAACTTGTTGGTTGTACCGATCGATGGTTTGATTGTTTTGTGCGGTGCTATGTGATGGTTTGCTTGTCTGTGATGGTTGCAGGACTTCAGAGCTATTTCATGGTGAGGCGTGGGAGGACCGAGGACTAGGCACGGGAGGTGTTGAGGTCCGGACGGTCGGAGACGCCAAGATGATCGAGGCCGGTGAAGTGGTTGCAAGCCGGGAGACGAGGAACCGGAGCAGAGCTGCCGAGGTGGACACGACGGCAATGGTGAGGTGAACCAGACTAGGCTCGGGAAGGAGCCGAGGTCCAAACGGTCGGACGCCTAGTCCGTGGCGGTCGGATGCGGCGGATCTTGGAGACAAGTCTTGGTGAGGCTGGAGTGGTCGGGATGAGACACGTGGTGTCGGGTCCGAAACGACCGAGTGAGGCCGAAGAGGACTTGGTCTTGTGAGATGGTTGCAGGACCTTGGAGACAAGTCTTGGTGAGGCTCGGAGTGGTCGGGACTAGACATGGGAGATGTTGAGGTCCGAACGACCGGGTGAAGCCAAGAAGACTTGGGACTCAAGGTGGTTGCGTCGCGCGACCGGGACTAGGCTCGGAGGAGTCGAGGTCCGATCGGTTGGAGGTAGGTTCGGTCGTGCGTGATCGGCAAGGAAACGAGAAGCTTCCGGAAGGTGCGTGAGGGCAATTTGGAGAATTGACTCAGGCCGCAAAGGAAGCGGTTTCTGTAAAAGCACTGAAATCACGCTTACCGTCACCAGACGGGTTGCCGCGTGTGCGCGTGTGTAAAACCCGTGTTAGGAGGGGTTTACTGGTTAGCCCAGTATGGACTAATGGATGGATCCATTAGGGTTAGTCTCGGGTGTGAGGCTATAAAAGGAGAGGGAGGCACGAGTGTGAGTGAGTTGGCTTTGGGCCTTGGAGGCGACCGCCTCTCCCTCCCATGGGAGTCTGTGTGAGTGTGTTCTTGGGATTGTGTGAGAGAGAGAGGATGAGTGGAGAATCCATGTATGAATAATCGAGAAAGAGAGAAAGAGAGGAGGTGTGAGCTACTCTCTATGCTCTCCGGGCGTATCGGGACTCCTTGTACTCCTTGATGGTTGGAATGAAAACTCTGAGTTGTGTTCTTTGTTTATTGCTTGGATGTCCTGATTGCGATTTCTCTGTTTGCTCTCTTTTCTTGTTCTTGGTTTGAGGAAGCTTGGTCTTGATTTGCTCTGAATGGGGAATTAGTCTCAAGACCATTTGGTCAGTTCACTCCTAAGAGCAAATGTTTGAATCAAAGAGTGTTTTGATTGCAGTTTCTCTTTTCGGTCTTCTCTGGTTGAGATGGCTTTATTTTGAGTTGTTTCGACTTGCTCAATCGAAGTGTCTTTAAGCCTTCTTAGCTTGGTTGTTCCCGAGAGCAAAGTCAGGTTGTGGAGTGTTCATCGAATGGTCGTGCGCCCCAAGTCCTCTGTTCTCTGTTCGACCATGTTGTTCTTCTTGGTTACAGTAGAGAGACTTCGACCGCTCTGTGATTTCTCAACTTGAGGTCGTTCATTTCTTTGTGGTTGAAGTCGCTGGTTATTTGACTCAAGACTTTCAAGTTATTCGTTTTTGAGTCTTGTCGGTCGTGCGTGCTTTCTCTGTTTTCGGTTGTTACTGTGCATTCTCTATTGTCGGTCTGATTTTCGATTTTCAGTGGATCGTCTGTCTTGACCGAGTGACTCAATCGATCATGGTTTGGCGTTCAACCTTTCTGTCACAGACGGTCTATCTCTTGGTCAGATCGATCTCGATAGGACATTTCGATTGCTTTGTTTTGTAATCGGTCAGCGGCGGTTCTTGTTCTGGTGTCGATCTTGAGATCGGTTCTCCAGTGAACATTCGATCTTCGTCTTCATAGCTTTGTAGTTATTGGAGATGAAGATTGTGTGAATACTAGGGGGAAGTTTTAAGGCACCATTCACCCCCCCCCTCTGGTTGCCAGTTCGGTCCTACAAAGAAGATGGGAAGGTATGCAGGAAGAAGATGGCTACTACTTGATCTGCTTTTTTGTGGCTACACACATATACTACTGAGGTATTGTCACCTAACACATACAATGCTTTAGTCTAGGTACTACTACTAGTTACATTGCTTCCATCAGCTCTCTGCTGAGGTACTGCTAACTCATACATTGCAAGAGACTTCAAGTCCTTTTATAGGCTACACCAACCAACTCAACATGGCTAGCAATGGATCACATCCAGCCTTTTTTATTGACTACCATTAGCTGTTGATAGCAAACTGGATTCCTCAAGTGATTTCTAGTTGCTTTTGACTTGATAAGTTGCCAGAATCTTCATGTAGTTGATAGGAAATATCCTCATGTGGCATTGACCAAAGACAGCTCAAAGCATAACTTATATGGCAAGTTACTTTGTTGCCGACATGCTGTCAAGGCTAGTTTCATTCCTTACCTTAGTAGAGCGCTTAATAACTCTTGAAGCTTCAATATGCATTGCTATTTTTTAACACTCCCCCTCAATGCATACTTGCTTTCAAAGTACTCTTGCAGACCATTCTAAGAACCTCTTGAAATTTCTTGAACTTTACTTTGTTGAGACTATTTGTAAGAATATATCCAGCTTGTTCATCTATATTTGTCAGCACCATCTAGATATCTCCTCCAAGAACTTTTTCTCTTATGTTATGATAGTGTACTTCTATATGTTTTGCTCTCGCATAAAAGATTGGATTCTCTGCCAGACATATAGATGATAGATTATCACAAAGAAGTCTTACTTGATATTCTGTCAGTTGGTAGAGATCCTTCATCAGTTGTTTAAGCCAAGTGATTTATTGTGTTGTTGTTACTGATCGATATTCCGCTTTAGTACGTGATAATGCCATGGTGGGCTGCCTCTTACTACACCAAGATACAGCTCCTGATCCAAGATTGAAGAAATATCCGTTGTTGATTGACATGTGTCGCAACCTCTGACATAGTTGGCATCAAAGTATCCAGTCACATGGCATCCTTTTATTTTATTGTATAAAATACCATAATTAATGGCACCTTTGACATATCTGAGAATGTGTCTAATTGCACTGAGATGAGGCTTCCTTGGCTTGATCATAAATCGACTGACAACTCTAGCAACATAGGAAATATCTGATCAACTAAGTGTGAGATAGATAAGACTCCTGACCAGCTGCCGATACATGGTCACATCCTCTAGATCCTTTCCTTCTTCTCGTAGCTTCATATTAGGATCCATAGGAGTAGAAATAGGCTTGCAATCAAGCATCGCATACCTTTGAAGAAGGTCCCTTGCATATTTTTGTTGACCTAAAAATAACACCTCCTTTGTATGCTCCACCTCAAGTCCAAGGAAGTACTTCAACTCTCCAAACTTTTTCATTTGAAATCTAACTAAGAGATTTTTCTTTGTCCTCTGTATCTCCTCGTAATGTTCTCCTATGATAATTAAATCATCAACGTAGACAAGAACTATTGCTAATCTACCTTTTTTAGCCTTCACAAACAGACTAGAGTCCAATGAAGCAACTTTAAATCCACTTTGTACTAGAAACTAACCAATTTTCCTATACCAAGCTCATGGAGCCTGCTTCAAGCCATACAACGCCTTCTTCCATTTGTAGACATGTTGTTGGATCGAAATCGACGACAAAGGGGGGTGAATGTCGTTCTTTAAAACTTGCACAACCGAGAAAAACCAAGCAAAAACAACACAGCTGGCAAGAGGGGGCCGGTCAAACCGGTAGGTTACGGCCGGTCTGACCGCCAGCCCTCCACCGATCTGACCGCCATTAATTTTCCGGTCTGACCGGAGGCTAAGCTGCGGTTTGACCTCTAGGGTTTTCGGTCAGACCGAATGCCTGAAAGCAGTGCGAGTGCAGATCTGAAAAATGCACAAAGAGGACCGAAAATGCAGAATTCAGAGAAAACTGAAAAGAGCTTTTGTTTCCTTCAGTCCAGAGGAGCAAGACTCTATTCTAAATAGATACCAGGCCTCAAGAAACACAGGTAATCAACAAGAAAGCAGTAAATTGAAATTTTGAAAAGAATCTGAAAATTTGAACAGATTTCCCAATTACTTTCTAATCTCTCATCCTTTGCTCAAAAGCCTGAGAGATTCAACTGGTAATGACCTCACAACAGCGAAGCAAGAATTCTAGGTCATCCTTTGAGGGGAAATCACAAGTTCCACAAAAACCCTGCCTCCAAAACCTAGCTATAGTGAAAAACAGAGGAGGAGGCGCAAGGAAGAAGAGCAGAAACACACATTGATCCTGATAGTTGCTCTAGGAAATGGGCTGGTCAAGTGACCTTGGGTCTTCTTCCATCACAGAACACAGGATATTGGCAACAACTCAACAGGGATTCATCTCAAGAGAAAATCAACAGAGAATGAACAAAACCATTGCAGTGAAAACACCAATAACAGCACATAAAATAGAACTTGAGAAAAGATACAAAGAGATGAATGATTGCATAGTCTTGATACAACCAACTCAATCCAACCCTTCCTATCTCAGAATACACCCAAGAAGAAAATCAAGAACTCATACAGGCTGCCCCATACTCTATTGCAAAAGAGTGAAACAACCTCCTACTCTTCTCACCAACTCTCAACAAATAAAGGCAAAAGAGATACAAAGCAAAACCAACCCCAAAAACTTCTTGACTACATGCAGGAGACACTCCTCCTTTTATAGGCTTTGGTTATCGGGTTTCCAACCCGTTTTGCCCGCTACTCTCAAACGAAACCGCTCCCACTTGTGCAGCCTTGCGAATTTACCAAATCGCCCCTTCTGCACCTTCCGGGAAGTTTCCTCGTTTCTTTCCGTCCAAGCCTCGCAACCACCTCGAGTCCTCGCTGTCTTCGGCACACCTCAACCATTCTAACCTCGGCACCGCCTGCGCCTAGTCCGGTCATCCCGTGCCTCGCCACGACTCCGCCTCGACGTCCTGCAGCCATTACAGACAAGAAACACATTACATAGCACCGCTCGACATAATACAGTCATCAATAGCATTAAGAGTAATCTTAAGCATGAAACAGCCAAAACCTGTCGAATCAAGAGAATAAGCATTCTAAGCACTTCGACCAAGTTTGACCAAGTCCGACCGAAACCGATTGCACCGAGCAACTACATGGTCCATACCACACAAACCAAACTCGACTTTCCTAAACAGATGCCAATTACTCATCACACACACGGGGTCACCTCCACATGGTCTATCACATGCTCTGGTTAAGTCTTACTCTCAAAACCTTTTGGTTGTTCTATATAAATGTCCTTGTTAAGCTTTCCATGTAGAAAGGCATTCTTGACATCCATCTGCCCCAACTTTTATGACTTGCTAGCAGCCAAAGCAAGCAAGACCCAAATAGTTATGATCTTCACCAAAAGACTAAATGTTTCTTCATAGTCTAGCCCGTATTGTTGAGAGAATCCCCAAGCAACAAGTCAAGCTTTATACCTTTCAATTAAACTATCTGGACAAGTCTTGATTTTATAGATCCATTTACAAGATATTAGCTTCATATCCTTTGTTATTGACACTAAGTCCCATGTTTGATTTTATTTTAGTGCCGTAACATCTTCCTCCATAGCCTTTTGCCACTCAGAGCCTTATCTGCTTCCTCATAAGAAGATGGCTCAACAAGTATAGCCTCATAAATAAGGGAAGCATTAGCATACCTAGAATTGGGATTCAGCTTTCTTGTAGATCTTCGTAGTTCATGTACAAGATCTTCAACTTTCACTTGATTTGGACAATGTTCCTCGAGTACAGACTGATGTTCACCAGTCTTCCACGGGCTCTTGGCCTTACTGGGTGAGCTCCCTTCAACTTCACTTAGAATTGATGCTTGCTCCTCAACTTCTGGCTTAACTTCTTCTAGTACCTCATCCAAATCTTGGGATTCAGAAATCTCAATCTTCTTGGGAGTCCACCGTGAAGAGGTTTCATCAAACACAACATTTACGGAAATGTGGCACTTGCCTATAGTCGAATCATAACACCTCCAATCTTTTCAAGCATCACATAGCCAACGAAGATGCACCAAATCGTCTTCTTATCAAACTTGCTCCTCAAATGATCTGGCAGAAAGACATAGCACACACAGCCAAATACTTTGAAGTGGCTAATGAACAGCTTTATCTTCCACAACTTCTCAAATCCCAGCCTTATTTGTGGCAATCTATTAATCACATAGGCTAGAGTTCTTATACACTCATCCCAGAATCTTCTTGGTACATTCTTAGCATGTAGCATACTCCGACAAGTTTCTAAAAGGTGACAATTCTTACACTCCACTACTCCATTTTGTTGTGGAGTATTGGGGCAAGTTAATTGTCTTTTTATCTTATGGTCCTTGAGATAGATAGTAAACTCATTGGATAAATTCTCTCCTATTGTTAGTGCGTAAGCACTAAATCTTTTTGTTAAGTTCACGCTTTATTTTCTTCTTAAATTCCTTGAACTTCATAAAAGTTTTAGATTTCTCTTTCATAAAGTAAATCCAAACATACCTTAAGAATTCATTGATAAATGTCAAATGTACCTCATGCCTCATAGTGATATTTGCTTGACTGGGCCAAACACATCTGAGTGTACAAGCTCCAGAGGTATTTTGGACCGATATTCTAACTCCTTGTATGGCAATTGGTGAGCCTTGCCATACTGACAGCTAGCACAGACTACGTCTTTCTGGATGTCCAATGAAGAAGTCCTTTCAACACATGCTTCTCCATCATTCCCTTCAACTTACTGTAGCTAACATGTCCAAGCCGCACATGCCAGAGATCAGATGTTTCATTCTTTCAAATCTTGTCCACATATGCTGACTCTGCAGAGAGCACATAAACCGACAGTCTTCTTCTTCCTTCCATGATAGGTGTGCTGATCACCTTTAATTTTCTGAAAACAGTAACTTCTTTAGGGCCAAGAGTACATAGTTCCCTTCTGCTGTAAATTGAGGTACTGACAGCAGATTCCTTTTCAAACTTGGGACATGATAGACCTTCAAAGATGGAGTTGTTGAGGATCGTACCTTAGAACAATTATGTTCCTGATATGAGAGATGGGTAGCTTAGAGTTATTGGCTGTCAGAGCCACTTTTCTTCCCTTGTACTCAGTCATATTTTGTAGTTTCTTGTCATCACTAGTCATATGATTGGAGCAACCAGAATCGATAATCCAATCTTGCTTATAATTTATCCCTAGATCTGTTGTTGGTACGAAAGCTGGTGCTTCTATGCCCTCCTTAAGATCCTCTTCTTCAACTTCTTGAGAAAATCCAACTTTAGCATCCTACTCTTCCTCACTTATAGATGGTTCTAAAGTGATCTCCTCATTCTCCTTTGTTGTGGCCAAGTTTCATTCAAATTGCCTTCTCGGGTATCGGCAATCTCAAGCAAAGTGACTCTTCTTACCACAATTGAAGCATCCACCATATTGTTTTCTCTCATTCTTCTCTTGTTGTTGATCTTGTCTTCCTCGTTGAGCTTCCCTGAAGAATTGATTATCTTTCTTGGATGCTACTTGCCACCTTCTGTCCACCTTGTTTTCAGCCTCCATGGTCTCTAAGGCGGACCCTTCTTCTTATTAGTGAAGAGTACCTCCTCTTCTTCCTTTATAGTGATACTCCCCATCTGCTTAGATAACTCTTCTTGATTAGCCAATAAATTCTTCAACTCCATCAATGATGGTTGTGACGGTCATCCTCTTACTGTGGCCATAAACCCGTTGTACTTGGGTCTTAGGCCATGGATTATGATCCTCTTCATCCTTGCCTCGCTAATTTTCTCCTCAAGCTCAAGCTGAGATATCTCACGAAAAATATTTTTCACCTTCGTAAAATATTGATTAATACTCGGAGTGCCTTATTAGATACCTGCAAGCTCATTCTCAAGCAACTAGAGACGTGTCTCATTCTTCTTTGAGAAAAATTTTGCCAAAGTCTCTCAATCCAATTGTAGTGTCTTTTCAGTATGAATGTGCTCCAGTAGGTTCTCCTCAATATCTTTAGCTTTTACATTCTACTATGGTGGAGGAGTTGTCTCAATGTTCGTAACGACCTCCCATAGATCCTGACCTTGTAGGTAGAACTCCATGTAGGTCTACCAATAGCCATAGTTATGGCTATTGAGCTTCTTGATCCCACTGCGTGCGCCAGCAAGATCTGCCATGGTGACTGATGCCCGGTGTCAAGTAAGTTTTGGTCCCAGACCAACGAGCTTCACAGTCCCAGACTATGCACCAGCAGAGTCTCTCCTTAGCGACTTAAAGATTCCTCTCGATCTTGACGGTCCCAAACCGCCTACTCTGATACCACTTGTTGGAACACACAGGTGGCAAGACGATGGGAAGGTATGCAGGAAGAAGATGGCTACTACTTGAGCAGCTTTTTTGTGACTTCACACATATACTACTGAGGTATTGTCACCTCATACATACACACGCATACAATGCTTTAGTCTAGGTAGTACCACTAGTTACATTAGTCTAGGTACTACCACTAGTTACATTACTTCCATAAGCTCTCTGCTGAGGTACTACTAACTCATACATTGCAAGAAGACTTTAGGTCCTTTTATAGGCTACACCAACCGACTCAACATAGATAGCAATGGATCACGTCCAGCCTTTTTTGTTGACTGTCATTAGCTGTTGATAGCAAACCGGATTCCTCAAGTGACTTCTAGTTGTTGTTGACTTGATAAGTTGCAAGAATCTTCATGTAGCCAATAGGAAATATCCTCATGTGGCATTGACCAAAGACAGCTCAAAGCTTAACTCATACAGCTAGTTACTTTCTTGCTGACATGGTGTCAATGAACCATCCAGAGTTAACTAGTCAAGGCTAGTTTTGTTCCTTACCTTAGTAAAACACTTAATAACTCTTGAAGCTTCAAGTATGCATTGCTATTTTTTAAACACTCCCCCTCAATGTATACTTGCCTTCAAAGTTGTCTTGTAAACCATCCCAAGAGCCTCTCGAAATTTCTTGAACTTTACTTTGTTGAGACTCTTTGTAAGAATATCTACAGCTTGTTCATCTGCATTTGTCAGCACCATCTCGATATCTCCTCCGAGAACTTTTTCTCTTATGTAATGACAGTGTACTTCTATATGTTTTATCCTCGCATGAAAGACTGAATTCTCTACCAGACGTATAGATGATAGATTATTACAAAGAAGCCTTACTTGATAGTATGTCAGTTGGTAGAGATCCTTTACCAGTTGCTTAAGTCAGGTGCTTTCTTGTGCCGCTGTTGCTGCTGATCGATATTCCGCTTCAGTACTTAATGCCACAGTGGGCTATCTCTTACTACACCAAGATACAGCTCCTGATCTAAGATTGAAGAAATATCCAGTTGTTGATTGACGTGTGTGGCAATCTCCAGCATAGTCGGCATCACAGTATCGAGTCACTTGGCATCCTTTTGTTTTATTGTATAAAATACCATAATTAATGGTTCCTTTTAAATATCTGAGAATGTGTCTAATTGCACTGAGATGAAGCTTCTTTGGCTTGATCATATACCGACTGACAATTCCAACAGCATAGGAAATATTTGGTCAACTAAGTGTGAAATAAATAAGACTCCCGACCAGCTACCAATACATGGTCACATCCTCTAGATCCTTTCCTTCTTCTCATAGCTTCACATTAGGATCCATACAAGTAGAATAGGCTTGCAATCAGGCATTCCATAGCTTTGAAGAAGGTCCCTTACATATTTTTGTTGACCTAAAACTAACCCCTCATTTATATGCTCCACCTCAAGTCCAAGGAAGTGCTTCAACTTTCCAAGCTCTTTCATTTGAAATCTAATTGAGAGATTTTTGTTTGTCCTCTGTATCCCCTTGTAATTTTCTCCTGTGATGATTAAATCATCAACGTAGACTAGAACTATTGCTAATTTACCTTCTTTGGCCTTCACAAACAAACAAGAGTCCGATGGAGCAACTTTAAATCCACTTTATACTAGAAACTCATCGATTTTCTTGTACCAAGCTCTTGGAGTCTGCTTCAAGCCATAGAGGGCCTTCTTCAATTTGCAGACATACTCTGGTTGAGTCTTACTCTCAAAGCCTTTTGGTTGTTCCATACAAATGTCCTTGTCAAGCTCTCCATCTAGAAATGCATTCTTGATATCCATCTGCCACAACTTCCAAGACTTGCTAGCAGCCAAAGCAAGTGAGACTCGAACAATTATGATCTTCATCACAGGACTAAATATATCTTCGTAGTCCAGCCCATATTGTTGAGAGAATCCCTGAGCAATAAGTCAAGCTTTATACCTTTCGATTAAGCCATTTGGACGAGTCTTGATTTTACTGACACATTTATAGGATATTGGCTTCACATCCTTTAGTATTGGCGCTAAATTCCATGTTTGATTTTCTTTTATTGCATTAACCTCTTCCTCCTTACCGGCACAGGGAAGGCGAGAGCGACCGGCAGGGCGAAAGGCAACGTGGGAGGCGAGATGAGAGGTGGCGGCGATCAGCGATGTGGAAGGCAATGTGGGGAAAAGGAGATGGGAAGGGGGAAGAGGTGGCGACGATGGATAAGGAAGGAGAAGAAAATTAGAGAGAGAGAGGAGATAAAAGGAAAGTGTTGTAGGGGTGGCCCCCACCTAAGCCCAGCAGGCCTGTTAGAGGAATGTAAGGCCCGAAATGGGACATGTATAATGACATGAGTACCCCTGAGGGGAATACTTAGATGTAAGGGTATAGTTGTAAAAGCACTCCCCATGTGGGTATATATATACGACACAGGCCATGGGGAGAAAGCCCAAGCCAGTCACTCACTTAACTCTCCACTACCATACTCTCTCTATGTTTGGTCTGTAACCACAACAGTTGGCGCCGTCCGTGGGGAGGACAAGAGTAAGCTTCCAGATCCGAAGGAAGATGGCACCAAAGAAAGCTTCACCGTCGGCGGCGAGGAAGAAGAAGGCGGAAGCGGTGAAGTCTCGTGTCAACACCAGGGCTTCAGCTTTAGCAGCTGCAGGTACGGGTGGCGGTGCAGGTGTGACGACCGCGAACACCGACGTTCACAGCGCGACGCCCAACCCCGCCACCGACGCGACGCCCAACCCTGCCACCGCCGCGATGAACAACCCCGCCACCAGCGACACAACGCCCGACCTCGCCAACGTCGCCACGCCGCCAGACCCCGCCAACACCGCCCCGACGACAAACCCCGGTGATGGCAACGCAGGCGCATCCACTTTCCTATCTGGCGTAGAAGCGGTGGGTGGTCCCAGCGGCGACGCGGACCTCATCACCGGCTCCAGGGTCCTCCAGGACAACGCGGCGGGCAGCCTGGGTGCACAGGCCATGGTCACCGCTGTGCCAGTCGTACCGCCGGGCGCACCGACGGCCCCAGCCATGTCCGCGGTGGAGACTGCCCTGCTGGCGGCCCTCAGCGCATTTCAGCGGGAGCTGACAAACCTCCGCGGAGCTGTGCAAGGCATGCAAGAGGCTCGGAGCCAACACGCCCCCCCCCCCCCCGTGGTGGCATCCGAACCCGCTCCGGAGAGGGCGGATAGCCACGACACCCCTACATCTAGTCGCGTCCCATTACAGCGCGTAGACCTGGAGTACCCGCTCTCCGCGAGCCTGCAGCAGGCGGCATGGCCTGAGGACTTCAAGTTCCCGAGCGTTATCGAGGCGTACAAGGGCGACTCCGACCCACGAGAATTTGTGCGTGTGTATGAGACCGCTATCGAAGCCGCTGGCGGAAACGACACCACGAAGGCAAAAGGACTCCCTCTCGCGTTGCAAGGGGTGGCGCTGTCCTGGTTCTTCACCATTGAACCACAGTCCATCTACGCGTGGGAACAAATCCGCGATCGACTCTACAACAACTTCCAGGGAAACTACGTCGAGCGTGTCGATGCGGACCAGCTCTTCGCAGTCAAGCAAAAACCTAAGGAGAGGCTCTAGGATTACTTCAAGCGCTTCGCAAAAGTACGTTGCCAGGTCAAGGATGTCAACGAAACAACCGTCATCAACGCAGTAATACAGGGCCTTCGACCGGGACGATGGCCGAGTACAACGCGCGCAAGCCCATTAAGACGGTCGTGAAGCTCTTCAACAAGATGGAAGAGTACGCCAGAGCGAAGAGGACGCGCGGCGGCGACACGGCGATGGCCCCGACACCAACAAGGCGAAAGGCTCGGCAAAGAGCGCAGGCTCGCCGAAGCAGGGCTCCCCGAAAGGCAAACGCAAGCAGGAGCAGCCGAAGGGCACCTCCGAACGCAGAGACCCCCAACACAATGACTCGTCAGGCGATAGGCCCAAGCGCGACCAACGCAAGTCCAGGAAACCTCGTTACATCTTTGACATCGAGGGCGGTTCCGAAGATAACGCCTCCACAGGTCGCGGAGGTAGAGGGCGCCGGGGCTGGGGACGAGGGCGTGGCCGGGGTCACGACGACAGAACCCGTGGAGAGTACAGTGACCAGCACCACGGGCAGTGGTGCGAAATCCATGGCCGAGGCAACCATGACACGCGTGCTTGCGCCACTATCGCAGCGCTCCGGAAGAGCGTCGCCAGGGACAAAAAACCCCGAGGTACGCGCGCCCGTTGTGGCCCACGTCCAACACCCCCAGGACCAAGGAATGCAGCCCCAGGAAGACCTCTTGCGAATTCAAACCCATGTGCAACAACCTCGGGAGGGCCTCCTGCAGTTACAAGCCCCAGAAGGAGCCCAGCAGGATCATAAACGTCATTTCTGGAGGCTCCTCGTTGGAGTTCGCCTCAGCGTGGCAACGGAAGGCCTACACGAGGAGGCCGCACCACGTCGCGGCATACCCAGCGCAGGCGCCACCGGAGTGGGCACAACACGAAGTCACATTCACGCCCGCTGACGCTGAGGGCGTGGAGTTTCCCCACCAAGACCCTCTGGTCGTCCGGGTCCTCGTAGCAGGATGCGAGGTCAGGCACGTCCTGGTCGATGGAGGAAGCTCCGCGAACATCCTGCTCGCGCGCCTTCGACGGATGGGGATCCCTCGGAGTCGATTGGGCCCTTCAGGCATCCCGTTGCAAGGCTTTGGAGGGCAACCTTTGCGCGCTTTGGGCCAGATATGCCTCCAAGTCTCCTTCGGCCAAAACGACAACGTGAGGAGCGAAGACGCTATCTTCGACGTGGTCGACATTGCATACCCCTACAACGCTATATTGGGGCGGCCGCTCCTAAATACTCTCGGGGCAGTTCCGCACCACGGCTTCCTGTGCATGAAGCTTCCCGGACCGCAGGCCATCATCATCGTCCATGGCGACCAGGACATGGCTCGGCGCATAGAGCTTGGCGCCAGGGGTCTATGCCACGCGGCTCGCCAGGGCACCTAGGCCGGGTGCGCAGATGCGAAGCCCCCGGGTGCACCCGGAGAGCGTCTCACGCTCCTCGTGCACAAAGTTACCCCAGCAGCAGTGGCTCGTCAGCGGTCGCCCCCGTCCTAATAGCAGTTAGTGGTCGATATCTCCCCTTTTTTGTAGCTGCTCACCCGCGCAAACGGGAGTTTAATAAAGTTCACCGTTTGCACAAATTCTTCGTGTTTCTTGCAACAAAGACAAGCGTTCGCGCGCACACTCTCTGTCAAAGACACGGGTGTGAGTATAAACAAAGACGCGCATTCGCGCGCGCACTCTCTGTCAAAGACACAAGTATGAGTATAAACAAAGACGTGCGTTCGCGCGCGCACTCTCCGTCAAAGACACGGGTATGAGTATAAACACAAACGCGCGTTCACGCGCGCACTCTCTGTCAAAGACACGGGTATGAGTATAAACAAAGACGCGCGTTCGCGCGCGCACTCTCTGTCAAAGACACGGGTATGAGTATAAACAAAGACACGCGTTCACGCGCGCGCTCTCCGTCAAAGACATGGGTATGAGTATAAACAAAGACACGCGTCCGCGCACGTACTCTCCGTCAAAGACACGGGTATGAGTATAAACAAAGACGAGCAGAGGGACGCCTCCACATGCACTCTACGGAGTATAAATAAGACGTAGCGTTGAGGTCCGCCTCCGCACGCACCTCACCGCCCGCAACGCGCAGAGGCTTGCCTCCGCGCGCAGTCCACGGACTTTAAACAAGACGTAGCGTCGAGGTTTGCCTCCGCACGCACTCCACGGAGTATAAAAAAGACGCGGATGCTATCCCTGCGCACTCTACGGAGTATAAACAAGACGCGAATCCCGCGCATGCATGGGCGTTGCTCCTGTGCGTACTCTCCGAAGTATAAATAAGACGTGGATGTCGATCCCGCGCACTCTCCGGAGTATAAAAAAGGCGCGGATGCTATCCCCGCGCACTCTATGGAGTATAAATAAAACGCGAATCCCACGCACGCATGGGCGCTGCTCCTGTGCGTACTCTCCGGAGTATAAATAAGACGTGGATGTCGATCCCGTGCACTTTCTGGAGTATAAAAAAAGGCGCGGATGCTATCCCCGCGCACTCTACGGAGTATAAATAAGACGCGAATCCCGCGCATGCATGGGCGCTGCTTCTGTGCGTACTCTCCGGAGTATAAATAAGACGTGGATGTCGATCCCGCGCACTCTCCGGAGTATAAAAAAATGGCGCGGATGCTATCCCCGCGCACTCTACGGAGTATAAATAAGACGCGAACCCCGCGCACGCATGGGCGTTGCTCCTGTGCGTACTCTCCGGAGTATAAATAAGACGTGGATGCCGATCCCGCGCACTCGCCGGAGTATACAAAGGCGTGGATGTTGTCTCTGCGCACTCTACGGAGTACAAAAAAGATACGGAGGCTATCCCGGCGTACTCTACGATGTGCGAAGCACACCACGGGAGCCCACTCCTATGCGCATTCCGCGAAGTACTCAGATGTAAGGGTATAGTTGTAAAAGCACTCCTCATGTGGGTATATATATACGACACAGGCCATGGGGAGAAAGCCCAAGCCAGTCACTCACCTAACTCTCCACTACCATACTCTCTCTCTGTTTGGTCTGTAACCATAATAGAAAGAAAAGGAGAAGAAAGAAAGAAAAATAAAATAGAAGAAAAATTTTAAAAAGAATAGATAAAAATAGATAAAAGAAAATAATTGGATTTTTCTATACCAGCTGTAGAGTAGAAAAAAGGAAAATAGTTGGATTTTTCTATGGTGGGTATTCATTTATGTAGGTTTATTCGGTAAGAAAAAGGATTCTAATAAACAGAAATTAGATCGGTTTAGTGCGTCAGTATACCAAAATAGTGTTGTGGGTGAGCGGTGACCAGGTTTTGTGTCTTGTCTGACTTTTAGATTGCATCCAGTGAGAGCCCATGCCCTAAGCCTTAGGGCTGTTCTTTTTTGCTGAGCCTTATAGTTTTTTACTGTAGCTTGTGACTTTTGAAATGTTCATACAAAGATTATAGAGTAACAGAAACTCACGTGCGGTTTTTGTCAATATAAATGAAGTTGGTATAGTATATACTACAATTAACTAGCAGACTCTATCTTAAAAAAACACTTCATTTAAAAATTAGTTACTATAGAAAAGTCAAAAGCTGAAAAAGAACAAGGCCTTCAATCTGGTTTTAGGTAGTTTATAGATGAAATTGGGACCATTTCGACCCATATGCGTGTACCGTAGATACACACTCCAGCTCTTTCTACTTCTCTCCATATGCTTCTCATAAATGGTATTTTTCTAATTGTATGTTTACTTAATTTACGAATTAACCAAACTATTCAAAAATATTAAGCTTTTTATTTCTTAAACAAAGGAAAATATATGAAAGGGGGAGTCCAATGCAAAGTTATAAAGGGTCTTCGCGAGGTTGTATTTCTAGTATGTTTCAAAACACCTGTGCTTTCTTCCGGGAACTATGCCGATTTCATAGTTTATAGTCCACCAAATACAGGAGTTTGCAAAACTCAAGTCCATGAGACATGTGTAATTATGATAAATCAAATCCATCTTTTTTTGAGAGAGAGAGAAAGGCCAAGGAAGTTCAAGAAGAGAGATTGATGATGCACCTTGCTTGGCTGTCGGAGTTAATGATGGAGATTTGAAAGGTGCAACCTTACTATTGAGAAAAGGTTCTCACAAGCATTTTTGGGTAGTTCCACATGAGCGACAAGCTTGCTCACTGTGGAACTTAGCTAACAACACATCCTTGAGTGTGTGGTTCTAGCACTCATGTACAATCACGAGCAAAACTCATTGACCTGGCTAGTGGCTTCAGCAACTCGAACAACCTATGAATAGAAAATGTGCAAATGAACCATTCATGGAACATGAAGCGACTAAAATTGACTGGCGTGGTAACATGGTTCATGCAAAAGGCAGGACAAGATGCCATAAGAGTTAGCATGGCATGATTTCACAGGATGGCTGGCTCTGTCCCAGCCTAAACCACTGCAAAACGAGACAAGCATATCACAACATTACACATACAGAACATGGAAACAGAGCACCATACCTGCATACTCTGACAATGTTGGCCGGTGCTTATTAACACATCTTCTAACTTATAGCTTGTGACTTTCCTTCAACAAATGAACAGGACTAACTGTTTTGCCTTTTTTCGAAATGATTTATCATAATAGCCCTTTCGAAACAGCTTATCGGCATCGTTCGCATAAACGCTCATGCTATAGCCATAAGGCATCAGCCACAACCGAAATAGGGAATTTATTTTTAACTACAGTAGTAGGCAATAGAATAGGGCCATTTCAAGAGGTGTAAAGGATTTCATGAGTTTAGGCATCCAAAAATGTGTGGTATGAGTCAAATCGTGTAATGTTGAACCTAAGGCAATTAAAACTCCCCAAACCCAACGACTAGCACATTGGGGAAAAGGAGCGGCGAGTTCACAACGTGTAACACCTTGATTTAATAAAAATCTAAAATATTATCTACAACTATAATTACTATCAATTTAAATCATTAGTAGTACATTACTAACAACTAGGTTTTAAATATAAATACTCAACATGACCACGAATATATATATATATACGACTAGGTGTCCAGACACCTAGGTGCCCTATTATTTATACTATATATATATATATATATATATATATATATATATATATATATATATATATATATATATATATATATATATATATATATATATATATATATATATATATATATATATATATATATATATATATATATATATATATATATATTAGAGGAAAAATCATTAATTGATATTAAGAGGAACCAATTAATGATAACTGAATCAATAATAAATTTAACAAAAGAGAACTAACAAGTAATGATAATATAAACCATTATTGGCAAGTAATGATAAAATAAACCATTATGTGTTGAAGGGAAATCATTAATCATCTAAGTAACTCATAGATAGCAAGTTTTATTTCTAACAATGAAAAGTGATCACTAAGTGGAAGAAAAACTGTAAAATGCAACATTATTCTTGTGCTACTTCCCGCCCATGCATATCACCATCAACGAGCACCTAAAAACAACAAAGTAAGGGTGATCTCATGACTCAACAAGTATACAATAAAATAATAAATGACATAAGCATCATATTAACATTTCATATCCATTCACTACTATATCAATATCGCATATTCATTTCCATCAAGTTTCATACATATGTCTCATTATCTCAATTCTCTTTTTATGAATGCAATGAGCATGTCTCAACTTCTCTTTGCTTATACCGATATAGTGAAGTGTTACACCTATCGGTGTCCGCTCAAACCCGCCCTCTTTCATGTGGGGACCTTAAGCTCATCCTTTTTCACACGGGAACCTCATCTCCACTCCCGTAGAGTGCCTACTGAAGTAGGTCTTCCCCTACTCCCGTAGGGTGCCTACTGAAGTAGATCTTTCTCCACTCGCGTAGAGTGGCCCACACAAAGTAGACTCTAGAGAGCCACATAGGTCACCTCTTTACAACATGAATGCTTGACATACAATACAATGATTATCTTTCATTAGTTAACTATCAGAATTAAACAATTGACAACATCATCATTTTAACCTAATCATCATCATTATTCTACCATAAACATCATCATCATTCTACTATAAATATGTAAGCATCATAAGAGCAAGTATAATCATATGAATCATCATGGCAAGTATTTATACCAACAAATTTAAACACTAGAATACCATTCTACCATGAATTTGCCTTTCTAGTTGCGAGGAACGGGTTGATTAGAAGATGACAACAAACCCAACACCACTCTTTTTACAGTAAATACCCAAATCTCAATAACAAGCTTACAGCAGTCCAAGAACAATTAAACGATATCGCTCCTATACGCTTCCCAAATCTGCAATACTCTCCCTTTACCAGATAGTCACTCCTAATGTTCCGGTATTGAAAATAACTTAACTTTTGACTCCAAAGGCCTAACATGGCAAACCACACTTATTATGGAATAAACACAAAATTCCCTACAATTTCTTTGTTAGCTACAATTTCTGATTAAATCATTTTACCCCCATGTTCTGTCATCTTCTAGACAACAGACTTAATAATTTCATATCTATTAATCTATACATGCAAATACAGTAAATAGCATTTTCAGTATCTACAGAAAGTTAGCTATCTCTTTTTAGTTATTTCCAGAATTCAATTGTACCATCTACCAAGTCAATTTAATAATTTTTCACGATTGTGCCTGGCAGCAACTAGTTTCTGTACAGCAGTCTTCCCAAAATTATAACTTCTATTCTACCCAATATTATAACACTTAATCTAACCAATTAATTGACTTGATTAAATACTTTATAGAAAGTTAATAAAATTATCTATAACTATCTACTAGATAACATTTTCATATTATGCTCATACAGTACCTGAAATCACAATAGAAAGTACCTGAAATCACAATAGAAAATTTACTAGATACAAACTAATCTACTAATCAATCCTGTGATGAAAATTTGCTAATACTCTCTCTCTAATTCTGACTCTAATATCTACTAAATTAGCAAACTAGAGAGTAAAGATCCAGATCATTATGGGTCTGTTTGGTTGCCTGCATGGGGGTGGCTCGCACCCAGTGGCGAAGCCAGGATGAAAATGGAGGGTGGGCTCAAAGTGGATGGTCTTTAAGTGTTAATGTGTTAATAGAGAGTAATTAGGCATCATGCTGAACCAAAATAAGTGTTATATCTTCCTTTTTTTGTCTATTGGTTATGTCATAAATCATCAACATAATGTGCTTTATGTTGTCAATACCAATTTCAAATAGAATAAACAAGCATAAAGGCTAAGTTTTATCATTGCAGTGATATTTCATTCTAAAGCATCAAAGGAAAAGAATAAATCATTTAACTTGGACTTACTCGTAAGCAGTGGCGGATCCAAGATTGGAGTACAACTCGGGCTAAATTTAAACCAAGTAATAATTTAGCATACCACAAATTTAGAACTATATTATGATATAACAAAAAATACGCTATAAATACATCATTGATATAAAAAAATACAATGCTATGATTTATCCACTCATCATTCATTTTGTTTCGTAAATCAGCCTTAATGATGTTCATAGCCGAGAAGCCTCTTTCTACAGTTGTTTTTGCCACTGATAAAATTAAAGTCAATTTAGTGATCATTCTTTCATTCGTACTAATTTCGAATCATAAAAATAATTTCTACTAAAGTCCTAAATATATATTCTCGATAGATCGGTTTCTCTAATCATCCATAATCTATTTATGATTCATCTTTATCTAGTGCAGACTGTGCATACGGCGAAACGACAGAACACAGAAGCGCCCTCACGAGTCACGGCCTCACCTCATGTCCTCATTTATTCGTTACCTACTTACCTGCGCTGCTGGCTTCTGTCTAGCACTCCCGCTCGGTTTTCTCGCCTCGGCTGCTCCGCTGCAGCACGGCTCTCTTCTCCGCGACTCTGCCTCTCTGCTCGCCTGCTCCTGCGCGGCTGCGCCTGAGACTCCGAGACTGCGAGAGCTCCCCGCCTGGGCGCCTCCCTGTGCTCGGCTGCGGGCTGCGGCGGTGCGGCCTGCAAGGGCGGTGCCGCGGCGGCCGGCGGACCATGGCGTCGTTGCGTGACGAGGGCGGAGCCACGGCGGAGGTGCAGCCGCGCCCGCGTAGGTCCACCGTCCACGAGGCGAGGCGGCGGCCGGCGGTGGGGGCACACGTAGGCGCAGGCGAGGGCGGCGACCGGAGGTGGGGGCACACGTAGGCGCAGGCACGCAGGCGAGGGAGGCCACCGGCGGTTGGCGCGCACGCAGGCGATGGCAGATCGCCTCATCGCCGGATTGGGGGGCTCCGGGGCTCAGTTCTGAAGCATTTAGCGGCTGGCTGGCTGGGGGATGGTCGCTGGGGTTGGAGGTTAGGGTTTCTTTATGGGGTGTTACTGGATGTCTCATGGGCCTGGAATGGATGGGGGATTGGGGGGTGCCGCCGCCGCGGGGAGGTGAGGCTCGAGCCTTACTAAGCCTCCCCGCTGGCTTCGCCCCTGCTCGCACCAGCGCATGCAGGGAGATGATGTTTGGTTGCCTGCATGGAGGAGAGAGCCTGCACGAGTGGATGCAAAAAATCAACTGGAGCCAGGTTGAGGAGAAACGTGGCTGAGGAGTTTCCCTCCTCAGCCTGGCCACGCTCATGCAGCTGCATGAGCATATGCAGGCAACCAAACAGCCCCTATCCAGGTGAAAAACGCTAGCATCGTGACCCCTTTCTCATCTTCCCTCTTAGATCTTTGCCCTGCCACTGCTCTTCTTTTCTTTGTTGAGTTTCCCCTGGCCGACGCTTTGCACACCCGGGACAGCCGGCCGAGTCGAGGCAGCGCTAGCACATGCGCGTGTGCTGGCGGCACAGCATGCGCTGGCGCGCGGCGTACCAGCGCACGAGCGTGCACAGGCACTGGCCACGCAGCATGCAGGCGAAGCGGGCAGGCCGGTGAGCAGCCGAGCGAACAGAGCCGGCTCGTGGCGGTGCGTTGCGCGCGAACTCGCGGGCGGGTGCTGGCGAACGGGCAAGCACGGCTACGCGGCAGGCGCTGGGCGACGGGCAAGTACGCGGCAGCATGCGCCATCGCGCGGACGACATGGCGATGGAACTGCTAGCGCGTGCGAGATGGAATTTCTGGCGATGGCGGCCGACGTGTGGAGAGCTGGCGTGAGGTACCTAGGACAAAGAAAAGCCAAGCGACTAGGGTTTTTGGTTTGGGTCCTCTGCATGCGTAAGTGTAGTGGAAACAAATATAGGGTCTTTTCAGCTACAGCAGGTATAGGATTTTTTTTTAACTAAGGTTGATAACTTACGACTATAATTTATAACTTTTAACCTTAATTTGAATATTCATACAAACGAATCAAATATCAATATATCTAAAAACTAATAATACATCAAGCCAGGGGCAAAGCTCCGTGGAGGCCAACATGTCGACACAGCACTAGTTATGCCAGGGGCAAAGCTCCGTGTATGTTATTGACGACTTGTTATGCCAAAAATTCTGAGGTTTGGCACTCTTAAGTATCATGCAACTTCAAATATAAAAGCTTGTTTTGGAAAGTTGATGTTTAGTTCCCCTGTAAACAGCTCCATTTGTTTCTTTTCAAGCTCCCCACCACATCAAACACTTCTCATACAAAGCAAATATTCGTGCTTGTTGTGACCGTTACTGTGTAACCAAGAAGAATAATGCTAACTAGCATTCTCGTTCGCCCAGTCATTGATTTCGTACATCATGCAGACATTGATGTTTTCTTGTAGCTGATTACTGTAATAACTGATTTCATTTGGATGCTATTACCGGTAAGTACGAAACAGATGACAAACAGCATCATAAACTACAACACAGTGTTCATGTCGGCACTTTGCAGTAATCATGAAAAATACATAACAAATTAACATGCAGTTGCGTGTAGTACTAAATACGCAAGGATTGACTTGCGCCATAAAATTCCGAGTACAAAATATTGAAAACGTCAGCATAAGCTGTAGCAAACTGCAAACAGCCTCCTTGGTAATTGAAGTACCAACGGAGTCAAACAACAAACTCCAAAGGTTTGCAAGGATGTCGCTACTAAAAAGTAATTTCTGGCGCCTTAAAACTGTAGATTCTCTGTTAATCTCAACGAGCTGCCTGCTGTGCTGCTTGAGCTGGCTCCACAATGTTCTTTGCTAGCATGTAGGTCCGCATGTTAAGATTCTTCAAGCTTTCAATAATCTGCTCATGGCTGCAAAAGATTGTTTTTCCCCGTAAATGGACCATACAGAGTTAACATATTACTATTCTAGTCCTAGCTATACGTAAATGGACCATACAGAGTCAACATATTACTATTCTAGTCCTAGCTATAAACAAATGATATGACTAGATCACATTTTTAAACTAGAAAGCATGTAGGTGAAACATTCAAATCAACCAAAACTTGGATGTACAAATAAAACAGAATATAAAGTGGCATAGGATTGAGTTATGTACGGCTGAAGCAACTTACACATTAACATGATTTGTTGTCATGATAAGAGTTCCCGAAACTGAATCAATCTTGGCATCTAGTTTTGAACTCCTAACCAAGTTCATTATCCACAACTCCGCCTCATCGTAGGTCATGTTCAGCTTCTCAGCAAGCATGCTGCCCATTGTAAAACATCAGAGAAACATCTTAGATTTGTGATTGTGTTCCTACATGGTCCATATAATATGAAGTACAAACCAATAAAACATATGCTCCTAAACTGAAAGTTTATTGCAGGTTATGAACCCTGGGAATGCTACATTTAGTTAAAATTGTTCTTAACAGGTTTGGTTAACAAGCTAATTCATGGTCTCTAAACTGAAGGGATGACAGCAGATACAGAAGGACGCAATAATAGTTACATCAGTAAGACATTACAATTTTGCTGACGTTACCAATGGGGTCTTTAATATAACATGGAGCATCTAGCTATATACTAAACAAAAACATATTTCAAGCAAATGACAGGCACAAAACCGACAAAGAGACAAGTAGTATATAAATAGAAAGTGTATTGAAAGTCTGATTTAGGTTATGTTCATATTGGCTTATGCTTGGAGAAGCCAAAAGCCAATATGAACATAGCTTAAATCAGACTTTCAATACATTTTTCACTTATATACTACTTGTCTCTTTGTCGGTTTTGTGCCTGTCATTTGTCAAAGAAAATGACAGGCATAGAATTGTCAAAGAGACAAGTAGTACATAAGTAAAAAATGTATTGAAAGTCTGATTTAAAGCCAAAAGCCAATATGAACATAGCCTAAATCAGACTTTCAATATATTTTTTACTTATGTACTACTTGTCTCTTTGACAATTTTATGACTGTCATTTTCTTTGACAAATGACAGGCACAAAACCGACAAAGAGACAAGTAGTATATAAATAGAAAGTGTATTGAAAGTCTGATTTAGGCTATGTTCATATTAGCTTATGCTTGGAGAAGCCAAAAGCCAATATGAACATAGCCTAAATCACTTTCAATACACTTTTTACTTATGTACTACTTGTCTCTTTGACAATTCTATGCCTGTCATTTGCTTGAATTATTTCTTATGTTTGGAGAAGCCAAAAACCAATATGAACTCTTGGCTTCTCAAAGTGGCTTAGGGTCTGTTCTTTAAGTCAAAAGCTGTCGGCTTTTGGCTTTTACTACAGTACCTAACTTTCAAACGGAGTATTTTTCTCAAGACGAGGTCTACAAATTAAACGATCTACATGTTAAAAGCCCAACATCTATACCAACCAAAATCGCAAGTGAGTAGCTGTCTCTCCGTAATCTGTACCGTAAACAGCCAAAATTCAAAATTTTCAGCTATAAGCCGCAGCCAAAAAGAACAAGCCCTTATCCACTTCTCTTACTTCCGTCTCGCTCCGATGATAAGTCAGAGAGCCACAGGTGTATCATATACCCCATTCCTATAGCTCCCGTCTCGAGCACACATCTCTCCCTTACTTTTTGCACTATTCACCTCCTTCTAAAAGCCATTTCTTTCAGCCGCTAATGGGACTGTTCTTTTTTGCTACGGCTTATGACTTTTGACTGCGGCTTGTGACTTTTGAGCTGTTTGTACGAGAGATTACAGAGTAACAGAAACTTACGTGCAGCTTTTGCCTATATAAATGAAGTCAGTAAAGTATGTACTATAATTAACTAGTAGACTCTATCTTGAAAAACATACTCCATTTAAAAGCTAGTTACTATAGAAAAGCCGAAAAGCAGCTTTTAAAAACTGAAAAGAACAGGGCCATTCATTTTCAGCCAAAAACCATCAGCCGTAGCTAAAAGCCATCAGCAGAAGCCAATACGAACGCCCCCTTAACCAGTTGATACTTTACAATTGCACTTCCCACCAATTGATCATTGTAACTGAAATTTCATTGTTCATTAAAAGTGAACAGAAAGCCAGAAAAACCCACCGGATATCGATGCAACGATGAATACGGCAGTAAGTCTCGAAAATAAACAGACGAGCATTTTCAAGGAATTCATCTCTCAAAGGAACACTGATGAAACTTCCTTCTTCAATGCGCTTTCCCAGAAAAGGATCATTCAATATAACCTAAAAAGGCAGCCAGTCCAACATAAGAAAAGTAAGACAGCAAGTTCTGTAACATGATAGTATGATCGTTATTGGCAAAAACGAAGCTATCATGTGTCATTTCATTTTGTCCACAATTTCATAAAGCACAACACAGCTAAGTACAGATAAGCACTCTATCATCGAGAAGAAATAGGCTATACACAGTATCAATCATAAGCAAACTGTCAACTGAAGAAATGTGTGCATACATATGATACATTTAAGGAAGAAATGGATAAAGTTTGACTTGTTGAACATAAAACATTTTGGTCGAGCATCATATGAAAGCGTTAGCAGGTGAGGACTCATATTGCAAAAGGAGGTTCTGCCAAGAAAAGAAAAGAAAATGCATTGTCTTTCAAGCTTTTCAATATTTCAACAAGTATACATGAAGCTCAATAAATAGAACAGGATGCCCACGAAGATTGTTAAAAACAACATCAAACTTACCTGCTCACACTCCAAGAGTTTCTTTTGTGCACCATCAAAATCATAGTTGACATACAAGCATTCCAGGAATTCAGTTATGGGATCCTTGTACCAGTGCTGCTCCTGCTGAATGACTTTAATCAACTCTTTAAGCATATTCCTTCTCCTTTTGTTCACAACAACTGCAGTAGCAAGGTATCTCAGAAGATGGTGTGCGTTTGTCTGAATAGCATTTAAATACCTGAAGAAAAAAAGAATGGATGAGTTGGAAAATTGATTGATATAACCTGGACATCAAAGAAAAATTAGTTTTATTGTTGAACTGGATAACACAACAGGAAAGGACAGATTTTCAAGCAAAATCAAACTTCCAAAATAACTTATTTCAAAACCACTTTTGTGCACAACAACTGTTTCTATGCATACCACACAATCACATTTCAGAGCAACAACTCATTCATATGAAAAAATAAACAAATACTAATTGTTTAGTTAGCAGTTTTGTTTGCTTCTATCCTCAACTTTAAACCATCGAAGAAACTATTGATATCTTGCTCAATAGAAAACACATCAATTTTATGGCGATTTTTCTAATGGCATTGCTTATTCAACTATTACTCTAGGTTATTACAAAAGGCAAGAGAACTAAATCATTCTGAGCTTTTAAAAGACAAACCTGTCCTGGAAGAACAGATCAATGATCCCATTTCTGCCATTTTCATGGTTAAAAAAGATAAAGAGACTCCAATGCATCAGCCATATCCTATTCTGGAGCTGATTTAGAGGTGATGAGAAGTTCTGCAAGAGAGAGTATATAATTAGTTCTATAAAAGCACGAGAACAAGAAAATACAGACCATGAAGCATTGAGAGGCATACCTTTGAATCAATAATCTCCTTCAACCGATTGAGCTCCTCCAGTGCAACATCCCAGTTCTGCATCAAAATTTCTGCCGCCAGCTTTCCCCACAGGGCACTCAAGCTCCTGTCGCTGTTTGTGCACAAAGCACGATACTGATACAGGTAGTCAGCAGCTCCTGAGTAGTTCCCACACTCAAACTGAAATTTAGCATACTGATAAAGAGCTTCAATCTGATCAGGACCAATCTGCATTGTTAACAAGAATTCAATTAGTTGAAATAAATTATAATCTTATGCACAGAGATTCAAAATTCTTCTAAATTTTAATCTTAGTTAGTGCCTTAACAGGTAAACAATACAAGCAAAGATAAAAGTTGCATGGATGCAAAATCTACATCACAAACCTATCTAATTAGCACATCACCAAACTTAATGTCAATTTGCAATCATTCTAGACATATGATCCACAGAAAGATTGTTTTCAGAAATCTCTAAGCAAACCTCGCATGAAGCTACTAAGCATTACATATGTCCACAATTTCTGGGCACCTACATCCGAATACCTCACATTTTCAACTATGGATCCCCCAAACTAAACCAATCTTACAATCCTAGTGTCACCAGCTGCAAGCCGAAACCAACAGTCAACGTCTCTACACAGCTAACAAAAGATGCATGCTTGTTGCCTTGTTCTACAAATCTACATAAACCACCATCTAAGATCATCAACACAAACCTAACACTAATGTAACCACATTTCACCCACCATTGCTCATACACAAATCTAACAACCCCCAACACATCACTAACTTGAAAACCGCAGCTTGCAACCCCTGGAAACTCAAAACCAATAAGCCAACTGAATCAAGAATCCCTCACAACATAGCAAAGGAAAGAACATACACCCAAAACTAAAAACCAAATCCCGTGCTAATTATATGTATCCACATCTAACATCACCTAGTCCCAAAGATCTCTTCACCGTCAAAGTAAAATCAATTTCACAATCTTACTCATGGCAAACACAAACTAAAACCAACAGCTAAACAGCTCAGACTCGTCCTACATGAACTAGGACATAAGAACAACACCAAAAGCCTAACTGTGCAATTCAAAGACATCACCAACCGTTGCCCAAATAATCAGACTAGGAGCATATCAAACAACTCGTAACACACTTCTAACTTCCAAAACCACACCTTGTATCACCAAGAACCTCAAATTCTACCAAACCCATTAAATCAATAACCGTAATCTGCATACACCAAGGCCGAAATCATCGTTATAGGGTCAAAACTAAAGGAAGGAGGAAGGACTACTGTAGATCACGGACCTGGAAGCGTTCTTGGAGCATGTGGATGTTGTACTGCTTGTCGGGCCTGAGCTCCTGCACGAGCTGCGGGTTACTGAGGAAGGCGACGAGCGGGGCGGCGGCCTCCTCGAGCGACCTGAGCCTGGCGACGACCTCGGAGCGGCGGGCGACCATGCCGGCGGGGACGTCCTCGGTGGCGTGGAGCGACTTGTGGATGTCCATGGCGTAGTCCACCATGTTGGTGCCGCTGAGGAGGCGGATCTTGGCCTCGAGGATCTCCCCGTCCGCGTAGAGCTGCTGCTCCTGGAGGAACTCCAACAGCGGGAACACCAGGTGGCGGTCCAGCTGCGCCGCCATGCGCGCTGTCAGGTCGTGCTCCGCCATGGCTGCTCTCCCGGTGGCTTGGGCTAGGGCTACGGTTTTTAGGGTTCGCGGGAGGCGGCGCGAGGAGGGGGAGAAAGACGAGGGGAATATAAGAGGGATGGGTTGGGTTGGGTTGGGTTTGTGGTTTTGTGGTTGGGGAGAGTGCGGGGTAAGAGCAAGTATTATAAGAGTATCTCCAACAGTATGAGCTAGTTACTAGCTCTAAGATAACTTCTTCAATAATATTAACTTTTAGCACATAGTTAATAACATAAATAGCCTTACATGACACTCTCACATAATCTTGGAATATGTGTATGAAACTAGCTCTTGATCAAGAGCTAGCTTTTCTCTCTCTTCTATTAAAATATGAAATAATATGCTTAGAGCTAGCTCATAAGTCACTATTGAAGATGCTCTAAGAGGCTGTAAGTTGGCTGTATGCTGAGATGGAGGAGAGAGAAGAGAGGTGGGCAGTAAGCTTCTGACCACCAAGCACAAGAACCAAGAAACTTTGTGAGAGGAAGGGTAGGTCATCTGACCTTCACCGGTCAGTAACTACTATATGAGTAGGCTGATAACTGGGCTGTAAGTATCCATACAGCCAGCTGAAGGCTGTATTATAAGACTTGCTCTAAGGTTACTGCGGTGCGTTTAGCGGAATTTTCTGGGGATTGGTGATCGGCTGCCGTTCATTATGGTCCATGCTAGAATCAGCCGGTCGAGATGATGAGGCCCCGCTCGGTTGGGCTGAAAAGTTGTGGTTTATGACTGAAATTGTATTGTAGCGATTGAAATTTCACTGTACTAAAGGTGGTTTATTTGGCGTAATTAAATTTTAAAAAATTAAAAATAGAAAAAATATGCTAACTCATCACAGACAATGCAAACGAATACGAGAAAAAAAGAACCGGCAAAAAAGCCAAAAGTTTAGAAAAAGACGAAATTTATGAATAGTGAAAAATAAGCCAGAAGCTAAAGCCGAAACGAGCGAGACCAAGAAACCATAATTCTCACTGTTTCGTACATCACTCTGACCAGTAATTTCTATCTTATCATCTTCTTATAAATCGAGAAAAATATGTTGTTAGATTTGCCTCATATGATCCGAAGACTTATGGAAGCTTCGATCGTGAGTACTCGGAAGACTTCGACCGTAAATACTCGGAAGACTGCTCGGATGAATAGTACTCTGTTATAATACTCAGAGAACAATACTCTGCTACAGCACTCGGTGAATAATACTTTGCTACAGTACTTATAGAATAGTACTATGAGACTTCGGACCGCTCGGGTGTACAATATTTGAAAGACTCGTACTTGAATAAACTCCGAAGTGCTCAGATGACCAGTACTTGGAGTGGGAAGTACTCAGGGTGGAAAGTGGTTGGAAATCTAAGTTCTGAGAGGAAAATTTGGAGGATAAAACATTAGTTTGTGTTGTAAAACCTTACGGCTTTTCTGGTTTTCTTTTCTTTATATATTAGATGAATAAACTACCATTACTTACAATATAATAGACTCTAATGCACACTAATGCTATTAATTAAGGCACTAAAATGGTCATACATAAACACGCATGTCTCGTCGACCATTTACAAACAATTAAGACTGAAATAACGTACTTCTAAGAAACTAATGACCGATTTTTATAGACTGCAAAGGAAACTAAAGAAACGAGATTACTCAACAAACTCCTCCTAATCTCGTTGCTCATCACTTGACCCCGATTAAACCAAGCTTCTCCCAAACATATATAAGACACCAGTTGTGCTATTGCGATCATCGACATCCTGGCCATATCGCTGTCATTGTACCCAACGAGCTGCAGATGTTCTTCTTTTTCCCTTCGTGGATAAAAACACCCCACATCAAGAGTACCACTGATATGTCTTAGAATATGTTTCACAGCCACCTTATGTTCAAAAGTTGGGCTTCCCATGAAGCGACTCACATAGCTGACTATGAAAGTAATATCAGGCCTTGTGTGTACCAGATACTTTAAACTATACCCACAATACTTCTATACTAAGTAGCATCAACAGGAGGATTCTCACTTACTTTGCTCAGTTTGAGTCTTACTTTCCATGGGAACTTGACATGAGTTGGACTCCTCCATCCCATTCTTCTCCAGTATCTTCTTAAAGTATGTCGTTTGCTATAAAGTGATCTCTGCATTGCCTTGATCTACCTCTATACCCAAATAGTAGCACAACAGACCAAGATAACTCATTTTGAACAAAGTTTTCATCTCCTTCTTGAATTTTCTGATCTTGTGTGTGTGAGTTCCCGTGATAATTAAATCATCAACATACACATCAATCAATAAGATGTTTGAGCTAGTACCTTTCTTGTATATAGTAGGTTCTGATGAACATTTCTTGAGCCATAGTGTCGTGAGACTGCTATCCAATTTGGAGTTCCATGCCCTTGGAGCTTGGCACAGCCCGTATAGAGCCTTCTCAAGTTTCATGATTTTGCGCTTGTTTTCTTCATCTACAAACCCCGGAGGTTGGACCGCATACACCTCTTCCTCCAATACACCATTTAAAAAAGCTAACTTGATATCCGTGTGATGTATCTCCCAGCCTTTGTGTGCTGCAATTGCAATGAGCAACCACACGGACTCAGCGTGCAACCGGTGCATATACCTCCTCAAGTCCACTCCATACTACTATACGTAACCCTTTGACATGAGTCTAGCTTTGTGTTTCACAAGCTTCCCGTTAGAGTTCTTCACCTTGTAAATCCATTTCAGGCCTATCGGTCAATACCCCGTTGGGAGATCAACAAGTCTGCATGTTTGGTTTTCTACTATGGACTTGATCTCCTCTTGCATTGCTTGTCTCCAGATTGAACACTTTTCTACCTCCATAAAACTTGTTGGTTCTTCCGCAGCCAGAAGGCTCATCTCATCAAATGCATTTGCTAAATCTTGGATTGATGTAGTTTCATAGATGTTAGCCAGTGCTCGGTACCTACGTGGCTCTCCATCGATCTCTGAGGAATTGCTTGGTGGAGATGCCCATTCGACACCTGCTAGTCCTGACGCTGATGTCGCTGTTGGGTGGACTCGGTGCACGTCGTCATCAAAAACCCGCTGTAGGGCTTGTGACTCGACATCCACGGTGGTAATGCCGTTGTGTCACCATGCCCATGAGATGGCAACAGTCCTCCTCCATCTCCTGTGGACATGTAAGTAGTGTACTCCACAGTAAAAATCACACCAGTAGGATCCACCTCCTTCTCGTTGTTGGACGTGTCCCAGTCTCATCTTGCATCTTCATCGAACATGACATCTCATGTTACATGCACCTTGTCGTTGAGGGGATCATACATCCGGTATGCATTGGGTCAGCCTCCGAAGTGAGTGAAAATTCAGATGGCTGAAGCGTTCGTGCCATCACCACGCCAATTCCCCACTCCGGGTTGACAGGCACACCGGCTGTACAATGTTGAGGTTAAGCACATAGAGCTGATTGCATGTATGGTTTACCTTGGCAAGAAGCCTCCGATCTGGATCACGGATCTGCATGACACCATCCTTGATGATCGTCCGGTACCCAACCCCATCGAGCTGCCCAACACTTATGATGTTGCTAGACAATTGAGGTATGTAGTAGACGGTTGTGAGTTCACGATGCTCGCTAATGTGACATGTGAACAAAACCATCCCACGCCTACAGATCTCCATATTTGATTCATCGCCAAACTTCAGCAATCCCTTCACCGACTTGTCCAGTTCGACGAAAGCTGACTAGCACCCAGTCATGTGGTTGGTCACACCGATGTCCAGGTACGACTTGTTATCCTTCTCATCATCCACACACCTAAGATTCATACACACATGGACTTCATTCAGTGAGATCTCAGTCGAGACAGCCTCAGTTGTCTCAGCGTCTCATTGATCCCACATACCTCTACCATGAGCAGAGTAGGCTCTTCCTCTTGAGATTGGATGAGGTTCACCTGCTCCTTGCGTTCTCGACATGGTTTGCGATATTCTTTTGCAAAATGCCCAAAATTATTGCAAATTGAAATATTTCACCTTTGACTTGTCGCGCCTGTAGCCCATGGAGCCACCGTCCTTCCCGTCTGGTGATCCCTTCATTTGACCACCTTGCTTATCTCGACCATGAGGTGGATCATGCCTCCCCCTCGCAGCAGAGAAAGAGGTTGACCAGCTGACTTCTTCCTCAATTGAGCCATCCACTCCTCCTTAGTGAGGAGTACCCTTCTCCCTCCATCTCTACCATTATCCTTTGGTTCCCATCTGTCCTCAATAGCTCTAAGGCGACCAGTAAGTTCCTCAACGAACATGGTGTTGAGATCAAGTAGCTGCTCTATCGAGACAGCTGCATGGTAAAATTTTGCGGTACGGCTTGCAAAAATTTCTTCATGACTTTATTCTCTTCCAGTGTGTCTCCAAGCGTTCCGATGTTGTTTACCAACCTGGTCAGCCGCATGGAGAAGTTGTTGACCGACTCAGTGACTCAGTCTCCTTCATGCAAATGACCTCAAACTCTCTGTGCAACGCCTGCACCAAGGCCTCCTGGACATGATCAACTCCTGTGCGCATTTTTCTGATGGCCTCCCATGCAAACCTAACAATGTTCTTAGTCACCAATACTCCCAGCATCTCCGGTGGCATCGCCTGCCAATGCCATTTGGTCCACACGATATTCGGCACCGCCCGGATCCAATGCATCCCAGACTCCCTGAGCCTGCAGATTCATGCGCATGAGTAGTACCTAGTCGATGTAGTTTATGCGCATGAGCACGGGGTAGCACAACGTGACGCCAGCCTGCGTTGGTGCCATCTGCGCCACCATCTCTTGGCCGTTGCCAAGAACCACCATGCGACGCTGTCGAGACCCGAATATGCAAATCCGGACTCTCCTGTGTATTCTGCACTAGTCCAGGATCACGCTAGTGCACACAATATAAACAAAGATGAAATATCGAACATATCACGATTTACTAGGAAAAGACTCAAATATTATTAATAATCATCAGAGTACGACCTTATGGCCAAGCTTACAATAGACTAGCCCGAAGGGCTTAACAAAACTAGCGTGAAATCCAAAAGAAAGCGCGACAACCAATCGACACGCCCACGGGCTATCGAGTGGAGAACGAAGCCTAATCGCGAAGACGTCAAGTACTCTCCTTCGGAACCTCCTGCTGGTGATACTCCTCCTCCTCAAGCGAGCAACGGGGCATAAAGCCGTGAGTACATTGGTACTCGGCAAGTCGTTTGTAACAAATGAATGCAATATAATATGCAAGGCTTACCAATGGAAGGTGGAAAGTTAATTTTGCGAAAGCAACAATTTAAAGTAAATACAATAAATAGATTGAAAAGCTGACTTTGAAAATGATAATAAGTAATTAATCAAAGGAATTGAGACAAACCCCAAGTAAATGGTCATTCACTCAGATGAATCACCCACAATCCAAGATTCACATAAGGAACCACCGGTGAACTACCCATTCACTTAATCCAACCAAGATTTTATGAAAACTCTACCCTCGTGTGAAATCACCGAGCATTGTCCATGACCGAGGACACGGCTATTCGAATAGTTTTACACTCTGCAGAGGTTGTACAACTTTACCCACACGATATGATCATCTTGTAATGTCACCGGTATAACATGCTTCCTTTGGCATGCCGACCAAGAAGATCACAACAAGGCCTTTACAATGTTCAATCTCAACCCGATTCCGCCTCGCTAAGGTTTCGCCGTCGAGTAGGGTAACCCCTAGTCGATAATTGCCCCTCTTGCGCCATTGTGGATCCATGGCTCCGACCACACCACACTCATCGCAATGACGGAACCGAAATTGAAACATCACAAATTAATTAGCGAGTCCATCCCATACTGGACATGTGGTTGTACAGTAAGGCTCAGATCAATGGCGCACAAAGTTAAGTCCTTAAGAATTACCCAGGCGAAGCATCCACATCCCAATGTGCGACCTGCACCCCCTTTGCTGCACGATCATTCGCCCGAGTGAAAACCAATTTTGTATAACCAACACCAATGACACACCAATGTCATGGCACACAAATTTTATAATAGTGGCACCAACCACGATTCAATATCTCATTAAGTCAAATTAATTAATCACATGCGATGATGAACCCTTTCGCAAAATAAGCAAGGCTAAGCATTCTAATCGTACCAACCCAATGTGACAAATAGCATAGCATCACTAATTAAATTCCCAACCTAAGGTGACAAAGGCATCAAGGTATTCCAAATATCAAGGAGGGAATTAACCAATTGGGACGATAACTACCAATACAAGGGTTTGAATAAAAATAGCGATGCAAGATAATTTAAAACAAAATAATTAAATAATAGATTGCAAACTGGGTTCAACATGATCAAAGGACATGACTTGCCTTGGCCTTGCTCAGCTGAGGGCTCTTGGTCTTCAAATCCAACTTCCGTTCCCTCGAACACGTGATCTAACGAGAGAGAAAGCGAATCGAAAAGGCAAAAATAAATTCAAATAAAATCCAAATAAACTCCAAAAACTGCAAAACTAGAACTAAAAGATAGAGCTCAATTTTAGATGAATTTAGGAAGAAGAATCGGATTGATCGGAGTTCGGACGAAGGAGAACAAGCCATCTAAAGTTTGCCGGGGCGAGAAAATGCTGGAAATTCACAGATGTTACTGTTCATCCGAGAGCAATTTTTTTTGGAAAGGAGGCTAGCGCTGGCGAGAGGAGGCATGAGAGATGAATCTAACTAGCAAAATAGGTTGTTAGGGACCTAAGGCACACATAGGAACTGACGGCACGCCAAACGGAGACCGTTGACGGCACGGGCGGCTATAACGACATGGGTAGAAGAGAGGAATAAAATCCGGGCATAGGACATGGAGAAGTAGGGTGAACACGGGCTAGAACGCGGCTTGGCGAAGCTAGAAAAATTATCGGCTCGGCCAGAAACCCACCGGAGACGACGCAATCGACGTTTGAACGACGTCGGGAAGGAAAAAGGAAAAACTTAATATCTTGGTGCTCGGTGAACGAAATCTAAAACTACTTGGAGGGTAGCTATCTGGGATGGTTTGGCATGAAGTGACGTGAACGGATTGGTGAAAACATCACCGGGCAGATGGGGGATACTAGATGCCATTGACGGCCATGGCGAGATTCGGAGGCGAAAATTTGTGGAGGCTTTTCGGGGAAACGGAAGTGAGCACGGCGTAGAACGTGGCGAGGCAAGTCTAAGAAAAATTACGGCAAGAGATAAAGCTTACCGGAGGCGACGAATCGACGTCGGGAAGCGCTCTTGACCTAGATTGGGGAAAACTTGATTCCGGGAGATTGGCTGCACCAAAACCAAATTAACTTGGCAAGAAGGTAGATGGGACATGAAGGCACAATGTGACGCGAAAGGATCACGGAGAAACTCACCGAATAGCTCGAGACACGACGAGCAAATTCGGGACCGGAGGGCTCGGTGCGGCAGCGTCACGGGCTTTGAGGACTTGCACGGCTTGGGATGGGTTTAGAGGAGCCAAAGGGTCGTATTTATAGGCTTGGAAGAGGCAGAAACCGACTCCAATTCGCGAATTTCGGTTTAGAGTCCGTTTCAGAAAATTGGAGATAAAAGGCAAACGGATGAACGAAACAGAAAGAGACCAGTTGGGATGGATTCCTTGCGTGATTTGGCACAACTTTCCTTTTGGAAAGACATTGAGATAAGGTCCAGATTAAAAGTTATGAAGAGAGAGGAAAAAGAAAAGAACTGTACAGAGAGCAGACATCGATCGGGACTCTCAGCGCGCTGAGACTATGATGATTCTCTCTCCTGTTTCTCTTTTTTTTTAGAAATTGCAAATTGAGCTCAAACAAACTCCGAAAAATCCCAGAAAATTCCAGAAAATACCTTGAGACTCAGAGAACTCAAATAAAATAATTTTGGTAAATGTTAATATTTAATTTAATCATATTAAATCTTTTTGATTAATGAAAATTCCAATTAAGCTTTAATTAATTTCAGAAAAATCTAAATGGTGAATTTTATTTTAAAAGCTTCAAAAAGGCTCTGAAAATCAGGATGTTTCAGACGCCCAATGGCACAAGTGGATCTTCCGAAAAGAGGAGACGTCGATCTTGCACCTCGCTACATCTTCGCAGGATCCATATGATTCGTACTCTGATATCAATTATTGGGTTTGCCTCACGTGATCGGAAGACTTGCAAAAGCTTTGACTGTGAGTACTCGGAAGATTTCGACCGTAAGTGCTCGGAAGACTTCGACCGTGAGTACTTGGAAGCTTCGACCGTGAGTACTCGGAAGATTTCAACCGTGAGTACTCGAAAGCTTCGATCGTGAGTACTCGAAAGACTGCTCGGATGAACAGTACTATGCTACAGTACTTGTAGAATAGTACTCTACTATAGTACTCATAGTACAGTACTATGAGACTTCAAACCACTCGGGTGTGTAGTACTCGAAAGACTCGTACTCAAATAAACTTCGAATTGTGATCAGTACTTGGAGTGGGAAGTACTCGGAGTGGAAAGTGGTCGGAAATCTAAGTTCTGAGAGGAAAACTTGGAGGACAAAACACTAGTTTGTACCGCACAACCTCACGGCTTTTGTGGTTCTCTTCTTTATATATAAGATGAACAAACTACTGTTACTTACAATATAATGGACTCTAATGCACACTAATGCTATTAATTAAGGCACTAAAATGTTCGGACGTAAACACATATGTCTCGTTGACCATTTACATATAATTAAGTCCGAAATAACACACTCCTAAGAAACTGACGACCGGTTTTTACAAACAGCAAAGAAAACTGAAGCGACGAGATTACTCAACATATATGCTATATAAGTAAATATAATAGTTGATAATAAACCATAATATTTTGCACAACTACTCACGGTATAACCCATTAGCTATAGTAAAAAAGAATTCATCCGAAGCCGAGCATGCCATACTTGCAGTTTGTGAAACGCGGCCAGGAAAAGGTTCTGATTTTGTGTGGGATGTTTTGGCTTGCGTACAGAGAATACGTACACGAAAACATGTCCAAGAGAGCACGGGCTGCACGTGAACAGGGAGGGATTTAGAAGCCCAATTCTGGCCCATGCCGAAACCATGGCTATTTACAGCCTTATCCGACTGCAGTCTACACTTGTTGCCGCTTGCTCGAGGATGCTAGTCGCCGCAGCCCAGCTGCCTCTTCCCACCTCCCGGCCTCGCCGGCGAGCCCCGCCGCCCGGCGCTGCGCCGCGGACCCCTAGGGCGCTCGCCGCCATACTCCGCTCGCGCGTCATTGCCTGCCTCCGCGCGCAAGAGTAAGACAATCGCTGGCCTGGCCTCCCTCCCTGCCGCCCGCCACGTTTTCGGCGAAAGGCCTTTCCCTGGTAGGGACCAAAGGATTGGCTGGCTGACCTTGTGTTTGCTACTTTGCTCTTGTGCAGCGGCGAGACGGCGATGCAGGCGGCCCACGCGGCCGTACGCGGCGGCGTCTCTGTGGTGAGTCGTTGGTTGGTGGCTGCTCCCATGTCCCTGTCTTCTTTGGCGCTTGTTCGGAATAGTATGGAGCTTTCCTCAGGACGTGCTATTTGCATGTGACACCAAACCTCGAGAGGATGCATGCTTCTTGACTGTTTAGTTTCTGTCTCTGTTGTGATCCTTGCGCGTTGTGGGTACCTTCATGGTGTGCAAGAAACCATGCTAAACTTTTTCTTTGCATTTGGTGCCTGGTGCTAACAAGTGTGCTTTTCTTCTTCAGCTGGAGATTGTGATGTCGACTCCTGGAGTGCTTGAGGTGGTGCCCTTTTCACCATTCTTCTGCAAGTTAGCCTTTTAACGTGAACATTGCTGCTTGGTAGTTCTTAATAATTATTAAATCTTATTGTTGCAGGCAATTGAGGATCTTCGCAGGAGTTATCCTTCTTTAACATTTGGGGTAAGTCCCTGGCATTACTTCATAGGTTTTTGCACCATTGCCTGCAAGGAGAAAATTGCTATAATGGGACTCCAAACAACGTGTTTCGCTATAATGGGACTTCTAACGTTGATATCGCTAAAATGACACCCGAAACATTGGCTTCTCGTAATACATGACATTTTGCTCTTTTAATTCCAATGTTCGGGTATTTCGAAACATTAGCCAAATGTCATGTATTACGAGAAGCCAATGTTTCGGGTGTCATTTTAGCGATGTCAACGTTAGAAGTCCCATTATAGCGAAACACGTTGTTTGGAGTCCCATTATAGCAATTTTGTCTCGTCATGTGTTGTGGGCTTGTGGCCAGAGACCAGAGTGCTGTGTCAACAGCGCCGCATTTTTGCACTTAATCTGCGTAGTTTCCATATCACTAGTGCTCTTGATCATTTTCTGTATAACTTTAAAGATATATATTTCCAAATAAAACATATATAACTTTAACAATTTTTACATCTCAATTTGCAAGTTCTGTGTGTGTGTGTGTGTGTGTTTGTGATGCCCCAATGTGTTTCTAGAAAGTGGTAGTCACATCCTGCCATGTCAGAGCTCATCTGCACAACCCCACTTATGTCAACTGTCAAGCACATTGGTAAGCACCTGATGATACTTATTACTGGTTTTTATGCACCTTGTATTATATTTCTAATTAGGTTGGCACAATCTTGAATGCTGATGACGCAAGGCAAGCCATTAGAGCAGGTGCACAATTTCTCATGAGTCCTGGCACGGTCATGGTAAGTGGAAGTACTACATTTGTAATACTGTTTCTTTTCTAATTAAAAATGCACCTGTTTCCCATATTCTGTTCTTCCTTTTTAAAATCTTTGATTTAGTTAGTACTGTATACATTTCCTGTACAATTTGTTCTAGGATGCACTAGGTATAGATACCTACAAATAAATCCATTGTCTGCTTCTTAGAGATTATCTTCATGCTTCTAGATGTTGATTCATTCGTGCATATTGTATTTGTTCAAGGAAATACTTCATGATCTTGAAGAAAGTGAAGTTCTATATATTCCAGGAGTCCTGACACCAACTGAAGTATGTATCACATGCCACTTGCCAACTTCCATAGAATTTAATTAGTGCAGTTCTGAGGAAGGTGAGCTTATTTTTATTCTCACATGTTTGATAATTTGATTTTTACAGGTTATATCTGCTTTCAATGCTGGTGCAAAAGTCGTTAAGGTCTTATAGCTATACCTCTTCTCGTAGTTATGTGTAGACTCTAGACAGGTCAGAGTATTAACAATAAATTAAGACGACAACATTGTAAATCAAATTTTTTTGCTCAGATGCTGTTAAAAAATGTATTTTTCTTTTTTCTGCCATTTTGATTTCCTACTAATTAGCTAAATGTTTAACTCTTCAGTTTGTGTTTATAGGTGATATAGTCATCTGACAGTAGTTGACTTGTGTGATCTAATTTAATTAGGTGTACCCAGTTTCAGTGATGGGTGGAGAGATGTACATGTCTGCCCTGAAGAAACCATTTCCTCTTCTACCTATGGTCGCTTCTCAAGGAATTAACATCGGTAAGTGGCCTTGTCTAGCATCCATATTTCTAATGATGCCTAAATAGTTCTCCATGTTTTGGATGTTTCCAGTAAAGTACTATCTCAGCTGAAATGAAGCTAAATAGACACCCAATAGCAACATATATGGGTTCCTTTTAGAATACTTCAATGTCTTAAGTTAGCCACAAAGAAATAGATTCCCCAACTTCCTAACAAATGAAAAAAAAAATCTTAACAGAAGCTGAAGGTGTCAGGAGTATAACTATTACCTAATTGTTTGGTGTACGAACCATTCCGATCTGATGCAATGGCGCCTGTCTTAGGTTCAATCAAGGGGTATATGGAGGCAGGGGCATCTGCAGTGGTGTTATCTGATGCTATTTTTGACAAAGAATTGATGAAAGTAAGGAAATTCAGTGAAATTTCAGAACTTGCAAATCTGGCCACTTTACAGGCATCACAGTGTAGAAAATGAGGTGAATCTGACCATTTTACAAGCATTGCGGCCCAATGGCCCAGAAAACGAGGCACATGCTACTTATCTGATAATTCAAAGATTGACATTCATAATGTTCGACGCCTTCGATCATCCACTCAGGGCATGTACAAAGGCAATTAATAGCTGGCCCATAGGAGTGCCAACTAGGCAACCTTGCTGATGTGGATGAGAGAGGAATGGAGGAGAGAGAAACACCGTCTCCTCGTGAGACATCGACTCTTACCGCGGAACGAGGCGGAAGAGCTCCTAAGAAGTGTTGTTTCTTGATGATGTGGAGTGCTTATGAGCTTGTGTCGGGCTCAACCCTTATACTTGCCTGCATTAGTGTTGTCTCTTGATGATGTGGAGTGTTTAGGAGCTTGTGTCGGGCTCAACCCTTGTACTTGCCCTCATAGATCTATTGTCTGCATGAGGACTGCTGGAGAAGTAACGAGGTATGATCAAGTCCTAACACCGCAAACTATGTACAACAACAGAAGCCAGGGATACTATTGTGAGAAAGAAGTGATTCTCCCAAATAGAAGTATTAGTGGCATGCACATGAAAGAAGGCACCAAATTCATGTGATGTGGATATTCATGATGTAATACACCGGCTTAACAAAAATCCAGAATATCACCCAGATTTACACTTGCTACCATTTTTTAACCATCAAATAAAAATTTCTACCAATTAGTCTTTAGTTATAAATCCACACACACAGTCATGAACATATATATGACAGCAATAAAGGAATCAATAATTGATATTAAACAAGACGAACCAATTATAAGTTCAACCAAGGGAACTTTGATATGTAGCAACAAACTAATGTTAATAAGTTCTAAGGAAAAGTCATTATTCAAATTAAGATAGCATGAAAAGTATCGTTTATTTTTAATATTGAATGATAGGATACTAAGTGACAAAAGGACCTATAATGGTGTATGATCAATCATGTGCTACTTCCCGTTCATATATGTCGATCTCAATGGTCATCTAAAAACAATAACAAAAGTAAGGGTAAAGCCATGACTCAGTAAGTACACCATAAAATAATAAATGATATAAAACATGATACCAAATATTCATGTCAATTCACTACTATCTCAATCTTTCACGTATTTATTCTCATTAAATTCCACACATATATCCCATCCTCTCATTTATCTTTTCATAATTGCAATGCACATCTCCACTTCTCTTTATTTATACCAGTATAGTGGAGTGTTACACTTGTTGGTGTCTACTCAAGTAGGGGTGAAAACGGATCGGATTCGGACGGATATTGCTTAAACCGTATCCTAACCCACATTTTTTCTCCGGATTCGGAGTCGAATACGGTAAGACCGGATACGAATACGAATTCGGAATATTCGGAGTTTCGAATATGGTACCGTCGGGACGGATATGTAACGGATTCGGCTTGGAAACGGATAATATATGCGGATAATACGGATGATTACAGTTCCAAAAGTTTATACTTTAGTTCCAAAAGCTTACAAAGTTACAAGAGCTTAAAAGATATATTACCTAGTGCCCAGTTCTCTGGTCTCTTTAGATGCTTGGATTTGTAGCAGTTTACTGCAGATAAGTTTGCAACCAGTGACCTGATTACAGACAGAAATAACTATATTTTAGATATTCTTACAGAAAAAAGTGCTGAGAATCAACATGCTGCGAAAGGACGGAATAAGAAAACAGCTTGAACTCATTAAAAGATAACAGATGATAACACTTATTCCTAAAAAAATAATGTCAACAGTGTCATGGCATTATTTTGTTCAAATAACAAGTGTTGCACTCAAATTAAAATAATTTTTTCATTGAGTATATTTCTTGGTTACATGCCCATACTTGGTAGCCCAAATCCTAATAACATGTCTAGAGAAATATAAAAATCCACTGATGGGGGCATGAGTTTCAAATGCGCAAGTTTCTTGATTATTGAATCGCATCATGACGAAGCATCAATCATATCATGATGTTGTAGGCAAAAATTCATCAAGAGTTCTATCTGAAGGATTTTGTTCCACAGCATTAAAAACTCTAAACATGTCTTGCATTAGAGCAACTGATGATTTCGTGACAATCCAAATCAGTCCACAAGGGTACCCAATATGTCATGCTCTCTAAAGAGGAAGTACCTGAAATTCCACAAAGTAAAGATAATTAGAACTGCAATATAAGTGAGCAAACAAACACTTAGATTATATCTGAAACTATATCGATCGCCAAAGGTAGAAAATATAAGTGTCATTAAAATTTGCAATATCTTGGATGGATAAAAACACAAAACAGATTATCTTTGCCACTCAAAAGTTAGGGCAAAATGTTGCGATCGAGTAACAAAGAGCATGTTAAAGACTGGAATATCGATGAGTCGAAGTCAAAATGAAACACTTGTCCTTAATAATAGCAAAAGAATCAAATGATTCGATTAAATAGTTAATGATGTTAACACTTCAAAATAACACATCCGTGTCACGTACGATTCTTATCCTAAGTTGATAAATCAATCAAATGATGACCGGATTTTGACTTCTCCTGTAAATGACGGCAATATCGATCGTCTTTGCTTGATTTAGGGCATGGCACACATAACGATATTGAGTCATGCAAGCACCAATAAAGAAAATGAAACAAGACAACATTTACACTAACAAAGCAATGTGATGGTGAAATGATTGACATACTCTTTGTCGATAGTAAGCTTGACTTCAAGTCCACCATAATCGAGCGGGAGAACAGTGTCGCCTTCCTTGAGAGCAACGAGGATCGACTTGCCATCCCTATCGCACTCGCCGGAACCAACGACCACCACTTTACGAGTTCAAGCTGGATTCACGGGAACATTTTCAAGTCATGAATTGATTCCACGATTAAAGCATTCCCACTAAGACAACTCCGTTTCTCTTGATGAACACACATCCTAATTGGACTATGGGATAGAATCGATCGTAAAAGCGCAACTAGCGGTTTAGTAGCATGCTAATCTGAAAGCGTAAATAATAGCAAAATCGATTCTTTATCGAGGCGATCCAACGGCTACTCGCGAATCAAATTCCAATAGCTTAAGTTACACCATTCCAGCTAACAATTTGCAACTTAGACAAAGGTAATTTGAATCACCGACCTAATTCCACTAGAAGCGACCGAGAGAGCCGCCATTTGCGGTGCTGAAATTAAGCCGTTCTAACTATTTGCAACCTACACAACAAAGCCATCCGAATCGATCGATCGAACCAAGAACTACATCCCAATCGGAAGAAATCTGCTGCAATCTCGGTTCGGCAAGAGTCATCGAGCAAAACACCTCGCCTCGGGCGCGATCTAAACACTCCTCACACGAATCCATACATGAGCAACCTACCATGAGCAGCAGCAGCAAGATGGGAACAAGGGTACCTGCTTGGAGGTCTCGGGGAGGAGGAGGCCGCCGGCGCTCTTCTTGGGCTGCACCAGCTTCTCCACCAGCACCCGGTTCAGCGATGGGGGCGCTCCGGTGGGAGGACGGTGGAGATGGAGGAGGCCGAGGGGTAGGGCTCGCCGGCTCGGTGGTGGGATGCCTCCACGCTCGCCCAGCTCCCAAGTCCCAACCAAATGGAACTCGACTCCGGCGGAGGGGAGGGAAATGGAAGAGGCGGCGGAGGCGGCGGTTTCGAAGGCGGGATTCGGGGTTTTGGGCGGCAGCGAGCGAGCTAGGGTTTGTTGACGCAGGTGGGGAGGGACCGAGGGAGGAAATCTTGGCGACTGGCGAGAGCGAGAACCGGATACGTATTCGGTTTTAATTCGGATAATATCCGAGAATCCGATTACCGAATGGATTCGGTCGGATATCAGTAAAACCGAATTCGATACCGAATCCGGGAACATATATCCGTATCCGAAACCGAATCCGACCGGATACCATACCAATTTACCGAATTTGCTACCAGTCGGATTCGGTACCGGATCGGTCGGGAAAAACCCGACCCGTTTTCACCCCTATACTCAAGCATGTCTTTTTTCATACGGGGACCTTAACTCCACTTCCGTGGAGTGCTTATTGAAATATGGTATTCTCTATCCACTCCCGTGGATCACCCGCACGAAGTAGACTAAAGGTTCACATAGGTCACCTCTTTGCAACATGAATGTACAACATACAATGCAATGCAATGATTAATTTATTCATTAGTCACTTATCAACATTAACCATTTGACATCATCATCATTATTTAACCATAATCATATAAGCATTGTAAGAAACAAGTATAAACATATGGATCATCATGACAAATATTTATTTAATATAAACACAAGAGCAACCGCTCGTGTACCATTCTACCATGCAATTGACTTTTCTAGTTGCGAGGAACAGATTGATTCAAAGATGGCACCAACCTCAATGCTACTCCCATCGCAAATACCCAATCTCAACAACAAGCCACAACAGTACAAGGACAACACTTAAATAACATCGCTCCTACACACATTTCAATTCCACAGTAATCCCTATTTTACTAGACAGTCTCTTCTACCCGATGAGCATGACGAGAGGGTAAAGGCACGGCTCCCATATCGTAGACCTGATGGACAATGCCCAGCGGGTCGTCACACGTCACCTCCAAACCATGGGCAACTCTGTCCACGATCTACCCGATGTCCCTCACAATCTCGGTGGTGATGTCCATCTACAAGAAGTACATGCAAGCATCAAAATAGTAATTATGGTAACCATACACAGAAACTTTCAAACATGAGAGGACGTATTGTGAGGGTGAAGTCCTATGCTAAGTGCACGGGGTATGCGTTCATCCACTCGACCTGTGCACAAACAAAAAAATTAGTAAATACATCATATGTCAACGATAGTGCATCGCTAAACAGGGAAAATAGATAGCATACATACCTGGAACTACGAAAGCCATCGTACGGGGGGCCATGGTTCTGTCGCGCTATGAAGACGTAGTACGCTGGCACGGCCTCGGCCGGAAGAACCCTGTCAAACCTGTCCAGTAGGTCGTCGCGCCAGTTGGCAGGCGTAACCACTAGGGAGAGAGCCTCTCCTGTGATAGGCAAGTTGAGCAATATCGCGATGTCCTACAGAGTGGAGGCCATCTCTCCGAATGGGAGTTCGAAGGTGTGCGTCTCGGGCCACCACCAGTTCACCAAAGCTGTCAGCAATGACCGGTCAAATGAAAAACCGTCGTGACCGCTCTAGGCTGGCCTGGACCTCCCCGGCCTCCTTGATTGGAGCGTTGTCCTTGTCGGTGGCCTCCACCATCCGCGCGAGAGGTAGAAGGTTGGCAACGCTCAGCCTACAAAGCAAAGAAGTAAATACATATCACAAATATCATAAAAAATGTGCCATAGTTTATACACAAACCTATCTCTCCAGTATGGGTCTAGTCACTAAGCTCATCGGGGGTGTATGCGTATGGACCACCCCAAACTGGGTCTCCTTGTCCCCGCCCTCAGGATGTGGGACACGACGGCTCGTGCGGTGCTGCACGTCAACGTGCCGATCTAGCAGGCCAAAATGCCACTCCGAACCACCAAGGTCACAAGCCATATCTACAATCAATTTGAATTTAGCAATTATGACACAATTACTGGTTTTATTGTTAATAGCGTAGCTTCAGAAATTGGTCAAATCATTCCTACCCAATTTCACATATGCTATTATGCCTATTTAATTTCTTGTTGGTGCATACACATTTATCTACCTCTCTAGATAAATTCTTTCCTCTTTGTACCTATTCTTTTTCCATAATTAATACACATGTGACGATTTACTTACAGAAATAACAGAAAGTAAATCCTATATAATAATTAAATTAATTATACTAAGGCATTCCTGTGGGCTGTCTAAATTTTATTTTCGTTAATTGCAGATTTTTACGACTCAATTACTATTTAAATCGTCGCGTATAATTTTAATCGCTACACGTAATCTTAAATTGTCGCATACTATTTTAAATCGGTGCTTGCTATTCTAATCATCATGAATATTTTTTTAATCTTTCAATGGCTATTAATTATTCTAAAAATTAAGAATACTTATTACGAGGTGTCTACAATTTATAAGCGGCTAACAAAATTAACTGGGCCTTCAAAGTACAGTAGAGCAAACTAAACGACAATACAATTATTAACAACTAAACTAACGTTACTTTTTAAACTATAAGTTTAATAATTTTAGCTGCTATCCTATCATGTTTGAAAAAAATATATAAAAAATACACAAAACTCACCATCGTCGATGTGCAGATCTCTCCTTCTCTCTTCCCCTCCCTCCTCCCCCTCTTCCTCTCTCTTCCTCCTCCTCTATCTTCGCTCCTCCTCTTCCTCTCTTTTCCCTCCTCTACTCTCTTCTCCTCCTTTTTTTCCTCCTCTCCTCTCTTTTCTCTTCTCCACTTCTCCCTTCCTCTCTCTCAGCCAAAATGCGAATGAGCACAATATCGAGCACCAGCCGAATGCTCAAGGGGATATACCCCCAAGTCGCCCAACTGTTGAGCAACTTAGATCATATCGTCCAACTATTGAGCAACTTGGAGTTATGTCACTCCACGGTTAGGCTACTTGGGATAGTCGCCCAACTATTGGTGACTTAGCCACGTGTCACCCAACGGTTGGGCGACTATCCCAAGTCACCCAATCGTTGAGCAACATATGATCAAAACTATAAAAAAAATAAAAGGCTGGTATAATACTAAATTCGAAATTAAAAATTGATTATTTAAAAGAATCTCTTTGAGTGCATTACGAGATAGTGGCTGCCAAGTGTTGTCCCACGTACTTCCATTTGGGAATTTACAAATTTTTGGTGGGTTCTTTTAGGCTGTGGTTTTAACTTTTGGTTTATGATTTTTAAATTCTAGCTGTTCGTAAAAAATAGTATATAGAGGAAAACAGTCACATACGATCTTAACTGATATAGCTGAACTCGGTACATTATCTATTCAATCTACTTATAGCAAAAAAGAACGTATCATTTAAAAACTATTTACTGTAGCAGAAAATGATAAGACAAAAGCTAAAGAAAAAAAAAAGCCCAGCCGTTATCACCTTGGTTCGGAGATTTTCCTCAGAACTCGCAGAAAGGCTCGCCCACTGCAAAGTTGATGGTGAGTTCATGGGCCAACATGCAGCTTGTCAACCAGATGACAACTCCGATACTGACGATGGGGCGAGTCAAGGAAGTGTTATCATTGATGCATTCCAAAAGCTAAATGAAACAAAGGGGAGGATTCCAGGGTCTTCGATTCCTAAAATGAATCTCAATGGTGATGCAAAATTGCAAGACAAAACTTACAGACCTTATCTTTTCCAAATCGTATTGGATGCTCCTTCAAATTCTCTTAGAACTTGAAGATGTTAACCATCTTGAAAGAAACGAAGTCATGCTGTTTTTGTTCCACCTCAGGAAGCAGCGACAGTGTCGGAAGGCTTTGCAGGTACCTGTTTTCACAACTATGTAATTACTAGGACTGTCGGATACCATCTCATCGAGTGTACTTTTTTTTTTTACTAAAATACTGGCCCCGCTCTATTGAGCTTATAGCGCAAGCTTTTTTTTTACTGTTTGATACTATTTAGAATTTATCTTTACAATATAACTATTATTAATTTTTTCAGCATAATTAAATTTAAAAAACTTTATGTCATCTTAGACAATACAAAGGAGTAAGAAAAAAAAAAAAACTAGAAAATTAAAATTAAAAAATTGGAAGCTAAAAGCTCAAACCCAATAGAGCAAGGCCTAAAATAACAACTATTAGTAAATTCAACAGTCTTCCTTTGGCATTTTTACCTAGTTCCCTATGTAGCCTATTAATGTTCATGGCACAATCCCAGTCCAAGTTCTTGTACGCAGTGGTTCATACGTGCATTGCCTGGTATGCAGTGCGGAGCTGTATTATATTTGTATTCTGTAAGTTTCTGGTAGTCATATCAAGCTCAAATTTACCAAGCTAATTGGGTGTGGATGTGGCATCTGTTGCCTCTATCCTGGGATACTTATTAAGGCAATTACTAAAAGATAAAACAGATTTCAGGCTCCGGTCCATGCTAGGTCATGGAAATTGGAAAGGAATTCTATGCTGAGACCCTCAAAATTGTACCATTCTGTGGCAAAAACATTTCTATTTTACTACTATTATCAAGCAGAGTTATTTGCTGACAAGCTATTAAAGGAAGGCTTTACACCTAATAGCAGCGGTTTGCTCGAGGATGCGATTTGTTCATGAAATGTCCCGTCCTTTACAACAAGTTACGGATTTCTTAAAACACTAGCGTTGTCATTTTAATGAGACACGTGTCATGACGTGCAGAAGTTTCAAATAATCATGTACTTTTGTCTGCTTGATGGGAAATAATGGGCTCAGTGGACGAGGCTCCTATTCTTTTATGCTACAGCCGATGCCTTTTATCTATGATTGATAATTTTTACTACGTTTTTTTAAAAAGTGGTGGACGACGGAGATGCTGACACAGACATCACATGCGTCGACAGGCTTAGAAAGCTGTTTGGAGAAGTGTGACTTGAATAAGTCGTTTCGTTTGTTTCGACTTCTAAAGAAGCCAAAGCGAAAAACCACTCCAAAAGCCCAAAGAACAAGGCTCACATGAAGCTCTCTGTTCTTTTTGGCTTTTCTTAGCTTCGGCTTCTCTGAAAACCGAAATAAATGGAGTGGTTTTTCAAGGGGCTTTAGAAAGCTGCTTTTTCAAATAGTTTCCTGAGTCTAAAACTGTGTGTATCATTTATATCAGCATCTTTCCCGCCTAAAAAAAATACAGGCAAAAACTATTAACTGCATTAAAAAAATTATCAACTATAACTTAAAAGAACATGATGTCCTTCTCAATTTGGACATGCCGTGTATTGTACGAATCCATTATAATTGCCAAGTTTGTCACAGGAAACCAACGCAAGCATGAAATTTGCCCATGCCCTTAGCTGTTCCCATTGCTAGTTCTAGAGTAGAATGTAATTAGGAACACTTGAATTAATTCTGCATACTTCAAGAACGCTTGACTATTTGTTGATTCAAGCATTCAGTGTTATTAAATGTGTCATGTTTGGCTTTCTCATTTAATCCGTTGACACAGCTCTAGAACCCGATCTAACATGACCCATTGACAGCTCTAGATGGAATTGGAATGATCCCTTTCGTGCTTGCACTCCTTGATATTCTGGAAAACAGGGGCACAGTTTTCATTATAGCATTACTAGCATGGTGTTTAGTGCTTCAATCCTTTCGAAGGGATCACTTGTCCGGAAAACAGAAAAGCATGGTAAATATTTTACAAAGCAAATTTGAAGAAAGGATGGAACATGAAGTTGCCAAACTACCACTAGCATAGTATTTTGTAGAGAACATGCAGTATGGCCTTTATGCCTTACTCTTATGTGGCCGTCTTCTTAAAGGTAGCAATTGAACAAACTGAGCAGAATTCAAATATATTTAATTTATATTTATATTTTGAAGCCAACTTTGCCTTTTGCTTAGCACACGCCGTGTATTGCCTTTTTCTTGCCCATTTCTTTCTGCTTTCGTTAACACATTTGTGTTATTGGTCAAGCCATTTTAAATGTAGTGCAAGACTCTAGAAGCCTCTGGCAAACTGTGATGTGTCATCTCTGTCATTTATTTCACTTTGTTGTTATTTTTTATATCTCGTGTTAGTTTTTGATGTAACTTTTGACATTAGGGATAAGCCTACTAGTACATTGTTATGCTCTTTATGGCCTGTTCTTGACTATGTTCATAACTTCTTCATTATTTGGGCAATTCATCTTAAATTATACATGCAAGACTGGGCATTTTTCTTACGGAAATAATCAATGTGTATAGTGTTCAATGCTCAGACTACGATGGATCTACATTTTTTTATTGACTACATGTTTTAACCTGTAGTGTTTGCTATTTTGCGGCAGTTTCACTAGCTTTGCATCAGTTCCTCAATGAAATATTTTTTCAACGTGTGTGAATTATCGACTAAAACATGCATATATGTCGTCTGTCTATAATCTGACCAAGAATACACAGCTGACACATGCCACATGTCATTTTTACGTGAGAGGTATTTCAACTTTTTTTCAAAGTGATTTGCACAATTTTTTAAACAAAACTGAATGGTGGATAATATTACTTATTTCTTCGTGTGCTTTGATATTAGTACTATTTTTATTAGAGTAGAAAGCATTAAAACACTACTCTTTTTACATTTATAGAATTATGGAAACACAAACACACTTTTTTTTAATACTAGTTGTATGTCCGTGCGTTGCAACAGCAAATAAGTACCATGCAGATATCACATCTTTGATAATCATAATCTAATCATTGGCATTGCAAGAGAAAGTAAAATCAGTTTCAGTCATGTTGCTTTTAGCATGTTTGGCTAATGCACCAAATTTGTTTGATTGATGAGAACTTTGCTCGGCTTATATCAAACTTACTTTTTCAATTATCAAATGGTTAATAAGATTATAGCTCTCGAATTGACAGGAGTGGAATGTGAACATGAGGACATAAGGTAGTTGACTCACAATGTGAATTTTGAAATGCACAGAATAACTCGTCGTAGAAGCTCAAATGAAATGCTTAGAAAAGTCAACAGCTGAAGCAAAAAATCTTACAGATCTGTCGACCATCACACGTGATCGTAGGTCGGAAGCGGACGACCATCGCTAGTCGTCGTAAGTATTCAGTGGTCGACCATCGATCGTGGTCGTACGTTCACAGACATCCATCACACCTTGTGATCATAGGTCGGGAGCCCTCGAGCACACCTTGTCCTTGTACGTCGGAAGCTATCGAGGATACCTCATGGCCGTACATCGGAAGCCCTCGAGCACACCTTGTGGTCGTAAGTCGGAAGCCATCGAGGACACATCGTGGTTGTATGTCAGAATACATCAACCATCGCTCGTGGTCATAAGTTGGAATACATCGACCATCACTCGTGATCGTAAGTCGGAAGCCCTCAACCACACCTCATCGTCGTATGTCGGAATACATCGACCATTGCTCGTGGTCATAAGTCAAAAGACATCGACAACACCTCGTGGTCGTAAGTCGGAAGCCGTCGACTACCGCGCATGATCGTAGGTCGGGAGCAGGCAACCATCCCTGGTGCTTCTAAGTAGGTAACGGTCGACCATCGATCATGATCGTAAGTTGGAAGATCTCGACCACACCTCGAGGTTGTTGGTCGGGAGGCATCGACCATACCTCATCGTCGTACGTTGAAAGCCATCAAGGACACCATGTGGTCGTACGTCGGCAGACATCGACCACACCTTATGGTCATAAGTCGGAATCCATCGACTACACATCATGGTCGTAAGTCGAAAGCCCTCGACCACATCTCATGGTCGTACATCGACAGACATTGACCATACCTCATGGTCGTAAGTCGTAAGTCATCGACAACACATCATGGTCGTAAGTCGGAAGCCCTCGACCACATCTTGTGATTGTAAGTCAGAAGCTGTCGACCATCACGTGTGATCGTAGATTAGGAGTGGTCGACCATCGCTTGTGGTCGTACGTTGGCAGCGATCGACCATCCATCGTGGTCCAAAATTGGGAGCCTTCGACCAGGGCTCATGGTCGTAAGTCAAAAGACATCGAGACCCTCATGGTCGTAAGTCGGAAGACATTGACCACACCTCGTGGTTGTAAGTCGAAAAATGTCAACCATCATGTGTGATCGTAGATTGAGAGCCATCGACCATTGCGTGTGATCGTAAGTCGAGAACCGTCGACCATAACCGCTATGACCATGGCCACGGGCGCTACGACTACGACTATAACCGCTACAACTACAACCATGATCGCTACGACCATGGTTACGTATCAAGTGACACCTATACTGACTTTTACACACATATGCTTACAGACTCTTACACACTTTGGCTCATAAGATCGAGTTTTTATTTAGGATACATAGATAATTATACACACATATGCTTACAGACTTACATACTCTAACTTGTAAGATTGAGTCTTTATTTTGGATACATATATAGATACACACATAATTATACAAGATACACATATACTTACTAACTCTTACATATTCTGACTTGTAAGAGTCAGATACTTCTTATGTACACTACATCGTGGAGTGATAGTAAAGAGACTTTGATGGAACTATGACTATGGCCACGGGTGCTACTACTACGACCATGACTTTTACGACCACAGCTACTCCTGGTCGTAACGACTACACACAAACTGCGGTCGCTCCGACAACACACACCAGTGTTAACGACTTAACACACACTGGTCGTAGCGACCGCACACACAAATTAGTCGTAACAACCATGGTGCATCAACTCGAAGCTTCAACCACAGTGCATCTAATCAACTCGAAGTTTCGACCACGGCTCATCATCTTGATGTTTCGACCATAGCTTCTCACTTACTCAGAGTGTTCGACTGCGACTACCGCAACTTCGATTGCTGCTACGACCATGGCTTCGGGGACTGCTTCAACCATGCCTTCGAGTGTGGCTTCGACCACTTACAAATCATCAAGATTAACAAAAACCTCACCTTGCAAACACACACAGAGCACAAAGGAATCATTAACATCGTCGCAGCAAAGTCGCAAGGCATATGCACTGAGTAGCTAATTGATCGAGAGAGGGAAAAAATCTGCGGGTCTCTCCAAGTAGAGCGACGACCAGCTTGGGAGACCAAAATCGCCAGACATCGTGATGGGCTCCGAGCGAAGAGCAGGAGGAGGTAGAGAGGCTCACTGGGCGAGCGACCGCTGGGCGGCGGTGGCAGAGGGAGAGCCATGTGGGTGGGCGCAGAAAGAGGAAGCCGCCGCCACGCGGCACCGAGCAACGGCAGCAGCAGGGGCGAGTGTGGCAAAGGGAGGAGAACCGTGGCGACGCAGTGCCGCGGGGGGTGGGGCGAGGAGGGAGCAGGGGGCGACCATCAGATCCAATGGCCGCTATCTACGAGCGCCCGTCTCTCGGATCCACCACGCCACCATCGATCGCTGCTTTCTAGATCCATCGGCTGCCGTCGCCGAGCATACCTCTCGAATCCACTGGCCGCCATCACCAAACGCCCTTCTCTCGATCCACTGGCTGCTGTCACCGAGCGTCTGACGCCGAATCGCTTCACCGCACTGTTCATGTAGCGACAAATCTTGCTTGGAAGGGCGATGGGAGATGGGGTGGCGGCGCTGGGGAGAGGCCCAGTGGCTAGTGAGGAGGGAGAGGGGAGATGGGGCGGTGGCGGTGGGGAGATGCCCGATGGGCGGTGAGGAGGGAGAGGGGAGATGAGGTGACAGGTCTGCGAGGGAGAGAGCGTTGGAGAGAGATCTGTAAAGAATGAGAGAATAGAATAATTGAAGGTGGAAGTGGAGAGGAGGGACAATTAGCGAGAGAGAGCAGATACAGATGGTTAAGATTCCTGTGTTTAGATCGGATGGCTGAGAAGAGAGGATGGAGAATGCACCGATGACTACTAACTTCTTTTTATATAATAGTAGAGACACCTTTGATTTTTTTTAGTTCGTGGAGTGGATGGAAAGAGGGAAACTACTCAATGTTGAAGAACGTGTCTATGCTTGTCATCTTGATTTGGTTGCACGGAACCGTTGCTCGGAAGAAGTCCAGAACCCTTCAGGAACGAGGTGCTCTAGGAAACACTACTCGTGAACTCTGTGTGTGAGCGATATCGAGAAGGCAGAAGCCTTCAAGAAAATGAGAGACCTCTCTTTACCTTGAAGTGTCTCCGCTTGCAACCAAATGATCGATATTGTTGTACAAGAGGGTTGCTCGCAGTAAGGTAGCTGATGTACTGATTGAAAAGGAAAATATCAAGCCTTCTCCCTTCACATACAAGCTCCTGATTGATTTGGAAGGGCGGTCAAATGACATGCCAGGCATTGAGCTTGTCTTACATGAGATGAGTGGTTTTGAGCCAGATTTTGCAACCCGGACAATGGTTGCAAAATTCTACTTATATGGGGGGCTCACATAGAAAGCGGAAGCAGTTATGAAGGAGATAGAAGTGGAGCATGACAGGGACAAATGGCATGCCATCAGATCTCTTCTTCACCTCTATGCTGCCCTCAGCAAACCTGATGGTGTGGCGAGAATACGGAAGTTGTGCACAGAACCTAAGTTGGAAGACTTCTTGGCTGCAATTGAGGCATGGGGTAAATTTGGGCGTGTTGAACAAGCGGAGGAGACCTTTGAGGCGATGCTAAAGACAACACCAAAGCTATCTTCCAAGTACTACAATGCGATGCTGAATGTGTATGCAGAAAATAAACTTGTGGCCAAGGGCAAAGAGTTTGTAGAAAGGATGTCTTTTGATGGCTGTCCAAATGGCCCTCTAACCTGGGATGCGCTTATCAAGCTATATGTGAATTCAGGTGAGGTGGGGAAAGCCGACTCATTTCGGCTGAATGTGACAGCACAAAACCCTGACAGAAGGCCCCTTTACAGCTCGTACATCTTTTTACTGAAGGCCTATGCAAAAAGGGGTGAAATCCATAATTATTAGAAGATATTTGATAGGCTGAAGCTTATGTCAATGCCAAAGTTCCACTCCACAGGTTCTGGGAGAGGATGAGAGCTGACAATGTACGTCCAATCAAGAAAGTAAAAGAACATTTGAAGCTTCTTGACAAGTTACAGAAAGGAGGCATTTCAGAATTGATAAGACTAATTTTTTCTCTCTTTTTGAGATGGATCATATTTACCATTTCTTGAGAAGTTCCACAGAAAGGAGGCAACTTGGGGCTGGTAACCTGAAGAATAGAAGAATCCAATATGATTTTGTTATTTTTCCGATTTGAATTTGTGCTCTTGGTATGCATGATGTTCTGATGGTACAGGATGAATGAAGTTTTAGGCATTGCTATTCTGAATTGGACACTTTTCTTGATAATATAGCTGCTTAACAGCATAATTAATAATGAAGGGAAATGGAAACAGATATTTTCAAGGCACTTATTTTTCAAGGCACTTGCTTCCTTGAATTTACACTGATTTTAAATTTTTGTTTTGCAATGTAGACTCAAAATAATGAAACACAAGGCTTCAAAATTTCAAGGATTCAAAATTCAAATTTGCAAGGATGTAAAGAAGCTTACACACTCATGCTGATGGCAAAGGAGATCAGCAGTTTGGGAATCTGAATTCTGAAACTCCTCCTTTTCTGACATCATGATGGATGCATGGCTGAACACCCCACCGCAGGCTGGTGTTTGTTGCTGCATTCATCCACATAGGCTGCTAATTGTTATTATGGAAAACTACTTAGCAACTTAAGTAATGGCATGTATTCTTAAAATGCTACATATTCCCAACATTTGAAGTTGAAATGGTTCATTGCCGAAATTGAAACTCAATTACGATGCATCGATCAACGCATTTGCAAAATGTGGCCAAAGGCTTTTTACACGTCCAGTACAGATTTCCAGCTGGTTGTTTCAGCTGTTACACAAGGTATGTTGCATTGGTCATAACTCATAAGCCAAGAGTCATGTATATTGAAGCCAAGACACTATTTGGCCAGAGCTATATATCGGCGTTAAATCTTAGTGAATTGCATATTTACCACTAGTATTTTCGGGTTTTATACATTTACCGTTCCGAACAATCTAATTGCTGTGGTGCCGTTATTAGCCAAAGGTTATGTACCGGGGTTAAATTTTAGGGAGAATTGCGTATTTACCATTAAGATTTTCGGATTTGTACATTTACCATTGCAAATGAACTAATTACTAGTTACGTACCCGTGCGTTGCAACGGAACTTATTGAATGTACAGAGAATCATGCTATAGGAGAAAGTTACTCTGATCAGTTAAAAAGTGAAAACTGGTACAAAGTTAAAAGAATAGAGCGGTTGAAGGAGAATGGACCTATAACCACCAACTCACTCTTTTATAATAGTAAATATTATGGTATCATTGCAAAGGTGGAAAAATATAGTTCATTTGCCACTCACAAGAGTCAACGGGTTTGGCCACGACCAATGACCATTCTGCCCCTCCCAAAAAATAAAAAAGAAATTTGCTCTCACGCAGTCGCTGTCATTTGTCAAAAGTCAACCATCACCGACGGCATAGATTCCATGGAAGTGGACAAAAGAGAGAGGAGAGGAGAGAGGATTAGGAAAGAAAGGGTTGGGGCCTTGTGGACATGTTGGGAATAAAAAAATATTATTTCCCACCTTTGCAATGGCACTATATCACTTAGTTTGGTAACAATGAGAAATTCTAAATTGCACATATTTGTAGCGGCAATATGCAATTATTCCTAAATCACACATATCAGGGTTACGAATTAAGAAGAGTGAAATCTTGATTAGGCCGATTGTTAATAGCAATGTATAATCCATAGACCTGCATTTCAAAGTCCACTGATGAATATGTTTCAATGTTCTAGGTCAAAATTGTATGGAACCTAAGAAAATACTACAACTCTTACTTACATCATCTAAGTTGATCTGAGGTATTCCTCTATTTCTGTTTCTACTCGCAGTACCTAAACTAATCAAAACATCTTATTTTCAGTGAGACTATTTACCATAAATTCTTGTAACTTAACAATATTTATCATTGAAGAATAGAGGATGGCACAATAATATGATGTAGCGGCATTTATATTGGTTTTTACGTATGGTTTTTTTGCTATAACTTATAGATTTTAGTTTTGGTTAAAAATGCATAGTAATAACTAAAAGAAATAACTTTTAAAAGAAGTGGGAAGCAGTGGAAAAAGAAAAGGAGAGATACATGCTCGTAATAAAAATGAGAGGAGTGATATATATAATGTGCCTATGATTTTTATCTTATTTATAAAATAAAATGATAGAGAGATATCGAATATTTAGGTTTTATGGTTACCAACATGGCGTAGTAACTAGGGGTGCAAATGGGTTGGGTTAATCCTGACCGATCCGGTGTCGAATCCGATTTTTACCGAAACCGGGAAGAAAATGGAAAATCCGGTCGGATCGGATACCGGATTCGGATATTATGTGTCGGATTCGGTTTCGGAATCGGGACGGCAAATATCCGACCGAATTGCTTGATGGCGGATATTCGGATAGTATCCGTCGGATATCTGAACCCACTAACCCTAAATCAAGCGGCGGACGGCGGATCGGTCTCCATCTCGGTAAACCTCCGGGCTCCAGCCCAGCGGCGCAGCCCGCAGCCCTCCACTCACGACTCACCGCCCCTCCTCTCGGCGCTCGTCTGCGTCGGCGACCGATCCGGCGATCCCAATCCCAATCCATCCTCCCGCCTCCCCGCTCGGCTCGGTCGGTGCTCCCCATCCAGATCTTAGATCCCGGCCCTAGCCCCACCATCCTCCCCATCCGGATCGAGATCCCGAGCCATCCTCCCGGTCCCATCCGGTGTGCCGAACTGCCGAAGAACGGAAGAAGGTCTCCCGCTCCGTCAAGGCCTCCAGTTCCCCATCGGCTGCATCGACACCGGCGCCCCCGTCTACCTCGCCGCCATCCTCGAGTACCTCGCCGCCGAGGTGCGCCTTCGCTTGCGCGTGCCTCCTATTTCAGTTGTTTGTCCTGTTGTTCATATATTCGCTTTTTATACTACTATTTCCTTGAGAATGGTTTGTTGTTCTCATTTTGCTCTGAAGAGATTAAGAGAAACATATCATCCGTGGAGAAGATGTTGATGTGAAGAATGGATGGCAAGTGTAGTGCTCTTGAGTCTTCACTGTCTTGCTAATTGGAGGCAACAGGGAGCTAGGCTTGCACGATTGAGTCGATGGATACCAGTAAATTAGCACTTTGCTCTGCTTGTATTTGTATAGCTGCAATGGCATGTGGCTTAGTTAGTTTACATGGTACTGGAAAACAGAGATCATCCAACTAGCTAGCATATACTGCAATACCTGATGTTGGAATCCCACTAAGCATATACACTTGTTTCAACATCTAGTAAATGATGATGTTGTATTGAACTATTGATATATACATCATTTGCACAGTTACAGGCTTACAGCCATGTTCAGTTTTATGCTCTGGGATAGTGGGAGGTATCAAATGTTCAGTTTTATGTCCATCCATGTCTACATCTGCCATGTTCAGTTTTATGTCCACATCTGCCATGTTCAGTTTTATGTCCATCTATGTCCACATCCGCATCAGGGGAAATATCACTTACTGTTTGGCTCTAGCTCTGCCAGCATAGGAACTCATGTGGTCAACGCGATGCTAATGACCCCTAGACAAACTATTGTGCTGCTTTACAAATAATCTTACAAATTATTGTGCTGCTTTACAAATAATCTTATTCTGATATTTGCTGAAATAAAGAAGCTAGTTAATTTAATTTGTTAATGTGCTAAGGAAGAAGTAGGGGTGCTCCAGTACTCCTATTTCTTTCTCTAAATTAGTTCATTTTGTTTCTTGAATCCATTAATTAGTTGATCGTTTCTTGTACTCATACAAAACATGAAGAACAAATACTCAGTGAATTTTGATGGCATCCGAAACTGGAAGTGTGCCTTCATCTTCATTTGCAACACCTACACTTGCATCTGGAGGAGAACCAATGCAAATTGAAGGTGCTCCAACAATTGGCAGTGGCACTGGCACGGAAGGGCAAGAGAATATAGAAGATGAGGCTGTTACAAAGAAGCAGAAGAAGAGCACATCACCGGTTTGGGATCACTACACTAGGACTACAAAGACAGTTGAGGTGAATGGAAAGAAGATTGTTGAACGTTGGGCGCAATGCAACCACTACAAATATAGTGCCAGATGTGAGACCATCAATGGCACATCATGCTTTTGGAACCATTTGAAAAAAAGCACCATCTCAACCCAGGTCAGCAGGTACTCAAAGTAGAAAAGAATAATGAATTTGACACAGCTATTGTTGAACCATACAGGTATGATCAAGAAGCTAGCTTGAGAAAGTTTTATTTAGCGATAATCATGCATGAGTACTCTTTCAATATTGCTGAGCATGAATATCTTGTTGACTTCATCAAATCCTTGCGTCCTAACTTTCCAATCAAGAGCCGTACAACAATTAGAAAAGAAGTAATGGACCTCTTTTTACAAGAAAAGGGAAAATTATATGATTATTTTAAAACCATTCAGTGTCGCTTTAGCACAACTATGGACATGTGGACTTCAAATCAAAACAAAGGGTATATGTGTGTCACTGTACATTGGATTGATGATAATTGGCAAATTCAAAAAAGAATTATCAAATTCATGCATGTAGAAGGACGACACACAGGTGCTAACCTATTTGATGAATTTACTTCCTGTGCCATGAGGTGGAATATTGAAAAGAAGTTATTTTCCTTATCTTTGGACAATGCATCTGCAAATGAAGTGTGTGTAAAAGATGTCCTTGCTGAAATCAAAAAGCAAAGTCCGCTAATATGTGATGGTATGTTTTTTCATGTGAGATGTGCCAATCATATATTGAATCTTGTTGCTAGAGATGGGTTGCAAGAAATTTCCTCAGTAGTTCAGAATATTAGAGCATTTGTTGTAGCTGTAAAGGGATCTCCGTTGCAGTGGGAGGAATTCCAAAAGTGTGCATCTGAGTGTGGGTTGGATACAAAGATGAGTCTCTCACTGGATGTTGCTACGAGGTGGAATTCTACCTATTTGATGTTGAGGGATGCCATATATTATAGGAGTGCTTTTGAGAGGCTTTTGTGCTTGGAACAGTGAGGTAATGCGAGAAAATTGCTCCTTTAGATTCAGAATTGGATAAGGCACTAACACTTTGCAAATGCTTAAAGAAATTCTATGATGTTCTTGAGCTATTCTCTGGTACTTTATATCCTCTGACAAATTTGTTTTACCACAGTTTTTGTCAGATTAAACTTTTGATTTCTGAGTGGTGTGCTAGCTCTGATACCACCATACGTGACATGGCATTTTCTATGAGTGCTAAATTTGAGAAGTATTGGAAGAAGTCCAACATTGATCTTGCTGTGGCAACCTTTCTTGATCCTAGGTATAAGACAAAAATAATAGAATTTTACATGAAGAAATTTTATGGTGAGTTGTTGTATAAGATTGAACTTGAAGAATTCATCAATGTTGTCAAGCAATTGTATGAATCATATGCCTCTGTTGCACCTAGTGTGTCAAAAAATAAGACTGTTGCCAATGCTACTGCTACACCCAATCATAAACCAGCTATAGATCTCTTTATGGACAATGACAATGATGAACTTCATGACTTCTTATATGACACATGTGGGGCTAATGAGGACAAACCAAATGACTTGGAGAAATACATGGCAGAGCAGCCCCTCAAATTTGGTAGATCCAGTCAAAACTTTGATATTTTATTATGGTGGAAGAATCAACAAGATGAATATCCTATTCTATCACGAGTTGCACGAGATGTTTTGGCCATACAAGTGTCAACAGTAGCTTCAGAATCTGCTTTTAGTGCTGGTGGTCGTGTTATTGATCCATTTCGCAGTCGTCTAGAGCCTGAAATGGTAGAAGCATTGATATGTACGAAAGATTGGATAGCCGCATCCAGAAAAGGTGATAACATCAATTGTTAACTTTTTAGTGTAATACTAGTATTGCTAGTCTCTTTTAACTATAAAGTTTCCTCTCGTTTTTTTTCAGATTCTAAGAGCAAAGTTGCATCCATCATTGGTGATTTGGAGGTAGTTGAGACCATTGTTGCTAATATGAGGATTCTTCAGGTATTGTCTAGTATTGGTGATTTGTACTCTTATTTAGCAAAGTTGCATCTATCATTGCCTCATTGGTGATTTGTAGGACGAAGAAGTAGCTAGTGATGGCGAGCTCTAGGTGTGCTTGTGACCAAGTGAAGCTGAAGTTTACTACTTAAGTTTCTGGTAACCTTTTCCAAGAATTGACTATATAATTCTTAATTGCATTATTCTTTTACTGGCAGCTTATATTAATCCACTGCTCACTACATTATTCTTTTTCTGGTAACCTTTATTCTGTTTGGTTGTATATATTAATCCACTGCTCACTGCATTATTCTTTTACTGGCAGCTTATATTAATCCACTGCTCACTGCATTATTCTTGGAAATGTATTAGCACATTTTGTATATGTGCCAGTGTTGAGCATTACTCTATTGTACTTGTCTTGAAATGTAGGTATGTTATTTCCAGTGGTGCTGTTCTTGCTCTCATTGGTGATCTATCATTGTAACGTATGGCCCTTTCCCCTAGGTATTACCATGGATCATGTATTTAGTAGTTCTAGTTGAGTTCTCAAATGCCATAAGTTCTGTTACATTGCACAATCAGTAAAACTAAAATGGCATTACGCGCTGCTTGTTGTTAATGGTGAAATGTTCTGTACTATGTAGTCTGTGCCTCTATAGTGAGCATAGGATTCCCTGTGTAAGTGTTGACTGCATGGATGATTGGTACATAAATAGATTTATTTTCAGGATTCTAGCGGTCTCTTGCCATCTAACTCAAGAGAATATTAGCACATTTTGTATATGTGCCAGTGTTGAGCATTACTCTGTTGTACTTGTCTGTTGAAATGTAGGTATGTTATTTCCAGTGGTGCTGTTCTTGCTCTCATAGCATCCTTGATAGGCGCTATTCTCCCTCAGGTAGAATTGATAAATTAGAGCATTGGTAGATCTCTCTCTCATTTCAATCGCTTTGGTTTGGTTAATAATATTGTGATTTTCCATTCTGTAGGAATCAATGATACAGACAGAACGCTGATTCTGTGTTGTTGGCAGGCAGATCCGCAGATGCGATGTAGCACGATAGTGAAAATTAGATAGCGGAGTAGGATTTTGAAACCACAGTTGTTCATTCAGATGCCTTGCATTAACATCGTGGCGCAAATTACTGTTAGTGCAAGATTCACGAGTTTGCATACTATCTGTTAAGTGATGATATATTGATATGACCTTCGATCGCTTTGCATTAACATCCGTGGCGCAAATTATTTTGGTGGAATGACCGAATGAGGCACTTCTCTGATTTCTCCATACACTGTTTTTCTTTTATCTTGCATCGCTTGGTGACCTTGCTATGTTTGAATCGCTATTGAAAATGTTCCTTCTTGTACGTCTGTGATATCCGCTTATATTATTCGCTTCTGATCCGTAACCGATATATATCCGCTCCGATGATACCGTATTCGAAACTCCGAATATTCCGAATTTGTATTCGTATCCGGCCTTATCGTATCCGATTTCGAATCCAAGGAAAAAATATGGGTTAGAATACAATTTAAGTAATATCCGTTCGAATCCGAACCGATTGAAATCCTAGCAGTAACACGGTTAAAACAGAGAAATGCGCGGAGGAGAAAGGACACACAACATGGTGAGCATCGGAAAGTCCCGACACAGTATAGAATAGAGATCCCAAAACCAAAGTAGGCCGTCCGGCCAAGTCAAGACCGAAGCGAACTGGGAGAGAGAGAAGAAAATGGCGGCGGCGGCGCTCCGTCCGGCGATCCTCCGCCACATACGCCTCTCCCCCTCCCCGGCGGCGCCTCTCTCCGCGGTGGCTGCGGCGGCCCAGCCCCAAGCCCTGGCGCGGTGGCTCGCGCGGCCCATGTCCTCCCACGACGCCCACCTCACCCGCGGCGAGGTCGTCGACCGCGTCCTTGACGTCCTCAAGAGCCACCCCAAGGTCGACCCCTCCAAGGTAACAACTGCACCAACCCTAGCCCCTCCAAATCCGCATCGCGTCGCGCCGGCGCGGTGCCCCCAAACCCTAACCCTAAGAGAGAGCATGGTCCTTGGTGGTGGCAGGTGACCCTGGAGGCGCACTTCGAGAAGGATCTGGGGCTGGACAGCCTGGACACGGTGGAGGTGGTGATGGCGATCGAGGAGGAGTTCAAGCTGGAGATCCCTGACGGGGAGGCCGACAAGATCGACTCGCTCCCGCTCGCCATCGAGTACGTCGCCAACCACCCCATGGCCGCCTGAGTTGGGTGCATCCGAGGTGATGGTATTCTTGGTTTCTGTTTCGATCGGGGGATGAATAATTGGCTGGAGTGGTTCAAGGAAAACTGGTCCCTGGTGCTCCCCGTTGTGTTGCGGTGGATGTTGATCTTGAATGGAACATTAACATTCTGTTCTTATGACATTACAATGTTAGATTCTTGTTCTTGCGTTTGTTATATGATATGTGATGTTGTTGATGAACTAGTTTTGTTGGTCACAAGCGTTGCTCTTTGTTGCATGATCTGTTTCAGCAACTTGGGTTCCCTAACAGGATAGCATTGCACTTTCTTTTGTCATTTCTATCCCATTTGTTTAAGAGAACCAACTCCGAATTGGTGAACAAATGAAATGATGGTTCAATGTTTCGTGAGACAAATGTAGTGTTGCCTGTTGTTTTCCATTCTTTTGCAATACTGAAATTTGTGTGTGGTTTGTGTAACAAATTTACTCCTAGGTTAGTTAACGGTATTCCAATTGTTGCATGGGAAGGGACTAATTGAAACAGGGTTCTGTATGCCCTTTCAGTTAACAACTCTGTACTCCTAAAAACATCAAGTTTATGCAAGCTTCCAACATGTGCTTAACAATGGAGCTGCACAGTTTGGACATCTTCAATTGGGACATAAAAAAGAACTACCAAGAAAAAAGGTTCCAGTAATATTGCTGGATAGCGAAGGGTCACTCTGTTATGTGGTTAGCATTTAGTAATCAAATACAGTCACTGTTCTTGTGGTTTTGATCTTCACTAGTGTGGTCAACCATTTGAGGAAAAGGGATTCGAGATTATTAGATGTTACAAGAGCCTCAGCCGCAATTAAGAAAATAAACAAGGTAGTCTGGAGAAATGTTTGATATTCTATTCTAGCAGTGAACCACTTCCCATCAGTTGCCCAATAAAGAGTCCAGAAAAACTCAGAAAAAATCAGTGATTTTAAGTATTAAGTCTCTCTCTTCCTCCCTCCCGGCCCACCCGTTTCTTGTTTCTTGGGAGAACATTTGTAAATGTTATATTTGCATGCAAGAATAGTGAAAAAATTGTCTCGGTTTAGAATGAAATTGTCAAATTGTTCGTAGTTTGGTGTGAATTGGTGTTAAATCCCTAAAATGCTTGCCATTTCTGGTTAACTGAGAGGCCACCACTGAGATCCGGAACATTGGCTAAAACATGTCCACATTCTAGCATGGCCTACCAGGCAGCGTCCTTTCTCCGTGTCTGTCCTGCTCTTACTATACACATCTAGATAAGGTTGTAGTAAGAACTTGTGGTAGCTGCACCTTAGATCGGTGTAATTACTTCTTGATAGGAATCCTTTATTTATTTTGTTGTCTCCATCACCTGACTGTAGTTTTTTACTATGCTGAATTGTGGCAATGGAATCGTGGAAGATATATATGATTTGATTCTCCAGAAGCACTTGGCAAAGGATAGTTACCACATACTCCATCTGTGTTGTTTTGTACTGGGCGTTTTAGACTTTTTACGGTCTTCAAGATGTGAATTTTATCATTACTTTTTATAATTTTATACTAAGATATATTGATAAAATTATAATATTATAAACATATTTTTAACAATAAATCTAATGATATAATTTTTGTATAGTTAATTTAGATAGTTTTAAATCTATGAGGAAGTAAAGTAAAAAGAACGAAGGGAGTACTATATGGCATCCTTTTATTTGGGTATATCTTTGCCCACTGTTGGAGGTGTGCTTTCAGGTGGTAATTTTTTTGGATAGAAATCTAGCATCGTTGGTGTGATCTCCAGATTTTCACAATTTGATGCAGCCTAGAATGTGTTGTTTTGACATTCGTTGCCATGGTGCACACAGCGTGAAGCACCATGTAGTTTATGACCTTTCCTGCTCTGACTCTGCCATTGTCTTACTTTGTAGTGGTCAGCAAAGCGAGATATTACGCCAGTTTATGTTATTGCAGCTGAACATTGTTCACTTTGGCTCTAAATGGCTTCCGGCCTTCAATATGTTTTCGAGCTGTTAGATGGTGTGCAAAATTTGGGATGGTTGTTTTTTTGTTTTTGTTTCTCTTGTGGCTATGTGTATGTAACTCCGCCAGGATAAATAAAGAGAGTTATGTTAGGCTTAGCGAACCAACTAAAAAACAAGCTACGATTTCGTGGAATGGAACTCAAAATTAATTAGCCTATCCTAACTTGTTTAGAATAAAAGACTTTGTTATTATTGTTGTGGTTATGTATGTGTGATGTCGATTTGATGGGTTTAATCCTGAAGACGAAAGAACGATGTTACCCTTTTTGGGTAGCAAGAAGCTGGGGATGAGATGCAAGTTTTTTTTTATTCTTTTTTGTTAGCGCCGTAAAGCAATATAAAGCATGCTGTCTAACTGTGAGGCTTAATCTATGTTCTGTCGTTGACATCTTGTTGGGGAGTTAACATTTTGTTGGGTGGCACTGTCAACTTAAAAAACAAATGTGACGAGGACAACTCTCCATTTCATCTAGTACTTTCTCAAGTATGCAATCACCTATTAGACCAATCATAAGAGTTAGAGCTAAAACACTTAATCAATAAATGAATCTTCTTTTAACTGAGTTAAACATTGATTTGACAAGAATTGGCTACTATCTATTGCATATACTTTATGTATTATTAGGTTTCAAAAAGAAGTATTGTGGCCAAAGAGAGTTTATTCCAAGAGAAATGAACGAAAGAGAGGAAATAGATGCTAAAAACTAGCACTAAAAAAAAAAGCCGCTAAACTATTTCTTGCTATACAAGAATACGTTGTATCTAGCACGTGGTGCTGCAACGCAACCTGTCACTGTAGCATGACATTGTAGCGCCGACCTATCGCTATAGCGCCGAGATACTATATTGCCACCGTACTGTAGGACCCTCATATTGTAGCAACAGACCTAAAGTGCGCTCTCTGTATATATATCTATATATGTGTATATGTATGTATGTATGTGTGTATGTGTATATATATGTATGTGTGTGTGTATATATGTATGTATATGTATATGCATATGTATGTTAAAAATACAATAACTTTTTCACCAAAAGTCTAATCTATGATCCGTTTGCATCATTGTGTTCGAAATTACAAGCTTAACAAAACAAGATCTATATTGAATATATTTTGACACTGTGAAATTCGTGTCATATAAAGTTACTATCATGTATGAGTGATGTTACTGTCAAATACATATAGAGTTACTGTCAATTTTATAGTATTAGACCAGATAGTAACTCTACATGTGTTTGATAGTAACTTTACTCATATACGACAATAATTTTCCATATGAGTTATTTGCTATTGACATGCATATTCTCTCTCCTCTTAATGCATACATGTAAGCAGTAATTTCACTCACACACAGTAGTAACTTCATGAATTGTGGATGATAATAAGTAACTTCATGAATTACATATGATAGTTTGATGTACATATGATAATAATTTTATCATAATTAACAAATGCTAGTAACTGTCTATGGGGTGAGATGGTGGAGTGGTTGACTGGTTGGGTCAGTCAGGGACGCGCGCTTGTTCTACACGTAGCCACTTATTAGTAATTCTCTCTCTATTTCTATATATGTGTGTGTGTGTGCGCGCGCGCATATATATGTCAGGGTATCCCCTTCATGTAATATAGAGTTATAGGGTTATAATTTTCAGAATTTAAAACATTCTTGTTCTAGGATTTGTGTGAGATTAATTTCACCCCCATAAAATTGAGAATTATTTGAGAGTTCTTATGTCCGTCGTTCTTGCGATTGACTTGGTGATTGCAATAATACATTTACTCGATATGAGTGAGTAGACAAAAGGATCAAAACGTGTGGTTGGGTGAATCGAGTGTTGCATGTTGCTGTAATAGAGATTGTGATTGATGGTATCATTTATTAGACTGCACGAGACCAGTTACTTCCAATCCCATATCGTGAAGATCGGACAAAAACCTTGTATCAAAATGTGCAAAAGTTTAGTTTATTAGCTCGTAGTATTATGAACCTCATCTCAAACAAAACCAAGCATGAAAAGCTCGGCCAAAGCAATTAGGCATCATATATCTGAATTTTTTTAAAATAATCAATTTTTAATACTGAATTACAGTATTATATCTGATTTTATTATTTTGCAGTTTTGACTATATGTCGCTCCGCAATTGAGCGATTTAGGCTAGTCACCCAACCATTAGGCAACATGTGGCCAAGTCACCCAACGGTTAAGCGACTTTCCTATGTCGCGCAATAGTGGAGCGACAAAACCCTAAGTCACCCAACGATTGGGTGACATGGGCACGTGTCGCTCAACGGTTGGACAATTTTTAAAAAATAAAATAATTATTTTATTAATTTGATAGAAATAATTATGGGGGTGTTAAATGGCAATTGTTGTAGGTAATACATTTAGGAATTAAATATATGTAACCTGTTTCTTTTTTGAAATAAAAGGGCAGACAATGTCTGTTGATCTGTTTGTGATTTTTGTAGATTGTGAATGCACAAAATCCAGACTCACAAGAATATTTTGCGATCGTCATATGTTGTTGTAGTGTGATAAATTTTTGAAGAATTTTGTAAGAACGATTAAGATACCAATGACTAGTAAGTAGAAAGGCAAGTGATATTACGATGCAATAGAGAATTCGTACACGTAGGAAGACAAAACAAAATACGTACACAACAAAAAAAGCACATAAAGCAGGAGGAAGACCCACTATTTGCCACCAACTACACCCGCAGCACCTCCACCATCGTCGCCATGTCCCACCCCCGTCTGTGCCCACCGTACAACCCCGCTTGGGCTCCTCAACGCAGGGTGTTGGCACCCCGACAGAGTGAAGCAGTCAGGAGGCTTGCTGGCCCGTGCTCCCAACACCTTGGGGTGGAATGCACCTGTGACTGCGTGGAAAATGGCACACTGTTGAGCTATGACCCGAAAAGGACCTCCGTCGGGTCGTCTGCGAGGAAGTCGCTCATGTCCACCAGGAGATCCTCGTGGGGGATTGCCGAACTCCTAGCTGGCGCGTCATAGCTGTGGGACAAGCATTGTTTACTCGTGAAATATATCGACACAAAAAAAATCTTAAGAGACAAAACGTACCTTCCATGTGGGCCATGGTATGCTGCCAACTGCCGTACCCGCTAGACTTGCCTTGGCCAAACAACGTGCGCTACTCTGTTGATGCAAGGTAGGGGTCCACGAACGATGATGGCGTTGATGTGCAGGCACATGCCCACAGTGACCCTCCGCCCTGGCTTGGCGATGGCGGTGGTGGTGCCCGGGGGTAGGCATGTGGCCCTCTAGAGCCTCCTACCTGAGTTGCAGGACGTGATGGCCTCGGTGTGTGCATTGATGTGGCCACCTTCGGGAGCGTCTTGCATGACGAGAGGGCGAGGGCATGCCTCCCCTCTTGTAGACTCGATTGACAATGCCCAGCAGCTCATCGTATGTCACCTCCAAACCATGGGCGACCCTGTCCACGATTGACCCGGTGTCCCTCACAATCTCGACAGTGATGTCCATCTGCAAGAAGTATATGAAAGCACCAAAATAGTAATGATGGTAACCGTACCCAGAAACTTTCAAACGCGAGAGTACGTACCACGAAGGCGAAGTTCTACGCTAAGTGCACAGGGTACGTGTCGGTTGGTGCTAGTACATGAGCGAGGAGAGGGTCAACGACACGCACCAGCCTGGTGTGTGTCTGCGGAGTGTACCAGCGTAGGTACTTGTCGTAGGTGCTATGGTCATACGCAGTGCCCTCCTTCACAAAGTCCTCGAATGCCTCCGCCCACTCCGCCACCCACGGCACCATCTTCTCGGCCCAGCTCATCCCGCTACCACCCTTCCTATTGTGCTTGCAAAACATACAACTGTAATTAAAAGGCATCGTAATAGAACTGAGAAAAAAATATAGAGACATGTGTTGTGTGTAACTCATACATGGGCCGAGTCAAGCACCTGACGCCCGACAGGGATAGGAACAAGCCGACAAAGGCTAAACTGGCGCATCACCCTGTGCACCTTGTAGTCCTCGACAAACACATCGAAGAAGAGCTTCTTCCATGTAAGCCAGCACGCTCAGTCGCGCAAGCACAGCCATGAGGGCCTGGCCGGGGTGTGGTACTCGTTGGCATCTGGGTCCATCCGCTCGACCTGTGCACAAATGAGAAAATAGTAATCCTATCATATGTCAATAATGATGCATCGCTAAAGAAGGAAAATAGATAGCATACATACCCAAAGCTACGAAAGCCACCACATGGGGGGCATGCTTCTGTCACGCTGCAAAGATGAAGTATGCTGGCGTGGCCTCGGTCGGAACCCCGTCAAACATGCGCATCTGCTGGGGAGAGAGCCTCTCCCAGATAAGCAGGCCGATCAGCATCACGACGTTCTGCAGAGTGGGGGGCCATCTCCCTAATGGGAGGTGAAAGATGTGTGTCTCGGGCCGTTACTAGTCCATCAAAGCTGTCAGCAATGACTGGTCGAATGAGAACTATCGTGACCGCTTCGGGCCGGCCTGGACCTCCCCAGCCTCCTCGACTGGAGCGCCTTCCTCGACAATGGCCTCTACCATCCGTGCAAGAGGTAGAAGGTCAAATGCTCCACTGGCCGTGAGGCCAATGCTGGGAGCTACAAGATGCGAAAGCCTATAATGAAGAAAAGGGGAAAGAATGGCAAAGCTACAGCGCAGAAAGGAAAGTCAAATGCTCCACAGGAAAAGAAGGCCAACAAACCAAAGCAGGATGACAAACCCTATAGTCAGCAAGACTAAACCTACTACAAGTGTGGCAAGTGGGGGCACTGGTCGTAGATCTATAAAGAGTCGCAACACGTTGTCGATGCCTTCTAGGCCAAGAAGAAGGGCGGCAAATGGCAGCATGAAACCCACTTTGCCTTCGTTGAGGGAGAGAATTCTGAGCAGTTGCCTGCACCAATGGAGGTTGATTCCACTTGTACAGCAACACCCTCCCTTGACATTGCAGCCGCCACCGCCATGATTTTCTAGGATGAGCATCTCACCCTTGAGAAGATAGCAGCTGAAGTCCTTGGTTTCTTAGCAGATTCAGTCTAATACAGAGAATGCATTTAGACTTTAATTGTCATTTATTTTATGTGTGGAAGAAATAAGTTAGACTTTACATTTATGGTACTCAAACAATTTTTCTCGTGATGGTTCGATGATATTAATTAATTAATTTATTTATTTAGTCAAGAATATCATGATATGTTCTTATATTTGAAATATTTTATTTATGTGATGATTGTCTTCTGCTACATATTAGTAAAGTACTTTATATTAGAACACGTGTCGTGCCCTATGGAGGGAGTGTGCTTAGATAACAGCGGCATAACAAATACCATCTTGAGAGCGACAAAATTCTTTCAGTCGATTAGCAAGAATGTTGGCAGCCTTACAACAATCGTCGGTAGCGATGCTTGTATAATAGGCTTCGAAAGAGCCATAATTATACTTCCAATGGGCACAATTTTGGTCATTCAAGAAGTCTTATTGTACCCAGAATTGACTAGAACTCTCCTAAGTTTCAAAGATATTCGTGCTAACGGTTTCCACATTGAAACTGAAGAAGAGTATGGTAAAGAATACCTGCCCATTACAAAATGCGAAGCAAATGGGAAAAGGGTATTAGAAAGACTTCCTTCATTTGAGACTGGGTTATACTACACTAATATTAAGGCACCTGTAGCCTATACTACCCTGAAAACAATATTTAAAAGCTCTGAACTCTTCTGTCTCTAGCATGATAGATTAGGCCACTAGGTCTTAGGATGATGAGAAATATAATTAACAATTCATAGGGACATAATATCGATGTAAAGAGTTTTTTGAATCAAGAAGATTTTGTGTGCCCTACATGCGTCACGGGGAAATTAATTACTAGACCTTCTGCTCTGAAAGTGAAGGATGAAGTCCTTGCATTCCTGGAACGCATCCAAGGAGACATTTGTGGTCCTATATAGCCACTATCAAGTCATTTATATATTTAATGGTGCTCATCGATACTTCCTCGGAATGGTCGCACGTATGTTTATTATCTACGAGAAACTATGCTTTTTTAAAGCTGATCCCGTAGATAATTCAAATTAAAAATAATTTCCCTGATCATCATATAAAGTCCATCAGAATGGACAACGCGGGAGAATTTACCTCAAAGGCATTTGATGATTATTGCATGGCAATGAGAATTAAAGTTGAGCATTATGTACCGCGTGTCCACACGCAGAATGGACTAGCAGAAGCATTAATTAAGAGAATTAAATTTATTGCCCAACTACTTTTGCAGAATTGTAATTTACCACCTACATGTTGGGGACACACAATCCTACATGTAGCAACTCTCATCAACTTTAGACCATCGGCATACAACATTCATTCACTTATGCAACTAGCGTAAGGGTCTGCACCAAAAATTTCTCATCTCCGTAGGATTGGGTGCAAGGTTTATGTACCTATACCCCTCCATAGCTACTGCAATGGGCTCTCTCCGAAAGTTTGGGATATACATTGGTTATGGGATAGCATCTATAATCAGGTATTTAGACCTCATGGTAGGAGATTTGCATACCGCCTATTTCGCTGATAGTAATTTGATGAGGATAATTTTCTGACATTAGGGAGAGAAAATTAACCCCTTGATGAAAAATGTTGAGAAATTATGTGGCAAGCCACGGGAATCTATGCATATGACCCATGCACTACTGAAACAAATAGAGAAGTTTAGAAGATCATTGATTTGCAAGCATTAGCAAACCAACTATCTGACCACTTAAGCAATTTCAAGAGCGTGACCAAGTCGTATACGCCTGCACACAATGCACCAGAGAGAGTTGAAATACCAAAGAAAATTCAAGCTATCCTTAATCCCGTCCAGATGCCTCAGAATAAAAGAATGGGAACTCTGACCCCTCGAATCCTAAGAAATCAGGGATGCTTGATGAAAAAGGATATGAAGGACTTGACACAACTAATCGCTGAAGTTCCCCGGAACCAGAAGGGGAGCCAGTTGAGACCTAGCACCGGCATGACACCTTCAAGGAAAGGCATACCGGATTTGAACATTACCATGGAGGGAGAAAACATGGATGTGTGCGCAAATATCGGAGTTGAAAAACTGAAGGGACTTGCCCCCCGCAACAGGAAGGAACGGTGAGTAAGTAGAAACACTAGAAGAATCAATCAATGATGAAATAGCTATAAACTATGGCCCTATTCTTTTCAGCTTCTAAAAGCTGTTTTTCGGCTTTTCTACAGTAACTAGCTTTTAAACGGAGTATCTTTACAAGATAGGGTCTACTAATTAATTGTAGTACATACTTTACTGACTTCATTTATATCGCCAAAAACTACACGTAAGTTTCTATTACTCTGTAATATCTCGTACAAACAACCAAAAAGTCACAAGCCACAGTCAAAAGCCACAAGCCGCAGCCAAAAAGAACAGACCCTATGTGCACACGGGAGAATCTATGAATAGGACAACAACCAATGTTGATATTTATTTTGTAAAAAAAATTGCCATAATCATCGATCTTAGTCCAGAGTCTGCATTACTCGCTGAATATAAGAAACGATCAGATTGGGAGGATTGGAAGAAGGCAATAGAAACTGAATTATTATCTCTAAATAAAAGGGAGGTGTTGGGCTTGTAAGCCGCACATCTCCCTATGTGCATCCCGTAGGGCATAAGTGGGTATTTGTTCGAAAGAGAAATGAGAAAATGAAGTTGTAAGATATAAAGCAAGGCTTGTTGCATAAAGTTTCACTCAACAACCAGTAGTTGATTATGAAGAAACCTATTCCCTGATCATAGGTGGTATTACATTTAGATACTTAATTTCAATGGCAGTAAACTTAAATTTAGAAATGAAATTGATAGATGTGGTAACTGCATACCTTTATGGAGACTTGGATTCAGATATTTATATGCAGGTATCTCTGTCCCAAACTAAGATAGCAAATAGGAACCTATACATTGTGAAATTCAAAAAAATCATTGTATGGACTTAAGCAATCAGGTAGAATGTAGTATAATTGCTTAAGCGACTTTCTATGTAAGAAAAGCTACACGAATAATGAGAATTGTCCCTGTGTATTTATACGACGATTCCAAAATAGATTTTGTATAATCTCATTATATGTAGATGATCTGGATATCATCAGAACCCTAGAAGATATAAAGGAAGCGAGCTCTTATTGGAGTCAGACTTCGAAATGAAAGATTGGGTAAAATCAAATATTGCCTAGGCTTGCAGCTTGAGCATGTCCTTGAAGGGATATTAGTGCATCGATCCGCATACACTCAAAGGTGTTAAAAAGGTTCGGCTTTGAAAAAACGTATCCATCAAAAGTACCGATGATCAGGAGATCTTTACAGCAAGATAAGGATCTGTACCGACTTAGGGAAGAGGGAGGGATGTCTTGGGGCCGGAATTCTCATACTTAATTGCAATATGAGTACTTATATATTTAGCGAACTGCATTACACCAGATATTGCATTTGCCATAAACTTATTAGTAAGGTATAGTATAGAACATACCAAAAGGTATTGGCAAAGAATAAATGACATTTTCTGATACCTCCAAGGAATCAAAGACCTTGGACTATATTACAGAAAGAACTAAGACTTGAATATAACTGGTTATGCAGATGCCGGGTACCTGTTGAAGCCGTATATAGCTAGTTCACAAACATGCTATGTATTCCTGTGTGGTGGAAGTACAATTTCATGAAAATATTTAAGCAAAGTCTCATATCAATCTAGACAAACCAGTCGAAAATCATAGTAGTATACGAAGCCGCACGAGAATGTGCTTGGCTTCAATGAATAATTCACCACATCTAGCAGTCATGTGGATTGAATATCATGCAAGCTCCCATACTTATTTATGAAGATAATGCAGTTTGTGTTGCACAAGTACAGACAGGTTACGTGAAGAGTTATCTTACGAAGCATATCAACCCTCAAATTCTTCTATACTCATGAATTACAAAATATGGATGAAATTAAGATACTGCATACTAAGTCATGTAAAAATCTTACAGATTTATTTACTAAGTCACTTTCAATATCTAGTTTTGAAAGGTGTATACATGTAATTCGCTTAATGAGACTTAGAGAAGTGCAAAACTCAAGGGGAGATTTTTCTCAAGCTCACCATTAAAGCTTGACCACGAAGATCGAGTACCCAAAAAATAAATCCTGTAGATTAAATGGAATTAGATGGATTGTACACTTTTCTCCTTGACGAGTTTTTCGAAAGTTTCTTATTCAAAGTTTTTAATGAGGCAATTCGTGCAACACAACACGTATCATGTACTATTTCTTCAAATTTTTTCCCACTGGATTTTTATAGATTTTTGATGAGCTATTAACGTGTCGAATGAGTGCCCAAGGGGAAGTGTTAGGAAATATGAGTCTAAGTCTGCAAGCCTATAAATAGAGAGTCCTAATAATTATATTTTGTACTTAAGAAGAGAAAATAATAAAGGATGAAAGAAGATCTTTTTTAGGTGGTGATTAGTTGGGCTTAAAAGCTCATGGCTTATGGCTAAAAACACTGTAGCTGGATGAAAAAAACACTGTAGTTGATAAAGGCTTATTTAGCATAATTAAATTTAAAATTTTTTAAAAATATAAAAATATGTTAGCCCAATATGTATAATACAAACGAATACGGAAAAAAAGAACCGGTAAAAAAGCTCAATAAAAATTCAAAAGTTTAGAAAAAAAATAAAATTTATAAATAGTAAAAAATAAGCTAAAAGTCAGAAGCCCAAGCCGAAGCCATCAAGACATAACACGAAGCGTCAGCCGGCGACTTCCCATGTCATGAGCCTACCAGCTAAGCCAACCCCAAAGTTTCTTAGGACTAATCAAAGCCTTAACACCAGCAACGTAGTTTAACCAAATCTCAGCCGTTTAATCCCATCTCTCACCGGCCGGCCTCCATCCACAAAAGAAAAGCGCGTCCCTCACTTCTCCCCATCCCGAAGCAATCCCAACATTTTCCTCCGTAATCTCGAGCAGATCAGGTGAGCCCTATCTCCCTTCCCCCACCGATGCATCCCATCTGGTTTCGAACCGAATCCGCTCCCCTTCCCCGATCTAGGGATCGGATCGCTGGATCTGTTCGTCCGCTCTTGGATCTCGGACAGTTTTCTCCCCTTGCGAATCTTGGTTTCTTTCTTTTGGCCGCGGGTGGCGCGGAGTCGTAGATCTCTACAGGTTTAGGTGGAATCTGCTCGGCGATTTGATTGGGTTAGGTTGGATTTGCGCCGTCACGGTATGCATGGGTTCGTCGCGATCCGCCGTTGCTTAGGGTTTGTGATCCGTTTGGTCTTGGAGCTGGGTCTCGTGTTGAGATCTGAGCAAGGAATGGCGTGTGCGGATCGTGTTGCAGGTGAGCGAAGGAGGAGGGGGAGATGGGGCTGGCGTTCGGGAAGCTGTTCAGCCGGCTCTTCGCCAAGAAGGAGATGCGGATCCTCATGGTCGGTCTTGATGCTGCCGGAAAGACCACCATCCTCTACAAGCTCAAGCTCGGCGAGATCGTCACCACCATCCCAACCATCGGTGATAAAAAATGATCCCTCCTCCCCATCTGTTGTAAATATGTTCTTGTTGTTGCATCTTGTTCAGTTTTTTTTCCTTTTCTTTTGAACACCCGCTACTCGACGTACTAGTTACATTTGCATGCCCTCACCTTAGAATTGTCTGGTTGTTGCATGTTGTTTAAATTTTGGTTCGTTAATTCAGTGGGGGCATAGTTGTTTGCATGATATTCTAGGAAAATTATGTACAGTTTGTTTTTTCTCTTTGGAAAAGAAAATTTTATTTACTTAGTGACGAAGATCTGGTGGATCCATATTTAATGGAAACCTGATTGATCAACGTAATAAGGTCTGTTAAGTGCCTGTGGGCTCCAACAGGTTTACAAGTCCCTATAATTCTAGGCCCTTTGCACACATGGCTCATACAATCTTAGCTCCCACCATATCTGATATAACAAATAGTTGTGTCTCATGTTGCACCTGATCTTCATTTGCACATAATCCTATTTGACTCACTGTTCTAAAAAAAGGTCACCATACCTGTGAGCGATTATACAGCCTAACTGGCCAATTTTTGGAACAGGGATTTGACTGTAAGATCTCATATTTCTTTCTAGCGAACGTAGTGTGTTTATCCAGCCAAGGATTGCTGTAGGCCATGCCAAAGCACATACTACAAAAAGTACTTCCTAGCTCTTAGATGACGTTGAACGCATGGAAATATAAAACAGGTGTTAACTGATGGCTGCCAGCTTTTGAGTAGGGCAATGGTGCAATGATTTATTGAACTTCTATTTAGTGAATAGCAATAGCATGTTCATCTTCCTGCTTGAACAATTGTTGTGCACTTCAGAATTGTGTCGTCATAGAGGCTTAGAGTAGTTGAACATATTGGCATGTTATTTTATTTACGTACATGAAAACTACAGTTTTGCGGCTGATGGAAGGTTCACGTATACATAATGATGGTGTAGAAGGTCAAATCAACAAAAGTTGGGTTGAATAATGTGATGGAAAAAGAATTATATAAAATGGGTCTTAAGTTAACATTCCCTGTGGCAGCCTCTACTATCATATAACTGATGAAGGGGCTTAATTAGATATTTACATAGGTTCAAATCAACAAAATTTGGATCAATAAATACATGGTGAAGGTGCCTCTATTGTTATTTTTTTTTATGCTTGAGCTATGGCAAGTCAACAAAGTTTGGATGAATAAATACATGGTGAAGGTGCCTCTATGGTTATTTTTTCTTATGCTTGAGCTATGGCACAACCTTGATGTTTTCTATTTATATTTGCTGATCTCCTTTGAAATACAGGGTTCAATGTTGAAACTGTTGAGTACAAGAACATTAGCTTCACTGTCTGGGATGTTGGGGGTCAGGACAAGGTATGAGCTACTGTAATGTTTTGTATTTAGTATTATGCACTGTTGTAATTGATTGGATGCACTAGGTGTCTAGGTCTATGGCCTAACATCTGTTTTACCCCTAAACTGTCTACTGATCCCTCACATTTTGGCTGATTTTTTTTATTCTTGTGAAAACAGATCAGACCTCTCTGGAGGCATTACTTCCAGAACACACAGGGTCTTATCTTTGTTGTGGACAGCAATGACAGGGACCGTGTTGTTGAAGCCAGAGATGAGCTCCACAGGATGCTGAATGAGGTAGATTATTCTCCTGGGTTACTCTATCATGCCATGCATGTGCTATAACAATTCATTGATGAACCATGCCATTGCATGGAAATCCACATGATCCAAAAATTGATTTAACTAAGAAATCCTTTTATTGACACCCCTGTATTTGAACAAGTTATTGACAAATGAAGCAGTTGCTTTTTGACATCCATATGATACACAACTTATTTTGCATTTCCTTCAACTCTCTGTCTTTTTATTTCCTTTTTGGGGAAATTTCTATATATATAGTTAGTGTAGTAGTTAATATATGTTTGTTTTCTTTAGGATGGGAAAGTGGTGTTTTTACTGTAAATATTCTCTTTAGGATGGGAAATTGAAGAGAAGCTTGTCCAACATCGTTTGAGACGGTTTGGACATCTTCAACGGAGGCCTCCTGAGGCACCGGTATTCGTAGTGGAGAATTTTAAGACGTACTGAAAATATAAGAAAAGGTAGAGGTCGACCAAGACTGATGTGGGAGGAAGCAGTTAAAAGAGATTTGAGGAATTTGAATATATATAAAGATTTAGCTTTGGATAGGAGCGTATGGAATTTAGCGATCCACATACCAGAACTATAAGAAAGGGGCAATGTTTTAGGCTCTCGGCTCAGATAGCAGGATGTACGGCTTAAGGTTTTAGCGTCGTAGGTTTTATTTCAAGGCTCTTTTTTGACCTTGAGAAGGTTTCATTCCTAGCCTATCCGAACTTATTTGGGACAAAAAAATTCTGTTGTTGTATTCTCTTGGAGAAACACCACTGAAACATTTTGTTTGAAAAGTTGTCAATTTTGGGCAACTACATTTAATGATTTTCACTTGAAATTGTTGACAGGATGAGTTACGTGACGCTGTGTTGCTTGTCTTCGCCAACAAGCAAGATCTCCCAAATGCTATGAATGCCGCTGAGATTACTGATAAGCTTGGACTACATTCCCTTCGCCAGCGACACTGGTAAACAAGGACTACCTGTTCTTATTTTCTTCTCTGTGTTTGCTGTAGATATTGTTTGAAATGATGAAATCCACGTGTAAGCAACTCATGAGCTTTCCTTTTGAACTACAGAGATACTTCTATCTTGTGACTTTATAGTAGCAGATCATCTGCTCTAGCATTATTGATGCAACTTGCAGACTTACTATCTGCTCTAGCATTATTGATGCAACTTGCCCTTACTTTTCTGCAAGCCGTTAAATTTCAATCTGGTCTTTGTTCTGACAGGTACATACAGAGCACTTGTGCCACAACTGGTGAGGGTCTGTATGAGGGCCTGGACTGGCTGTCCAGCAACATTGCTAGCAAGGTATACACAATCCGTTCTCCATTCAGATTTAGATATATTCATGTTCTGCAGTTCTATTGTGATGTTTCTGGGGATAATTCTGGTCCACTTTGGCCCTGTTTGGATACGCTTATCTGAGAATCGATTTTAATTTGATCAAGATTTTCTGATAAGTCGCGATCTGAAGAATCTGCGATCTGAATAATCTGAATAATCCTGATGGGGCTTGCGGTACAGGATTTTGGATTCTCAGTGCAAATGCTGATTTTTCCCACCGCGGCGGTTGAAAGAATCAAAAAATAATCAAAGCGTTTGGGTGGGATTATTTTGCTTACCATGCTAGCAAGAGACTTGTATGTTCAAAATTGTAGTGCACACTTGTTTTCCGTTCGACTCTCATCTATTTTCTGTACTTGTAGGCTTGAGGTTTGGAATTTCGACTCTGAGCTGACTAGGAGCTGTGGATGTATCGTTGATACTTAGGACGAAGCAGCTGTTCCAATCTGTTGCGTGTCATCGGAGAGCTCAATATTTTTGTAACGATGTCTCAGTTAAATGTTTCCTGACTTTTGAATGCCCTTTGTACTTGTTCATTTTGCACAAGGATTTCCAATATCATATTTCTGTGGCAAGTTATGATGAACTTGTCTAAGTACCGCTAGCTCAAAGAGCCAAAAATTATTGAACTTAATACGGTGAAACTCCAATTTGTTATATAGACGGCAGGCAGCATTGGTCCAACCGTCTAAGGTTACAGATGATACTAGCCGTATATGAAAACTTTCATATGCTGTGGTTTGAGGCATTCGGCAAAGATTGTCCTCGTTGGAACGCAGGATTTTCACATTGAAACTGTTCAGGTCCTGCATTTATCTTGCAAAATTCTCCTGTTTCTACCGGGCCAACCTATCCAGGCAATAGAGAATTGATCGGACACATCAGCTGAGGGGTCTTCATCACTGATTTTTGCATGGGGTGAAGATGAAAGGGATAGGTGCTCCTGTAATGCGGTAGAATAGTAACCTGCAACTATGCGATAGAGGTCCTCATCTGTGTTCCATCATAGAAACGCTAGTAACAATGTGACTGTCCCTATTAAGGCCCTATTTGAAATCTGGCAATTGATTATATACCCTCCATTTAGATGGAAATTGAGGATTTACCCTCCTGACTTACGTGTCAGTGACTTATGATGACCCCACGTGTCATTGAGATGTGGAGAGTAAATTCTCAATTTTCCAACTAAAGGGAGGGTATATGATCCAATCTCCCGTATTATCCTGCTTTTAGGTTCCTAGTTCCTACCTGCTACTAAACTAGTCATAGAAATGGTTTTTCTGTGTTCTAACAATGGAGACTTATTTTTGTAGGTGACTTTTTTCAAGTAAATTTCTTAAAACTATGAATACTTAGTCAAAACTAACAAAGACCTGCATTTCTCTTCAAAGAAAAAGAGATGCACTTTTAAGAAATCATTTTGGTAAATTGTACGTACTTTGCTCAAAAGTTTCGAACAACTCAATTCTGTTCCGTTCAAAATAGCTTTTTCTAGATGGTTTTTGGCTAAAATAGGACACTATAGCGACTATTAGTTTTTTTGTGAATCATTCAATTAAAGAAAAATACAAAAGAAAAAAATAAAAAATTATATCTTTACGGACAATGTGAAAAGAAAAAAATTATTTTAAAAAAAATCAACGCATTCAAAATGGATTCTGATTTCTAAAAGCTAAAACCAGAAGTCAAAAATAGATTTAAACGATCTCTCTATCACGACGAATTTTCAGGACAAGCTGAGCCTGCGTTTCAGTGGCGTAGAAGCCCCTTTAGCAAGGAATACAGCTTCCCTATCCACTTTCCTGTGTTCCCTCACACGTGACAGCAATCTGAGAGAGGTGGGTGCTGTTACAGGCCCACAAAAAGTAAAGTAGAATGAATAGTCTACTGACACATGTGAGGGAACAAGGACGAGAACAGGAAAGGAGAATAGAAAAGCTGCATTCTTCAACAAGATGGTGTGGTGTTGTAGTGGATTCTAAGACCTGACCTCCTCCTTTCAGAACCCAGAGCTTGACACAACCCAGTACATCGAGAGGCACAAAAAGGGCACGTGGCTACGTGCCCCTTCTCAAATCCGATATGGCCGGTCCACGTTAGCCATGTCGCCGCACACTTCACTTGATGACATGTGTGTCACGTTACGAGTAAATATCATATCTACTTTTAAGGGGTTTTTTAATATAAATAGACAAGTCTTTGTACGAAGAGAAGATATCTGATGATTAATAAACACTTCAATTCCCTGGTGTTCTCTCTCAATTGTTCTTTGTCAATTCTCTGTTGATTAGTTAACGTGAATTGCATTAGAGGTTAGTATCATTGTTTCTCAATACGTTTTCAGCACGAATCACTCTACAAGGCGCAAGGTATGTAAATCATAAACCAATCTATTATACATTGCAATTTTATAGATCAATTTTGTTTGCAATGCCATGATTAGATCAGATCCGTTCTAGTTGATTCTAGTCTCAATCTGAAACTTGCTAGCATGTTCTTTATACACTTATGTGAATATGCTAGATGAATTTACTTGAATCTAGATCAGTCTCACAGATAGATTAGAGATTGGGTTCGTTCGGGCTACCACATAGAGAATCGCCTGTGCCGTCTTCATTTGCACCTGAAGCCACCAGCCACCATGCCCCCGCGCTCAAAGCCGCCGCCCTACCTGCCAGCCGCCTGAAGCCACCGTTGCCGCTCGTCGGTCGCCGGGAGCCACCGTCGCCTAAAGATGTGCACGAATTGCCGCCCGCCCAATGTACGCGATGCCGCCCAAGGCTACCGACCACAGCCTCTGCTCGCCCACGCCAGGCCGACCGAAGCAGCCGCCCCATGCGTTGGCTGCCCGGCCGCACGCCGTGCCCGTCTGTCGCTCCCGGTTGCCCGGCCACCCACCAAGCCCGACCGCCGACGACCGGCCCTTTTCTTGTCGGCCGCCACTGCATCATGCCTGAGGACGGCTGCCGCTGCTTGGCCCTCACGCTCGCACCTGAAGACGCACCGCCGTCCGAGGCTGTTTGCCCAAAGCTGACGACGGCTCCGCTCTCCCCGCTGCTCAGTGCTCAAGGCTGCTCGCTTGAAGCCGATGCTGCCTCCGCATCCGTGCCCGGACCCAAGGCCAATGAACCCGAAGCCGCGTGGCCCCGCCGGCCGTCGCCCGGCCTCACGGGCCGCCTCCACTCCTGGCACCTCCGCGCTTGCCCGCCTTCACAGCCACCGCGCAACGGGAGCTCGTGCCCCCGCCGCTTTTCCAGGCCAGCTGTCGTGTGGTGTTTTTGGGCCATATGGGCCAGATCCGGCCTAACATTGCAGGAAAAAACATGGGGAAGAAAATATGTTCGGCTTGTATTTTCTAATTAGAAAATTTCATAATAATGTGTTTATACTATAGAATTTTGATCCTAAAGTTTGTCAAAATAGCGGATAAGCCCAGCCGACTTGATTTCTCTCTAAAGAAATTATTTTTTCACCATGTCGCATTAGCATTTGGTATTATCATGTTTTCTAGATTTATTTTCTTTAGTATTTTGTTTCTACCTATATTGCTTATTAATTAGCAAAAAATTCTTTAAAGATTACCACAAAATTCTAGAAAATCTTAAAAACATGGTTTTAGTTATATGAGCTTCCATAAATTTGTGAAATCTTAGACTTAGTACACCTTGGAAGCGTCATATTTCTTTTATGGTTTATTTCCTGGCATTGTGTGTTTGGGGATTTATTTAATAGATTGGCAATTCTGAAAATTGCTTAAATGCCTTAATAATTATCAGAAAATCCCAAATATTGCTAGGAAAATATGGGAAATGATAAATTATTACTAAATATATAAAAATAAATGTTTACTCTTTGCACTCATTTTATGCACTTAAAATTACTTACCAGTAGTAAGCCTGTAGGAAATTGCATGAATATTGTAGGATTTTGGGCATCACTAAGTGGATATTCGCTTGTCCCGAGTGGCTACAGTTGTATCACCTAGGCTCATTTCATTGTCATACAGTCATACTACTGTCAAGCTTGATGCTGACGCAGCTGTACTCTTTTGCCACTGAAAGGTAACAACTTTGTTGTTTATGAGGTATTACCTCTACTCTACCATGAAGAATGACTCTATGATTTAGATTGATCTGTTGGGCTTAAGGGCCTCTTATGAAAGGATGGCCAAACTTGTAAAATGTTACTGGTGTTCCTGTAGGCACTTTGCCAAGATTTACTTCTATTTCTAGGACTAGAAGTACGCATGCGAGTATTACTCCACCTTGCACCATATTGTCTCTAGACTAAATTTAGGTAACCCATATGTTACTAATAAATAGGTGCATCATAAGCAAGAAGATGCTCACAGTGAACAATATGGAGACTTGTAGAATTCTCCTAGTTATCCCTTAGCTTTATTTAGATGTCATTTCCCTACATTAGTAGTATCAATAGTATAAATACAACTCCCATCGAGCTTGATCCTGCTAATGAAGAGCACCTCTTATCTTTTGCTTTAGGCTGAAATTGTGCATTAGATAATTATTTTCCCAGATGCCATAAATATATTTGGTCTAAATTGTTTTGTTAAAGCCTTACCCCTACTGAACAGTTGCTTAATAAAAGTATATTGCCAGTAGCATATCTTACCTGCAGTAAAATGATTAATCATGCATGAAATAAAATTTGTAAATATTATGTCTGACATTTGAAAGGAATGATATGCTTTAGTTCACTAGTTATTTGCGCATTAATGATCAGATGATAATAGAAAAATTGTCCTTCTTGAAGATACAAGAAATCTAGTCAAATGTTAAATCTCATAAGGATCACATTGACTAGAAAACACTATGAACCTCAAGTAAGTACGAAATAACTTACACCAAATGACTTGAAGTCTATATATAACCCCCATCTTCCATATTACAAAGTAAGTGCGAGCGGCGCATGATGATGCGAAAACCAAGGGTCACAGCGGGGTCTTATAGGTGTGGATGCCGATGTGACCGAGGCACACATGACACGGACGGTGATGCCGAGTCAAACACGGGCAGCAGTGACGGAGCAGACTCAGAGATGGAGAAGTCCCGGTCGGAGATGACGGATCTGACAGGTGGACCCCACTTGTCAACGGCACGGAACGAACCAACGGCCAGGATGTAAGGGCGCGATGAGACGATGGCACAGATGGGCGACGCGTGGCGTAGGTCGGGCTGGACTGGCCGAGGCCCTGCTGGTGGGGTAGGTTGGATCGCACTGGGCTGAAATAGGCTTCAACCCATTTAGCCCTTTAGGGACTTTTAGGGTTTTTTCTTCTATTTTTAGAAATTCAAATAAAATCTCTTGAGCTCTAGAAAATAGCAAATAAATCCAGAAAAAATTCATAAAAATTTCAAAATTTTTCTTGAAATACAAGGAACCCAAATAAATTATTTCCAATAAATGTTATTTTCTAATTTAGTCATATTAAATCCTTTTAATTAAATAAAATCCAACTTAAGCTTTTATTAATTATATAAAAATCTAAATGGTGAATTTTAATTTAAAAACTTCACAAAGGCTCTGAAAATCTGGATGTTACAGAAATGCTCTATAATTATATGCCAGGATTTCTAAGGGATGGGGTTATAGTGGTTTTATTAAAGTATTTTATGGATGCAATTTTATTTGTAAACACTTTTAAACATAAAAAAAATAAATTCCTAAGGTATTTGGGGTTTCAACATCTTGATTGCTACACTTCAACACTTTCAAGTCATTTCCAGGTCTACTTATGCTTCGTTGTTGGAATACCAATTGAACACAGCTTCATTTACTGGAAGCATGGCGTATTCAAAATACCATTGTGATTACTCTGTACAGTTGGCTAGCTTTACCTACAAGATTCCTTAACACTCATGACTGAGTTATGAAAACAAGGTTGTTTCACCACTCATCTCTTTATATAGGCTCACCCGGTAGATTATCGACTTAGACCCGAGTATCTACTGGCCAGGTCAGAACACATCCGTCCATCCTGAGAGGAACCTACCATTGTTCAGTATGTTTATACCCCCTCCTATACCAAACTCTTCCTTCTTTACTCCTGTAGAGATTCGATCTATTTGAGCAGCTACTAGATCAGGTTTGATGAGTCAAAACTTGTGGTTGAGAGATCATTATATTCTTTGCTCAGCATAAGGTTGTCCTTACATTCTCCGAGCTTTGTCTTTACTCTACTCCAATATATTTTCATCTCCAAGACCATAACTTGATGCTCGGTTGCAGTACTACCCAACCATTTTGTGGTTTCCCATGATAATCTTTTTCTTAGAATCACTTTTGCAGGACTACCGGCAAAGTGCTCTATTGTTTAGTAGAATAAAACAGTTGAGTTCCAATTCTATCATAGTATATTTTATAGTAATTTATTATTACTAGGGCTTGTCAAGGTGAATATGGCGAACAAATAAAACAGAGCTTTTTTGGTAGTGGGATATAACTAGATATCAAGTCATTCTAAATAATTGTCGTACAAGAAATAACAGTGTGGAAATAACGTAATGAAAATACAGGTAAATAAATAATTAAAGGAATGTAGGTTCAATATGATCAAAAACATGTGACTTGCCTCTTTGTCCAAAGTCTCTAATTACTTTACTGTAGTCTTTCGGTTTAGCACTTGACTTCTTTAACTGCTCTTGTAGTTCTTCTATTAATGAACTCGTGTGGTTCGAATACTACCGCAAAAAACAAATGCAACTAAGTTCTTGCTTTACAGAATGCAAGCTGGGAACAAAATACAAATAAATAACCAAAAAGATATAAATAAAATAGGTTCGGAGATAGGGTTTAGGCGGTCTGTGGTTTGGTTGCTTTGGTTGATTGTTGTTGGGATTGGCTAATGGGGCCAAGATGGTCGAAACGGTTTTATAAGTGTTTTATGGATTTTTGTGAATGGCTGTGGATAAGAACTGTATTGGGTTTGGGTTGGAATATTATCTGGGTGGTTTTCAGTTTTATCACAGTTTAGAATGGTAGAACGGAGATGGGAATGGTGTAGACAGGTTCAGGACAATTACCATGGGTGCATATATATTTTTAGGGTTTCGGTGAACGATAAGAGTTCGGATCATATTAGTTTTAGGGTTTTGAATGGTGTTTCAGTGGTTTTATCCATGGCTAACATGGAAAAATGGAGCTGGAATTAGGATAGACGGGCTTAAAATAGATGGAACATATATAAATATGTTTTAGTGGTTTGGATGAATAGTAAACGGGTGGCTACTGTTCATCGTGAATCTGAGTACTGTAAGTGGTGGGTTTGCACTGTTCACTAACGACTCATCTACTATTCACTAATGGGTCGGCTACTGTTCACTAACGGGTCAACTATTGTTCACTAACGGGTCAGGTGCTACATTACTATGTCGGTACTGTTTATCTTCTTTCTCCCGCGTGGTCACTATAGCGGCTGAACAAAGGATTCTGGGTGGACCCAGGGGACTGAGGAGAACCCATTTTGGGGATCTGCAGTGGTCGGCAAGCAAAGAATGATCGATGGCAAGGTAGTGAGCTCTCGGGGTTTTCAGATGGCACAGGAGCTATAGGGAGGATTATCGGCACAAACAGCGGTGGTTTGACCATATCTGGGTGACTAGGATGCTTCGGGTGGTGGTGGTTTGGGCTGTAGAGGTCCCTAGTGGGCTGTCCACGATGAGGTCTTCTAGCCAAGTGGAGGGCATAGGCGTAGATGAAGAAGGGAGCAAGAGGGGTGAAGGCGATGCTTTAGTCTAGGGGCATGAGGATGCTACAGACAAGTAATTGAAATGAAATTAACTCTACCAGAGGAATTGAGTTTGAGGCTTACTTGGGGAAATTTCGGCGATTGACGGTTTGCGATGGCCAACAAGGGGTGTGTGGGTGTCTGAGGCTCACCTGGATGCCAATGCTACTCAAGGGAGGGCTCGGGTCATTTTATAGCAAGCTAGGGTAGTTCGATACAGGGGAGGTGTCCACTCGAGTTTCGGTGTGTGGCTTGAGCGGGAGAGCTCGGGAGGCTTCAGGGAGGCTCATCTTTGGCGGCAGGAAAGGTCAGCAGGGTGAGCTGGTGCCTTGGGCACTGCATTCCTTGGGCGAAGGATTGCGGCGGTCAGAGGAGCAGGACAAAATCAAGTCGGCCGAGAGAGAGAAGTGAGGCAACGGTGGCGAATCCAGCCCGATCTCTCCTGTGTGATGGTCAGGGCGTAGCATACGAGGTACAGAGATTGACTGTGGTTGCGTGGTGTGAATGATGACAGAAGAGTGGCGGCAATGAACTAGGTGGCGGTGATATTTTTGGATGATGAACAGTCGACACACGAGGAAGGACGGAGGAGATCGCTCAGCAGTGAAATCAAGATGTGGATGGCTGAGATGGGTGCGGGATTAGGCCAGGATTTAAGAGAAATCAAAATCAAACAAGATTCAAACTTCTTTTAAATTTTTAGTTTCGTTTCAACCTACCACCTTAAAAAGAATCTCGTCCTTGAGATTCACTCAAGTTAAGGAATGGGTTGAAAAACAAAATGTGTTACAGTTGTGATTCCTTTCCTTAAATCTTGTTCGTCATTCAGGGTAAGATTCATGTAGTGTTTGCTAACGGGTGCTGTCGGTCCTTTGTCCTTTCTGGTTTTATCCAGGCTCCCAAGACTTCATGAAGTTTTTTTCCAAAGTATATGTATGTCTTGTGCTCCTTGGTCTAAGATGATTCCTTTGGAAATTTCTTGTAGTACTATGATTTTGGTTTGGTATAGTTATGTTAACTTTATCTTTTTTATAGGTTTGCTTAACTGGTAAGGGATGTGCTATTTTAATCAATCAATTTACGGTCACTCATACCTCATATCTTTCTCGTGTCTTTGGGAGTCCTGTAATAAAATCCATACTAATGTCCTTCATTTTTTCATTTCTATTCCAAGACTGGTTATGACTGTAGCAATCTGGTAGATTTTGATGATCTTCCTTTATTTTCTGGCACATGTCACAATGTGCTTTGTATATTCTGGGATTTCTCTCTTTAGATTACTTCACTAGAATCCTTCCTTCAGATCTTGGTACATCTTTATTCTTCCCGGGTGTATAGAGAACTGTGAAGGGTAAGCTTCTTTCATAATCAAATCTTTTTAATTCCTCTTTATTTGTATACCAAAGTGGCCATGGAATCCCAAGATTTCTTATCCTCAATGAATCCTATTGAATTTTTCTTCTTCTTGTAATTGAGATGGACACTCTTTGAGATAGTGACTACACCGCGATATGTCTTTCGACTCAATGCCATCTACTATGACATTCTCTTTTCTTGGGTGACATTAAAGATCTATATCATAGTCCTTGATTAATTCTAACCATCCTCATTGTTGCAAATTTAATTCTGGCTGATTAATACGTGTACTATGGCTGCTAATTCTGAGCCATGAGCAGAGTGATCCTCTTCACGTGGTCACAACTATCGTGACGTGTATGTTACAACTTTTCTATCTTGCATCAATACACATTCTAATTCTATGTTGAAATGTCACAGTAAATTTAAAATGCTCCTCAGGGGCAATATTAGAATAGGGGCTGTGATCAATCTAATCTTGTTCCTACAAACTTTCTTGTTACACTTGAGTTTCTATATGCTCCCCCTTTTTTTGCACTGTATATCATCCTTGTAATATGACATGTCTTTCTAACTTCCTTGCAAATTGCTTGATAGACACTTATTTTGTACATCAATATTTCTTCACGATTTCCTCTAGTATCTTTAGACGTTTCTGGTTTATTTGTTCTAGCATCTTGTGTGTTTGGGTTTACTATGCTTCCACTGCGTTACTTTGATTTTCTGCCCAAACTGAGTCGGTTCTTCCATCCCTTATGTAGTCATTTAAATATTCACCTTTGTCATACTTAATTCTTCTCTTGTACGATGTTGAAAATCAAGTCCATTGTGATTTGACACAAACTTCTTTATTCCTTATACCATTGTATAGATAGCTCACGTATACTTTTAACAGCTTATAAGCGAACTACTTGCTTATACAAAAGAACAAGATAGTATCATTTCATGTCTTGTTCCTAACTGCGGTGTTGCCTGACTCTTGCTTTTTGACTTTTCTGACTGTCGTCTTTGTCACTTTTCCTTACGCTATTCCTTTAGGGTGGATTTGTCTCCTTTTTCACTCGAGCTTTCATGGGGTGGGATCCCTCTTCCTCTATTGGCAGTTGATATGATGTTGATGCCTATCTTTTGGCTTGTATCCGAGCCTCCTCTTCCTTAGGTAAAGATCTTAGTAGACATTGGCAACGATAATGTCTATTTTGTTCACAGTGAAAACAAGTTGTATATGCCAAAATCAAAGGATCATTTCGCTTGATAATCCTCACATATCCTGATATCTCTTCTTCCATCCAGAGTGCTTGATCGACTAGAGTTAGTAAGTCTGGAAATTTGATGGTCATAATATAATGTTTTATCTTTGGTTGCAAGCCTCTTATAAAGTATTCTATCTTTTTGCGTCGGTGTTAACATCTTCTTGAGCATATTGAGATAAATGATGAAATTGCTGCAGATATTTTGTAATAGACTTGTCTTCTTGTTGGAGATTATGAAAATCCTAATACTTTTCTGTGATAACTTTAGAAGAAATATAGGCCTTACGGAATCTCTTTACAAACTCTTTCCATATAATATTATCCTTATTCGGGTATATCCATTGAATAGCGTTCCACTAGTTAATGGCCAGTTCTGATAGTTGGTCGGCAGCGAAAAGAACTTTTTCTTTATCCGTACATTGGATGGTCTCCAGTCTCCCCTCGATATCTTGTAACCAATTATCTGCGCTTAGTGGCTCTGTTGCTGATGAAAATTCAGGTGGTCGAGTCTTCAGGAAGGTTATAAATCTAAATGCCGTTGCACTTGACATTGACATTAATTCTTCTGGTGGCATTCTCGTATTATGTTGTTCCAATATCCTTGCTTGTTGTTCTAAGCTTGTTCTTGTTTGCATCAAATTTTGTTTCTCTATATGGTAGATAGGGCTTCCATCATACTAGATTGCCTTTCCTTATTTTTGTTCTACATCTGTTGTATCGTCATATCTTTAGTTTGTTCAATGATATTCTATTTGACAGTAACCGAGACTTAGAAATCAATTCTGTAATGTTTTTGGGCTTAGCAAGGGAAGTGAGACTGAAATGAGGGTGAGAGCAAGAAAGAGGTAGGAGAGAAAATGAAGTGAGATGATCTTTCTGATTGCTTTTGTAGGTCATCTCTTTAAAACTTCATGTATACTTGCAAGGATAATCCCACATCTTTCAGTATTCAACATTCACAGGCTAATTCATTTCCATACTACTTCTATACATAGGCTTAGAATCCAATGGCCTTTTTAATTTAGTTTGTACTTCACATTATCTATGACTACGCTATCTCCTTTATTTGCCTAACATAACATCATTACTATCTAAAACTCCAAACAAATATTATCATTCATTTGATCCATCGAATATATAATCCCTATTGCATCATCCATTATTCTCTGATCATGGCTATCTAAATCTCTACACAAATCTCAACTTTCATCATGATTATCCAATCTCAAATATGTTATAATCCAGTATTCTTATTTTAAATCAACCAATATCATTTGTATCAAAATTTTCTAAAAATCCAATATTTTTATTATCAACCCATAATTTCGCTCTACTCATCCAATAATCAACTAAGCTTCTTGATATCTACTTCTAAATTAATTCACCATTATAAGCATCCACCAAAAATAAAATCATTATCCAGGGTTGTAATTCAACAATTACTATTATTAATATCCACCGAGAATGATATCATTAATCAAGCCTAAAATTCAATTATCACATTCCTTATTTCTCTAAGACTCGGTTTATCCATACTTCTAATTAATCCGATCCAAAAAATTCCATCGCTTTATCCATTCAAACTCTTCCTACATCAACATAATTCCATCAATATCTTTGGTCATCATCGTCTCATATTTCAATCCCTCATGGGTTTATCTACTCCTTTCACTTACAACTTCCATGGGTGTAATTCGACCTATGCGTTGCAATCAGAAATTTGTATTTAATTTTGTTCTGAGATTTGTCTGATAGGTAAGGAGAGAACAGAAGAACATAAGTAAGAATTGAAATGAAATGGGATAGAAGTAGAGAGCTTTTAACATAATCTTTACTTAAAATGAAAAATTAGTTTTGCACAAATTGCGCATATAGCATCCTACAGGCTAATAGTGCAATTTGGCAATTAATACAATCAGAAATCTTCGTCTACTTCAAGCCTGCTCTGATACCACTCCGTAACAACCCTATTTTTGGGAACAGGGCCGCCGTACATCCCACAACAGCCCAGGAGTTCAGTTGCGGATAGAAAGAGTATCATGCCTGCTCACAGACATTTTAAAAGGGTTAATTTAATTAAAATAAGACCTAACGGTCAATTTTAATAGCTTTAAGGGCGTTCAAGCCCAAAACTTAACTTACAATTAAAAGAATCGAAGAAAAACTCCACAAGAATGCTTGAGTGCAACCGTAACTCTAACGCGAATACTTGCAACATTCTTTCTTCTTCTGATCTCTGTGTTGGTGGAAAATAAAGTAAAATTGAGTACAACGAACCGTACTCAACAAGTCATATGGAAAAAGCTATATAATTACATACTAGGATTTCCAAGGGATAGGGTTATAGTGGTTTTATTAAAGCATTTTGTGGATGTAATTTTATTCGTAAACACTTTTAAACATAAAAGAACAATAAATTCCTAAGGTATTTGGTGTTTCACCATCTTGATTACTACACTTCAACACTTCCAAGTCATTTTCAAGTCTACATATGCTTCACTGTTAGAATCACCTATTAAACACAACTTCATTTACTGGAAATATGGTGTATTCAAAATACCATTGTGATTACTCCGTAGAGTTGCTCAGCTTTACCTATAAGATTCCTTAACCCTCATGACCGAGTTAAGAAAATAAGGTTGTTTCACTGCTCATCTCTTTATATAGGCTGTATCCAGTAGATTACCGACTCAGACCTGGGTATCCACTGGCCAGGTCAGAACACATGCGCCCATCCTAAGAGGAGCCTACCGTTGTTCAGTATGCTTATACCCCCTCCCATACCAAACTCTAAGTGTTTTATGGATTTATGTGGATGGCTACAGATAAGAACTGTATTTGGTTTGGGTAGGAATATTATCTAGGTGGTTTTGAGTTTTATCAGAGTTTAGAATGGCAGAACGGAGATGGGAATGGTGTAGACAGGTTCAGTACGATTAACATGGATGCACATATATTTTTAGAGTTTCAGTGAACGATAAGAGTTCGGACCATATTAGTTTTAGGGTTTTGAATGGTGTTTTAGTGGTTTTAGGTTTTATCGATGGCTAACATGGAAAGCGGAGTTGGAATTAGGATAGATGGGCTTAAAAGGGGTTTGGATGAATAATAAACTATGGCTACTATTCATCATGGATCTAAGTACTGTTCACAGTGGTTGTACTGTTCACTAACAGGTCGGCTACTATTCACTAATGGGCCGACTACTGTTCACTAACGGGTTGGCTACTATTCACTAACAGGTCAGATGCTACAGTACCATGTCGGTGTGTGGGTCGACTACTATTCACTAATGGGTTGACTACAATTCACTAATTGACTCTACCAGAGGAATTGAGTTTGAGGCTTACTTGGGGAAATTCCAGCGATCGACGGTTTGCAATGGGCCTACGAGGGGTGTGTGGGTGTCTGAGGCTCACCTGGGTGCCAATGCTACTCAAGGGAGGGCTCAGGGTATTTTATAGTCAAGCTAAGGCAGTTCGGTACAGGGGAGGTGTCCACTTGGGTTTCGGTGCGTGGCTAGGGCAGGAAAGCTCGGGAGGCTTCAGGGGGGGCTCATCTTTGGCGGTGGGGAAGGTTGGCAAGTTGAACTGGCACCTTGGGCGTTACGTTCCTTGGGCGAAGGATTGCGGCGGTCAGAGGAGCAGGACAAAATCAAGTTGGCCGAGAGAGAGAGAAGTGAGGCGACAGGTGCGAACTCCAGCCCGATCTCTCCTGCGTGATGGTCAGGGCTTAGCATACGAGGTACGAAGATTGACCGTGGTTGTGTGGTGTGAACGATGACAGAAGAGTGGCGGCGACTAACTAGGCGGCGGTGATATTTTCGGATGATAAATAGTCAACGCGCGAGGAGCGACAGAGGAGATCTCTCAGCAGTGAAATCACGACGTGGATGGCTGAGATGGGTGCGGGTTTAGGCCAGGATCAAGACAAATCGAAATCAAACAAGATTCAAACTTCTTTTGAATTTTTGGTTTTGTTTCAGCACATGCTGGCAAGGACTCATGTACAACAGCACTCACCATTGCCGGAGGGGACTACTGGCGACAGAAGTGTAACGATTGACGGAGGAGGACGAGAGGAAGGGGTGGAGCCCAGTCTGGAGAAGAACAAATGGAATGGGAAAAGGTGCTTCTTGACTGCTTGCGCGTAACAAAACACCTAAGGAGTGAGGGAAAGTCTGACTAAATGTGTGGGACCCACATATTGACCATCCTCTCAGCAAAAGACGCTGTTCTTTTCAGACGGCTAATGACTTTTTGGTTTGGTGTGAGTGTTTATGTGAATGAATCGAATGCTAATAATCTGATAAACCACTTCGAAAAGATTGTCCTGATAAATCACTTCAAAATGACAATGAAAAAACTATCCCGTTTATTCGGAGAAGTCATAAATCATTAGCTATAAGCTAAAAAAAACTAAGCCAAAACAAGAAGAAGCGTGCTACTGCTGCTGGCTTGGGATTTACAAGAGTATAACCTTTGGCTCGCTTCATGGCACCCTAGCAAACAATGCAGGCGGGGGCGCTCAATTTGGCAATGGTTTATGGCTTTTTTTACTGTAGCTGAGGTGACTTATTTGATGTAATTAAATTTAAAATAAATAAAAATAAAAAAAATGTTAACCTATCACGAACAATGTGAAAAAATACGAAAAAAAAGAAAAGATAAAAAAGTCTAAAAAACTAGAAAAAGATGAAATTAAAAAAATAATGAATTAAAAACCAGAATCTAGAAGCTATGGCTAAAACGAACGGGAGAGCATCGAAGCAGCATTGGCAAGAACATATGATGTGTACACAGGGCAGTGTCATAAGAGCAAGTCCAATAATAGAGCCAAATGTTTGGCTATAAGAGCAAGTCCAATAATAGAGCCAAGTGTTTGGCTATAAGTCAAGTTATAAGAGCTAAGTTATACAATAATATGTCTTCTATTTGTCTACAAAAGATTTTTTTATTATTATGTGGTATCATGTCTCATATTCTCTTTCCTACTCCTCCTCACATACATTTATTATCTGGACCCACCACTGCATAGACTTCCGTGTGCAGCTTGTTGCTTGCATGAGAGCCAAGCTCTCCTCTCTCTCCTCTCTTCTCTCCTCCACATCAGCAAAAATGCTGACTAGCTTGGCTATAAGACCATTGTTGTACTTGCTCTAAGTCAAGTTATAAGAGCCAAGTTATACAATAATCTGTCTTCTATTTGTCTACAAAAGACTTTTTTTATTATTATGTGGTATCATGTCTCACATTCTCTTTCCTACTCCTCCTCACATACATTTATTATCTGGACCCACCATTGCATAGGCTCCCATGTGCAGCTTGTTGCTTGCATGAGAGCCAAGCTCTTATCTCTCTCCTCTCTTCTCTCCTTCACATCAACAAAAATGCTGACTAGCTTGGCTATAAAATCATTGTTGTACTTGCTCTAAGCACAGTGAGCCTAGATAGTTGCTGATACCAATGCCTCTGAAAGGTTTGCAGCGAGGGAGCAGTGGTGCGGCTCAAAAAGTGGCGCAACAAGGTCTTAAAAGACAATTTCGACCGTGGAGCAAGGCCCGATGTGAAGCATCTTATACAACTATTATCAACTGGCCAGGCCCACAATTTAATGGAATGTGTATTAGCAAGGTGAATGTGTATTAGCAAGGTGACTTATTCTTTCTTAAGTGTAGGTCACATTTTTTTAACAATCGAACCAAAATTAGAATTAAAGGCACACAAATCTCAAAACTAATTCAAAGGAAATGGCGACTTACAAAATAATAAAACCGTTTTTAATTAATTTAGCTACTATTAAATGTACACTTATACAGTAGATTGAGGAGTTGAGTTGGCATCAGATTAAGGTTATGTTCTAAATAGTTTCTGGCTTGTAACTTAGGAACCGATTTAGAGTGGCTTTTCAATATGGTTTCTATAAGCCATTTATAGGAGTTAGAGCCGTTTTGAACGGAATATCTTATCAACATGAATGTCTCTTACTTCTTAATATCTCGTAATCAGCTAGAAGCTAAAAGTCACAACCTGACACTTTTAAATAGGGTAAGCTGTTGTTTTGTTGGTCGCTGTCAGGTGTCCTTCCCATAAGGGCACGGTTGCACTTCATTAAGATTAAGCCATGTCGCTTTCATTTTTCTTATCTAGACCAGAGTCGGAAATTAATTTGGGGGCTATGCTTGTCACGAGTTCAAAAATTGTGTGTTGTGCTGTTTCTTTTCTTTTTCCAAGATTATGGTAGTAGGATTTTCTAATGCAAAGTGGAAAATATTGGACATAGCTCGTTGTTTTAGCTGAAAATAAATAGTAAAGACTAAAAAAGTAGCCTTTAGAAAAAGGATGCGATTGGTAGGGAAAGTGAGCGAGAGATACGTGTGCGAGACGGAAACGAGAGGAGAGAGATACGTGTGCGAGACGGAAGCGAGAGGAGAGAGATACGTGTGCGAGACGGGAGCGAGAGGAGTGAGATACGTGATGTGTCTGTGACCTTCTATCTTATTTTCGGAGCAAGACATAAACAAAAAAAAAGCTCTTTAAAAAATTAGATGTTCTTATTATCTTTTAATTTTTTAAGTAAAAGCTACGAACCAGAACTCAATATATAAATAGCCCAGAACGGTTTCACTGTCACGTGCCTGCGAGGTGGATCCAGCTTAGTTGAGCTATCACTGCACGTGCTAGTATAACGTTGGGTCAGAAATCTAAGAACATGATTTTGACCATCATGTAAACAGGAACGATAATTTCTAGTTTTGTTCGACGAAACTTCGGCAGGGTATGGGTAAGCTCTGTTCTAAAGCTTATTTTTTTCAATTTATGATTTATAGTATATAGTTTTTTCTAAATAAACAAGCGAAATGATTTTTCATTATCATTTTGAAGTAATTTGTCGAAACAACTTTTTAAAAATAATTTATTGATATTTGATTCGTTCCTCACAAACTCTCATACTAAGATAAAAAAAACTATTAGTCGTAGTAAAAAAGAACCCACTTGTTGTGGATATTGATATAGTTTCTTGTTTTCCATAATGATATTGAGGTAGTCTTCGATATGGGCATTTTACCTCCATATTTTCCTAAATATTTGTTCATGAAAAATATATAAAATATAATGATATGCGAAGTACTCCATCTTTTCAAAAATATTTAATTTTTGTGCAATTGCAGTGGGCTTCAAATGTAACTTTGATCGTCACTTTTTATACCACTATGTTAGTAAAAAGTTACAAAATTGTTATATTAGCCAATATTTTCATGGCAAATAAAATGATATATTTTTCACTTGATTGATATAAATAGTTTTTTACATATTAATAGTTAGAGTTAGGGAAATTTGACCTCACGCTTATATTTCTAAAGGAGAAAGTAACTGTAACGATAAATGCACCAATATCATTTTATTCGATAAATAGAAATAATAAATTTCATGTATTGCACGCGTTCTTGTGGCTGTGGGCGGTATTACATGCCAGGTGGCAAGTACGGCGGATCCAGGCTTCCGGATTAGGAGCTATCACTTCACGACTTCTCATGGTCGAGCACCGTTGGATCAGAAATTATAGAAGTATGATTTTGACCATAGAGACGTTCTGTTCTTTTCAATTTCTAAAAATTACTTTTTAGCTTTTCTACAATAACTAACTTTTAAGCAAAGTATTTTTTTTAAAAATAAGATCTACTAGTTAATTGTAGTGTATACTTTGTTGACTTCATTTATATCAGTAAAAATCGCACGTGAGTTTCTATTACTTTGTAATCTCTCCTACAAATAGCCCAAAATCCACATACCGCAATTAAAAACTACAAGCCGCAGCTAAAAATTACAAGCCGCAGCAAAAAAAATAGACCCTAGAAGCAAATAGGAAGGATAATTTAAACTTTGGCACAAGACGAAGGACGCAAATCCGAAAACTCCTGAACTGCCAGCATTTTTAGCCACGTCCTGGTTTCAAATTTTGACGGGGGTTTACGAATTGTGAACTGAACCGCCCCATTGCCCATTGGGGGGCGTGTGCTCAGTAGCGCACTAGCTCCTTCCGAGCTATGGTTTCGAACTGTTTATATAGTGATACTGTAGTTAATTTTTTAAAATTTAGCAGACAATATATATCATATTAGGATGTGTTTGGTTTGAGGGATGGGGTGGAATGGAATGGGATGGTTCCTTTGACCAAGCCTATCCATATGTTTGGTTTGAGGAATGGGGTGGGATGGAATGGCCCAAGTGGGATGAGCCTGTGCAAATTTAGAGAATATTCTTCTTAGATGCTGGACCATGTGGTTCCACCTTTTTTGTGGAACCATCTCATCCTATTCCATCCCAGCTCATTCCACTTTCATCACTCCAACCAAACACATCCTTATAGGAGCTCGACAGAGAGCTCAACATACTGCCGAGCCACAATTGCTCGGCAAAAGGATGCTATCAAGCCCCCAAATCCGGCAGGTTCTTAGTTTTATGATTAGCGCCAATTAAATGTAATTAATACTAATTAAATATGGGGTTGGCCGGTGTCGTAGCTACAGACTAGACAGAAGAGAGGGGGATCGGTAGGAGAGGAAAAGGAGAGCTAGATCTGCAGAGTTGGTGATAAATGAGAGGATCCCCCTTTGCCCCTCTTGGTGGTTTATATATATGAGTGCGGTAGAATGGGAAATTCCCATTCTACACCTTAGTACTTACAAGGGATGAGGGTACATTCGTATATTTACACTGGTATATTCCTCTACATTATTGGGCCTATTACATGTTGGACTAGTTGCACGGCCCAGTCGTGGGGGGTTGGGCCACCCCCACAACAGGTACTCCCTCAACAGCAAGCGTTGAGGTCCCGATGGGCGAGCTGACGCGATCAACTATCCCAGCCCCCCGTTCCCCGACAGCAAGCGCAAGGGTGCCGACTAGTGAGCCGATGCAACTGGTAGTTTGTAGACCCCAGAGGCAATGCCTACGAGGCGCACGGCGAAGTCGAGCACCGAAGACGTATCATAAAGTGCCGAAGACGTGCCGTCCCGCCGAGGCGATGCTTACGAGGCGGACAGCGAAGTCGAGCGCCGAAGACGTGCCATCCAGTCGAGGCGATGCCTACGAGGCGGACCGCGTAGTCGAGCACCGAAGACGGGTCGTCGAGCGCTAAAGACATGCCGTCCCGCCGAGGCGATGCCTACGAGGCGAACAGCGAAGTCGAGCGCCGAAGACGTGTCGTTGAGCGTCGAAGACGTGCCGTCCCGCCGAGGCGATGCCTACGAGGCGACAGCCGGTCGAGCGCCAAGACGTGTCGCCGCGCGCCAAGACGCGGCGACGTGTCGCCGAGCGCCAAGACGTCCCGTCCCGCCGAGGCGATGCCTACGAGGCGACGGCGGTCGAGCGCCGTCGCGCCGCCGAGCGCCGAAGACGTGCCGTCCCGCCGAGGCGATGCCTACGAGGCGGACGGCGAAGTCGAGCGTCGAAGACGTGCCATCCGCCGAGGCGATGCCTACGAGGCAGACGGCAAAGTCGAGCGCCGAAGACGTGTCGTCGAGCGCCGAAGACGTGCCGTCCCGCCGAGGCGATGCCTACGAGGCGGACGGCGTAGTCGAGCGCCAAAGACGTGCCGTCCAGCCGAGGCGATGCCTACGAGGCGGACAGCGTAGTCGAGCACCGAAGACGGGTCGTTGAGCGCTGAAGACGTGCCGTCCCGCCGAGGCGATGTCTACGAGGCGGACAGCGAAGTCGAGCGCCGAAGACGTGCCATCCAGCCGAGGCGATGCCTACGAGGCGGACCGCGTAGTCGAGCACCGAAGACGGGTCGTGGAGCGCCGAAGACATGTCGTCCCGCCGAGGCGATGCCTACGAGGCGGACAGCGAAGTCGAGCGCCGAAGACGTGTCGTCGAGCGCCGAAGACGTGCCGTCCCGCCGAGACGATGCCTACGAGGCGGACGGCGAAGTCGAGCGCCGAAGACGTGTCGTCGAGCGCCGAAGACGTGCCGTCCCACCGAGGCGATGCCTACGAGGCGGGCGGCGAAGTCGAGCGCCGAAGACGTGCCGTCGAGCGCCGAAGAGGTGCCGTCCCGCCGAGGCGATGCCTACGAGGCGGACGGCGAAGTCGAGCGCCGAAGACGTGCCGTCCGCCGAGGCGATGCCTACGAGGCAGACGGCAAAGTCGAGCGCCGAAGACATGTCGTCGAGCGCTGAAGACGTATCGTCGAGCGCCGAAGACGTGCCGTCCGGCCGAGGCGATGCCTACGAGGCGGACGGCAAAGTCGAGCGCCGAAGACGTGCCGTCCAGCCGAGGCGATGCCTACGAGGCGACAAAGATAGTCGAGCACCAAGACGGTCGTGGGCGCCAAGACGCGCCGCCCCACCGAGGCGATGTCTGAGAGGCGACAATCGGTCGAGCGCCGAAGACGTGTCGTCGAGCGCCGAAGACGTGACGTCCCGCCGAGGCGACGTCTACGAGGCGGACGGCGAAGTCGAGCGCCGAAGACGTGTCCTCGAGCGTCGAAGACGTGCCGTCCCGCCGAGACGATGCCTACGAGGCGGACGGCGAAGTCGAGCGCCGAAGACGTGCGATGTGTTGTCAAGGGCCGAAGACGTGCCGTCCCGCCGAGGCGATGCCTACGAGGCGGATGGCGAAGTCGAGCGCCGAAGACGTGCGACGTGTCGTCGAGCGCCGAAGACGTGTCGTCCCGCCGAGGCGATGCCTACGAGGCGGAGGGCGAAGTCGAGCATCGAAGACGTGTCGTCGAGTGCCGAAGACATGCCGTCCCGCCGAGGCGATGCCTACGAGGCGGACGGCAAAGACAGTGCTCGCAGAGTGCGGGCGCTTGCGGCGCAGGCCGAGGGCGCTACGCACGCCAAGGTAAGGAGGCGGAGCCGCCGTTCCCCTACCTTCAAAAACGCGCCGCGAGAGCGGGCGCTGGGGCGAGGCCGAGGCGTTACGCACGCCGAGGTAAGGAGGCGGAGCCGCTCCCTCTACCTTCAAAAAAAGTGCCGCGAGAGCGGGCGCTGGGGCGAGGCCGAGGCCCCACGCGCGCCGAGATAAGGAGGTAGAGCCGCTTCCTACTACCTTCAAAAACAAAGTGCCCGCGGAGAGCGGCGCTGGGGCGAGGCCGAGGCGCTACGCACGCCGAGGTAGGGAGGCGGAGCCGCCGCTTTCCTACCTTCAAAACAAAGCCGCGCGAGAGCGGGCGCTGCGCGAGGCCGAGAGCCCTACGCACGCCGAGGTAAGGAGGCAGAGCCGCCGTTCCCCTACCTTCAAAAACAGTGCCCGCGGAGAGCGGGCGCTTGGGGCGTAGGCCGAGGGCACTACGCACGCCGAGGTAAGGAGGCGGAGCCGCCGTTCCCCTGTAACGCCCCCGTTTCCAGGGGCGCGTACGGACACGGCATTCCGTAACTATTCACGCATGAATAGTTATGGAGTGTCGCGCAAGAGTATACCATTGCATGCTTACAACAAAAGTCCAGCATATATTTCACATACGGATTAACATCCATTTTTCGACAGCGGGGCGTGCAAGCCCAAAGTATACTTACATCACAAAAACTTCAGAATCCGCTTGAACGCGGCCAAGACCTAAAGCCACGGGTCCTCGTCGAAGAAGCGATCCTCAAGGGCGTCCTTGACGGGGAAACCTTCACCTTCGTCTTGATCCTCTAAAGAGGGGATTGAGCAAGCCGTGAGCCAAACAACCGGCTCAGCAAGTCCCAAAGGGACCCTAACTTATTACATGCACAGAATAGCAAAGGGAGTATACTTGGTTTATTAACTTGAGTGGATGCAGTTTTATTTGCAAATATTTTGATAAAACGGACCCAAAACTACTCCTTAAGATCTCAGGGGTTTTTCATGGAGATTTAATTAACCAACTAATCAAGTTAAAGCATGTACAAAACTACTTAAACTTCGCTGCTGGAATCACCCAAGTGACACAGCTCCATTAACCGGGAGCACGACGTATTCGAATATATTTGACTCTGCAGAGTTTGCTCAGCTTTACCCACATGATCCCTTAACTCCCGCGACAGAGTTAAGAAAGCCAGGTCGTTTCACTGCTCAACTCTTTTTATAGACTCTACCCGGTAGGATCCACTCGGGTCTGGCACATATAAATAATAATACAAACGTCCGCTTCGAGTGAACTCTACCGTTGTTAGGCATCCGCAGCACGGCTTGCCTAACTTCACTTCTTATCCGCAGCACGGCTTGCCTAACTTCACTTCTTATCCGCTCACCGGCGACGGCGATGGTCCCCGACGGCAACGAAGGATACCAATGGGTAGCTTGAGGTGTGGGGGTTCCATTTTGGGGCTTTGGGGCACGGGAGCATGGGTGGCGGTAGCCGGAGGCAGGAGAGAAGCTAGCGGCCTCCCCGGCGGCTCCCGGTCTCTCCGGCGACCCTTCGGCGAGGTGGGAGGTGATTTGAGTATCTCCGGGGCACAAGGAGTACGGTGGTGGGGTTGGCTCAAGTTGGGGAGCCCCGGTGGTGGCTGGCCACGGGGAGGGCCTTACGGCCGATGGTGGCTCACGGTGAGGGAGCTCCCCGGAAATGCAAACAGGGAGTGGGGCTCGGGGATGACTTCGTGGTGCCTTGAGGGTGCTAAGGCAGCAAGGAATCGAAGAATACAAGGATGGAAGAGGAGATCCGCTCACGGAGGTCGCCGGCGCAGGGGAGGGCCGTGACGGCGCTTGGAGCGGAGGGACTTCAATCGGCCGCTTCTGGAGACTCTGTGGAGTGGCAAAAAGCAAATGAAGGCAGTGGGGAAGCTTGGGAAGTAAGGGAATGCGAGGGAGCAGGGGGTTGGGGCTTTAAGCTTCGGCGGGAGAGAGGGAGTCCGAGGGAGAGGGGGATGGGCATGGCCACGGAAGTCAACAGGGAGGACTGGGCAACGCCTTGGCGCTGAAGGAAAGCGGAGATGGCCTCTGCCCAGGAGTAATGGCGAAGGGACGGGAGAGGGGAGCAGGTGAGCAGCAGCAGGGCGGGGCGCGTCCGCGCGCGGAAGAGGGGAGGCGCGGAGACTGGCAGGTGGGGTCGGGGCAGAGAAGAGGCGACGCGTGGCGCGGGGGCGCCCACGGTTTCAGATCAAGCGACGGGGCGGCGCAGCGCGAGGCGAACCCGGACGGCGCGAGAGAAAGCGTGGCGCGACGCAGCACAGCGTGCAGCGCGCGCGGGGTGAAGGCAGGGAGGAGTAGGGGCGCCAGCGGGTGAGGGGGAGCGGAGGGAGGCGCTGGGGCGAGGGCGAAGGCGGAAAGGGGGCGGCGCCAGCACAAGCGCGAGGGAGGGGGCGCCGGGAGGGAGGAGGAAGCAAAAACCGAGGAGGGCGCCAGCGAAAGGAGAAGGCGCCCGACCAGAAAAAGGAAAGCGGATTTCGGGGAGAACTTTCCAAAAAGGGAAAGTTTCCAGAAATTCAAACAAAAATCCACAAAAATTCAGGAAATTTTCTGGTTTGAAATTTTGGGGTTTTTTCATCCCCCACCTCTAAAAACAGTGCCCGCGGAGAGCGGGCGCTTGCGGCGTAGGCCGAGGGCGATCTTCAAAGGGCGATGCACTCCCTAGTGTAACACGCGCGAAAGCGCGATTTCTAGGTGGAGCGTCGCTTAAGCGATGCACTCCCTGGTGCCTCGGCCGTCGTGCTATTTTTATACTCCGTAGAGTGCGTGGGATCAACATCCACGTCTCATTTATACTCCGGAGAGTACGCGTAAGGACAATGTCCATGCGTGCGCGATATCCGCGTCTTGTTTATACTTTGTAGAGTGCGCAGGGACAACATCCGCGTCTTATTTATACTCCGTAGAGTGCGTGGGATCAATGTCCACGTCTTATTTATATTCCGAAGAGTACGCGTAAGGACAATGTCCATGCGTGCGCGGCATCCGCGTCTTGTTTATACTCCGTAGAGTGCGCAGGGACAACATCCGCGTCTTATTTATACTCCGTGGAGTGCGTGCGGAGGCGGATCTCGACGCTACATTTTATTTAGAGTCCGTAGACTGCGCGCGGAGGCAAGCCTCCGTGCGTTGCGGGCGGTGAGGGTGCGTGCGGAGGCGGACCTTGACGCTACATCTTATTTATACTTCATAGAGTGCGTGCGAAGGCGTCCCCCCGCTGCGTCTTATTTATACTCCGTAGAGTGCGTGCGGAGGCGGACCTCGTCGCTACGTCTTATTTAGAGTCCGTAGACTGCGCGCGGAGGCAAGCCTCCGCGCGTTGCGGGCGGTGAGGGTGCGTGCGGAGGCGGACCTCGACGCTACGTCTTATTTATACTCCGTAGAGTGCGCGCGAAGGCGTCCCCCCGCTGCGTCTTATTTAGAGTCCGTAGACTGCGTGGGAATATCAAACCACGTCTTATTTATACTCCGGAGAGTACGCATGGGGACAACATCCACGTGTGCGCAGAGCATCCGCGTCTTGTTTATACTCAGTAGAGTGTGCAGGGACAGCATCCGCGTCTTATTTATACTCCGGAGAGTACGCTGATGCCCGAAGCGACCGTGCATTTAAATCCAAAAGAGGGCCTAAACAGAGGCATAAAAGAAACGGCCGAAGACTTGCAACAACAAAAAGCTTCATAATGCTACACTGGGGAAAAGCATTATATGCCACGATCACCCAGAGCAGGCAAAAACAGGCGGGGCGGAGCCGCCGTGGAGTAGACTCCGCAGGTGCGGAAACCTTGACGTGTTTTGTCTTCAAGGCAGCTGGAGCTACTCGGCTCGAAGGCCGCAGGGCTTACGCTGGACGTCGTGGAGTCCCTCGAGGAGAAGCCAGTGGCGAGAGCCGACGCTGCCTCCGCGTGGTCACGTTGCCGGGCACGCCCTCCGTATGCTGGCCTGGCGCGGAGACAGTGGGCACGGAGGCTCCGAAGCAACCTTCGACGGCGCCGAGGTAGCTGGGGAGACTTTGGCGATGCGGAGCCACGACTTCGCCTGCGCTGGGTCCTGTGCGCGTCTCCCGGATGCATGGCTTGGTATCGCTGGCAAGGCGAGGCGGAGACCAAGGCGACGCCGCGGAGTCTAAGCGGGTGCGGAGATGAACAGCGCTTGGCCCACGTGGAGGTCACCATGGGCGCGGAGGCTCCCAAGCAACCTTCGCCTGCGCGTAGTCCTTGGTCGAGGTGGCCATCCCACAGAACCGCGAAGCTGGCTGGGGACGCGCGGAGGCCCGACGGGGAGCGAAGTCTCGGCGTAGGAGGTGCTGGCCCGGCTTGGAGGCTCGCTGCGAGGCGCTCGGGCAATGTCAGCGAGGTCGTCGTGAGGCCGAGTGGGGGCTGCCGAAGTCCTTGTGCGCGGAGTCGAAGACCGGCGAAGTCGTTACGAGGCCAAGCAGAAGCCAGCGAGGTTGTCCCGAAGCCGAGTCAAAGGCCGGCGAAGTCGGCACAGCCAGCTTGGAATCCGGCAAAGCAGGCGCAGAGACCACGGTAGCGCTCGACGCAGAGGCACGGAGGATGTGGAGTCTGTTGTAATCTTGAGCACGTTTTCCATGTTTCTGCTATTAGCTTTGAGTCAATAACTCCGGAGTGACCGGAATGCGAGTAGACTTAGTCCGCAACGCAGAGCCGGTTTTGCCGCCGCTTTGTCCGAGTCAATAGGAAGTTCAGCAGAGATCCGTGAGATCCTGCATTTTCGCTTAACCGCTGCTTGATGTAACAAACGTTGATTTTAGCAAGTAATAAGAGTAAGTAGGAATCTCCAGTGTGGAGACGCGTGGGCGATTTTGCCTAAAACCACTTGTGTTCTCGATCGCCCGCTTCTCCGCATTGTCGGATTTTATTCGAGCTCGTTCATTCTCTCGAAACTTCCGTCTCAGGAGTGTGAGTGTCTAGCGAGGAGTCCGAACGTGATCGTGATATCCAATTCTAACATTTGGTATCGAGCACGCCTAGATCCATGTCCACGTCCAAGACTCCAAGCCGCTACACGCCACCGGGAGGAGGAGCAAGACGGGAGACACCGCGGCGGCTCGGGCGGCGAAGAATTTTGTCGCCGCAACGCCACACGGCGAGATGGCAAAGGAGTCGGGTGCAGGAGGTATCCGGTCTGGCGAGAACCAACTATGCCGATCGGGCAATGTTGATGAGGGTGAATCGCAAGCCTGTATGCCCGAGTGCCATTGAGCCCGGGGGTGCAGATTTCAGGGAGGATCGGCTGGCGCTTGCTGCGATTCTCCAGGCTGTGCCGCGAGAGATGTTGCGTTCACTTGCAAAGAAGGACTCCGCAAAGGCAGCCTGGGAGGCGATCAAGACGATGAGAGTTGGCGTCTCCCGTGTACGGGAGGCAAGGCAGCAGGCGTTGCGTCAAGAATTTGATGCCATCCGATTCAAGGATGGAGAAGCAGTTGAAGACTTCGGCATGCGGATCTCCGGCCTCGCCAACGACATCCGTGAGATGGGAGGAGAACTTGAGGAGGAACAAGTACTCAAGAAGATGCTCCGGGTAGTACCCTCGAGGTACCGGCAAGTGGCGATAGCAATAGAACAATTGCTTGATCTGAAGACAATGCCATTGGAGGAGCTTGTTGGCCGCCTGTCGTCTGTTGATGAACGATATGGAGACGATGAAGACACCCGCGAAGCACATCAAGGAGGCAAACTCCTCCTCACCGAGGAGGAATGGATGACGCGTCGAAGCAAAGGAACCGGAGGGCTCCGCGACCCGGTGGCTCGGGAGTGGCTCCGCGGAAGCAAAACACCGCGCTCAAGAATCCAAGTTATCGAAAGAACCGCGACAACAAGGAGTCGACACCAACCGGGGCTCGCGGGATCGTTCAAGGTGAAGTGCTACAATTGCGGCAATTTTGGGCACTATGCAAAGGAATGCCGCAAGCCCGGAAGGAGCGCAAAGAACAAGCCAACTCGACGCAGATCGAGGATGAGCCAACTCTCCTCATGACGGAAATCGCGCACTCTCCACAAACCGGTGTTGCAACGCCGAGGATCATCGACGGTGGCAGTGCATCCGAATGAGACAAATGCCAAGGAGGTCAAGCTCCGGAGAATTCGATGAGAATGTCTCCAACACTTGGTATCTTGATACGGTGCCACAAATCACATGTCCGGCACCAAGATGGTTTTTGCCGAACTAGACACACATATCACCGGATCGTAAGGTTCGCGACGGCTCTGTGGTGGATATTCAGGCGCGCACGGTACTCTACGTGCAAAATGGCGAACACCGCGCTCGGAAGACGTCTACTTCATTCCCAGTTGAGGAACAACATCATCGAGATAGGGCAATTGGATGAGCGAAGTTCAAGGTCCATATCGAGGATGGGATCCTTTCCATTCGAGACCAACAGAGTCGTCTACTTGCCAAGGTATCTCGGAGTATGAATCGTCTCTACCTCCTCGAGTTAAATATGGCGAAACCGGTGTGCCTATCGCGATGCGCAGTGAGGACACTTGGCGGTGGCATGCCCGTTACGCCATCCGAACTTCCAGCGCCCGCAAACTTTCTAGAGAGGAGATGGTTCGCGGGCTTCCACCGATTGATCATGTTGATCAATACCGTGAGGGATGTCTTGTGGGCAAGCGGCGCGAGCAAGATTCCCGCAGAGTCAAAGTTCCGGCGCAGCGCGCCGAGCTGGTGCACGGGGATCTTTGTGGCCCTATCACGCCAAAGAACTCCAGGAGGCAGAAGATTCTTTTTGTTGCTTGTAGATGACATGAGCCGTTTCATGTGGATTCGGTTGCTGTCGTCGAAGGATCAAGCTGCCATGGCAATTAAACAATTCCGGGCCGCCGAGGTGGAGAAAGGAAGAAAATCAAGATGCTCGAACCGACCGAGGAGGCGAGTTCAACTCGCTTGAGTTCGAGAATACTGCGCCAATCAAGGAATCAGCGACGACTCATCGCCCATATTCTCCACAGCAAAATGGAGTGGTTGAGCGTCGAATCAAACCATTGTGGCGACGGCGCGAAGTATGTTGAAGGCAAAGGGCTTGCCGGGCTGGTCAGGGGAGAGGGTCACATTGTAACAGCAGATATCTCTGAATCGATCACCAACAAAGAGCTTGGATGGTGTGACACCTTTGAGGCATGGCATGGCAGAAACCCGGTGTTAGTCATTTGCGCGCTTTGGATGCATCGGCCATGTGAAGACAAGTGAAACCAAATCTCGTGAAGCTGGATGATCGAAGTCGCAAGATGATCTTCATTGGCTATGAAGAAGGTTCCAAAGCATTTCGGATGTTTGATCCAGTGGAAAAGAAAGTTTGTGTAACCCGAGATGTGGTGTTTGATGAGGGAGCAAGCTGGGGCCGGATGGATCCAAAGAATCTGCAGTGCAGGAGCCCGGGATTGATGATTTTACAGTTGAACACTTCATCATTCCAGTCACTGGAGTGTATGGTGGAGTATCTGAAGATGTAAGGAACGACAGCCCCAGGGAGCATGGTGACATTGGGGGTGCACGGCGACTTCAACCCGGTTCGAATCTGACACTTCTCCAAGTAATCCAAGAACCCCTCTGGGTACAGTGCATACACCGCCGACGGGTATGTCCACAACTCCAGATGAGGCACCAAGGAGATTTCGGAAGGTAACTGACCTCATTGCAACCACAACTCCGATTCTTGGTTTTGATTATGAGGATCAGTGTCTGCTAGCTGAGGAGGAACCAACAAGTTTTGAAGAGGCCGAGAAGGAAAGTCTGGAGGAAGGCAATGATTGAGGAGATGAATTCGATTGAAGGTAATTCAACTTGGTTTCTCACCGATTTACCAGTGGGCACCGGCAATTGGTTTGAAATGGGTGTTTAAAATTAAGAAAGATGCCAAAGGAGTTGTGGTGAGGCACAAAGCTAGATTGGTGGCAAAGGGTATGTGCAGATGCATGGAGTTGACTTTGATGAAGTATATGCCCTGTAGCAAGAATGGAAATCGTTCGCTTGTCGCTTGCAATTGCTGCAGAAGAATTGGGAAGTCCATCATATGGACGTAAAATCGCTTTCTTGAATGGGAGCTGGAAGAAGATGTCTATGTGGTGCAGCCACTGGCTTTGTTGATGAGAAGAATGCGACAAGGTCTTGAAGCTGAGAAAGGCGTTGTATGGTTTACTGGCAAGCACCGAGAGCATGGAACTCTAAATTGGACTCCGCCTCACAAGCCTAGGTTTCATCAGATCAGTCACTGAAAGTGCAGTTTACACCCGAGGTACAGGAAGAACAAGGCTTGTAGTAGGTGTGTATGTTGATGATCTCATCATTGTAGGAGCTCAAGCTGAAGTGATAACTGATTTCAAGCAGCAGATGAAGGAGTTGTTTGATATGAGTGATCTGGGATTATTGAAGTATTACCTTGGTATGGAGGTACATCAATCCGGAAATGGAATCACTCTGTCACAATCAGCATATGCAGCAAAGATACTTGTAAAAGCAAGGATGGAAGGTTGCAATTCTGCACTAGTTCCTATGGAGCCAAGGACTAAACTTTGCAAAAATAGTTCAGAGGAGTGCATTGAGCCCACTTTATACAGAAGTATAGTGGGAAGTTTGAGGTATTTGGTTAATACAAGACCAGACCTTGCTTACTCAGTTGGATATGTGAGTAGGTTTATGGAGAGGCCTACTACTGAGCATTGGGCTGCTGTCAAACATATACTGCGATATATAGCCGGGACTCTGAATGTTGGCTGCAGGTTTGAGAGGAAGCAAGGTTCAGAAGAGTCACTTTTAATTGGCTACAGTGATAGCGATATGGCCGGAGACATTGTTGATAGGAAGAGCACAACCGGAGTTTTGTTCACTTTTGGGAATGGTTTGATTAGCTGGCAATCACAAAAACAAAAAGTGGTGGCTTTATCAACTTGTGAAGCTGAGTATATAGCAGCCGCTACTGCAGCCTGTCAGGGTATTTGGCTGGGTCGTTTGATTGCTGAGATACAGGAGAAGGAGTTGTGCTGTGCAGTGTTGAAGATTGACAATAAATCTGCCATAAATCTGTGCAAGAATCCAGTGATTCATGACCGGAGTAAGCATATAGATACCCGGTATCATTTCATAAGAGAATGTGTTGAACGAAAGCAAATTTCAGTGGAGCACATCCGTACTGAAGAGCAGCTGGCAGATATTTTGACCAAGCCACTTGGACGAATCAGATTCAGAGAGCTGAAGACTAAACTCGGTTTGATCGAGATCTGAGAGTGCTTCAAGATTAGGGGGTGAACTTGTTGTAATCTTGAGCACGTTTTCCATGTTTCTGCTATTAGCTTTGAGTCAATAACTCCGGAGTGACCGGAATGCAGTAGTAGACTTAGTCTGGCAACGCAGTAGCTGGTTTTGCCGTTTTCTGTTTTGTCCGAGTCAATAGGAAGTTCAGCAGAGATCTGTGAGATCCTGCATTTTCGTTTAACCGTTGCTTGATGTAACAAACGTTGATTTTAGCAAGTAATAAGAGTAAGTAGGAATCTCCAGGTGTGGAGACGCTGTGGGCGATTTTGCCTAAAACCACTTGTGTTCTGCACTGCCCAGTTCTCCGCATTGTCGGATTTTATTCAGAGCTCTGTTCATTCTCTGAAACTTCCGTCTGTGAGTGTGAGTGTCTAGCGAGGGAGTCTGAACGTGATCGTGATATCCAATTCTAACAGAGTCCGGCGCGGGCCTTCTCAACGCACGGAGACCCTTGGCCGACAATAGTTCTTGGCGAGGTCCACCAAACTCCGGCGAAACGAAGTCCAAGGCGCTGTTACAGAGGCAAGCCTTCTTGAGGTCGAAGCAGACCTCGTTGTTGCCGAAGACGTCGCTGCTGTCGTCAGGGCCGTTGTCGCGGAGGATGGCCGCGAGCACCCGATCTTGTCGTCGCCAAACATGCCGACAAACGCCGCCCCGCCGCCGAGCCGTCCGACCGCGATGGTGACGCTGGCCGGCGCGCGGACTCTGACAGCATAGAGCAGGACGGAGGCGTGCGCGGAGTTGACCTTGTCGCGAAGACGTCGTCGCCGAGCCACAACGGGTGACCTCACCGCGTGGATGCCGGCGAAGCCGTCGCAAGGCCGAGCGGAGGTCGGCGAGGTCGTCGCGGAGCTCATCATGGCGAAGTTAGCAGCGAAGGCCGACGCCGCGAAGTCTGGCGTCGGAGTCTAGAGCGAAGTCTGTCGTCGCAAAGTCTGGCGTCGGAGCCCGGGACGTGCGAAGGCCAGGATGCCGCCTTCAGCGGCGCGGAGGTCGGCGAAGTTGTCGCAGAACCGAGGCACTGGCTCCGTGCGGAGACTGCGGGGCGTAGGCTCGACGGACTCTGGGCGCGAATGCTGTCGTGGATGAGGTGGCCAAGCTTCTCGCTGATGGCGCCCTTCGTGGACTCCAGCGCGGAGGTGGATGAAGTGCAGACCGCAGGTACAGGCGGAGCAAACCTCGCCGCACGTGAAAGCTCGCTATCTCGGACTCCAGCTCGGAGATCACTGGCGCGGAGCGGTGCGATTGGGACAACCGTCGTTGTCACCACACTTGGACCCCGCGGTCCTGTCCGGCGAAGGCAACGACCTCCAAGCCGAAGGCCGCCTCCGAGGAGAACGCAGGGGACCTCCACGCCGGCTCGGTCCCGCCCGGCGAAGGCCGCGACTTCTCTGCCAACGGCCGCCGCCATGACCAGGACGCAAGCGACCTCCGCGACAGCTCGTGCCCACCCAAAGAGAGTACAGATGCCCTGCGGAGTTGACGCCTCATATGCGCCATGTACTTTGCTTCTACCCTTGGTAGCTAATTCCCGTGTGTTTTATTCCCTGCGGAGTCGACGCTTCGCATGCGGAGTCCGAGCGAGCGCGCGGCCGGCGGAGGCGGCGCGAAGGCGTGAAGCTCGGCGGAGCTGGGATAGAGGCCATCTTAGGCGGTCGGAGTCGTCGCGGGCTCCATGGTCTTTCGGGAATGTACGGACGTGTTTACGTATGCATGGATGCATAAACGTGGATGCCTGGATGTTTGCGGCGTCTGCAGCGGGAAGTTGGCGGCGTAGGCGGTCCTTCGATGCGAGTTGCCGGAGCTGAGCGACGCGCGGAGGCAGGCCCATTGCGAGGTCCCGCGCGGAGCATGCCTGGAGTATAAATGGACTCCGAGCGGGAGACTTCAACATGATTGCATGCTACTTTTTTATGGCGAACCTTGGCGATGCTTCGCGGAGGAGCCAGAGCTACGTACGCACGGCCCAAGGTTTCAAATAGCCGGTTAAGACATTTAGCGGATAAGTTCCGCAGAGATTACAAAAGCTATAGCGGGCTATAGCCTCAAATAGCCTCATTTAGCGGTTTAGTAAAAGTATATATAAAAAACTCAGAATTCAATGTTTTATGCACATACAAGCATATAATCAAGGATATTTTAGCATACAAAAACATTCATAGCAGCAAATAGTGAGGCATAGTGCATTCCTTCAGGACATTATCATGCTAATTCAATTTTGAACCTAATTCATAGCAGCAAATAGATGACAATAACTTGAACCTAATTCAATTTTGTAATATATGAGCCTCCCTGCACTAACATGCTAGCTATTCAAACTAAAACCTCTCAATCTCTAAAGTCTGATTGTCTGAATGGAGCAAAGGAAGGAAGAAGAACACTGGAACAGAGGAGAGCAAAAGTGTAAAACTTACCTTGTTGTTGCTCTGGTTGGGACATGGTCTTCGGTATTCCTCAGCTGCCGCCACCGACGGGTCAAGCGCAAGGTTTAAAATAGCTGCCACCGACAGGTCAAGCGGCGCGCGCGGCGGCAGCGGCACGGCTCGGGGGCGTGGCGGCGGCGGCGGCACGGGCTCGGGAGCGTCGCGCGCGGCGGCGGCACGGGCTTGGGAGCGTCGCGGCGGCGGCGGGCGGCACGGGCTCGGAAGTCGGGAGTCGGGGCGTGGCGGCGGTGGCGGGCGGCACGAGCTCGGGGCGTGGCGGCGGCGCGGCGCACGGGCTCGGGATGCGTGGCGGCGGCGGCGGCGCACGGCTCGGGGCGCGGCGGCGGTGGCGGGCGGTCGGGAGTCGGGAGGCTAGTGTGAGGACCGAGTGACCGTGTGGCCGTGTAGAGCAAGAGCTAGGGTTAAGCACGAGTTGGGCCAGACGGGAATTCGGCCCACTTCAGATTTTTTTCCCTCCAGACTTAGCGGGCTAAATAGTAGTCCATTTAGCGGATTTAGCGGGCTAAATCCGGCTAACAGCTGAAAAAATGTTTAGCGCTAAAAGTGATTTCTCTTAGCCCTTAGCCTTCCCAAAGGCTAAATCCGGCTATAGCGGTGGCTATAGCCGGCTATTTTAAACCTTGGCACGGCCTTAGCAGCAGCGTAGACTCGAATAGATCTATTCAACCCGTCTTCTCAAAAAAAAAATAGCGAAGTATACAGGCAAAGCCCGTACGCTTTACCCGATCAGATCTGCCAGATCTGGATCTGGAAAAGAAATACGAGCTTGCAACAGATTTGTGTGCTCACAGCACTTCTGCCATATTTAACGAGGTGCGCATATACATGTATATCTCAAAGCGAATAGGCTAGCAACAAGATAAACTTATCGGTGATGCTTCGCGACACGAACAACTTCCTCTAGCGCCCAACCACTTATCCTTTTGTTGAATACTGGAGAAATCTCCTCCATGCACAACTTCTTGTCGTCCCCACGGACGACGCCATCTGTCGTAGCTACAGACTAGACAGAAGAGAGGGGGATTGGTAGGAGAGGAAGAGGAGAGCTAGATCTGCAGAGTTGGTGATAAATGAGAGGATCCCCCCTTTGCCCCTCCTGGGGGTTTATATATATGAGTGGGGTAGAATGAGAAATTCTCATTCTACCCCTTAGTACTTACAAGGGATGAGGGTACATTGGTATATTTACACTGGTATATTCCTCTACACTATTGGGCCTATTACATGTTGGACTAGTTGCACGGCCCAGTCACGGGGGGTTGCGCCACCCCCACAACAGCCGGCATCGACGAGCTCCCTTATCTTGGTAGTTACGGCGCTAATTAAATGCAATCATACTAATTAAATATGATTAGCACTAAATTAAATGTGGGGCTGGCCGACATCCTATCTAGCCCTAAGAGCAACTCCAAGAGATTAGGCAAAAGAAATATCTAAATTTAGTGATTTAGCTATTCTCTAAAATGAATCTCACCCAAAAAAACAAGACTACTCCAACAGGCTATCTAAACTAGAGGGCGCGCGGTGGGTCGCGTACGCGCGGGAATGGGGCGCAGCGTGCGGGAAGGAAACGCCGACCGCGCCAAGAGGCTGGATGGTGAGCGAGGTAGCCTATCCAAACATAGAGAGCGAAGAAGGAGGGATGGAGAGCTACTAAATTTGGAGAGTCATTTACAGAGTCTATTGAAGACGTTTTTTCTTCAATAATAGCCAAATTTACCTTTAGAAAATGATTTAGCTCTTCTCTTGGAGTTGCTCTAATGAGCTTTCCTAGCTTGGTAGTTATCTATTGAGCTTAAATAGAGAGCCAAATTTATAAAAACGAACATCAAAAGTCAAATTAAAAAATGATTTAGTATCATTTATATGAACAGTTTGATGGCTACCTCACACGTACTGAGCCGTGGGCTTTACCTGCTCTGCTTGTGAGTGGTGCCATGCCGGAGTTGCTGTTGTTGAGCTGTGCCTGCAAGACATCGAGAAACAGGCATGATGCTTAGACCTGTAGTCCGAGCGAAGATGTGTAAGGCTAATGCTAGAAAAATAGACTATTAGACTCCTTTCCGGCACCTAATAGGCCACAATTTGGATTCAATTTGGACACCACGTGTGAGCTTAACGTCTTTCGAGAATAAACAGATATCTTATGTGTGCATATGGTGGTGATTATTTGGCTTTTTTTAGTGGCTTATGGCTGAAAAGCATTATAGCTGGTTAAAAAAATATTGTAGCTGACAGAGGCTTATTTATCATAATTAAATTTAAATAAATTTAAAAATATAAAAAAAATATGTTAGCCTATTACGTATAATACAAATACATACGGGAAAAAAAGAACCGGCAAAAAAGCTCAATAAAAAGCCAAAAGTTCAAAAAAAAGACGAAATTTATGAATAGTAAAAAATAAGCCGAAAGTCAGAAGCTGAAGCCATTTTGATCACAGCCATATCTCAAAAGCATAGGATTGCATGTATATGGTTCACGTGGTCTGGACGGTATGCCCAGCGAACCAGGCGTACAATGGCGTAGAGTGTCCACGAGGACTTCTTTCTAGCAAACATGGTTTGAGATTGGGATGAGTTTTTCGAATAAGATGTACAATTGCAAAGCAAACTCTAAGGTGGAGTTTGGTTCAGATTTTGTAACGTCAATCGCTAATGGAATGGGAATACACTGTAATTGGTGGAGGAATGGATGATTACTAAATATGTCCGGTTCAAGTGAGGGATGCTATCTGATTTCATTACGGTGTTTGGTTTGTATGACAGTACTTAAATTGTATTCGTATCTATAATTTTTCTTGGATTCAGATATAAATCAGACAAACGTCGGATATGAATATGGATCGGATAAATATAAAATACGAATTTGAATCAGATTTGACTATTTTTCGGTTTTCAATAATTATTCCTAGCCTCTCCTATTTAAAACATGGCACCGAATTATTTTAATATCAAATTTAGCTAAAAAAAGCATACAAAAAAGCTTTATTGGGGATGTGCCAAAATAAAAATATGAAATGCCAAATTAAAGCCACCATGATGACAGGATCATCGAGATGATCGAAATGCATATATAATATGCCCAATTTAAAGGTCAAATGCAAAAGATATGTATTAGTAAGTTGTTACTATTAAATCTGCTGAATCTAGATATCCAGATCCAAATCCGAGCCAGCCCATACCATATCCGTATTCGCATCTGGGAATTAGGTATCCGATTCTGACACACCCAAATTTGTTTTTTATCCGAATTTGCTAGCCGAATATTATTCGAATCTGTTTTCACCCCTAATCGCCATAATCAAAATATACACAAGTGGCTAAACTTAAAACTCTACACAAGTAAAAAAAACAGACGACCGCGCGGCTAGCCGTCAAAACGAAACCAAAACCAGCGAGTACTTACACCATTTCCTCCAAAAAAAATTCAGCATTTTTTTTGGCTAAACAGAACTAAAGGGGCAAAAATTGCTAAATAAGGAGTCTTATTAGCATTCCATCCAATTTCTGAAAGTCACTGCTATAATTTTGTACGAGCATGAACACTGCTATAATTATGAAAGTCACATGAGTACATAGATTAATAAAACAAGTTTCGGACCAAACAAAAATTACGAATCCGCTAATGCATGACGTGCATGTCATATCACAATAGGAAGCTTTTCCACTCTCAGCAGTTTAGTCTCAAATGAAATTTTTAGAACTTCAAGCGCAAATTATGCTACAGATTAAGACTTGAGCTGATGTCATGCATCACAAAAGTACATGTTATGTTATAATTAAAGTTATAAACTCTCAACAACTAAAACTCCAAAGAAGTGTCCAGAACTTCATACCAAAACCCGTATTTTGTTCCAAAACAATCACCGGTCACCAGTGTGATAACTTTGAACGTTGACCCGAGTTTACAGCCAACAGAAGCAGCTCCTCATCTTCTGTTTGCTTCATCTAGCAAAGCATAAAAATTGTTTAGATGTGAGTAAATGTCTGACGAGTTCTAATATTAACAAAAAAAATTCGAATGAACATCTAGCAAAGCAGAAAGCAATTTCATTTTTGCTGGCTACTAGTACCAGTAACATAGTCTGGTAGTAACCATCGTACTGGATGTTTGCTACCTTCGCTCATTGTAAACCCAAAAATAAAGGGATATTGGAAAAAGCCCCGTTTAAGTGAACACTCAATATCAGAGAGTTCTGACTATACTTAGGGTTGGAAACAGATCGAATACGAATCGAATAGTCTTAAATACGAATACAAATATATATTTTTAAAATAAATATAGATACAAATACGAATTTATACTTTTAAAAATACAAATTCGAACATTCACGAATATGAATATGAATCGAGTGTCATAACGAATACGAATTTAAATTGAATATGTACTTAATTCGGTTGAATGCGAATATCCTAAAACTTTTGTAACAAATCTCGGTAAAACAGATTTATGACATTACTACACGTCTACACAAGTTAGCAGTGTAGCACATAGAGTTGAAAATTATGCAAAGTAATTTTCACTTTTTTTCTTGTAAATCTTGGTTTATCAGAAAATTACTTCCTACAATCATCCTTAAGGAGATTGCCAAGGATGGAAATGGATCGAATACGAATCGAATAATCTCGAATACAAATATGAACATTCTCGAATATGAATACAAACATTCTCGAATACGAATATTCTCGAATATGGATTTTTCTTATCACATTCGTGTTTTCTCGGATATGAATATCAGATAAAATAGATTACCCTTTACCGTTTCCCATCCCTAACTGCACTACACAACCATGGTTCTATTTGTACTGCTCTTGATGGGGGGGGAACATCACATCAAAAAGGGATGATGGAAGCCATGTCACAACATGGTCGAGTTTGTGTCATAAAAAAACAATTTAATGGTGAAAAAACACATTCTTCCTAAATCAACAAACGTGGATATCAATTTATCCTATTTGGAAAGGAAAAACTATAAACTTAACTTGCCACTAAGCATCTTCAGCACATACTCTCTCTTTAAAGTTTATGGAAGTGCAAGAAGCATGTGCATCTGATCCGACGCTCTCGCAAATATGCTGGTAGCATTGACAATTTCTGTTGCAGTGAAGCCAAGCTTAAGTAATTCAGCAATTGCCTCGTCTTTCAATTTCTGTTGAGGCTCCTCTTGCATCAAAGCTTCACGCTCTATTGTTGCTGCCATTGAACCAACATGATGAGCAAAACTCTTCGATTGACCATGCACATCACTAAACATAGCTAGAAAAGGTGCCACTTGATTCAGACTCCTTCCTTTGTGCATTGTCTTTCTTTTATCTTTTCGAGCTTGATGTTGTATTGACGAGGCGGCTATCCACATACCGTCTAGGTGTTTCTCTGGACATCCTGTTTTCTTCATCTCCTTCCTCATTACCAATCTCAGTAGCAATTTCATTCTCCAAGTTTATAACAACCACTCCAAACCCTTTTGCACCTTCTCCGGTGGCAATGTCCTTGCTATAAATAGCAGCCAATGTTTCAAATTAAGTTAATGAAACACCATAACCCTTGGCTATCCTGCATATGACACATAAGTCAAACAGGAATGATATATTACAAAGAGAGCAACAACTAGTAATGTTGAAGTGATTTACCTTATAAAGAGCATCATATTACTGCTTTTCTAACATTGAAGCATTTTCTTGTTCTTATCCCATGAGAACTCACTTTTGGATAGCATGACTTTCAGTGAATCATACTTTGTCCTAAAGTGCCCCCACTCTAGACTCGATATATGGGATAGCTGTGAGATCACAATCTAGCAACCTTTCTGCAAGAAGATGCTCAAGGACTGATGAATATCCATTCTTAAAACCTCCATCACATTTGCACCTTGGATCTAAAGATAGCTCATATTGCTCTGATGAGTTCGTCATCCTCAAACAAAGTCCACTTCCTTTTATGTCCCCACTTCACGCATAATAGTTGAGCTACATATGGGTAGTTGAGGGGAAAATTGAATATATAGGACCAAGTTGAGACTGCTTTGTTAAAATAGGATCAAGTTATTTGCACTTGTAAATATAGGACCGAGTTGAGCAGCTTCTTGAAAATATGGTATTTTTCCAATTTTATTTTCATTTTCATTTTCCAGCCCTTTTTCTCTACGCGAAATGTCATTTTTGCCCCTCCTCCCTTCCTCGCCCATCAGCAGCTGCCGCCGCTCCCCCTCGCCGCCGCCCGCCGCCGGTCCCCGCCGCGCCGCGCTCACGCTCCAGCGAGGAGCGGTGGCGCTGGGACCGGCGGTGCGGGCAGCACAGCAGCAGCACAGTGGGCAGGGGAGGGAGGAGGGGCAAAAATGACATTTCGCGTAGAGAAAAAGGGCTGGAAAATGAAAATGAAAATAAAATTGGAAAAATACCATATTTTCAAGAAGCTGCTCAACTCGGTCCTATATTTACAAGTGCAAATAACTTGGTCCTATTTTAATAAAGCAGTATCAACTTGGTCCTATATATTCAATTTTCCCGTAGTTGAGGGATGAAGTGCTCTGAATTGTTATCCCTAATGCTAGTACTACATATACGACTGCTATTCCAAAGATGTTGCACAAAAGTTGCTACCCATCTCCTGCCAAATTCATAATTGGCAACCTTACACCAGAGAGGGGTAGAATCTTGGACAAATTTTACAACCCGAAGTGCAGAAACTCTGATCTCCTCCCCCCTCAGAGTCTATACTAACCTATAAATTTTAGTAGTTTAACTTGACTAGAAATTTCGCCGCAAAAAAATCTACATATTACACAAGAGCCTCAGACATCATGAGAAACTTTAGAAATTTTCACTAAAAATAAAATGAACAAGGAACGTATTTGATACGGGGTCGCCCGATCTTCTCGACGTAAGATCAAGATACTCATGAGGATTCGACGAACCGTAGTGATCTCCCGTTGGCAATGCAAGAGTTAGCACTCTATAATTCACCCAACCACACGTGCTGAACTTCACGACCACTGATGAAGTTCCATCGCACTCCCAATTTCCAGCGGAAAGGTTGAACGATCTTAATTTCAGCAAATTTCCAATTCCCTCAAGTTGGTTTGGCCAATAGAAAGAACAAGAGTATTCTATTATCAAAAGTGGTATCTATTTTACAGGGGTGGTGGCTGTCTTTTAAAGAGATACAAGGGGTGGAGAGTTGGCCAAACACTTGGAGGCCGAATAGGACTCGATTACAAAACCCTAGGCCTAATTTGACTCGGACTGAAAAAGTGACGTGACTTGTTTCATAGTTTCTGATCAACTCGTATGGAATTTGGAGGTGAGGCCAGATCCATCTAAAAGTAGACTTCAAGAGCTTTCCATAGAGTACAATAACACCTCAATCGGACTCCGTTTGTAAAAATTATGACCGTTTTAGTCTGTTGGGCTGTCCCGAACCGAATCCGAATTGAGTTCTGAGTTGAATCTAAGTTTGAATTCGGTTGTACATGTGGGAGGTCCGAATTGGGCTTCAAAATCTTATCCAAAACTTGGGCTTTAAATTCTTGAGCTTCTCCCATTTTGCTCTCCCATTGCATGGGCTTCTTTCCTCCTTGATCAGCTGCATGGGCTGCTTGGCTTTCTCCTTTCCATCCCTATGGGTTTTGAGTTTTTTTGTTCTTGGTAGCAAATATGATTACCTTCCTTATGCTTCTCCATTGCTTTGGCCCCTGAATCATCATAATATTCAAACCTAATAATAAACAAGAATTTGGCATAAGGTAGTATATCGTTCCCACGAATAGAAGGAAATTCATTAATAAAACAAATTCACCTGACAATTTTTAATGCGGCTCAATACTTCTTTCCAGTGAAATAATGTATTTGACTGAAAAGTGCTAAGCATGTGCGTATTCGCATCAGTACTTGAGCTCACACCAGAATGATGGGCTGGGGTTTGGGTAGCTCGTCAGATTTGGAGGTTGATGGTGGTGGGCTAGGGTTTGGATAAAGAGATGATGAGGTCGACATAGATTTCCTCCATGGAGCAGTCATGTCGTATTCGGGAAGAACAGTCAGCGGTGTGGTCTCGATTGATGCTTGGGGAAGTGGATGAGGTGGCACCTCACGACCACGACTAGTGCTTAGCCCAACACGCACCACCTAGAGATGGGCAAGACACTGGTGTGCAGAGGAGAGACGTCGGTATGTGGAGGCATGGAAATTGCGCGTGGGAAGTAGGAGGCGAGGAGGGGATTGAGTCAGGGTGCGAGTCGATGAAGCGGTGGCCGATGGTAATGGTATCGCTTACACCTCGAATTGGGCTGGCATCCATTGTGAACTGGGCCGAGATTTGATTACATGGTATTGAAATACAGCTTGTGCAAACCAAACAAGAATTAAGGGAATCAATTCCCAGTGTAATTGGATTACAGCCTAAAATCCACCAACCAAACACGTTCTCAAGAACATTCAAATATAGAACTCCTGGTCAACGAATGGATGTTCACCCCCACCATCTTCCCCCACTACTACCACCCAAAACCCATCTCAAATCATCACCGTCAAGCACCCAAAACCCTAACCTGATCACCGGCGGCCCTCCAGTGCCTCCCATGCCCCTCACCTACACAAATGCAATCACCTACAAAGAGCACCCATCAAAGTGTGATAAGGAGATTCACCGATGAGAGTAGGCTTTTGCAAAATCCTTTTCATGTGGACCTTCCGGTAAATAGCAAAATCATTCAAATACTACACCCATTTCAAAATAGGTATAGTTGTGGAATGCTGAGGTTAAACTTTTAAAACTTAGACCACAGATGCAAATAGAAGTATTTAGGTTTGCCACACAGAATTGTTACCAACAGGTTTGTCATAAAACAATACTTCTAAATCATTATATATATTTTAATTACTAACATATGATTAACAAAAGTAATGGTATTGGTGTCTAAAATGACATTTTGTTTTGAACGAGGTAGTATCCATGTTGATAGTTGAGGGACAAACTCTATCCAAACAAGATCTCAAGTTCTGGAGCAAACATAATTTGCATTTGAACTAGGAAGCAATCAATGCAAATATAATTTGCATTTGAACTAGGAAGCAATCAATGCTTAGTGCTCTATTTCAAAGGGAGTAATTTTATAGAAAACGATTTAATTCCCACGTGAATAAAAAAAACCCACCATGTGAATAAAAAACCACCACTTTTTCAAGCGAATTTACGCTTTAGGTGGCGCTCCATGCGGCTTTGGCTGGGGGCTGGGGTTTCAGCTTCCTGCTTAAAATTGCACTATAGCAGCTATTAGTTTTTTCTGAGAAAAAATTGAGAAAAAAAACCGTTATATCATTTTGGACAATGCAAATGAATACGGAAAAAATGAAAAATGAAAAAAACTAAAAAGCTAAATTAAGACAAAATTTAAAACTAATATATACTAAATGTCTTTTGATTTAAATAAATTGAAAACTAAATAATCATTATTAATATTATAAAAGAACGAGTTGATGGTCGTACGTCCATTCTCCTCTAACCACTCTATTCCTTCAACTTCTCATCACTCTCCACTTTCTAACTGATCAGAGCAATCCCTTCTAAAGCATGATTCTCTATATATCTAATGAATTTTGTTGCAACACACGAACATGTAGAGAAAATTGATCATTTGCCACTTTGAAGAGTGGGTTTCGCAAAATTGCCACTTTCAAAATTGGCTTCGTAAAAATGCCATGCAGTACATTTACCTCTTGATTACCATGACATTTGAGCCATTTAACTCATATAATTTTTTTTTCTAATTTCAGGGGGTGGAAAAGACCTTTTTACCCTTGCTAACTAGTGTGCTGCCATTTGCTGGTTTGTAAGAAATAACGTACATAGCCATGAAGTTTCTTGCGAGCGCCATTTGCTGGTTTCATACAAAAATTTGGACATATGTAAGTGCAGCTAGCTAGCTCGGCCAAGGTCATCAAGACGCATGCATGGAAACAGAAAAATGAGAGGAAAAAACGAATACAGAAACGAAATTTGTCCCGATTTTCTCTTGTTTGTCTATACGCAGTAGTACTTCTTGGATGATGGAGTCGACCGACAGACTCGAGATTTCGGTCAAAGTCTGCTGAGAATTAATTTGATGCATGGCCAAACTATCTTGAAATTTTTTGAAATCTGGACACTGTTGGACCTATGCACAGCCGAAATTCCGGATTTGGCCCCCGAGCGAAGAAAATTCCGTTTTGGACCCGTTCGAGCGCGCGTTTACGGTGGTCGCCACGCACCCGGCCGCGCGGTCGGAAAAAGAATCTCGCGGTCGGGAGCGGCAAACGCGCGGTCAAAATTTCGCCGCGGCGGGCGGAGTCACGCGCGGCGACGGCAGACGCGCTCCGCCACGCGGCCGCGGCGCTGAGGCGGGCGACGCGCTTCCGCGCGGGCCGACGCGTTCGGGCGGGCGGGACCGAGTCGTGCGGCGAGGAGGACGGCCGCGCTTCGGGCGCAGATGCAGCAGCGGCGATCGTGCGGTTTGGTACCGCACGACCGGGGTACGTGGCAGCCACCGGTAAAACACGCGCTCCGAACGGGTCCAAAAACGGAATTTTCTTCGCTCGGGGGCCAAATCCGGAATTTCGGCTGTGCATAGGGTCCAACAGTGTCCAGATTTCAAATTTCTTAGAACCTCTCAGAAAATTTTTTCAATGTACTGTCACTGAGGTACTCTGTACTCCTGTCTTTTGCATTAGGCACTACGGACAACGGCATAATACATGTTGACATGGCTTATTAGTGTGCTGCCATTGGTTTACCAGTGTGAAGCAAAACTTAGCAAGGGTAGAAAGGTCTTTTCCAGCTCCTGAAATTAGAAAAAAAAGTATTAAATGAGTTAAATGGCATGGTAATCAAGAGGTAAATATACTGCATGGTATTTTTGCGAAGTTAATTTTAAAAGTGGCAATTTGCGAAGCCCACTCTTCAAAGTGGCAAATAATCAATTTTCTCATAACATGTAACTAGTCATAAAATCTTAATACAGGGAGAGAGGAAAGTTCCCGGATCAAAAAAAAAAGTTCCCAAACAAATCAGACAAGGACAACCCGGTAACGCCCATCTTGCCCCCGTTCTCCGGTCACTGATTCCCTATAAAACAGAGCAGCCAAGAAACCATCAGCCGGAGGGCGAAATCTCCTCCCCAAACGCACGCGCGCAACGCGATTCTACCCTAAAAATCCTTCAATTCCTTCCCTCATCGTCGATCACTCCCCGGAAGCGGGAATCCTGCGCCGAGAAACCAATCCCCTCCGGAGGCGCCCCCCGATTTGCATGCCCGTAGACCGGAGCTCGCCGGAGTCGGAATGCCCTGGTGCCCGCCGCCGCTCGGAATCGGGCCGCGGGTGCGCTCCTTCCTTCGCGACTACGACGCGCTCCAGTCCCTCGCCCTCGCCCTCATCTACCTCCAGGTGCGCGCGCATTCCTTGCCCCGGCCGATCGGATCGGCGTGCTCGGCTGCAGGCTTCTTGTTGTTGTTGTTCTTGTCCATTATGGGGAATCTTGGGAGCAGAGAAGAGGAGAAAGGAGATTTTTAAGCGTGCTGTAGTTTTGCTACCTTAGTGGTTATTGTGCGCGTCGCGGCGTTCTTGGGACCCCGGGTTTATCCAAATTTGTCTAGTTCTTGATGCTTGCGGCGTCAAAATATGCTGGAAAATTGAAGTTATTAGTTGAATGCGATTTAGGTGGTGGGCATCAACTTCCATTCTTTCTTATGCGTGACGAAACCTTAGAAGAGAAATTTTAGTTGAATCTGATCCTGGAGTCAAGTTTGAGCATGCTGCAATTCACTGCTTTAGTGACAACTATGTGCTTTGGCTCTTTGAGAGAGTGAATTTTGCAAACATTTGTTGTCCTTCTCTGTCCATTTGATCAGGTCAATTTTTTGAATGACGGCTTGGATGGGGGGCTTCCCAAATTCAATTCTTCGTCTTTTTATGCTTGATGGCAAATTGGCAGCCCTTGGAAACAGGAAAGGGCTGAAAGGAGATTGTCTTAAGCTTGCTATTTATTTTTACTTTTTACGAGCTTAGTCATAATTAGGTCCTAGGTTCTTGGGACTTCACATTTGTCTGAATTCTGGTAGTTCTTTTGATTTAATCCCTCTTGGATGGGCTTCCGACTTTTTCCTTTTTATCGGTGATCGCAATGTTGGAAACGGGAACGTGAGGAAGGGCGATAACTTGATGCTGGAATCAATTCTAAGTGTGCTGCAGTAATAGCACCCTAGAGTTAATGATGTGCCTTGCTTTCTGCCAGAATCAATCCCCATGCTTTTAGAAAAAAAGCTTACTTGCTTCTAGCCTTCTTAGACTGAGAATTAGCACAAAGTGTCCATGTTTGAGTGGTTCTTAATGGTTGCATTGGTAAGCAATTAGTTTTGACCTAGTACGACCTAGATGACCTAGTACTGCCATAGTGTCACAGTGATAATTATGCCCTGGTTAAGGTATTGCAATTTTTTTTTTCTGAATTTGGGTAGTTTTTTGTCCTCTTGATGCTTACAATGTTGGAAACAAATTAGTTTTGATTGATGCAACTTAGTGAGTCCGGTAGACATTATTGTGTTGAATCTTTGATCAAGTTTGGTAAAAGAACAAGGGAAAACTGGTCTGCTTCAAATGTCATGATGCTTAAATCATGGTTTTACATTCACCATGCTTAGCTTCAATGATAGTTAGGGTTCTTGCTTTATCTTTTGTTCTTTTGATTTTATGTCATTTTAATGGTTATAATGTCGAAATGAGTTCTTACTCAGCAGAAAATTGAATTTGCTTGAAACTAAGGTATTCACATGCATAATTAATTCTTCAATTTTTTAGATTGGTTGTGCGCTGATATCTTTTGTTCTTTTGATTTTATGTCATTTTATCTTTTGTTCTTTTGATTTTATGTCATTTTAATGGTTATAATGTCGAAATGAGTTCTTACTCAGCAGAAAATTGAATTTACTTGAAACTAAGGTATTCACATGCATAATTAATTCTTCAATTTTTTAGATTGGTTGTGCGCTGATTGGATCTCTCGGGGCACTGTTCAACGGGGTTCTTGTGATCAACCTGGTGATAGGGCTCTTTGCTGTTGTTGCAATTGAGAGTAGTAGCCAGCGACTTGGACGGACATATGCTGTCCTTCTCTTCTTCGCTATTGTCCTTGATGTTGCATGGTTTATACTCTTCTCACATGCTATATGGTATGTCTTCTGCTACCACTATCTTTCAGTTTAATAACCTGTTTTTCCTTTCTGATGCACACATCTGTGCACATGGAAAAATTGATGGTACGATGTTCTGCGTAATAAATAGAGAAGGGACTTTAGGTGATATTGGTTTTTGTTTGATGGCTTCATAAATTTTAATTAAATGGAGTACCGATGCGAAATAACTATCAAGTCAGTCAAACCACTCCGCAAGTTTTAATGCATTTTCTTGGAGCCCACCAATCTGAATGGTGTCAATTTGATTTCCATGTTAGCTTTTCTGCTGTTCCTCTACAGGGAAATAACATTGTATTCTGTTGAAGGTCCAGGGTAACCATTGTTTCTTGAAACTTGTTTAGATTGATCATTCCCATTCCATGTCTAGTTGATCGGAAATTGCATGAGTGGGTTTGTGCATTCTTCTTTCAGTAGGACACACAGAAGTATTTCTTCTATTACAGATAATTTTAATTTCAGTATTTGCTGTATCGTGAATACTGTATAATTTATGATTTGTCAATGATTTTTCATCCAATAAGTACATATATGGGATTGGCTTCTTCTATTATCCTTCTTTTTCTTTTATTAAATGTCAAACTTAGAAGCATAACTGCATAAGTCATTTGTTATGTCTGCTATTAGATGAATATGGAAATATTTGCTAGTGTACTTTCTTCTTTAGTAACAGGGAGATTATTCTAAAATTATAATTTAGTGTTTACTCCATATTCTTCTGACTCTTGTATCTATTTATACAGGAATATTACTCCTGATGAGAAGTATGGTCAACTTTTTGTTTTCTCACTCAGACTAGCATTGTGGATGCAAATTATTGGGTTTTCAGTGAGGTTTTTGTCATCATTCATATGGATCCAGATGTATAGGTTAGGGGTCTCATCCAGCACCCCAACATATCTTGAAGTTAACTACGATGCAAGAAATAGCTTCTTGAGCCCCAGATCTAATTCAGTTAGACGGAGTTCCATGGCTGATGATATATTGGGAGGTTCAATATACGATCCTTCCTACTATTCTTCACTTTTTGAGGACGTCCGAAACAATGCATGCAGTCATCAGGTATGCCCTTCTAATTTATGTTATGTCTTTCCTTGTGTGCATTTGTATGAACAAGTACCAAAGAATCTATTTGGAAAGTATAACATATCTTTTTAGTTTTTTGGGTAAGGTTGACCTACCTTTTTTTAAATTCATATCACATTACATTTTCATATAAATGGCTCTTTTCCTTGCTAATACATTCGCATCATAGTTTTAAGATAAAGGTCATACATGTTTGTGTACACTTTTGGACTGCTTTACATGTTCCCATTGTTGCAGCTAACATAATATTTCCCACCTTCAAGTATTCTCAGTCTATAAAATTTAGCATTTTAGCTGTTGATAATTAAAATTTATAATATTCCCAGGTTCTCAAGAATGAACCATATGTAGTTCATCAATGTTTTAACATACAATTGGTAGCATTGAAATCATGGGAAAGCTTACCCTGGATTATTTCCCAGTCAGGTTTGTTTTCCCATGGGATAGAGGGGAATTCCATCTGGCCACCAAAATTCTGCCAGGAATATTTTTCCTAGTACCCAAGCAAGACCCAAAACAATTGTTAATCCTAGTTATGTGATAGTTATATTGATATCCTTTTGTTATGGGTCTGCTAAATTGAAGATGGTAAATTTTGACTTAGATGACTGGATCTAACATGAAGATTACCTCAAATTTAGTGTCATGCAGTGGACTGCAAGAACTAAAATTAGGATACACATTTGTGTCATGCACTGGCGAGGATACAATTTGTGTCATGCACTGGCGATCTTAGCCTGTCGAACCCGTAACCTAAAACGAAAGTTGGAGACTACCAACTTATGTTGTTAGACAATATATTTTCCTGGTATTACCTTATAGTCTACAGGCTCGTTTGTCCTCTCTTCTAACAAGAACAAAATCGATTTGGTTAGAGTGCTGACCACCACTAAAGATGACTAAATGGGAATGTCTCTTTCTAAAAAAGATATTAGCTATCATAAGATCATAGGCTACGATAAAGTTTAAGATACCTTCTCCCTCTTGATTTCTATCACCATAACCAAAACCTCCATGCACCCTTTGAAACCCCCACTAGTTGTACCGATATGACCATTCAAATTGCCTTCTAAGAAAATCTTATCATTGATAGGCACACTTATAACTATGTCATCTAGAATTCTAGATCTTCCCAAAATTGCCTCTTAACAGTCTCATCCAGCCTTGTAGAACATATGAACTAACAACATTCAAAATCAAGTCATCAAAGATTAGCTTGATTAGGGTAATCCTATCCACCTGTCTCCTCACATCAACAACTCCACTCTTGAGGCACTTATCGATTAAGATGCCCACTCCATTCTTGTTTTGTTCTGTTCCAGAATACCACAATTTGAAGCCAGTATACTCCACCTCCTTCACCTTCTAACCCACCCATTTAGTTTCTTGAACGCACAAGATATTTATGCATCTCTTAATCGCTGTATCAACTATCTCTCTTAACTTACTTATTAAGGACCCTACATTCCAACTACCTATATGAATCCTACTCTCCTCGGCTAGCTTCTTTACCCCTCGGACTTGTCGAGTAAAGTGCGAAGACCCTTACGTATTTTCCACTACATCTGAGCGCCGACGTAGCGCACCACTAAGCGAGTGACATCCCGGCCCTTACTCATTTATCACCACACCTGGGTTCCGATATGGTGCGTTGCTAAGAGGGTTACACTCCAACGAAACTATTTTAGATTTCATTCTATGAAAAAATGGTTTGATTTTTACGTTGGCTTGTTAAGCCTAACACAACCCTCATTTTTTTTGGTTTGGGACAGGCTATGTAGGAAACTACATAGGTGGAGTTACTGATAGAAGCTTAGAGTGTGTAAATTTACAAAGAGCTTCACTATTTGCAGGGTGATAAACAAAGTGGTAATAATGACAATGGGTCAACATCCGCGGGCCAATCTCCACGACTTAAATCTTTTGCTAGTAGATCTTTTCTGGCTAATGATGTAAGTTATTCCCAATTAGTGAAATTATAATATAACAGGTTCATTCTGAGATTTCTTCTACATATCCCATCATTGTGTCAAAATCCTGGCCTTATAAGGTTGTTAGCAAGGAGCGGTAACCTTATTTCACTGTCTCATTTAAGTTGAAGATTGACTCTATGAATGCATGAAGGTTCTACATAACTTGAACACAATTAATCATGACTGCTCATTAAGTCATTATGGTGGTCTGGAACCATAATTATGGCCTATGATGCCATGGGTCCCTGGTGCCTCACTTGAATTGGTTTCATTGGTTTTTGGATATCCAGTGCTAAGTTCGTTGTACAGTTGGAGAACTACACATACGAACTGATTTGTAAAACTGTTGTATTACACAATGTGGATATGGGTATCTTATTCTTTTGTGCTCACCAGTATTTATGATAGCCTATCTCTGTCATCTCAGTCTTGGTAAGTCTGCTTTTAAACACAACTAATGCTCAGCAGTGCTCTCTAATCCAATCTGATCACGTGCTCTCTGAGTTTGAACCCATCTCATCTCATTGTATGCGCTACCTGTCCACTAGCTGAGGAGTTTGAAGAGACACCTTTGTTGTACTGCCTACTATAACATAAAACACTGACAGACACTTTTGGCTGACTGCTTGCTATTACTAATGCACCAATAATGGACTTCTTGGTTAAATATGCGAACTTTGGAGTTAGGGCTGTACATCCTAGGTCATAACAAGCAATAGGAGCAATATTTGGGCTGATTGGCATCAAGTGCTATTGGTAGCACCTTCATGGATTTTTATTTGGATGCACTAGTGCAATTTCATTTACTCTGGCATGTATTTTGGGAAATGGTTTTGATGGTTTTTTTAACAGGTGGAAGCTGGACTAAGAAGACCCCTGAACTCTTAATGTATTGCACAGCACAGCGGACTGAAGTTGACGATGGAACTCCTTTTGCCAACCTAAGCTCTCTTTGAGGCTCCTGCAGCCACTCTTCCTGTTGGAATATAGATTTGTACAGTGCAAAAGCCCTCTCGGATCAGAGGGTTTCCCAATGACAGGAGATCAGCAAAATACCCCAGCGATGATCACCTGTGTTGCTGTGCATTCTTGAACTTCTACAAGAGCTTTGGTGCCATTTTGGAGCATCATTTGTGCCCGGCGCACTTGAGTTGGATGGTTTCGCAAAGGGCAGTAGATGTTGATGCCGCGTAATGGTTTATGCCTTGTGAAATGTTTTGTTGATCAGAATGGGCCATTTTTTAGACCTGTGTATTGCTTGTTTCCCCTGACTATCAAGAAAATGAAGCTAGTTCTTCTGAAGTCACTTGGTCCTACTAGAGATAGCCATAGGCTGGTGGCATCTTTATCTTCTTCCTAGCATTTTGGCCACTGTTCATATATTTTTTTTAACATTGACAAAGTGAACATCTCTGGATCAGTGAAAGGACATGTAGATTTCATTCTGTTGAGTAAATTGTAGGGCCAATACTGTAGCGGCGTTTGAATTTATCATATGTGAATCCTCTGTGATAGCATCGATTGGAGCGGTTTTATTCTCAAGTTAATTGTGAAGCGACTGCAAGCAATGGGGTACATCTTAATTGGGGTCTAAAAATGTTTTGAGTGTGCACGTACATAACAAGATTTACATTTTATTTTTCTCTCTCCTACTTCAGAATTTCTTTACGTAGTAATAATTCTATTAAGGACAAAAGCGAATTGGGCCTCACAACATCATTCACATGACAATTTGTAATGCGACAACGAAATAGTACACACGCATAAGCTCCAAAGACAAGCAGCAGGACACAATCGAATCTCGTGGATATTCGTCGGCATAATATGGGATCTGTTATTTAGAACTCTTTTTTTTTTATTATAGACTGAGTTTTGTTTCAGATAAAAAAATTATATTATCTAAGTATGTCGAGTTGACATTATCGGGATCGGTCAGCCTAATCCACGTTATTGGCTCAGCCTCTGCACCCTTGGCTTTACTGCGTACACAGAAGAGCTCCGGTGTTTTTTTAGAGAATTTTTAGGAGGTGATTTTTTTGGGGTAAATTGTGTTTTTCTATTTTTGCTAGATATTTTTTAGGAAGGTGCATAGGGGGAGTTGAGAGGGGCAAGTGAATCACCACCAACTCTTTCTTTTAATTTTACGAGTAAGATACCCGTGCGTTGCAATGGAGTACCAAAAGAGAGTGATACATATTAGCAAACGTGATTCAAAACCATACTATGGACATTAATTTTATCTTACACACATATAAAGAAACATATATGTACAAACATGTCTACATTTAGTAGAAGACGTTTCATATGCAATATTGGTACAAATAAAGCACATAAGAAATCTAGGATACATGAACAACTTTGTAGGTATATTCTTGGTAAATATGCCAACAGAATTGAAACTCCCATCCTTTTTCGTCATAGTAAATATTCTGAGATTACTCCTAACAGTTGCTCGCGAAAGGGCATCATATAGTTGTCCATGGAAGAAAACCAGATCGAGGAGGTAAACACCTACATTCGGTATTGTTTCCCTTATGCCTTACTGATGCTCATTGCAAAACTTGTCTGACTGGAAATTGCATTCCTCTTGAACCTAAATGGGCACATTTCGTCATCTGAGAGTCACAAAGGTATCGAGCATAAAAACCCTCTTCTAGCACGTTGTCCCAGCATAATTTTGGCATATATGATATTTCTTTAAAAGGCCTAGACTATCAATCTCGTATGTTATACAATCCGTTAATTGGGTTTATGTTCCTTAGCAAAATCATAGGGCAATTGACCTTTAGCTTTAGAATGTACAGATGCAACCAATTAGGTGTGAGGGAATTTAAGAATTCAAAGAGGTAGTAGTTGTGAGGATTGTCCTCTGCACAATCATAACTGTGATAGACCATTTTCTCTCTACTAGTAGTGTGCACAATCACAACAACGATCAGTACTGAGCGAGATTGATATTACTATTTGTTTTAGGCGTGTTCTTTTCGGCAGCGGCTTATGGTTTTTGACTGAAATTTTTGAATTTTAACTGTTTACGGTATAGATTACAGAGAAACAGATACTTACTTGCGATTTTTGGATTTAAATAGAAGTCGGTGCCAATCTAATTTCATGGGCAATTAGCCGTGACTGAACATTGAATATCTGAAGGCCGTTGCATCAGGACTGAGGGGGAGCGAAAGGCGGATAGACGATGAAAGTCTATAGAACAGTGAGTCATAGGTCGACGAGAGCCTTACCCGTAATGGAGGAGCAAGCCATGGAACTTTCCCCTTCACCTTTGACACTGTTGTTACATCCTGGTGAGGTGAAGCGTGGAGGGAGGCCCAATCCGGTGACGTTGTGGCGGGAGAGACCCGATCCGGTGGTGTTGTGGCCGAGGGAGGCCGGATGTGGCGATGGTGGTGGTGACCGGGGATGGGGCTCCACTCTCCCTCTTGCTCTTCTCCACCGATGATGCCTGGCGGCATGTGGTGGCACAACATCGTGGATTTGGCGAGGGAGGTGGCGAGGGAGGGAGACTTACGCGGTCGCCGGAGAGGGTGGATGCGATGGAGAGTGCGATGTTGGGCTTCTCCGCGACCTGCAACGATGGCGATCCAAGAGTGAGAAGATTTGGACGTTGAAGAAGGAGAAGTGGAAGTTGTACCTCTTTTATGGTAGGAGGAGGAACCATTTTCTGAGCACGATCGTGCTTGCAACCGCAACCTAACTCAGGCGGCGGGGAGGAGGAGGCGGCGGCGCGACGGGGGGAGGAGGAGGCGAGGGGCGGAGCGGAGGAGCCGGGGGAGGAGGAGGAGGCGGCGCGCGGGGGGGAAGGAGGAGGTGAGGCGGGCGGCGGCCGGGGAGGAGGAGGCGGCGGCGGCGCGGGGGGGGAGGAGGAGGAGGCGAGGCGGAGGGGAGGAGGGGGGAGGAGGAGGCGGCGGATGGAGGAGCCGGGAGGCGGCGGAGCGGAGGAGGGGGGAGGAGGAGACAGGCGGTGCGGGGTGGGAGCGGGGAGGCGGCGGAGCGGGAGGAGGGGGAGGAGGCAGCGCGCAGCGCGTGGGTGGGAGGAGGAGGAGCGTCGGTGCAGGGGTGGGAGGAGGAGGCGGCGGTGGCGCGGAGGAGGAGGAGGGGAGGCGGCGGCGCGCGAGGCGGAGGGGGAGGAGGAGGCGTCGGCGGTGGTGCGGAGGAGGCGGCGGCGGCGGGGGAGGAGGGGGAGGCGCGGCGCGGGCGGAGGCGAGGAGGCGCTGGTGCGGGGGGGAGGAGGAGGCGGCGTCGGCGCGGGGTGGGGAGGAGGCCGAGGAGGCGTCGGCGCGGGGTGGGAGGGAGGGGAGGAGGTGTCGGTGCGGGGTGGGGAGGCAGGCGCACGGGCGGTTGGAGGGGGAGGAGGTTCTGGGTTCAATGATATGCATGATCCGGATGATTTTGGCCTTAGGATCTTCAATGAGTAAGAGAAGAAGGCTTGAGGAGAGATCCAGACCATTCATTTGTATGAAGTTGGATTACTTTGGTACACAAATCTGGGTGGACTTAGAATAGGCATAACTGTGGGGGTGATTGAGAGGGGTGGATTTAGTAAAGAAAATTTTAGTGCATTATAGAGTAGGATAGAAAAGCATTCGATCAACTTCATATTTGTTCTGTCAATATACTCATTCCTCATTCATAAAATGACTCGAGAAATAATATAACTCAAGTCAATGATATTTGTCGCTAACATTAGAAAGATACTGTCTATAAGATTATAGATATTAGAGTCTTCATCGGTGTATAGCACGTATATGATATCTCATTAGAAAGCTGCACATAATCTTCTTTGATGGGTTTCTCAGTGCCATTTCCAACGCGCAAAAGGTAGTCAGAAAATTATGGGTCTGGTTGAGCCCTCGTGTTACGAACAAGCTCCACGGCCCACTTGTACCCTATGCAACCACGCGGCTCGGCTCTCCCCTCCCCCATCGTCTCGCACAACCCTCTCTCTCTCTCTCTCTGCTCGCCTGCCCGCGCCGCCGAACCCTCTTCTCGCCTGCCCGCGCAGCGCTCCTTTCACCGGAGCACGCACGCGCGCAGGCCACCTCGGAGGAGCTCTTCTCTCGTAGCCATCGCCCTCGCCCCCCCCCCCTCTATTGGAATGGCGATCCATCCGGAGTTTCTTGCTGGTAAGCCCTAGCTTCTTTCTTTGCTGCGAGCAATCAAATCCAAACCTTTATTTGTGGGATTTATTAGCCGATTTGCCTGCTGCTGCTGTGGAGTAGTAATCTAATCCATTATCCATACATCCATGGTTCGATCCGTATCTGCCCGCAAGATCAGATCGATCTCAGTGGGGTTCCTCTGCTGTGACCCCATAGGACTTAGCCAAGGCGCGGGTGCATCCGCCCATGTTCAAGTGCAGGTATTGTGTTAGGGTGTCTATTACCCTAAACTAGCACTACTAAGTACTAATAGCAGTTTATTCTACAAAACAAAAATCTGGGATTTGGCTGTACGGGTGCTGGAGATGATAGTGCCAAATGTATGTGTCAGTGACAACTGGTTTCAGCCTTCTTTCAATATGTACTGCGATATTTTGGACCGGAAGAAGATGCTGTAGGGGGTGTTTCAAATGAAGGAAACCTGTAGCAGGGTAAGATGCTACAGAATAGCTTGTCGAGGGTTGCATGAAATGAGGATGCTTCTTTTGCAATTACCTCATGAAACAATCTTGTAACTCACTGCCTTGTATGCTTTTATATAGTTACTTGGTTGTGTTAATAATCTTAGGATAAGGATATGGTATTGGAGCCACCTGTTCTTGCACCAGTCTTAGTGAGTACTGATAAATGTTTTGTAGTTGGTAAGCAACATTTTTGCTAGGCCCATCGGCGTGTGAATAACATGCTGCAGAGCATCTTGGACCCCCTTGTGTGAAAAAGATGGAGGGCAACAGAATTAATTACCAAATCATGCCTTGTGCCAAATTTAGCAACACACTTGTTACCAACAATTGTTCTTAGAAGGCCAAGCATTTTAAAGCATCCAATTATTACTAAGCATTTTTGTTAACTATTGGTTGTTTATTTGCAACATGATCTTCAACCTTCATGTTACTATCAATTGTTATGTGTTAAATTTGCTAATTTTTCAACTTGTTGCTATATTTGATGCTTGCTAATCATAGTTCTGTGTATTTACGGAATTTAAGCAGCGAACATCTATGTAAGTCCTTGTAAATAAGTTCCTTTGCTCTTATAAAGTAGGAAAAACATATAAATTACAATATTATGACAGCATTTTTTATGATGAATATACTTGTGCCATTTTCTCATGCACAATCTGGATACTTGCCATTTTCTATGCTCAATCTGGATATGTACAAATATATCAATGGTTCAAGTTCAAAATTTTTACCGGGAGCACATTTACGAAGCAATATTCAATTTAGACTGGAGAGAGTAGGGGACATCATTTTACTTTGTGTCTGCCCCTACTTTTTTTAGATCTGCTGTTAATGCTTCTTGGTTAGTAACACAGAAGATACCAAAAGTGCTGCATTAAATAATCATTTCTTTAAGTTCTTGCTCAATTGTATACTGAATATACTGATGGATTTCTTTTTTCCTTTCCAGCTTTCTCTAAAGTGTGACCTGTAAACAAGTGTAGACTGCAGAGGAAGATATAAAGGAAATACTGCCATAAATCTTGATTTGGCAAAAGATTAGTCAGTGGTTTACAATGGCTGGAAATCAACAAACTTCTTCAGTTCCGTTGAATGATGCAGCAGTTGTTGATGCCAAACCCTTGCGCACATTGACTCCCATGTTCCCTGCGCCGCTCGGGCTGCACACCTTCACCCCTCAAAACACATCTTCGTTTGTCTGTGTCACCCCGTTTGGACCATATGCTGGGGGCACTGAACTGGGGATGCCTGCTGGTGTTCCACCGATGTTTGCAGCACCGGCAGCTCCTTCAGATCCCAATCAGAGGCAACCGTATGTGGTTCATATGAATGGAGCTGCTCATCCTAATGGTGCTGCAAACAACACAACGGTCACCCCTGCCTTGCAAACTCCTCTAGCAGCCGCAACACAGGAATCTGGTAAGAAGAAGAGGGGAAGGCCCAGGCGTGTGCAAGATACTACTGTTCCTTCAGTTCATTTGGTTCCTTCAGTTCCTCCAGCTCCTCCGGAAGGTAACAATGTTGCTTTCCAGACACCTCCTTCAGCTACAACACTGGAATCTGGTAAGAGGAAAAGGGGACGACCCAGGCGTGTGCAAGATATTTCTGTCCTGCCAACTCCTTCAGCTCCTCAAGCAGATAGTACACCTGTTTTTCAGACACCTCCTGCATCCACTGTTCATGAATCTGTTCCAAGGAAAAGGGGACGACCCAAGCGTGTGCAGGATAGTTCAGATACTTCAGCTCATCCAATTTATTCAAAAGATAGTGAGCGTGTTTTGCAGACACCTTCTGCAGCCACCTTACCGGAAGATGGTAAGAGGAAGAGGGGACGGCCGAAGCGTGTGCCCGATGGCTTAGCAACTCCTTCAAGTCATTCAGGTCTTTCAATAGATGATGACACCGGTGACACAACAGTAAAACGTGGACGACCTAAGAAAATTGATACCAACCTGCTGCACCTGCCATCTTTGTCTTCAGATGATCCTAGGGAATCTGTAGATAATGTACTTATGATGTTTGATGCACTGCGGCGGAGGCTCATGCAGCTGGATGAGGTGAAGCAAGCAGCAAAGCAGCAGCATAACTTGAAGGCTGGGAGTATCATGATGAGTGCTGAACTTCGTGTCAACAAGAACAAGAGGATTGGAGAGGTTCCAGGTGTGGAGGTTGGTGACATGTTCTACTTCAGAATTGAGATGTGCCTGGTAGGCCTGAATGGTCAGAGCATGGCTGGAATTGATTACATGTCTGCTAAATTTGGTGATGAGGAGGACCCTGTGGCTATTAGTATTGTGTCAGCTGGTGTGTATGAGAATACAGAAGATGATCCAGATGTTCTGGTTTACACTGGACAGGGCATGTCTGGTAAGGATGACCAAAAGCTTGAGAGAGGTAATCTTGCACTGGAGAGGAGTTTGCATAGAGGTAATCCAATTAGAGTCATTCGTAGTGTAAGAGATTTGACTTGTCCAACTGGTAAGATATACATATATGATGGCCTTTACAAGATCAGAGAAGCCTGGGTGGAGAAAGGGAAATCTGGTTTCAATGTGTTCAAACACAAGTTGCTTAGGGAACCTGGCCAACCTGATGGCATTGCGGTGTGGAAGAAGACTGAAAAATGGAGGGAAAATCCATCCTCAAGAGACCATGTTATCTTGCGTGACATATCATATGGTGTGGAAAGTAAGCCTGTTTGCCTTGTAAATGAGGTTGACGATGAGAAAGGCCCTAGCCACTTCACCTATGCAACTAAACTGAACTACGGGAATTCTCTGAGCTCAATGAGAAAGATGCAAGGCTGCAAATGCACAAGCGTATGCCTCCCTGGTGATAACAACTGCTCTTGTACACATCGAAATGCTGGTGACCTTCCTTACAGTGCTTCAGGCATACTTGTTAGCCGGATGCCTATGTTGTACGAGTGTAATGATTCCTGCACTTGTTCACATAATTGCCGGAACCGAGTTGTACAGAAAGGTACCCAGATCCACTTTGAAGTGTTTAAGACGGGAGACCGAGGTTGGGGCCTTCGTAGTTGGGATCCAATTCGAGCAGGCACGTTTATCTGTGAATATGCAGGTGAAATTGTTGATAACAATAGTGTGAATGGTGAAGATGATTACATCTTTGAAACACCTCCTTCTGAACATAATTTAAGATGGAACTATGCACCAGAATTACTGGGTGAACCTAGTCTTTCTGACTCAAATGAGATATCTAAGCAACTGCCAATAATCATTAGTGCAAAACGAACTGGCAACATTGCTCGCTTTATGAACCACAGCTGCTCACCTAATGTTTTTTGGCAACCAGTTTTGTATGATCATGGTGACGAGGGATATCCACATATCGCATTTTTTGCAATTAAGCATATTCCTCCAATGACAGAGCTTACATACGATTATGGTCAGAGCCAAGGTAATGCTCAACTGGGAATCAGTTCTGGGTGTCGGAAGTCCAAAAATTGCTTATGTTTTTCTCACAAGTGCAGAGGTTCCTTTGGCTAAATAACCAGCCCCATATGCAAAGCACTGAAAATGTCATTACAAGGTTAGTGATATCTGATTTCTTCCTGAAAATGTCATGCTCTGAAAATATGATTGCATAGCATACGATGCCTTATCTTATGGAGTTCATGTGCTAGTAGAAGTGTGATACTTTTGATTTGAAGGGTTGAATGTGTTCCTTCTGAGATGTTGACGGAGTGAAATATTCCATTGAAATGTTACTCTTTTGGTGCCTTTGGCAAAATGAAAGTTGGTACTAGCTGGTTGTTGTTTGCACTCTTCTGCGAAAAAACTCACAAGACTTGGGAGTTAAAGTCTGCTTCTTTATGTTCCATATGAATGTTCACTTTGGAAATGTAATTTAGCCCATGTTACCTGTAAGGCTGTAACATCTTATTCTTATGCTGACACAAGCGTCCAATTTTGCAAACTTGGTAAATAGGAATTTGCAAATTTTTTAAACCCTATATTAGCTTTGTGTAAACATAAACTTGAAACACACAAATATTTGTCTCTATGAGTACTACTGCCAATTTTGAAGCATCTTACACAAATAGTTTGACAAAAAGCACGAGTTATGATGTAATGTTTTATACCGTGGAAAACTTTAGAACCTTTTTTGCCCATCTCACATCATCTTAATCACTCAGCTCATTTTCCTTATTTGTTTTTTTAATGGAATTTGCATAAGGCTCAACCCAATAAATGCTGAATCTTTCTTTCACATCAACCTGTAGATCCCTGATGATTAATGCTAGATTCAGCACTGTCAAATGTATCTACATTCTGATTAACTGAACTGTCTTTATCAACAGAAGCAGCTGATTATTGTGGCATTATGAAGCAGCAGAGCATATTTGGTGTTCCAGTCACCATTGAATAAGTGCCCTTGTTCGGACTAGTATTTAGGCATCTTCTGCGAAGGGATAATGTATGTTACTATTTCTTTGCAGTGTAGTTTATCAACTGTTAAGACCAACCATTCGAAATTTACTGATTGTGGAACTCCATGTATAATTGCAAGTATCTTCCTGGGGTTTTGCATGTCATTGTTATTGCATTTGTTGCCCTTTTATTTTTTTCCCGTGATTTCAATGGCTACATAATACGTCGATTCTGTAACTACGTCGAGACTCCGAGACAACAGTGGAATGTGCAACGATCAATTGGAAATGGCTTACATCATTGGTGGATACAACAACAATTAGCTGCTTACATGGAAGCCAAAGTAGAAGTCATCACATATATAGCATTAGAGCAACTTTTTTTTTTAAATTTGGCTCTCGGATACATGATTTTACAAATTTAGTCCTCTCCGTGATCACCGTAGTAGTGACACTTGCCTGCTATGCTTGCCTATCGCCGTAGGTGGTAGGCACTACGGTTGGCACTCTAGGTGACCTACTAAGCTAAGTGTGCTCGACAGGTGGCCTGCCGAGCTAGGTGTGCTTGGCAGCTAGGGGACTCATCTGCTTGCCGTGTTGGTTGAGCTCGGCAGCTCCACCACCTGCCCCACTTGGTCATCGCTTCCCAAGCTTGCTCTGGCTACTGTGGTGTCTTTCACCTATCGTGATGGGCGAGCGTTGTAGGAGACACGTGTTGCCTATGTTGTTTTCACGGTTACGAATGAGGTTAAATTTGCAAAATTGTATGTCGGGAGGCTAGATTTGAAATAAAAATTGTTAGAGTGCTATGGATGCAAAGGTCTTGCCAAAGTAGAAGGCGCCAAGTGCGAGGTGAGATGATGGATTGCTTGGAATGTTAGACATGTACACTGTATATGCTTCTGTTGGTATCAGGTATCCTCTTCATCATGTGAATCAGAATGCATGAACCCATGAGCCATGCAGGATTAATTTGATCTGTCAGCATTGTTCTTGGATGTTTTTTCTTTGTCAAGGTTCTTGGTTCAGTCTTGCTGTTAAGATATCTCCCACAAAACTCGATGGTGATCAAGATCTCTGCCGCTTGGCCAGCATTGACAAGGTACAATGCAACCTTTTGATCAGACCAATTGACTTCCTTTAGCAAGAAATGAAATTAGCCAATGTTACCTCAAGAGTTTGTCAAGAAATGTCACACATGATTCTTTAAAGAGGTTATAAATGATTTTGTAGTTAGCTTGGTTACTTTTAAATTATCTAAACTTGACCGGCTTTCTAGGTAATCTTTGTATATAGGTTGCAGGACCAATGCTGGTAATCATAGTGGTTGAATGATTTCTAAACTTTTTCCTATTAGATATTCAAATCTTTACTCAAATGATCATGAAGTTATCAATTTTAGATTACACCACTTGAATTTAGCAAGATAGCTAGAAACCCGAGCCAACAAATTTAGCACCCTTAAGCTAGGGCCGGTCATACCTCCATTGATGGGACCAGTTTGACCGCTCCAGCTGGTCTGATCACTGAGGTGTTGCCAGTCTGATCGGTCCCTTTCCCTGACTTAAAATCATCTCAGGACAAAAGCTTAAATCTCAAGAACTTTTCCAAATCTCATCCAAATATATCCAATTTTTTTTCATGAACCTTGTTCAATCCATCATGAAATTAAACTAATCAAGAATCATAAGATTCTCAGACTCAAGTCCACTGAATTGAGGCAAATCGAATCTAGGTCATAAGAATACCAAAAACTCTAAATGACAGATTACTTCTTGCTTATAAGAATAAAAAGCATGAGGACTTCTAGATTTATTCTTACATATCCTAACAAGATAATTTAAGTAAGAGATCGAGATAGAATACCCACAAACATAAAATCATGAATCTAGCTTAAGAACTAACAAAACCAAGTAAGACAACAAACAATAACATGGTTGAGACAAAGTTTTGATTGCTTCTCAGTAGAGAGATGTTTACATGCTCATAGATGATAAGGTGTAGCCACAACACCACTCTTCTCTCTTTCAAACTCTCTCTTGCAACTATGGAAGGAGATAAGGTGGAAGAAGAAAACCTAACCCTAGAATCCTTATATCTAGCCACATCCTCTCCTCCCCACTAAATAACCAGCACACCCACAACCTTAATGGGTCCAAACCATTAAGGGAAGGGGGGGGGGTGGCCTGTCAACCCCAGCAAACACGGGTTTTACACACTTACACACACTTTTCAAAGCGCTTACAAGACTTAACCCACTAACACCTTAGCGATTAATCCACTTACCATTCCAACTCGTCTTGACCTAAACCGTTTCTCCTTTGCACCTATGTTTTGATCAAGTCATAATCCTGGTATTTGTCCAACTACCAAAATACCCCTGATGAAGCTTTCGGACACATTCCCTTGACTCCATTGTTGTCTTCACCTCAAAACATCTCCACATACTTTGACACGCAGCCTGTAGTGCCCAATGACTACCCGTCACACCTTCACACATTCGGTCTCCCCGAACCATTTTTACGTGCATCGACCTCGTCACTTGGCTTACCATATGCACCAACTCTTCTCATCATGATTCTAGTTTTCTCTATGCTACTGCTTGAGCCACATAGTAATGAGGGCATCACTTACTTGATACACACAATACTCATCCACAAGATGCTAGATAAGGACCTATGTTGAGGGCATGTGTACGACAATTGAATTATTAGGTGAGCTCATTTCTAGGAATTTATAATTTTTCTATTAAGGATAGATTGGTACCTAAGTCATGTGATGTTATTCTAGTAATTTAGGAACCAAGGTGAGGGGAGCAGCACTACTACCACAACAAGTCCAGGTTGACCTTATTTCAATTCCAGATTAATTCGGAGTCAGCCTAACAACACCGACTTCAAACGATCATAACTTTCACACACGGAGTTTGTTGGAAGTGTTCAAGGACTTGATGAAAAGCTTACGATGAGACCTTTCCAATGGATCCAGCCCCACCTTCAGGTTCACTATCTACACATCACAATTGGCAAAGAGAAGTGCTACATCACTTGTTGGGCCAACTTGGGCCTTGTAATAATGTTGTGATTTGAGCCTAGGTTGTGTGCGCTCCCTTGTGACACACAAACACTAGGTTGACCCTTTCCTTGGCCACCACCTCCTTATAACCTTTGTGGCCCTCCGCTCCTCTATATACTCCGGCCCTCCACTCCGCGCCTTCGCCCCACAGTGAACCCTGAGCCTCTAACGACTAGATCTACTCCTCCTGGCTCGGCATAGCCGTAGCAAGCCCCCAGGTGACTGGATTTGAACTTCAAAGCAACCGGATCTGCTTCCCTCTCCCTCTGAAGCCAGCCAAGTCCCCTAGATCTACCTCCCTCTCCCTCCGAAGCGGCAGCTATGGGCTGCACTCCTCGCCTCCATGACCACTTACACAGATCCCAGGTGAGTAGGCGATTGACTGAACTATGTTTAATTACCATTGGTCATACCATGACCACTAGTTTAGTAAATGATGATACAAATCAATACACCAGTGGTCAGGACTCAAGATATAATGCAAATATTCTTGAAAGACATAATGGTTATCTATATACAGATTCCCTCTCTACATGCACATTACAATCATTAAAGGTAATAATTGAGTGTTTTTTTTTGTTGATTAACGTTAAAACCAAAAGAAAAAGAAGGCTATTGTTTTCTTTACAAATAGTATCCTCGTAAACTTTAGGAAAATCATTTTTCATGATTCTTGGGTGAACCATTGGACTGACTATGACCAACGGTTTAGTAAATGATGAGACATTCTAGTGTACCATGATGCATAATTTCATTTGCCTACACTTTGCTGTGTTACTATGTTGGGGGATACAGATACGAGTTGTTTTTTTTGCTTCAAAAATGATACCGTAGGTGTTGAGGTCAAGCTTTCAAATTTAACATCTTCTTGATCTGTATTGTGGATTTTAAGATTGATTATTTTTTAGAACACCTGTAATTATATTTCATTGGATTTTAGCATCTATGTTGGTCAATATTTTGTTAGCAAGATTATGATTTGTGACTATCGTGTTTAATGTTCTAGCTATAAGATGTACTACTGTAGCACTATCATCCATTCATCCTCTAGATTCTCGATATTCATAAGTTTAATGGAACTGCAGATCCCAGATTAATCATGTCTATCGATCCATCTCAAAGTAGTAGCCATGATCTAGCCGTAGCAATATCATCCTCTAGAGCAGCCACACCTTCACTATTGGAATCAGTTAATGACTCACAACAAACACCGAATGTGGATGAAAATGAAGAGATTGAAATTTTTGATGAGAATGAAGATAACACTATTGGTTCAAAAAGGAAATTGACGTCGATTGTTTGGAACCAGTTCAAGAGGGTTAAAGTCATGGGTAAAATTAAAGCAAAATGTGATCACCATTTCAAAAAATTTGGAGGAGAAACAAAAATTAGAACTAAGCATATTCATGACCATCTAAAGGTTTGCCCATATAGCAAAAGTAAACTTGCAGGACAAAAAACCACAATGAGCCAATCTTCTTTGAGGTTTACTTCTAAAGATCGTGGGAAGGTTAATGTTGAGAATTACACATTTTGATCAAGAAGTTGCTTGAAAGGAATGTGCTGCCATGATGGTTGTTGTGGTTACAGACCAAACAGAGAGAGATGGTAGTGGAGAGGTGGGAGTGTTCTGCCTCATCCTCCCCCTCATCCTGATATATATATTCACATGGAGTATGCTTTTACAGTTATGCCCTTACATCCGTACCTCCCTATTAGGGGCACTTATGTCATTACACATGTTACTCTGGTTCTTATAACCTCCTAACAGCTCTTTGGGCTTAGGTGGGGGCCACACCTACGACAGGAGCCTCTCATGGTGAAGGGCTTCACAGGGCCGAAGCCATGTCGCCGAGTCCTTTGGCCCCCTCCGTCCCCTGCGGCCTGTGAATTTCTTCAAGCTTGTGGTTGGGGAGCCCGAGGTCTGGGATGGAAGGTGCCTTGTTGAAGCAGACACGCGCGCTCCGTCCCCTACCCTTCGAACGGGTGGCAGCGGAGGCTGGCGCCTAGGTCGAAGCCGAGGCACGCGCGCTCCGTCCCCTACCCTTCGAACGGGTGGCAGCGGAGGCTGGCACCTAGCCGAAGTAGACGCGCGGCGCGCGCGCTTCGTCCCCTACCCTTCGAACGGGTGGCGCGAGGCGGGCGCCAGTCGGTAGCGCGCGCGCTCGCCCCGCACCGTCGCCGACCGGGTGGCGCGAGGTCGGCGCCAGGTCGGCCGAGGCACGCGCGCTCGTCCCCTACCCTTGAACGGGTGGCGCGAGGCCGGCGCCAGCCGGCGCAGACGCGCGCACGCGCGCTCCGCCCCTACCCTTCGAGCGGGTGGCGCGAGGCCGGCGCCTGGTCGGCGAGACGCGCGCGCGCTCCATCCCGCACCGTCGAACGGGTGGCGCAGGGCCGGCGCCAGGTCGGCCGAGCGCGCGCGCCGTCCCCTACCTTCGAACGGGTGGCGCGAGGCCGGCGCCAGTCGGTAGACGCGCCCGCGCGCTCCGTCCCGCACCGCCGAACGGGTGGCGCGAGGCGGGCGCCTGGTCGGCGACGCGCGCGCGCTCCGCCCCTACCCGCCGAACGGGTGGCGCGAGGCCGGCGCCAGGTCGGCCGAGGCGCGCACGCCCGCCCCTACCCTTCGAACGGGTGGCGCGAGGCGGCGCCTGGGTCGGCCGAGCGCGCGCTCCGTCACCTACCTTCGAATGGGTGGCGCGAGGCCGGCGCCAGTCGGCGACGCGCGCGCGCGCTCGTCCCATACCCGTCGAACGGGTGGCGCGAGGCGGCGCCTGGTCGGCGTGAGACGCCGCGCGCTCCGCCCCTACCCGCCGAGCGGGTGGCGCGAGGCTAGCACCTGGTCGGCCGAGGCGCGCGCGCTCGTCCCTACCCTTCGAACGGGTGGCGCGAGGCCGGCGCCTGGTCGGCGAGACGCGCGCGCTCCGCCCCTACCCGTCGAACTGGTGGCAGCAGAGGCTGGTGCCTAGGTCGAAGCTGATGCGCACGCGCTCCGTCCCCTACCCGTCGAACGGGTGGCAGCGGAGGCTGGCGCCTAGGTTGAAGCCGAGGCGCGCGCGCTCCGTCCCCGCGCTAAAATTGGAGCTTGGCACCGATATTGTTGCGCTTTGGAGCTGTTGTGACCTTGCAGTCTGGTAGTGCGCTTTTAATGGCGGCTGGAATCACGCCAACGCCTGGCCTGGCAGAAGTCAGGCTGTCGCGTTGTGCCGCCTGCCATTCTGCGGGTGGGACACGCGGCGACTCACGACTGGTGCATCGTGGGATGTGAGCGGTTGTGTGACCGCGGCCGTTCGCCTCTTCCCCAGGGAAGTTGGACGCGTGTTGAAGGCGTGGAGGCGTTGTGCGCCGCTTGGTCACCTACCGGGCACGACCCTCTAAGCCCCGGCGGTTCTTCTTTCCAAGTCGTGGGCAGCCGAATCACTACGGGTTTGATCTGTCTGCGCTTCGAGCCACATGAGAGGTGAGCGGCCTTTATAAGGTGCCAGTGTTGAGGTGGAGGCACCCTTGCTTGCTTTTTGTTTGTTTTTGATCTGCCGCTTGCTTCCGCCTGCTAATTGTAACGCCGAGCTGCTCCTTTCCTCGCTTCGTTCTCCCGGTCGCGAAGAGCGATGGCTAGCCAGGACGACGCCACCTACCATCCCCGCAGCGGTTCCTTGCCTAGCCAGGGCGAGGTGCCCCATCCTTCCAGGGAGTACGAGCTGGTGCCGCGGGGGAGCTCGCGCGCCAACAAGTGGTGGGACGCCATGGAGCACTCGGGAGGCAGCTGTTCCCGTGTGTTGGGGAAGAGCCGTGTGACCGAAGGGACGCTGCAGCGACTCGTGGATGAGAGGAAGATCGTGGATCGCGATGGGGCTCGCCTACCCCGTCGGGACGAGACGAAGCCGAAGCCCCGGGCAATGGAGGCGATTGTCTTTGTCGCGTTCTTCGATGCCGGCCTTCGAATGCCCTCCACGTTGTTCATGGGCGAAGTCCTGCGGGCCTACAAGTTGGAGCTAGCCCAACTGACGCCCCACGCCATACTCCGCCTACTGTCTTCACATGGGCGATGCAGACAGAGGGGGGCGTCCCAGCGCGAGCTTATTCACCACACTGCACGACGCACGCTGTCGACCCCAAAAAGTTGACGGGGCGGTGTCCAACTTCGGCGGTGTGGACTTCGTGCTCCGGGCGTCGCGCGCGACGTTGTTCCCCGCGCCAGCCTCGCCGAGGCAATGGGAGTCCGGCTGAACTCGGCAGTGGTTCTACTACACCGTGACTGACAGGAGCGGAATGCAATGCCGAGGTGGGCCGATCTCGCTTAACGAAGACATCGAGTCCGGCGGCGAGATCGACGACATGCGAAAGCTACAGAGTCTTGTCGGTGTCGCCCGTCGAATGAGCCTGCGCGACCTAGTCGAGGAGTTCACAATGTATGGGGCGGCGCCACTCTGCTCCCGGGGGAAGTATGTTGGACAGAACGGCCCCCGCGAGGACGGGTTCAGCCCATCCGTATCTCGCCTGCTTCCACCCTCCGCTCCTTGTAAGTCGCCCAGCACATTTTACGCGTGCCATTGTATCTGTTTGGTCTCCGCCTGACTAACGTGATCTCCTGCGCAGTGGCTCGGCTAGAAGAAGCGGAGCGCACGGTTGCGGCGCTCCTCGGCCTGTACACGCTTAAGGAGCACCAGGCTCGTGAGGCCGCAGTCAAGGCGGCTAAGTAAGGGCGGGTAAACCGCACATGCGAGGCTCTGGGCATTACTGTGCCCGAGCGCTCGGTGCCGGAGGAGCTTCCCGCCGGGACTCCGGGCATTCAGGACGGTGATAGCCCTGCGGGGGTGTTATCCTCGCGACGCCGGGCCCGTTCCCCGTCTGCCGTATGCGACCCCGCAGGCCCCTCGGCGACTAGCACAGCTGATACGGGGCATGCGACCGGCGGTGGGCCCGGCCACACTGCCTCGGAGGGGCGCGCCTCCTCGAATCCCCCGGCACCCTCTGCCGACGCCAACGAACCCGTGCTCGCGGCCATCGTTGAGCTGGAAGTCGCCCACCCGGGGGGGAGCACCGTTCCCAACGAGAAAACCACGGTTGATGGTGCGCTATCAGCTGCAGCGGCCGGCGAGGGCGCGCCCCCTACGGAGGAAACCGTGGGGGTAAAGATGGCAATGGGTCTATACCCATTGGGTTTCACCACCCCAAATCCACCTCCATTAAGCAAAAACATCCCCGCTGGAGGACCCAATAACACAGGCGGGTACAACATTTCCCCCAAACCCATACCCGCGTGGGTGAAATAAACCCGGCGGGTGACCCATACCCGAGACATGATATACAAGATTAAGGATCAAATCACCTAAACAACAAGATCACCATTTAAATTAAAGAGTGCATAAGCATACCAATGCATAACCCAATCCAACATAATAGTGCGTAAAGCTTCCTGCAATGGAAACAAGGGTTAAAGGAGGCGAGGAAGCTTCACCGATCGCCGCCGCTCGTCGAGCGAGAGTGCCGCCATGGGCGCTCGGCGGCTTGGCAGATGGGCAACGGCGGCTTGGCAGATGGGTGACGCTTGGCAGAGTGCGGCCGCGGCGGCTTGGCAGAGGGTGGCGAGGATGGCTTGGAGGGCGGCGGCGTCGAACGGCGAGGGGGGCAACGGCGCCGAACGGCTTGGAGGGCGGCGGCGGCTTGGAGGGCGCCCGAAGCCCCGAATGGCTTGGAGGCTGTGAAATGGGGAATTGGGGTCTGGCGGCCGTCCGGGAGAATAGGGTTAGGGTTTTAGTTTACATCTATTGGGCTGGGCCAAATATAATTGTTTTTTGTGTGGGCTGGGCTACAAATAGATGACCCATAAATACTCGGGTATCCATTGGGTAATGGGTATGGGTAGTGTCAAACCATACCCACACCCGCGTACCCATTGGGTCCTATTTTTCTCCATTAGTAGACCCATGGGTAGACATTTTAACCCATATATGTACACTAATGGGGTAATTACCCATCGGGTTTCAGGTTATGGGTACCCATTGCCATCTTTACGTGGGGGCGACGGGAACCGCAGCTGGTGTTGCCCCGGAAGAATCGCTTGTGTCACCGCAGCGAACGCCCTCGCAGCCGATCCCGCCGCCAGAGGGTCGATACGCCGCTGCGGGCCTTGTCGCGGATTACGCGCGCGCGCCGAGAAGACCTCTCGCCGACCACCGAGGCGCCCGCCCCACTTGGCCGCCGAAGCGGCGCCACTTCCTACCGCGACGAGAGGCGCAGGAGGTAGGCGTGAGTCCCTTTCTTCTCATGACTTCGTGAGATCGTCTCCGATCCGCTCGCTCATTCTCGCCAACATCGTGAGACGAGGTCTCCTGCACATGGCGAAGGATCGAGCAACGGAGGTATCGCGAAGTCCAAAGCCTTGTGCAGGTGCCCGCAGTGTCCGCTCTTGCTGACGTGGCTGCGGCCTCGGTAAATCCCGGCGCGTTGGGGCGGGGCTCGCCGCCGGACTTCCTCCTCGCTGAGATATTTCGTCCTCACCTCACCGCAGCCGCAGAGCGTGCCGACAACGGCCTTGACCGAGAGATATTGTCGTCATGCGAGGGGATCTCCTAGCGCCACGCCGCAGCCTCCGAGATGAGGGTAATCATGTGCGCCAGCTTGCAAGGTACCGCTGGCGCTTTCTTGACTTGTTGTTTTTGCGACGCTGCCCTTAGCCGGTCCTTTGACGAGGCCCGTGTCCGGAGCGGAGGGCTCGAAGCCACCGTGAAGCACACAATGCGCCGTAGCGAAGGATGAAGAACTTCACGCGCTGGAGAGCGCCATGGAGGCCGCACAACTCGAGGCCACGGAAGCCAAGTGCGCGCGCGGCCGAGGAGCGCACGCCTTCCCGCAGCAGTTGCCGCCCTAGAAGGGGAGAACGCCACCGGTGGCGTCTGCTGCAGGAATAGTCTCGCCTTGGAAAATGCGTCCTCGCTCGGTGTGGCGAGCCATGGAGTCTCGAACCAGGCCCTTCGAGATCTGTGCGTCGAGTGCGGACACTACGCACAGCCGAGGCCCGCCGAGACGCCGTTGATCGAGGAGGCGGGGTTGCTCTTCGTGGCGCCGTAACGTTTGGCGAGCATCGCGGCTATCTTTTGCATGCTTCGCCTCGCCACTTCACACTCGTGGTGCAGACATACCCATGAGCCGCGAATCCTCAATCGATCCGCCGGCCGACTGCAGGTTATGTCGGACACCATTCGCCCATCGAGCCTAGCTCGCGTAACTTCCATCAACGGATCTAGGGCCGCCGGGAAGATGCAGCGAGGGTCGCCGTGCAGCAGATGCTGCATGGGGAGGGGGACCTCCTCCACTGGCTCGAAGGAGTCCTTCAGCGTCACGACGACGACGACACGGGTTCGTCCGCACCACGCCAAGGCTGAACGGTTGGTCGGGTAGGGCGGGGGGATGATGTACTTGTTCGTATGCTTGTAATCGTAACCCTTTGCTTTTATAATGAAACCAGGTAGTACCTTTCTTGGTGTTACCTTCCGCCGAACGCGAAGGGAAAACCTCCGCATCTTGTTTATACTTCGCAGAGTATGCACAGGGACGGGGTCCCTGGCATGCGCGGAGTTCGCGTCTTGTTTAGACTCCGTAGACTGGCGCGCGCGGAGGCGAACCTCGACGCTACGATTTTCTTTATAGTCCAGAGACTCGCGCGTGCGAGGCGCACTCGACGCCACGCCTTATTTAGAGTCCGTGGATCGGCGCGTGCGGAGGCGAACCTCGACGCTACGACTTTCTTTATAGTCCGGAGACTCGCGCGTGCGGAGGTGGACCTCGACGCTACGTCTTATTTATAGTCCGTAGACTGGTGCGTGCGGAGGCGGACCTCGACGCTTCGACTTTCTTTATAGTCCGAGACTCGCGCGCGCGAGGCGCACTCGACGCCACGCCTTATTTAGAGTCCGTGGACTAGTGCGTGCGGAGGCGGACCTCGATGCTACGACTTCCTTTATAGTCCGAGACTCGCGCGTGGAGGCGCACTCGACGCCACGCCTTATTTAGAGTCCGTAGACTAGTGCGTGCGAGGCGCACTCGACGCCACGACTTCCTTTATAGTCCGAGACTCGCGCGCGGAGGCGCACCTCGACGCTACATCTTATTTAGAGTCCGTGGACTAGTGCGTGCGAGGCGACATCGCCGCTACGACTTCCTTTATAGTCCGAGACTCGCGCGTGCGAGGCGCACTCGACGCCACGCCTTATTTAGAGTCCGTGGACTAGTGCGCGCGAGGCGGACCTCGACGCTATGAATTCCTTTATAGTCCGGAGACTCGCGCGTGCGGAGGCGCACTCGACGCCACGCCTTATTTAGAGTCCGTGGACTTTTTCCCGCTCGGCGGGGCAGAGAATGCTCAGGAACAAAGAATCTTTATTGAACTCCCGTTTGCGCGGGCGAGCATCGTATAACAAAGGGCTGGCGGCTCTACGCTTGTTGTCTTACTTCTAGGCGTAGTATCGCCGCAACCTGTCCGCATTCCACGTGTGCCGGAGGGCTTGTCCTTCGAGCGTGGCGAGGCGGTACGCCCCCTTCGGCAATGCCTCCATCACAATGTACGGGCCTTCCCACTTGGACTCCAGCTTGCCAGCGGTCTCCGCCTGGAGCGCCACTCTGAGAACGAGATCCCTGTGCTTGAATCGCGCGGCATACAGAGCGGTCCCGAGTACGCATTGTTCGCCGCGCATACTTCGACATGGTGGGTCATCGCCGCAGCTCGCCGAGGAGGTCCAGGACACACGGCGCTCCTCTTGGTGCTTGGGCGAGGATCCTCCGCGAGCCGGCCTTGATTTCCTCGGCGTCACCGCTTGTCGCGAAAAGGAGCTTGAACGGCGTGAATCCGTCGCGCGCTATCATCGCAGCGGCGACCAAAGAACGCCGTGAAGCTCGCAGGCCACTTGCCCTTCGGCAACCCGACCAGCGCTTTTTGATGGCAGCGGAGAAATTCGCCGCTCGACCGCCCCATTGGATCGGGATGCCCTACCGAGGCGAATCGGAGGGTGATGCCCATGCCGTCACAATAGTCTTTGAATAGGGTGGCGCCGAATCGCAGCCATTGTCAACCGTGAGCTCCGGCACGCTGAAGCGACATATGATGTTTTGCCGAGGAAGCGCCGATGGCGCAGGTTACTTTAGCTGTGACCGCTTCCGCCATCGGAGAAATACTCCAGCGTGACCACCACGAACCGGAGGTCTCCTGGAGCTCGGGCAAGCGGTCCTACTATGTCGACGCCCCAGCGTGCCAGTGGCCACACAGGAGGAATAGGGTTGAGGTTCGTCGGGGGCCTACGGATGATGCGCGCCATCCACTGGCACCCTTGGCACCGACGGACGAGGTCCTGGCGCTCGGTGATGGCGATTGCCGAGAAGCTTTGCCTGAACGCCTTGCCAACTAATGACCTCGGTGCCAGGTGGGATCCGCACGCGCCCGCGTTTATCTCCGCAAGGAGCTCCTTTCCCCCTTCAGTCGAGAGGCAGCGCAGGAGCGGTGCGCAAACCCCTCTCTTGTAGAGGATCCCTTCGAACACCTGGAAGGACCTTGCGCGGTGTTGCAAGCGCCGAAGCTCGGCGGGGTCCTCCGGCTCGGCGATGCCTTGCAAGAAATTGAAGATGGGCTCTCGCCAATCACCTGGCCGGTCAATGTGGTGGACGAGTGCCGTGTCCCGGTTGTCCTGCGCGATGGCCACCTACACTAATATCTCGTAAAACGCCCCATTAGGGGGGCAGTTGCTGGCTGGCCGCCTTAGCGAGGGCATCGGCCTGCTCGTTCTCCGCGCGGGGGATGGCCTTGACGGTGACGCCCAAAAAGTGCCTTTCCCTCGCCCTCACAGCCGCGAGGTACTTGGCCAACTCAGGGTCCTTGGCTTGATATGACTTGTCCACATGACCAGCCACCAAGCGCGAGTCGGTGCGGACTAGCACCCGTCTCGCGCCGACTGCCTTGAGCTTCGCAAGGCCAAAGAGCAGCGCCTCGTATTCAGCTGTGTTGTTGGTGGCGGGGAAGGCAAGGTGCGCCGAGTATAGCAAACGCTGTCCTTCGGGCGTGACGATCACCGCACCTACGCCTGCGCCCACGACGCCGTAAGCTCCGTCAATGGTGAGCGTCCAGACGGGGTCGTTGTGCATCTGGACGGGTTGGGCCGGCGGGGTCCATTCGGCGAGAAAATCCGCCAGGACTTGGGATTTGATTGCCGTTCGTGAAGCATACGTCAAGGAGAAGGGGGCGAGCTCGGCAGCCCATTTGCCGATGTGCCCTGTGGACTCCTTGTTGTGTAACATCTCTGCCAGGGGGAATGAGGAAGGCACTGTGATCGGGTGGGCGAAGTAATGCCGGTTTCTCGAGGCCATGACCAGCCAGCGAGGCGAGCTTCTCAAGCTCCGTGTATCTTGTCTTGGTGCCTTGGAGGGCCTCAGAGACAAAGTATACGGGCCGCTGCATGGCGCCTTCCTCTAAGACGAGGACGGCGCTGACCGCGGTGGCTGACGCGGCCAGATAGAGCAAGAGGGGAGCCTCTGGTGCTGGGCCGACCAGAGTGGGAAGGCTTGCCAGGTGCTCCTTGAGCTCGTTGAAGGCCTTCGCGCAATCTCCGTCCCAACGAAATCCATCGCACCCGCGGAGTGTCTTGAAAATGGCAGCCCCGCCCGTCGCTCGGATAGGAAGCGCTTAGTGCTGCCATGCGCCCGCCACCGGACCTCCCTCATTGTCTTGGGTGGCTCCATACCCGGATGGCGTCTACTTTGTCGGGTTCGCTGGATGCCCGTCCCGACACGAGGAAACCTAGGAGTTTGCCCGCCGCACTCAAGACACATTTGTCGGGTTGAGCTTGATGCCCGCCTCGGAGGTTGTCGAAGGTCTCTCGAGGTCCCGCCATGCGAGCAAGCTGCCGGTTTTGACCACCACGCCATCGACGTAAGCTTCAACGCTCCTCCCGAGCTGGGCGCCGGGGCAATAGCGACGAGACGGGTAAAGGTAGCGCCGCATTCTTCAAGCCAAAGGGCATTCGACGGCGTAACGCCCCAAGTGGTGTGATGAAACTGGTCTTCTCCTCGCCATCTTCGCCATGTACACCGGTGGTAGCCGGAATATGCGCCCAGAAACTCATGAGTTCGCACCCGCGTGGCGCCGACCACCGATCGATGCGCGGCAAGGGTAATTGTCCTTGGGCACGCCTTGTTGAGTGCCGTGAAGTCGATGCACATACGCCAGCCCCGCCGCCTTTTTGACTAGCACCGGGTTAGCGAGCCACTCGATGGTGGACTCGCGATGACCCCGCGCCAAGAAGCCGCCACTGCCTTGGCCGCTTGCGCCGATCCATCGACATTCGCCAAGCCTTTTCTTGACCGGCTTGGCGTCGGGCGACCGCCAGCGATGCTCGACATCGCTCGGTCTACGCCCTTGATGTCCTCCGGGACCATGCGAAATGTCAACGTTGTTCAAGCACTCGGAGCAGATCCCGCTCGACCCCGGTGGGAGCCCTCGCCGATGGACACAAACGCCCCTCCGCTGGAGCGGCACCTTCTTGACTCGCCGGCCGAGGCTTGGGCGCCCACCGGGCGGAGGGCCCATCGCCGAGCGTGCCGAGAGGGCGTGCACCGACGATGCGGAATGCGGCTGCCGACCTCGCACGCCCGCCAGTCCCGATCGCCGAGACGGTGATAACACCCTCGGGCCCGGGAGCTTCACACACAAAACGCGTGAGTGCGGGATCGCCGAAAGAATTGATAGCGGTCGACCTAGTATGGCATTGTAGGGATGTGGGATATCTACGACGCCGAAGATGACATGCTCGATGCGGATGTTACGCTTGTTGCCCTCCCGACGGAACGTGGCCGGAAGGACACGTGCCCCAAGGCTGCAGCGGTTGACCCCGAAGCCTTGAAGTGGAGCTCCCGGCTGCTCTAGCGGCCGGGGATCCCCATACGATCGAGGGCTTCGCGAACAAGATATTCGCGAGCTTCCCGTCGACAAGGACGCGCCGACGCCACAACGTGCTATGTGGGCTCGGATGACTAGAGGGTCTTGGTGAGGGTACTCCACACCTGGCGCTGCTCACGTTGAAGGTGATGTTGCGGGCGGCATCCACACCGCGCCGCTCCCGGGGCCCTTGAGGAGGAGCCTCGGTGATGACGCTAACGGTGCGATGTCGCGCGCCTCCGCTGCGGCGGCTCGTATGGGGCTACCCTTGGGTGCCCCACGTGGCTCCAGCGGGGGCCGAGGAGGCAGAGCTCAAGACCCGGCCGTCACCTCGCAGCTCCATAATCGCGGTGCATACCCTGTGTAATGATCACCGTAGCCGTGTACCTCGCACCACTTGCCATAGTGTAGGAGCTCTTGTTCTGCGTGGGGTTGGCCGCAATCAAGTCCGCCTTCCGATCCCGGTCCCCCTCCATGAGGTGGGGTCGGGTCCTTGGCGCGCTCTGTCGAGGACATGATGGGCCGCTCAGGACTGCAGCCGGCGGCGCCGAGGTTTATGCTGCTCCTTGAAGAGCCTTCCCGCACTCGGTGTCGCTGCCACGGGAGGGCCTCCCGGGCTCTCGGCCGCGCCACGCCGAGGAGGGACCACCCGCCCCACTCGCGCGGGGCGCCTCATGGGCGAGGTCGAGGCGGTAATGCCCGTCTTCGCGATCCTCCTCGCCCGCGCATACTCGTCCATTTTGTCGAAGAGCTTGGCGATCGCCTTGATTGGCCTCGCGCGTTGTACTCGCCATCGGGCCCGACGAAGGCCTCAGTATGGTTGCATTAACGACGGTGGTTTCATTAACGTCTGTTACTTGGCATCGAATCTTGGCGAAGCGCTTGAAGTAGTCCCGGAGCGTCTCTGAGGGTCTTTGCTTCACAGCGAAGAGTTGGTCCGCGTCGACTCTCTCGACATAGTTTTCTTGGAAGTTGTTGTGAAGGCGGTCGCGGAGCTGCTCCCACGCGTAGATGGAGCCCGGCTCTATGGTAAAGAACCAAGAGAGCGCCACTCCTTGCAGCGTGAGGGGGAGTCCCTTCGCCTTCGTGGTGTCGTCTCCACCCGCGGCCTCGATCGTGGTTTTGTACACGCGCATGAACTCGCGGGGGTCCGTGTCGCCTTTGTACGGGTCGATGACGCTAGGAAACTTGAAGTCTTCGGGCCATGCCGCCTGCTGCAGCCCCGCCGAAAGCGGGGACTCCGGATCTACGCGCCGCCGCGGCACACGGCTAGACGTGGGGGCTTCGCGAGGGTCGGGCGCGGTTACTGGCGCGGCCTGCTGGCTCCGAGCCTCTTGCATATCTCGGACAGCTCCGCGAAGGTCCCCTAGTTCCCGTTGTAACGCGTCGAGGGCTGCTAGTAGGGCGCTTTCCACCGCAGTGCTTTGCCGGGCCGCCGGAACACCCAGCGGACGGGTCGGTGCAGGACCATCGCCTCAAGATCTCCGATCCGCCGGATGCTTCATTGCGGCTATCTCGACCGCTCGATCGCGCTGCTGCCGCGAGGGTAGCGGGCTGCCGTTGCGATGCGGCGACGGGTTGGATGTCGTTAGTGGCGGCGCCGACAAGGTCGGTCGTTGTAGTGCGAAGTCGCCGACGCCACGACCCTTACGCCCTACGCCGCCGCCTTCTCTTCGACGGCGATGCCGGCCCCGTATTCACGCGCCGCTCGACCCAACCGCCTTCTTTCCCTTCGCCGATGAAGCTTTTTCGGTGCCATCCTTCTTCTTCGGTCTTGAGCTTGTCCTCGCCCTCCCACGGACGGGCGCCAATCGTTGTGGTTACTGACACCAAACAGAGAGATGGTAGTGGAGAGGTGGGAGTGTTCGCCTCATCCTCCCCTCATCCCGATATATATATTCACATGGAGTATGCTTTTCAGCTTATGCCCTTACATCCGTACCTCCCTATTAGGGGCACTTATGTCATTACACATGTTACTCTGGTTCTTATAACCTCCTAACAGGCCTGCTGGGCTTAGGTGGGGGCCACCCCTACGACAATGGTGTTTCATGAGTATCCTTTATCCATTGTTGACCATACTAGTTTTCGAAGATTTGTTAGTGCACTTCATCCCCTATTCAAAATGGTGACAAGGAACACTATTAGGTATGAAATGTTTGAAATATGAGTTTTCATCTTTAAGTCCTGCAATATGTATTCTAGAATTTGTGCACTATATGTTTTCAATTATTAGGAAAGACATTCTAGATCAATACAAGAACAAAGAGAAGATTGCAATTGAATACATGTCGGGAATTTGATCTAGAGTTGCCATCACTAGTGGCATGTGTACTTCCAACAACAAAAAAAAGGATACATGGCTATCATATATCATTTTGTTGATGATGCTTGGAAGCTTAGGGGTGTTTTCATAAGGGAATTTCTTCCATGTATCATTCCTACTATCCGCATAACCATGTTTCTTCCTGTTGTCCATATGTTATGATTTCTAACTTTTAACTTGTCACTACATGCATAGGTTCATTCATGTGCCAACTCCACATACTTCAGATGTTATTGCTGAGGAACATAATGAATCCTTGGTTGCTTGGAATCTTGATGACAAGTTGTCGACTGTGACACTCGACAATTGCACAACAAATGATAAGGTCATCGAGCTATTAGCGAGGAAGATTGGCTCAAGCAAGCTTATGTTGCAAGGTACGATGCTTCACTTGCGTTGTTGTGCACACATTCTAAATTTGATTATTAAGGATGGATTGGAAGTATTGAAGAGTACAATTGAGAATGTCGTGGCTACGGACCAGACAGAAAGAGAGTATGGTAGTGGAGAGTTAGGTGAGTAATGGCTTAGGGTTTGCCCCCAAGGCCTGTGTTGTATATATATCTCCTCATGGAGAGTGCTTTTACAAATATACCCTTACATCTGAGTGTTCCCCTTAGGGGCAGTTATGTCTTTACACATGTCTCATGACGGGCCTTACATTCTTCTAACAGGCCTGCTGGGCTTAGGTGGGGCCACCCCTACAACAGAGAACATTCGTGAGAGTGTAGCCTTTTGGACTACCACACCAAAAAGGCAGAGAAGTTTAAGGGAATTGCAAAATTTGTGAAAGTTCACATTACCAAAAAATCAGGAACTGAATATGTTACTACTAATATTTGCTTCCCCAAAATTTGTGAAATTTAAATGAAAATGAGGCAGTGGTCAACTTGTGGCAACCAAATTATTGAAGCTATGACAGTTTCCAAGAATGAAAAGTTTGATAAGTATTAGTCTGATATTCAATGATTTATGGGCATCTACACTTCTTGATCCTCGATTTAAGACTAAAATATTATTTGTTTGCTTTGAGATGCTACTTGGTGTTAGTGCTGAAGTATGTGAGCATCATGTTCGAGAAGTCACTAACTCATTGTGTAGCTTATTGAGTGATTACCAAATTGAAAAGGATGAAGGTAATACACAATCATAATCCACACTTTCTGGAATTGAAGTTCTAGCAGTTATGTCTATTCTTAATGCACGTGTTGCTAAGAAAAGGCCAACATCTCTTAGGATGAAATCTGAATTAAATCGCTATTTGGAGGATGACTATGCTCCAGCCACAAAGGAAAATTTTAATGTATTGGGTCAGAGAAAGGTGGCTGGGATACACTATTCATCTTTGAGGATGATAGCATGAGACATATTTGCTATTCTAGTAAGCATGGTTGCTTTAGAGTCTGCATTTAGCACAAGTGGAAGAATTCTTAGCGAGCATCGTAGCCATCTCACTTCTGAATTTTTAGAGGCATTAATGTGTTCATAGGATTGGCTTCGAAATAAATATAAAGGTATGTACATAGAACTATTATTACTTACTTTGTGCTACTTGCTTTCGTAGTTGTCTATAAAAGAAATTGATACTTTCGAATTTTATCTTGTAGATGACGACAATGGAGAGCCGACTAGCTTCTGGACTTATCTTCAGGACATTCAAGAAGGGCTACAGGTCAGTAGCTACTTCAAGTGTTGGGCTACTTCAGGTGTTAAATTATCTTTTGGACTAGCCTTGAAATTTTATAGCTACTTCAAGTGTTAAATTGTTTCACTATTAACTATTCTTCTAATTTACATTGGAGATGACACTGTGAGTTGTTGACTTGCTGTGAGGTATTGGACACTGGAGTATGGACTACTTGGAGCCTTGGATGATAGTAATTAGGGATCATGGACTTGTCTTGCTTGCTGTCTTTTATTTACGCTATTAAATAGAGTATGATTGTATGAATGTATGAAATATGAATCATGCCTAGAATCTTGAGTGATATTAATTAGGGATCATGGACTTGTCTTGCTTGCTACCTTTTATTTACACTATTGAATGGAGTATGATTGTATGAATGTATGGAAAATGGAGACTTGATTGATAAAAGAGAGGGGAGGGAAACCTATGGTGAAATTTGCTCCTTTTATGCATATGGCTATTTCTTTGCTTGTGAAACATAGCAGGTCTTGACCATTCAATGGCTAGCCATGGAACTGCTGTTAATGGTAATGGCAACATGACACATCATATTTGCATATATTTAGCCATCATTTTACCCTCATATTCTTTGCATTTCAAGACCATTTATCATCATTTACACGTTTTTCCATATTTAATTGCTCGAAATGGACCATTTTACATTTTTCTATATTTTTCTGCAGGCCGGCGAGACCGATGCGCATAAACGACAAATTCGGCATTCTGGGACTGCCCCATGCAGATGTACGTGTCGTCCCGGACATGTAGGATCTATCCACGAAGAAAACAGGGCTCCGAAGGTCAAAATCAGAAGAAAGCATCAGAAGGAAGGACTTGACAGCAATTTCCAAAAACATGGAGGGCTAAAACGCAAAAATTCCAATCCCCAACCGGGCATCAAAACCCTAGCGCCGCCTAGGGAGCAACTCGAGCCCGGCACTGTTCTTTTTTTCCTCCTTCTACGCCCTTGCTTCTTCTCCACCAGCGCCGGCGAGGGCTGGGCCTTACCTCGCGGGCCGCCACGACTTCTCCACCACGCGCCGCCTACCATCTCCGTCTTCTCCACCCACAGCTCCTCCATCTCGCCACCATGCACCTCGACGCCGGCGTCCTCTTCTCCTCCTCCACCGGATCCACCTCTCCCTGCCTTTCTCTTCCTTGCGCCGCCACCATGGCTTTTCTTTCCCCTCTCAAACTCCGGCGCCGGCAGCCATCACCTGCCTCCCTTCTTTTTGCCGACCGCACCCCTTCCTCTTCTTCTCCACCACCGCAGCCCCTTCGCCTCTGCATTTCCTTCACCTGCTCCCTCCGGCGCTCCACCGCACCAGTTTCCTCCGGTCATCTTCCCGCTCCTCTCTGGCCGCCGCTTCCTGTCCTCTACCGAATCGCCGTCTCTCCAGATCCACGGCCGCCGTCCTCATCCCCCGCCATCACCTGCTCCCTCCACCGACGCGCCACCATCACCTCCACCGCGCTGACTTCTCCCGTGTGCCCTCCTCCCCTTTCTTCTCCACCGTCGAGCTCCTCCCCCGCGCCTTCACCTCCAGTGCGCCGTCATCCACCACCGACGCTGCCCACCAGCACCGAGACCGAGCCGCCGCCATCCACCATTGCGCCGGGCCGCAGCTCTTCACGACCGCCCTGCATCTTCCTCTTCACCGACACCGACGGCGACTCACCGACCCCTCCTTCCTCGGCTCACTTCACCGACGGCCTCATATTCCGCTCTGCATCCTCTACTCTATTCCTCGGTTAAATTTCATTTCCTCTCTCTTACTTTCTCTGCTATTCTCAATTAACATTCAAATCAATTACTGTCAATTCTCTGTTGCTTGATGCTTTATGAACAATGCTTATTATTCTGTGGATTTTGATATGTGATCTGTGTGATGGTGAATTATGCACTATGATGTATGCTTGTGCTTGCTGAGATGTTATTGTGATTAGGTGTTAAATTGTTAATTGATCTAGTGTAAGTGGTTAGTGTCTTTGTCTGTGTTTAATCTAGTGTTCGTGTCCTGTGCTTGTGCGGGTGTTAGTCCCCTTGTGTTTGTTTGCACGGATTAGCGAACTGGCAACCGTCTCCCTTCCCCGTGCTGTCTCGACCCCCTCTTTGCTTCTAGTCCTCCCTTGTGCTTCTCGATCTCCCCCTTTTCTTCTTTGCACGGTTGGTCATTAGCTAGGTCGTGCAGTCGTTTGTAGTTTTTTGTTGTGTTGTCGCTTGCGGTTATAGTCTAGTTAGCCTTCGACCATTTTCTCCCTCGTTCTCTCTCGACTCCCTCCGTGCTTCTTGACTACCTTTTTTTGTCTCGCGGTCGGTAGTTAGTTAGATCGTCGATCGGTAGTCGTGTTCATTCGTTTAGTCGTCGTGTCGTTCGTGTCGTCGTTCGTGCGTCATTTGTGTAGTTAGTCGTCGTTTTGTTCGTTCGGTCGTACGACGTCAATTTGTACGGTCGTTCATTCCGTCGTAATTGGTTCGTCGTTTAGTTAGTTCCTTTGATCTCTTTAGTAGCTATTTTAGGTTTAGTTCTCCCCCGTTTCGATTGACCTAGCTTTAGCTGAACACCGGTAGCCTCAGTCTAGTCCCTGTGGAGAACACGACACTCGCCGCTATTTCAGTGGCAACCCGTGCACTTGCGGGTGTGCTATTTTTGCACAATCAAGTATTTTGGCGTCGTTGCCGGGGATTAGCTTAGAGCGACAGTGTTAGGCTATAGACTAGGTCGTTTTTTGTTTTCTTTTGCTTGTTTTGTGTTTGTGCTGACCTGTCTTTTATATTGTCATTGTTCATATTTGTGATATATTGCTAATCCCTAACCCTTTTCCTAGTTACTTCTCTCTTTCACGATTTTCGTATCCATTCTTGTAGGTGAATTGATATAGGTACTTATTGAGGCTATGACTTACTATTCTGATTCTCCTGGTTTTATGAGCACCCTTAGCACTTATGATACTCTTCAAGAACAGGTAAATCTATTGTCTCGTCAGTTAGATGCTATGCTTTAGAGTGGGGAGTTGTGTTAGAGAGCGGGCATGATCGGTACAGTTCTTTATCAGGCGCCTGCCCTCCAGTTGTTCCTATATGCCAGACTTGTGGTTTTCAGGGCCATTCACCTACTGAGTGCCAGCGTGGTTATTTGTTCATTCTAGAGTGTTACGGGATGAGCTTTGCTCAGCCGAGTGGGCCATACCCTGACACTTATCACCCTGGATGGCCTGAGCCCTCGAGTTTGTCATATGGAAACAACAATCCTGATATCTCATCATTTTCTTCTAGTATACCATTGCAGGGTTTTAGGTATGGAGATCAGGATACTTCTCATTGGTCACACCAACACTATCCTGTACCTCAAAGATCGACTCCTACCCCGAGCTCGATCAGTTGTCTAGTTTTGAGGAGAGGATGTCTAGGATGATAGGAGATTTCGAGAGTAGAATGAGTAGTGACTTCGCTTTGGATCTGACACCTCCTACCTGTAGTTTACCTATGCCTTCACCGAGCCAGTTTACAGTTCCTATGTCTGAGTTCTTAGAGCAGTCTCATGAGCCACCGCCTTCACATGAAGATCAGGCTGCCAGACTTGATGCATTATGCAAGGAACTGATGACTGTGCCTCCTGGTGGTGATCATGCAATGGCGATTCAGGACGAGATTGAGGAGATTATGAGCACCATGTCTACTTGTGTGGATATTTTTACCGTTTCACAGCCTTCCATTAGCACCATAGAGATAGTTCTGGATAGAGATGAGTGTCAGCCTACCAGTCTTACACCTGATCTTGCTAGCGAGGGCCTATTGTTGGAGACACCACATATACACCTAGAGGCACCTCAGTCGGATCCTTCGCCTATTGACTCTGAGAGAGAGATTATTGAGCTAGATGATGACAAGTTTATTATGGATATGCTTTTGAGTTATGAGGTTCCACATCTTGATGAGGGGGCTGCTTCCGATGTCGAGGAGGAGCATATTTCTATTGATCCACCACCAACTACTTCCTTCGTTGACATCGCCCCTCTGGAGGTTTCTACTACCGCATATTCTACTTCACCTACACTTCAGGTAGTTTGGAAACTCTTCCCCGACCACCTCAGGTTTGATTTCTTTGGCCTTGACGAGACATCCTCTATTGCTGATTGTGCTCATCTCACTTATAGTCCTCATGATGTACTTTATCGATATGCCTATGTGATCGGATATTCCATTGATGACTTAGAGGGCGTCGACCCTATCACACATACTTGCCATGTTTTTGAGTTTATATGCAGGGTTACGCTTGTGTACCATCGACTACGAGCAGACTTGGTTCGAGTCGATATTCCTTGGGATCCAGGTGGATTTCGAGGCGTGCTGTTTCATGAGGAGGGCGGATATGTGCCTTTTCCGTGTCCCGTCCTTGGCCCTCCTCCCGCTACACCCAAATGAGCATCTTTTTTTCTTTTTATTTCCATTTTGTTTGTTGGTTTCTCCTCTTTCTTTCTTTTTTTTAGTTTAGGTCCCGTGCTAGATCTTCATCCTTGTATGTGCGAGAAGCTATGGGATGTTTTGTCTACTTTCACTACATCATATACGCCTGGTGAGCTGTTTCTTACCCCTTTAAGCACATTCTTGATTCATTGCTCAATTTAAGCTTGGGGGAGGACTTGTATGTGTATGAATGATGTTCTAGCATGTTTGTATTATATTTGTGAGCATTTGAGCTTATTGTCGTGTAGTTGATGATATATGGTCATTCTTATGCTTCATATTATGCTTATGTGATGATATATGGCCTTTACTATTGCTCTCATGTTATGCTTATTGTTCATCTTGGCCATGTGAGCCCATGTCATGATTAATCAAGAAAGGTCATGCAGAAATCTTAATTGAGCTATATTGTCACTAGTTCGTTGTATGTTTTAAGTCACTTGGCATCATTTTATAGAGCTTGAGCTTTGATTCTTATCCTTGATGTGCTTAGAAACCTTGTGATCCTATAGCATTTGATTCATTGCGAGTTACACATGTGTTTTAGCCATTTGCGGATTGAATTGGTTTTAGTCATCGCCTCTTGAATGATTATATCTTAGATTCATGCTTTGGCATATGTTATTTTAGATATTGATGCTTTGCTTGAATGTAAAATTTGTGAAAGAGGTAGTCCTATCTTGAGCCAATAACTTGGTTGATTTATCTAGGTATCCATGTCTCGGGACACATGTTACTTAGCATTAATGAAAACTGGTTAAAGATGCTTAATCTAAAAAAAGAAAAGAGAAAAAATTGTTTTGCAATGTGTGAGTGTGTGGAATAAGTGACTATGTCACATTGGTTCGAAACTGTGTTGAAATAAGTGGCAAAGTTTTGCCCAAGTGAAGTGTGAGTGTGAATAAGCGACAAAGTTTGCCCAAGGATGTGAATAAGTGGCACAAGTGCCCAATGTGTGTTTTAAATTTGCTAAAAATCAACAAAAATTAGGTATCATGGCTCAAGTGTGGGCTTTTTCATAAATATCATGCAAGTATTAGTCTCTTTGTCTCAAATAGCAAATGCCTTAGCATGACCCTTTGCTATGCTCATTCTTGATATTATACCTAGTTCCGATGCCTTACAATTTTGGTTGGATTCATGTGATCACTTAGTGCATTTCGGCACTTGTGTGTGTAACTTGATTTGGTCAAATGTTGTAGCTATCATTTGAGATCTTTGCAAGAATATTCATTCTCATCTTGGATGGTCTATAAAACTCAAGTTAGATAATCTCACTTTAAATTGTTGTGTGCCTTTTGACTTATTACATGCATGAAACTAGTCTTTTACCATGATGACTTATTGTTCGGGTTCGATAATATCATGCCATTTACTTGAGGACAAGTAACGTTTAAAGCTTGGGGGTATGACATGCATCATATTTGCATATATTTAGCCGTCATTTTACCCTCATATTCTTTGCATTTCAAGACCATTTATCATCATTTACACGTTTTTCCATATTTAATTGCTCGAAATAGACCATTTTACATTTTTCTATATTTTTCTGCAGGCCGGCGCGACCGAGGTGCCTAAACGACAAATTCGGCATTCTGGGACTGCTCCATGCAGATGTACGTGTCGTCTCGGACATGTAGGATCTATCCACGAAGAAAACAGGGCTCCGGAGGTCAAAATCAGAAGAACGCATCAGAAGGAAGGACTTGACTGCAATTTCTGAAAACATGGAGGGCTAAAACGCAAATATTCCAATCCCCAACCGGGCATCAAAACCCTAGCGCCGCCTGGGGAGCAACTCAAGCCCGTCACTGTTCTTTTTTCCTCCTTCTACGCCCTTGCTTCTTCTCCACCAGCGCCGGTGAGGGCCGGGCCTTACCTCGCAGGCCGCCACGACTTAACCACGCGCCGCCTACCATCTCCGTCTTCTCCACCCGCAGCTCCTCCATCTCGCCACTGCGCACCTCGACGCCGGCGTCCTCTTCTCCTCCTCCACCGGATCCACCTCTCCCTGCCTTTCTCTTCCTTGCGCCACCACCATGGCTTTTCTTTCCCCTCTCAAACTGCAGCGCCGGCAGCCATCACCTGCCTCCCTTCTTTTTGCCGACCGCACCCCTTCCTCTTCTTCTCCACCACCGCAGCCCTTTGCCTCTGCATTTCCTTCACCTGCTCCCTCCGGCGCTCCACCACACCAGTTTCCTCCGGTCATCTTCCCGCTCCTCTCTGGCCGCCGCTTCCTGTCCTCTACTGAATCGCCGCATCCAGATCCACGGCCGCCGTCCTTATCCCCCGCCATCACCTGCTCCCTCCACCGACGCGCCACCATCACCTCCACCGCGCCGCCTTCTCCCGTGTGCCCTCCTCCCCTTTCTTCTCCACCGTCGAGCTCCTCCCCCGTGCCTTCATTTCCAATGCGCCATCATCCACCGCCGACGCTGCCCACCAGCACCAAGACCGAGCCGCCGCCACCCACCATTGTGCCGGGCCGCAGCTCTTCACGGCCGCCCTGCATCTTCCTCTTCACCGACACCAACGGTGACTCACCGACCCCTCCTTCCTCGGCTCACTTCACTGACGGCCTCATATTCTGCTTTGCATCCTTTACTCTATTCCTCGGTTAAATTTCATTTCCTCTCTCTTACTTTCTCTGCTATTCTCAATTAACATTCAAATCAATTGCTGTCAATTCTCTGTTGCTTGATGCTTTATGAACAATGCTTATTATTCTGTGGATTATGATCTGTGATATGTGTGATGGTGAATTATGCACTGTGATGTATGTTTGTGCTTGCTGAGATGTTATTGTGATTAGGTGTTAAATTGTTAATTGATCTAGTGTAAGTGGTTAGTGTCTTTGTCTGTGTTTAATCTAGTGTTCGTGTCCTGTGCTTGTGCGGGTGTTAGTCCCCTTGTGTTTGTTTGCGCGGATTAGCGAACTGGCAACCGTCTCCCTTCCCCGTGCTATCTCGACCCCCTCTTTGCTTCTAGTCCTCCCTTGTGCTTCTCGACCTCCCCCTTTTCTTCTTTACGCGGTTGGTCGTTAGCTAGGTCGTGCAGTTGTTTCTAGTTCTTTGTTGTGTTGTCGCTTGCGGTTATAGTCTAGTTAGCCATTGACCGTTTCTCCCTCGTTCTCTCTCGACTCCCTTCGTGCTTCTTGACTACCTTTTTCTGTCTCGCGGTCGATAGTTAGTTAGATCGTCGATCAGTAGTCGTGTTCGTTCGTTTAGTCATCGTGTCGTCGTTCGTGCGTCATTTGTGTAGTTAGTCGTCGTTTTGTTCGTTCGGTCGTACGACGTCAATTTGTACGGTCGTTCGTTTCGTCGTAATTGGTTCGTCGTTTAATTTGTTCCTTTGATCTCTTTAGTAGCTGTTTTAGGTTTAGTTCTTCCCCGTTTCGATTAACCTAGCTGTAGCTGAACACCGGTAGCCTCAGTCTAGTCCCTGTGGAGAACACGACACTCGCCGCTATTTCAGTGGCAACCCGTGCACTTGCGGGTGTGCTATTTTTGCACGATCACAACATCACTACTATTGCAGGAGCAGACAAATCTACATGGTATGATCTAGTAATATTTTATTGTTTCACATATATTTGCGGATATCTCATTATTTGTGAGACAAATAATTTAGACATCATGTTTTGATTGGTGAGAATTATAGTAATATCATTATCCCCTACTATCTCCAGGTGTGACATAGTTGGGGAAATTGAATAAAGAACCTGCTTAATAGAAGATTATAAGATGGAACTAGGAAACTCTAAAAAGGAAAATAAAAACAGGAGAAAAAGCACATAAATTACTAACATGATTTGACTAAGGTAGAGCATTCAACAAAAAAGAAATATATCAATGACTCACATGAGTTAACTCTCTTTTGTTTCTTGTAACTACTTACTGATATGGATTGTTAGTTATTTGGATCAGACCTTGACTGCTACCAAGGCCAAGAACGAGAAGATGCTTGAAGGGAGGACTTCTTTGGGGACATAATCTAAGTGAAGAAAGGCTAGTGGAAATGCAGATGAGAATGATAGCGACTTGTTTCAGCATAGTTTTGTTGCAACACAACTTCTTGGAGAAGCAGCAGGTTTGTATGTTTCCTGTGTAGTGTAACGCATGCTGCGACCTGCCTTTTAGCTATCTGCTAGGTGCCTAGGTTTATGCGTTGAGCCGTACCAACATGGATGGCAAGTGGGTCAACCCCGGCCATTTCTTATGTTGCGTTAATGGACACAATAGATCAATTTTTGATTCTGCTTGTTCGACAGTTCCTTTTGTATCCGACGATCAAAGACGATGACGACCGCGACTGGCAAAACACGCACATGCAGCAGCAACGATGGTACGTTTCGGCTGTCAGACCTGTAGGCCGTACAACAATCTTCTTTTAGTTATACTAACAACCGTGCACGCATAATGCAAGTTTTCTGTAATATATATTTCATGAAATTTATAATCACATTCGAAATATAGAAACTATATTTTTAGTGTAATCTAGTCCGACCCAAATTTATAAATCCATCTCAAGACACTTACTGTAAAAATGCAAAGTAACCAACGTTATTAATCATCCGTGCTCTACAATAGGACTAAAAAATAGATGATTTTTCACTTGCAACTCATGTAATTTTTACCATGGTACTATTAGTGAAAAACATAGTACTTACGGGAAAAGAAGTACTATTGGTGAAAAAAAGTATTTATGAGTTAGATATATACGATAGACTCAAAATATTAGTTAGTTGACTACCAAAATTATGTGTCCAGTAATCTAGTCAAATAATTGTAGACTTTTTCTAAGTATCTTAGCTTGACAGATAAATAAAAAGAGTAAATTGCACTACAGGTATAACAACTTATGGGATGAGTGCAACTAAGTCACAGATCTTGAGAGTTGCTTAAATAGGTCACAAAACTTGTCTGATTGGTGCACTAATACAGAAAATGGTATTACAAACGGTTCGAAAATGTCATCCCAGACGGTTTTCTGAACCATCTGAATTTATGGGTTAGTGATAATCGAAGGTTATCACAGATGGTTTTTGAACCGTCTGTGGTGTAAATATCACAGACGGTTTGTAACTAAAAATCGTCTGTGATTATCAGCTATCATAGACGATTTTTAGTTACAAACCGTCTGTGATATTCCTTTCTACCCCTAAATCTATTTCTGTTTATTGGCTAGCCTCAGGAAATGCTAGCCATGCCCTCTAAAACAAACAGATAAAGATGTACATGTATACATACAATTCACATATCAATTCATTTCACAAACATAAAACATCCAATTCACATCTCAATTCATTTCACAAACATAAAGCATCCAATTCACATCACACTTCATTTCACCACCATAAATCATCCATTTCGCAAATCAATTAGTTGAAATGAAATAAAATATCCATTAACAAATACACAATTACAAAAGATCTACATTGCATTTGCACTTAGATGGTAACATTGCATTTTTTATTGCTCTATCACTCCGGAATCGAGGTTTCACGAAAGGAATAGATCCATAATCAACGAACTTGTCAGGCTGCACAAGCTATACTTGGATGGTGCATGATTGCCATTCAAATATTGCTTGTACAGCTGACAAGTTCGTTGATTATGGATCTGTTCCTTTCGCGAGACCTCGATTCCAGAGTGATAAGAGTAATAAAAAATTATTGTTTGGTGTGAAACTCTCCATCTTTGTTTATGACTTGAGCTACCAAAAAGTACGCGCACTCTTCTCAAATTTGTGATAGGTCGGCTTGTTTCAATGCAGTTGAGGGGATGGACGTAGCCTATCGAAAGGAATATCAATGTGTGTGTGTGTATATATATATATAACCTGATAAGTATGAAGTAATTATGGGAATATTGACAAAGCTTAGAATTGGTGATCCTCGAGGAATCGAGGAGTAGGTCCATATGGTAGCAAATGTAGAATCCACACGTGTTGCTCGGTGATTGCTGGTGGCACCGCAACAATGGAATGTGTTAATTCAAGAGACATTACTACCAACTGTTGCATAGGATTAATTAATGTGTAATAGCAAATACCTTAAAATTTCGAACATGTGTCAGGCCTTTGGCCCCCTGCGTCGAGACACCTAGCTTTTCAATGTACATCGCGAACGCCCTACGTAATTAGAAAAAGTTGACCTTAAGTCATTCGGAAGGAAAGAAAGAGTACAATATAGGTATGTATGGAGAAAATGTACTTACCTATCGATTACTTGGTTAACAACTGTGAAGTTCATTTTATTCTTACTTAGGGAATCAAGGTATATTGCCTTGTTCCATTTTGGTACAATTACTATTAAAATCTAATGATACTCCTGATTGTAGGGCATAAGTACATATTCCTTATCGCGGTAAGCCACCAGTGCTGATGCAATGTATCTCTCGACGAAGGCTGTATCCTCCTCGATGGTATGCATGGCGACCAAGTGCGGGTCCAAGAAACCAACCGATGATTTGGTTCTTCTAGCTTTAGTTAGCATGTGTCTATATATATACACACGAAAGCAACAAATTATATATAACATTTATCGGTATGACATGAACGGAGACTGTGATTGTACACACTTACAGCGTCCAGCATCGAATGAGTGAGGCGTCGAGAGCATTGAGCGTGAAAAGATCAAATAAATCCTTGAAGGTGACCACGAAGACACAATATTGAACATTGTGCTCTAAATGATCCAGCGCGAATTTGACAGTGATACCTGAGCGCCGTTCTCCCTCTGGCTTATTGGACTGTTCCATATACCACTTGTGTAATTGCAGACAACTAATTGATAGGGCTTTGAGGCGCGTTTCCGGGTCGACCACATGAATTTGTGGGCCAATGGCAGGTACGGGATATCATCATCGGTCTTCTTTACTTTGCCCTTGCTGCCTCGGCTGTAGGTCGACTTTATGGTAATCAACTATAAAGGTAGCACCGGTGCAAGTTGCTTTGGCGAGAATAGCACCCGTAGAGATAGCACTGGTGCAGGTAGCGATGGTGGAGACAAGTCTTGTGGAGATGGCACCAGTTCATGTAGCTCTGGTTCGCACTGCCCTTCTGGTCCTGCCACCGGTGAAGAAGTGTAACATCCTGAAATTTTAAATCTAAAAAAATGTGAAGTTTTTTTAATGATTTTGTAATATATTTTATTTGAATTTGGAGTTTATGGTATTTTTCTGAAAATTTGGTTGAGGTTCCAAAGAATTAAAGAAGTCATGAGAAACAAAATCAATATTAGTAATGCCATACAAGGGAATATGCAAACAATGGAAACTCAAAATTTTAAACTCGAATATGAAAAGATGATCCAATATAAGGAGGGAGAAAACCTGAACTAAAATGTAAAATCTCGCCTAGAAAATAATAACATAAGTGGTGATAAAAGTAAATCCTAATATAAAATTTAAAATGTAAATTAAAAATTTAAAGATCCCAATTCTCAAATTTTCCTCTACTCCCTTGTTCTCTATGCCATGTGGGCCCCTCTTTTCCTTTTCTCTCTCTCCCCTCTCCTTTTTCCCCTGCCACTGGGCCCCAGCCTCTCTTTCTTTCCTTCCCCTGCGCGTCCTCCTTTCTTTTCCTTTGCTCCTCATCTTTCCTTGGCCAAGAAAGCTCCATGCTGGCCGACCCATCCCCACACTCGCCGTGCCCGCGTCAGCGCGCGCTGCTGCCGCCCCTTCCTCCCTCCCCGCCGACCTCTGTCACCTCGAGCCGCACGCCGCGCCCATTCCCTGCCCCGCTGTCCTGTCACGCCGAGCCGGCCATGCCGCGCCCCCACGTCGCGCCGCCTGCCCTGTCGCCTCCCGGTCCCCCCGCCACCCCACCTCTCCCGCCCCTCTGCGCCTACAAAAGCTCCGCCTCCTTTCCCCTTTTGCTCTCGCGCCATTCCCCTCTCCTTCCCTGCCTTCTCTTCCGCCTCCGCCCGTGCGCCGGCCGCAGCGCCTCCACGCCGTTCCCGGCCTTCCGGCGATGCCCCACCACCCCGACTGCATCAATGCATGCCCCTGCTCCTTGAGTACATCCCTGCCAAGTCAATTGGACTCCGGTGGCTTGAGCTCGCCGCAGCAGTGATTCTTCCTCGCCTCCGGCCGAACCGCCACTTTCGCCGACATCTCCTCCTCGGTCGGCACCAGCTCAATTCCTTGGGTAGGGAGCGTCACCACGTGGTCCTGCAGCTCCCCCAACTTCGCTCCGGCTTTCCCCCCACCCTAGTCCACCGGCGGCGCGAGCTTCCCCGCACCACCGCGGGCCATCGCCGCCAGCCAACCTCAACCGCTCACTCACATGGCCAACTCCATGGTAAGCATCTCCTGTACTCCATTATGCTCTCACAAGCTTCAATTTCTCCTCCTCTCCCCGTCGGCGCCGTCGCTCCATTACCACCCCACCGCCTGCCGCTCTCAGCGCCGCCACCCCTTCCTAGCACCATCCCGAGCCGCGCCACCCCCTCCACCGGTCTCCTCACATCTCCTACAACCCATTTTGCCCGCTCTCTACCCCTCCGGCCGTCGGACACGCCGGCGAGCCCACTTGCCCCGACTGCTGAGCTCCTCCTCTGTTTCGGCCGGCTGCCTCTGTCTGAGCTCCACCGCAGCACTCGCTTCTTTAGTTTTAAAACCCCCTCACAATCATGAAACACTGAAAGCCCAGCTGGCTAGCTGAGTGAGTAATGCACGCCCAGGTCACGGGTTCGAGTTCCCCTGCGGCCATATTTTTGCTTTTTGTTTCTTTAGCCATTTCAATTAGGAATCAATTAGAAAATAAATCAAGAAAGCTAGCATAATTGATTTAGGATCAAATAAAAATTTATATATGCACAGAATATTAAGTTTATATGTATAAGAGCAATTAAGTGACTAAGAGGAGTAGCTTAGTATTAGCTTACTAATACTTAAATGATTAGGATCTAAGTTAAAGATTTCCTAGTATATAATTGAATAAACCTTGGAAAATAATTATGTGAGATATGAGTAATTAACATAAATTTAAAATACAAGATAGGAACTCAATTATAGAAATGGAATAGAGCAATGTACAAGGTAAGATCAATTGAGATTTAATAATGGACTAGTTATCATATGTGAATAATCAAGGTAGTTGGAATGACTATTTAAACATCTAGATATTACTTAAAGGCATTAATAAAAAATGGCTTTAGTTAAATTTCCAAATTCAATAAAGCTTAACCTTAATTAAAATATAAACATATATGCCCAATATTTATCATGCCACCATTAAACAAATCTCAGCAATATATTTCATTAAATAGCAATAATGAAGTATTACCTTGTACAATAATCTCTGCCTAGATAAATAAATTTAAATTAAATAGAGCTAAGCCTAATAATAACTAAAGAATAGACAAAATACCAATGGTACCATTAATTAAATTTTAACATAGATTTGGTAATAATAATGGACATAACTAAATATAATGAGTTAGGACCCAAACAAATGGATCCTAATTCAAAATAAGTTATGCCTAGTAATAACTAATGGTACATAACACGTCGCACCACAAAAATGGCGTCAACCTGGATTCTAACATTAATTTGGTAAGCTAAAAAAAATTGTATATATCACATCTATATAGCGTACGCCCTGAATATTAGCACTCAACAAAATAATGCTTCGCGTCCAACCTAACTCATAGAACTTCCTTGATAAATACAAAAATAATAAAAGTAATTATTAACAAAAGGTCAAGTCATAGTATTCTACCACCGGCCATGCCTCAAATCACTTGAAATACCCATTTACTCATAATAAAACTAAATTGAGTTTATTCAGATTTATTTGGATCTTTTGAGTTATTTGCTTTATTTGGATTTAGTTGTTTGTCGCGTAATTAGAAATTGGAAGTCGTGAAGATTCAGTGGATCAAGCGAGATCAAGCTCGAAGTAAAGAAAGAGACCAAAAGCTCAAGAGAAAGCATTGTGTGAGCTCAAGACCGCGGTAAACCGCACCAGGCGAGTCAATACTTTGATCATGTTGAACCTACTTTTTCTGCAAATTATTTTTGTTTAAATTATCAAACTGCATGCTGTTATTTTATAAGAAAATACATGTTTAATTTAATATTCTAACTATATGCCCATTGTTTACCTTGAATAATATTACACCTCCTTTGGAATATTTGAATGTGTGAACCTTGTCGCCCTAAAAAAAGTATAAAAGTAACCTTTCAAAAATAAGTCCCTAATTATACGCCATGCTTAGTACTGCATAGATACTCGGGAGCGCTTAAATGCCCCAAGCATGAATATCACTTTCAATCATGAGAAACAGGTTTGAGAAGTCATGGTAATAATGACTGGTATATGTTGGTATGATTATTTTATGTTCTCAAAAACCCCAACATGCTTAAATATATGGGCGGATGGTTTGATGGTGTGTGAGTGTGGTGCAGTGGAAGCGCAAAGTGGGTAAGTGGTAGAACCGCCCAGATACCACTAAGGACTGAATCTTGTCATGACCTCCTGTGTAAAATAGTACAACCACAAGTCTGTAAAATACAACTTGGCTAAGTAAATTTATCGAAACCCCCGGACTCATCTCACTGGTAGTGGAGGGAAGTGGATATGCAAGGGCAAGGGGAGGCCTAAAGGGACACCAAGTGGAGGGTGAAGTTTCCCAGCTGTTCTAAGCGTTGCAAGAAGTGGAGCCCGGCTGCGTTAGTAACTATGGGAAACATCCCGTGCATAGATGGGACCCACCGCAAGTGGGAGAAGCCCATAAAGTGAGATGACAAAAGGGGCTAGGTACTTTGAAAAGTCACTGTGATGGTCTGCTCAACCACATATCTAAGGAATCGTGTGGGGCAATGAGTTGATTGTCTCTTGTGGTGAAAGTGTACAAACTCTGCAGAGTCAAAACTATTCGAATAGCCGTGCCCACGGTCATGGGCGGACATGGGAACTTAACCAGATATAGTGCTATTTCAAAATACTTTGCGGGTAGGAATGGAAAAGTGGAAGGCAGTGGAAAGCCCTGATTTGAGTTGTCCTGGGTGTCGTCCCAGTGGTAAGTTAAGCGGCTATAATGCTGAAAGATGCTATATGGTGCAGATGCCATGTTACGGTGGATGGAATCTGGATCACTATTATCAATGCATTTCCTTGTACATTATGTTTTGTTCTAAAACTGCTAAGTCTTAGGAAAATTTTATGTATTGTATTTCAAATAATGGCATTTCTATTCTTACAACATAAAATATGAGAGGAATAAATAGGGTCATGAGTAAAGGAGATAGATGTTTGTAGTATACACATAAAGGTATTGGTAGATTCATGTCGATCATAAATACGAAATGGTAGTGTGGATTCTGGGAGAAATAAATTGGTAAAGTCTAGCTGAATAGATAGGCTAGATAGATGATCTAATTGAATTTTCGGGAATTTGGAGGATTAATAACAATTATTGGGTTATAATCTTGATCAGTGACATACTTGGTGGGAGTATACTAATGGATCGTAGAATTGATCAATGATATTCTTGGTGGATATATAATAGTGAATCGTAGACTTGATCAGTGATACTCTCGATGGATATGTAATAGTGAATTGTAGACGTGATCAGTGAGATTCTTGGTGGATGTGTACTAGGGAATTATTTAGAGATAGATAATGGATTATGGGAAGAGCATATTATAGATTTGAATCAATAACAAAAAGGATTGGATTGTTAGAAAGTCCTAATAGGAAAGTTCGGTGGATTAATTAAATGATATCATTCGTTGTTTGGAGTTTTAGACAGCAACCAATATAGAAGGTGTATAATCGGTGGATTAACTAGAAAGTGTCACTTGCTGTTTGGAGTCTTAGACAACAACCAATATAGAAGGTGTATAATCAGTGGATTAACTAGATAGTGTCACTTGCTGTTTGGAGTCTTAGACAGCAACCAATACAGAAGGAGTATGATCGGTGGATTGACTAGAGGATGACATATGCTGTTTGGAGTTTTAGACAGCACTCAATAAAGTAAATGTAATTTCGGTGGATTACGTCAATTATGGTAAACGCTGTTGGGAGTCTTAGACAGCAGTTAATAAAGAGCGTGAGTCTTTGGTGAATTAAGTCAATGATTTCATTCGCGGTGAGGAGTCTTTAGGTCGCAAGAACAATAATATGATGTAATAATAGAAATGCTACTAAAAGCGATTTATGGCAAATAAAATAACCCGAGCCTCTCCTTTGATAAGCCATGCATACTATTTATTTGCATTTTGTGTATTGGCTCGCGGAGCACGGTGGTTAGTGTGCTCACACTCGCTTTCACAACAAATCCAGAATCAGGAGTTGAGTCACTACACTTCAGCAACACTATTGGTCATGGCGGCCAAGAAGATGAAGATGACAAGGGCTAGGTCGTGAACCTCCAGTTGGCTGCCTGTGGGCATGTCTTGAAGGTCCCATTGTGTGCTTCGTTGTTCCGCTGCTGCAATTTGCTGATTTCGGCCTACTCGGCCCATGAATAAGTTTATTATTATATTTACGCTTCCGCTTGATATGTACTTTGATACTCAGAACTGTAATCTGTGAGCACTATCTACGGATCCAGGGAATAGTGCGGTGGAATCACAGAGGGTTCCGGATGCAAAATCTAGGTCCTTACAAGAAGCCTCCAAAGGAGATGTTGCTTTTGGGCCACTGGATCGGTTACATAGAAAACTTGAACAACTTGGTTGGCAAGTACGAATGGTTCGTCTTTATACCCGACACGTTGGAGGTCCATGGTAGTGACACCGTACTTGTCAACCTTCACCTGTGGGAGATGCACCCAACGGCAGTGAAATAAGGGGATCTTGAAAACCACGTAGTCGAGCTCCCAAATCTCTTCTATGAACCCATAGAACGAGTTTCTCAACCCATCGGTACTGAACGCATCTATGCGGACACCGCTGTTCTGGTTAGTGCTCTTTACATCATGAGACTGTGTATAGAATGTGTACCCATTTATATTATATCCTTGCCATGTCACAACTGTAAATGTTAGCCCTTTTGCCAACCATGTAAGCATCTCACTTAGCGAGCTCCTTCAACCATTAGTTGAACTGACTGTTGTGTTGCCTCATGATCCAAACATCTGGCCGCTCCGGATTCTGTTGCCGAAGTACATCCTTGTGCTGGTCCACATAAGGCGCCACTTCAGTCATGTGTTGCAAGACCTTGAAATGGGCTTGAGTATACGTGTCCATATCTGGAGTGATTGTTTTCCTTCCGATAGTTCCGATACCCTTTAGCCTCCCCTCATGACGAGATGAGGCACATCTATTGGTTGAATCTGAGCCATATAATCAACATAAAACTCAATGACCTCTTCGCTTGCATAACCTTTGACGATGCTGCCCTCCGGCCTAGATCGATTCTGTACATAGGACTTGAGAATTCCCATGAACCTCTCAAATGGGTACATGCTACGTAGGAATATGGGCCTGCACATTTTTATCTCCCACACAACGTGAACAATGAGATAGACCATGATATCGAAAAATGAAGGAGGGAAATACATTTCAAGATGACATAGAGTCATCACCACCTCGTCCTGCAGAGCATCTAGTCCTTCAGGATTGATGACCTTCTGAGCAATTGTGTTAAAGAAATAACATAGCATCATGATTGTCTCTCGGACTTTGATCGACAAAATATTTCTAATTGCAATAGGGAGCATCTGTGTTATCAGCACATGACAATCATGAGACTTCATGCCATTTAACTTCAAATCTTGCATCGAAACAAGTTTCTTCACGTTGCCGGAGTAACCGGAAGGAACTTTGACACCAGGCAAGCATTGGCACAGTTCTATTTTCTCGGCCTTGGACAGAGTGTAACACGCAGGGGGAAGGTACGTTCGTCCATTATCAGTGCATGTCGGTGCTAACTCAGACCTGATGTCCATATCAGCCAAGTCAAGCCGTGCATTGATGCCGTCCTTTGTTTTATCACGAATGTTCAGTAAGAGACCAATCAAGCTGTCACATACATTCTTTTCTACGTGCATGACGTCGATGCAGTGTCGAACATCTAGATATTCCCAATAAGGTAAGTTCCAAAATATTGATATCTTCTTCCAGGTGTTCTTCTCATGAGCCCTCAATTTACGTCTCTTTCCGAGGACAACATCTAAATCCTTCACTATATTATAAACCTCTTTTCCCCTTAAATGCCTTGGAGCTGAACCGTCTTCCTTCTCTCCGTCAAATTATTTCTTCATCTTGCGGTACGGGTGAGCCCTCCGAAGGAACCAGCGGTGACACATGTAGACATTTTTGCGTGAGTGTTTTAGCTACACACTCTTGGTATCATCTAAATAGTGAGTACAAGCTTTGACACCTTTTGTACTCTGGCCCGATAGGTTAGTAAGGGCAGGATAATCATTTATGGTGCAGAACAATAAGGAGCGCAAAGTGAAGTTCTCTCATTTGTATGCATCCCATACCTGTACCCTTTTATTCCACAGTACTTTTAGATCTTCCACCAACGGTGCTAGATACACATCAATATCATTCCCAGGTTGCTTTGGCCCTTGGATAAGTATCGACAGCAAAATATACTCTCACTTCATACACAACTATGGAGAAAGGTTATAGATGCAGAGAGTCACGTGCCATGTGTTATATCGACTGCTCATGCTACTGAAAGAATTCATTCCATCTGTACTCAGTTCAAACCTTATATTCCTTGGTTCTGCACCGAAGTCTGCAAAACTCCTATCGATGTTTCTCCACTGGGTAGAATCACCAAGGTGTCTTAGCATTCCATCCTTCTTGCACTCCTCCGAGTACCAACGCATCAGTTTTGCCTCCTTTAGATTTGCAAAAAATCTTTTCAAACATGGAATTATAGGAAAATACCATGCCACCTTAGCAGGAGGTCCTTTCTTGTATCGGGATGCATCGCACACCAAACATACATGCATGTTTGCATCCGGATATGCATCTATTCTTTCTACTTTCATTCCCAACGGACAAAGGACCTTCTTGGCTTTATACGTGGTTTTAGGCAACTCATTTCCCTTCGGAAGCATGTCCGCTAAAAGACCTAGCAGCACCATGAAACTCTTATCGGACCAACCGTTGCTTGCCTTCAATTTCAATAGTTCAAGCACGGCCGACAACCTCGTGTACTTTGACCTGCAGCACGTGAACAAAGGTTTCTCCGAGTCCTCTATCAAGCCCCGGAATTTAACATACTCTCTCATCATAGTTCTCTTCTACATCACGAAGCATCTGATCTAGATTGTCATCGTGCAACCTATCCGAATCTAAACCACAATCGACATTATCCGGCGGCATGTCATTCACTTCACCGGCGATGTCATCCGGCGGAATATCATTCACTTCACCGGCGATGTCATTCGGCGGCATATGATCATTGACTTCGCCATGACTGGTCCAACACGTATAACCCTTTTTGAAACCCCTCCGAATCAAGTGCGCTTCACTTTGCCTTTGGTTCTTAAACATCTTTAAATTCTCGCAGTCAGTGCATGGACAGTACATATATTCCACCCCCTTCTTCAGCATATCCTCCTCGGCAGCTCTTGTAAAAGCAGACACGCCATTAATGTACTCTTCACTCACACGGTTCGCAGCATACATCCAGCTTCGGTCCTACGTTATGTATATATATATATAACAACTTAGTATTAAAAATTAAATTAATTAATTATTTCTACATATATACCACATGCATTCAGGCTTTGCTAGCTTAATTCATATTATAAACACAACAGCTATTATATAACCAACAATTTTGCAAACCATCTTCAATAACATTCACCAATTACTTAGATCTAAATTGTAATGCAAAGAAAAATAAATTTCATTACTAACCATATCTAGCGCAATCAGGAAAGTTCGAATCTTCAACACTCAATTTCTGCCTCCTCCCACCAAATTAATTGGCCTGAAATCACCTAGCTTGCCTCCTGAGCGAAAGAGTGTAGCACCGGCTAGATCTGGATCGAAATGAAGACAAATGCGGTTCTGAGTAGCACAATACATGCCTAGCGCCATTATCACAGACGGTTTTAATAAAAAACCGTCTGTGATAATACTGAGATTATCACAGAAGGTTTTTAATAAAAACCATCTGTGATACTAAAGTATCACAGACAGTTCATCGGTAAGAATCATCTGTGATACTCGTTTTCTCCGACACCACCAACACAGACAGTGTCCAAATTAAAACCGTATGTGTTAGTATCGGTCACAGACGGTTTTGTCAAACCGCTTGTGATTGGTCGTCTAGTATTAGGCTTTCTGTAGTAGTGGTGTATGATGGGTTAAAATTACACATAGTGGCACATCCACAACATGTGAAGCTAACTGGGATGCCATGTAATCCACTTCACCCCTTCCTCTCAGTGCTCCCTAACTCTTCTCCCTCTCCCTTGATCTCCCTTCCTTCTCTCTGCACTCTATGACCAACCGATGCAACACATAACCACACTCCAAGCTACATAGAACAAAACATCTTCTGGGCACATGCACCTTGTGGAGGCTTAGGCCAAGCATGGCATGTGGTAGCTACACAGTGGCTCAATGAGCAGGCGAGCGCCTCACCCCATGCACGGCAGTGGCCAGTGGTGCTCACAAATAGGCCACGATAGTAGTGCGTTCGCATGTTCGTCAATGGACCGTTCCATGGCCCTTTTCCATGGTCTTTTTGGTCATTGCCATAAGTTCTCCAAATTTGTATAACATAATGCTCCTTCATCCAAACTACCATGTCTATTAGCTCAACCTCCACTAGCACAACCAATGTACTAAATAGTATTCGTAGCACCTGCAATAGAGCATGTAATTAAGTAGAGGAATATAAATGCTACTGATACGAAGTAGCAGTCAGAATTAGTAGCTTTAAACTTAGCGGATGCTATAGCAGTCTAACAAGCATTATAGTGGCTGTTATGTAGCTGATTTAGAGGTCCACTAATGTCGTATCATTCCCGTGCAAAGTGAAATCCCAAATTAGTAGCAATTGCCACACTCCATACTCGTCCTTCTTAGCCACCATGTCCTAATTTCCTGCTCCATGGCTAATGGAGCTCATCATCGACCATACTCACTACCAGACATGTCTCGTATATGTTTTCTGCTACTTCTTGCTCGTAACTTGACCAATCGACAGCCGTTGTTGTAACATCCTATTTTTTAGAGTTTTTTTATTGAAGCTTTTAAAATAAAATTCAGCATTTGGATTTTCTGGAATTAATTTAAGCTTAATTTGAATTTAGAAGTTTAAAGATTTAATGTGACTAAGTTAAACTTTAATTATTCTCAAAATTGTTTTATTTGGATTCTTTGTGATGCAAGGAATTTTTCTTAATTTTCTAGGATTTTTTGGATTTATTTGCTATTTTCGAGAGTTCCATTGAATTTCTAGTAATTTCTAAAATTAAAAAGTCCCTAGAAAAATTCCAAAAGCCTTCTTGGGCCAAATTTTCCTCAACCCAGCCCATCTCTCCCTTCGGCCCAACCCAATCCGCACGCTGGCCCAGCCTACCTACTGCGTGACACAAGTCAGCCATCAACCTCGCCCGTGTGCTCATCCGAGCTGTCCATTCCATGCGGTCATGACAGGTGGGGCCCACTTGTCATGACATCGTCTCTGAGCTGTCTTCGAGTCAGACTTTGTTATTTGCATCATCTCCAAGCTGGACTCTTTGACATTTGTGTCGTCGCTACATTAGAATCCTCAGCGTCCACGCATAAAAGGCCATGCCTTCTCGTTGTTGCGCATCCCAAAGCCATCATTGTCTTCATCAAGCTCATGAGCTATCACCATCTTTCGATCTGCCGCCATCACTAAGTTTGCCTGAGCCATCGTCATCGTCCTGGTCTCCACTCATCATCACCGTCTTTGTCTCCTTCACCGCCACTAAGCCTCACTGCCGGTTAGTCTCTCTCTCCTTGCCTACTACCTCAGTCGCTGCTCCGCCCACCGTGCAGCTGGGAGGCCCAGCGTGCGCGCTCGTGCTTGATGGGTGATGCACGAACAACCATAATGCGGCACACGCAAACGACCCAGTTGAAACAACCACGGCACGTGAACAGCCACGATGCATCCACGTCGTGCCCAGGGTCATTTTCAACCTCCAGCTTCCTCTCAGTGGTGGAAAATAGAGGAGTACTCCCCGTCACAATTCAGTGCCTGCAACAATCTCCGATGAACTTCATTGGTACAGATAGGTTCCATTTTGGGGTTCTGGAAGGTGAGAGGATGGTGGTGGTGGCTGACAGCAGGAGAGAAGGCGGCGACTCCTACAGTGGCTCAAGGCTTTTCTGGTGGTCCTTCGGCTAAATGGGGTGTTTGACCATCTACGGTGCATAGGCTTCTCGGTAGTGGCGGTGATTTGGGTCGGGGAATGCTCGACTGAGCTATCCATGGGAGAGGCTTTTCAACCTACAGTAGCTTCTGCTACCTGAGCTATCAAGAAATACTCACGAACGAGCGAGTCAACCAGCGTGATTAGGAGGCAAAGTAGGTTATGTCAGTGAATGCAATTGAGTTTTAATAGAGTGATGATGAAGATTGGGTCTGGGGCTCACCGGGCTCAAGGGAAGTCACCGGCGGTGTTGCGGTGAGCGAGAGATCAATTGGGTGGTTCTGGTGGGTGTTTGGGAGTGGCACAGAGCTCTCTGCTATGACAATTGAACTTCAAAGGCGAGGTGAGGTAGTGGGAATAGGAAGGTGGTTCGGCGTCGCTTGCACACGGAAGAGAGAGGGAGAGCAGGGCTCTGCTGGGAGTGAAGGCATGTAGGTGTGGTGGCGTACGGTGACTGCAGGAGTTGGTAAGGCCAGACACAGCTGGCACAGAGTGGTGCGCGTGTTGGGGAGGGGAGCGGTAGTGAGCTACGGTGGATGAGCATTTGGTCAACTGAACGCACCAAGCGAGGATAGGAAGCAGGGGTTTAGGCGACTGGCAGGCGGGGCCTTGGCATCAGCGCAGAGTGGGCAGGTGTGAATGCAAGGGAGGAGGGCAGTCACAACTTCAAGCAGCGTCACTCGGGTAAGTGGAGCGGTGCATAGTGAGGCGGTGGGGAGGCGGCTGCTCTAGGAGGCGCCAACAAAGAAGGAAGGTGGATGACCAAAAGGAGAAGACAGTTTCCAAGGGTAATTACCAATTGGGTAAGGATTGAGAATTCAAGGAAAATCCAAAAGAATTCAAAACCTTTGAAATTGTGATGTTGTTTCAATCTACCCCCTTAAAAGAATCTCGACCCCAAGATTAGCTTAGTCTTGGGAGCAAGTTGGGAAAATCCTACTACAAATCTGACTACTTGTTCCAAGTGGACTCTGCTGAAGTGTGATTCTTCTATTGGACTCTACAAAATCTAATGTTTCTATTCCTAAGCTGCCTCTTTGTTGTCTCAAGTATCTATAGAGGCTCTTCTGGATATGTCAGATCATTTTACAATTCAATTGCTTCCACTGGAACCTCATCTGTAGGCTGTCGCAGGCACTTTCTAAGTTGTGAGACATGGAACACATCATGTATTCTATCTAGGCTTGGTGTCAACTGTACTGCATATGCTACTTTCCCACTCTTTTTGTGATTTGAAATGGACCAACATATCTTGGGGCTAACTTCCCTTTTATTTGAAATCTCTTGATGATCCTTTCACAGGGGTAACCGTGAGATATATAAAATCTCCTACTTCAAAGCTCAGATCCTTTCTACGAGTGCCTGCATAGCTCTTCTGACAGTCTTATGCAATCTATATCTTGAGTAACTTGAGGTCCGAGAAATTGATGTTCTCCGGTTTCTGTCCAATTTAAAGGTGTTCTGCATTCTCTTTTACATAAAGTTTCAAATGGCATCATTTGATGCTAGCCTGATAACTGTTATTGTAAGAGAATTGTGCAAATGGCAAACATATATTGCACACTGCTCCATATACTATGGCACATGCTCTTAACATATCTTCTAAAATTTGATTTGTTCTTTCAGTTTGTCCTCCAGTCTGCAGATGATACGCTGTGCTAAAAGCTAAATTGGTGCCCATTGCTTCATATAACTTCTCCTAGAATTTCAAGGTAAATTGTGCTCCTCTATCTGAAACAATTTTCTTTGGGACTCCATGTAATACCACAATTCTTGTCAAATATAATTCTGCCAATTTATCTTATCTGTAGGCTGCTTGATTGGAAGGAAATGTGCTACCTTGGTTAATCGGTCGACAATAGCCCAGATAGCATCATATCCTTCTTGAGTCTTGGGCAGTCCAGTAATGAAGTCCATGCCAATGCTTTCCCACTTCCATTCTGCGATTGGTAATGGGTGTAGTAGTTCTGATGGCTTCTAATGATCTATCTTCACTTTTTGACATACGTCACATTTTGCCACGTATTCCGCAATCTCTTTCTTCATAGCACTCCATCATAATCTTTTCTTCAGATTTTGATACATTTTTGTTGCCTCCAGGATGTATTGAAAATTGCGATGAGTGGGCTTCCGCTAGTATCAAATCTTTCAGCTCCTTTTTCTTGGGTATACAATAACGATCATAGAATTTTAGGATTCCATGTTCGTCTTCAGTGAATTCAGTTGAACCTTCTTCTTGATTTCTCGTTTTGATTTGTTGAATCTCTTCATCTTCATCTTGCGCTACTTTGATTTGATCTGTTAGCAATGGTTGGATTTCTAGGGCTACCACAAATCCATGTTCAACTATGGTCAAATTCAATTTCTGCATATCTTTCTGTATTTGAGGTGAATAGTCTGTCTCACTGGCTATGCTTTGATAATCTTTCCTGCTGAGTGCGTCTACCACAATATTTTCTTTGCTTGGATGATATTGAAGATCGACATCAAAGTCTTTAATCAGTTCCAGTCATCTTCATTGTCTCTGGTTCAATTCAGGTTGAGTGAATATGTATTTCAAACTCTTGTGATTAGAGAATATCTCAGAATGATTGCCCAGTAGATAGTGCCTCCAAATCTTCAATGAATGTACCACGACTGCTAATTCCAAATCATGTATTGGATAATTCTCTTCATGTGGTCGCAATTATCTTGAAGCATAGGCCACAACCTTTCTGTCTTGTATCAGCACACATCCCAACCCTTATTTTGAAGTATCACAATATATTTAAAATTCTTTCTCTGGATTGGATGCATTAAAACTGGTGCTATCGTTAATTTAGTCTTCAGTTGTTGAAAACTTTCCTCACAACTATCTGTCCAATAGAAGGGCTTGTCCTTCCTGATTATTTGTGTGAGTAGTAGACCAATCTTCAAGAATTCTTCTATGAATCGGTAATAATAGACGGCCAATCCAAGAAAGCTTTTCATTTCAGTTACAGTCGTTGAATGCTTCCATTCCATGACGGTTTTAACCTTTTCTGGATCAACTTTGACTCCTTCTTTAGCGATAATGTGGCCCAAAAATGTAACTTTTTCATCCAAAAGTCACATTTACTAAATTTAGTATATAGTTGATGTTCTCTAAGCTTTGTCAAAGCAATATGCAGATGTTGTTTATGCTCTTCTTCATTTTTAGAGTAGATCAATATATCATTCACAAAAACTACCACAAAGTGATCTAGTTGGTCCATGTACACCAGATTCAAGAGATTCATGAAATATACCGGTGCATTGGTTAAACCAAAAGGCACAACCATAAATTCATATAGCCCATATCTTGTTATAAATGCAGTCTTTTCTCGATCTTACTCTCGAATTTTGAGTTGATGATAACCCGATCGCAGATCAATTTTTGAATATACTCTAGCTCCTTTAAGTTAATCAAACAGGTCATCAATTCTTGGTAGTGGATATTTGTTTTTGATAGTTATTGCATTTAACCCTCTGTAGTCATCACATATTCTTAAACTTCTGTCCTTTTTGCAAACAACACTGGAGCTGACCAAGGAGATACACTTGGGCGTATGAATTCTTTTTCTTTCAACTCATCTAACTGCTTCTTAAGTTCCTTTAATTAACTAGCTAACATCCTGTATTGATGTTTTGTGATTGGCTTGGTGCCTGGAACCAATTCTATTGCAAGCTCTATTTGGCAGTCAGATGGTTTCCCTAGTAATTCTTCTAGGAATATATCGGGATATTCTTGCACTACTGGCACTTGGATGTTCTCATTTGTCAGCACACTGTGTATACACTACTTCATGCTCTCTATTAGGTCATGATCTGTTTTTACCAGTATTTCTTAACCTTCTGGGCTAATCAGGGTCACTGTTTTAGTCTCACAATCTACTTTGGCTTTGTTTTTAGTTAGCCAATTCATTCCTAGAATGACATATATTCCTCTCATATGTAATATCAACAACTTAGCTTTAAACTCTATCCCATGGATTTCTATACTCGCATCACTACACCCAAAGAGGGATTCAATCCTAATCCCGGGTGTTTGAATAACATAATGCTTTTGCAATGAAATAAATGGTAACTGATTTCTTGTAACAAAATCCATGGATAGAAATGAATGCGTTGCTCGAGGGTCAAATAAAATCAATGTAGGTTTTGAGTTAATCAGAAACATACCCACAATGAAGTCATTCGCCCCGGTTGTGTCTTCAGCGGAAATGTGATTCACCCTTGTCTGGAATATTGGTCCCGATGTGCCTCTGCCTGCTTGGACACCTATAAATAATCCCAGTGGTATTCCCACTAACATTCCTATTGGTGCCGTTGGTCTTGGTGCAGGGAGTCTTGCTTGTAGAAATCCTCCGCGTGAAGCAGGGTGTGATGATGATTGGTTTGACATCAGACTGCTGGGCTCTGGTCTAAAGTTTTGCCACTTTAGAAGGCAATCCTTTCTTGGGGCACTGATCTCTATAATGTCCAAGTTGACCACAATGAAAACATGCATTCGTCTTCTAAGGGCAACTACATTGATAATGGTTTCCTCCACAAGTGTGGCATCGCACCATCATTGGTTGAGAAACAATATACTGGTGAGGGACGTTGTATTGAGGTATTGGTACAAGTACCACCTGTTGGTTCTGCTTGTACTAGTTTTGTAGTGACACCAGTACTCGTCCTCTTTGTGCACTAGATGATGATGACAGCCTTTGCATTGACTTCCTTTTACGAGAATCTTCTAATTCATTTCTTGCTTCCTCAAATGTAATCATCTTATTCACCATGGCAGATAGGTCCTTCAAGTCCATGTCTGAGATATGATATTTCAAAGACTTCTGCAGCCCTTCTCTGAATATCTCCATCTTCTTGGCTTCTATCTTAACATCATCAGGGGCATAGCATGCAAGTTCATTAAATTGATGCAAATATTCCATAACAGAACGTCCTCCTTGCATCAGTGCCAAAACTCCTGACGCATAGCTTCTATAATGCCAACTGGGATATGAGCTTGATGAAATGATTCATCAAACTCTTTCCAAGTGATTTCTCTATCTTGGTGCATAATTTGAAAATTAATCTACCAAGAGACTACCTGTCCTTGAAATTGATGTGAGGCATATAAAACTTTCCCTATGTCATCACATTGTACCATTTTCAGTTTTCTTTCTACATCTCTGAGCCAATCCTCTGCTACCAATGGATCAGGTGATGTAGAAAATGTAGGAGGTCTTGTCTTTTGAAAATCTACCCACTTTGATGTAACCTCTGTTCCCTCTCTATTGATAGTAGCTGCTACTGAACTGCTTGATGATGTTGTTCTTATTGTGATTTGTTCAAGTAGCCTTGAATGTTGCTCCATTAACCTTGCCTGATTTATTTCAGCTTGATGTCTATTTTGTTTCATCATGGCTAGAATACAAGCAAGGGCAGCTTGGTTATCCACTGGGCTCTATTTGTTGGTTTCCTTGTCTTAGTCCAATTCCTGCCATCTTTATTTTGTAGATTAAGATCTTAAAGTTAGTTTCACAGTGATTTTTATGAACATCAGACAAATAAGTAAGAATTCGAATTTAAGGTAAGAATAGAATGAAAAAGATAAGTAATAGGGTGAGTAAGAAGAAGAAAAGCTTGAAAGTAACGAGATATTTATCTAACAAGCCGAGTACAACCCAACTTAGGGTTTATAGTACAACTTGTATTACACACATAAAATACTTCTACATAAGGCACATGCTACAATATCGTAATCTACACTAGCTAACAGCTCCGAAAGGTCTTGCTCCATAGGGTCTTGTTCTTCACCGTAGACTCTTCTCAATTCCAGCCGCTAGATGGCAGACTGCTAGTCGTATAGCAAATTAGCTCCTCTAGATCTTCTTCATCATCGTCATCTTCTACCGATCCATTTCCCTTGTCATCATTTCTAAGTGGCAGTGCTTGGGAAGGAGCTGGGTGGATTCTAAGACGATAGGCCCAGGCAGAAAGTCTTCAACATGGATGGGATGAGGCAGGTGCTGCAGGGATATCAGGGGTCCCTCCACTATCAGACATCTCCCCAGCTTCCACCATATTGCACCGGTGAAAGTCTTGTCTTAGAAGGCGCACTTCCTATTGTGCCTGATACAGCTATTGATGCGGTTCTTGATATTCTTCAAGAGTCCTTGAGTACATAGCCTCTTGATATACTATGTACTTGGACGCTACTCTCAAGCGTGGATCATCTTCAGCTGTAGGCTGTGGAGTGGCGTATGCTCTTCCACCATGGATGCCCTGGGGAATTAAGTCAAAGGGGGGGACTCATCGAACTCATCATTATAGTAGCTCTGTAGATGATGTACCGTATTCCTTGCGGCATCCTGGACAACATCTTCTTCCTTTATCCTATGTCCATAGAACGTATGCTCTCTGTCGGGACAGATAGGCAATGGTATCAAGGTGACCCAAGCTTTCCATTCATAACGTTCATCGTCAATAAATTGCCCAACTGTGTGAAACACCGGTCTATGCCATTCAGTTGCTCCAAGATACTGCTGCATCTCCCATAGCTTTACCAGCCATCCTTCCATATCTTCTGGTCTGGAGAGGATATAATGCACCATCTACATAACAACAACAATTTTGAAATTAGATAAGCTTAACTATAAATATTTCGCAAAAGTATAACTTAAGCTGGAAATAAACTAAGATAGGTAAGGTAGTATTAAGGAAGGAAAAGGACAACAATAATACTTATATTTTATGTAAATTCTTTTTAAATTTTTGCAACTAGGTTTTTCTACAAAACAGCTCTCCTAAATTGCCTTAGGTCTCAACTTACGATCAAGCAAGGTGCTCTAATACCACTTTGTAATAGCCCAATTCTGGAGATGCTAGTAATCCCCGCAACTGCCCAGGACTATTCAGTTGTGGAGCACTGTACATGAGTGTGCACCACAACAATACATGCTTACAACAAAAGAGCCAAGCTTTATTATAGAAATATGGTTTAACAACCTAGTTTTGACGTAGCATGCATGCAAGTCCAAAGTTATCTTACAATACAAAAGAAACTTCCAAGCAAACTTGAGCATGGCTAAGATGTAAAACCAGTTGCCTTCAGTGTAATAGGGTTCTTCTTGAGCATCATCAATAGCTTGATCATCACAGTTCCATTGATCTTCTATTTGTTGTTTAGTAAGTAATGAGTACTGTTGGATCGAAATCGGCGACAGAGGGGGTGAATATCGATATTTTTAAAAATTATCCCCTCCAAATACCCACGATGAAATCTTCCTCTATAGCTATGAGGAAAAGCTATGAAGTGATAGGATCAAGTTCTCTGGAAGAAACACTGAACAGACAAGAGAACAACGATAAGCAAAAACCTAAACGAAACCACAGGACAGCACACAGTCTGCCAGGGCCGGTCAGACCGCTTGGGAGGAGCCGGTCTAACCGCAAGTCCAAAGGCAGTCTGACCGCCGGTCTAATACCGGTCAGACCGGCCTAGATTTCAGGCAGAGGTTCAGATACAGCCCCAAAAATGCTGAAACTTGCAGGCCTTCGAAAAACTAAGAAAATGGGAGATTCCACCAAATCTTTTCAGTCCAGAGCAACACAGAAACAACCTAAATAGCTAGGGAGGCTTGGGAAACAAAGGAATCCAAAACAAAAACAAGAACCTCAGATTATGACAAAAATCTGAGATTTTTGCCTGAACTGAACCATAACCCAAAATCATCTCCAATCTTTGATCCTTTGCTCGTGAAACTTTCAGAATAGCTAGTTAATAGCCTCAGGACTCTAGATACCAAGTTTCATGCCATTTCATGGAGGGAAACAAGATTCACCACAAAACCTAGAAAAGAAAACAGAGAATGAACAGGGCACAGGGAGGCAGGAAACTTGATTCTTCCAAATTGATCATCGTGCTCTTGGAATTAGCTGACCAAAGGGTCTAGAAATACAATTCCATCTTAGAGCAACCCATTTTGCTACTCCTCAGCAAGAAACAAGCCAAAACACAAAAACCCAAAAATCAAGTAGAGAGGAGAACAAAGAGGAAATTGGGCACGAAACAAGAAATAAACTTCAGACCTTTCATTCCCAATCAATCAAGGATTACAAGGAGTCCCTATACGCGATTGAGTACAGAGGAATGATTACATAGACATCAACTCATCATCTCCCTCTCCCAAGCTCAAGAAACTCAAGAACACTACATGCTTCTTGGAGAGGAGAACTCACACTTACAAAGAGGAGATAGGAACCAACAACTTCCTGCTCTCTCTCAACAACTCCTCACCCACTAAAGCTCAAAGCAAAACAAACTCCCAATAGCCATGGAGACCATGCAGGAGACACCCTCCTTTTATAAACTCCCACTAATGGATTTTGCTTTTGCTTTGCCCACTAAGCCTCATGCTTTACCCGATAATGCCAGCTTCCTTTTGCAGTCTTGCGCTTTTATCGAAACACCCCTGTTGCACCTTCCGGGAAGCTTCCGTATTCCTTGTCTCGCGAGGAGAAGCCTGAAAGCAAGCACACAAACACATGGAGAAGTGTATTTCTGGTCTCGAGGTAGTGAGGTACAAGAGGGAGCCAATCATGCTGTGATACTCCTTCTGGTCAACTGACTCGCCATCCTCATCTGGGTCAGGATAGGCTGTAGAAGCCATGGAAGTTGACACCAGCTTTCCATCACTCATGTCAAGGCGTCTCAGGAGGTCACAAGTGTACTTGCCCTGATGCAAGAAAGTACCCTCCCGAGTCTGCTTGACCTGGAAGCCAAGGAAGAAGGTCAACTCACCCATCATGCTCATCTCAGACTCGGTGCTCATGACATCCGAGAACTGTGAAACGAGAGCATGAGAAGAGCCGCCAAAGATGATGTCATCCACATAAATCTGGACGAGCAGGAGGTCAGTGCCATGCCGGCGAATGAACAAGGTCTTATCTACCTTACCCATCTAAAAACCATGATTCAACAAATAGGACTTAAGCCTCTCATACCAAGCCCTAGGGGCTTGCTTAAGTCCATACAAAGCTTTGGAAAGCTTGTAGACATGGTTTGGGTATTTGGGGTTCTCGAAACCTGGAGGCTGTCTCACATAGACCTCTTCCTTAATAAAACCATTGAGGAAGGCACTCTTGACATCCATATGGTAAAGCTGCGAAGGCAAGCAGAATTCTAATGGCCTCAAGTCTAGCTACAGGGGCAAATGTCTCCTCAAAATCGAGACCCTCAACCTGGGAAAAGCCCTGAGCTACCAGTCTAGCCTTGTTTCGAATGACTACCCCATCCTCACTCTGCTTGTTTTTGAACACCCACTTAGTCCCAATAACATTGTGACCTCAAGGGGGCTCAACAAGCGACCAGACCTTGTTTCTCTTGAAATTTTCTAACTCCTCATGTATGGCATTGACCCAAGACTCATCAGAAAGAGCGTGACAAACATCCTTGGGCTCAAAGGAGGCGATAAAGGCAGAATGGAGATATAATTGAGATAAACCAGACTTAGAGCGTGTGACGCGCTCAAAAAGGTCTCCAATCATCTGCTCGGAAGGATGGTCTTTTTGGATATGTCGTGGAGGTCCAGGATGAGAAGAAGAAGTGGCCTCTACCTCATGAGCTGACGAGGTAGGAACAGAGCCACTAACTCCTGAAGATGTGGAAGGCAAGGGCTGATCTCCTTGAGGTGCGGTGGAAGAAGGCACCTCAGGGGGAGGAGGAACTGGATCGGGTAGACAACCCTCATCTCCATCCTCCTCATCGTCCACAAATATGGTCTCGACTGCTCTAAAGAACCTGAGATATCTGGCCTATGAGAGACCATGTGGTCCTAATCCCATATTTGTGATGAGTAATTGACAAGTGGTTTGGATAGATTGAGTTTGGGTTGAGTGGTTTGTGCCATCTTGGCATTTGGCGAGATCGGGTGTGGTTTAGACAGATGTGACGCGTGTTCGTCTTCCCGTTTGGACACTTGGGCTATTTCTCGCTTGAGTAGGATTTATTGGTGCTAACTATGCTTACATGCTTTGTGCGGTGCTATGTGATGTGTTTCTTATCTGTGTTGGCTACATGACGTCGGGTGGAGTCGTGGCGAGACACGGTGGACCGGACTAGGCGCAGGTGGCGCTGAGGTCAGAACGGTCGGGATGAGTCGAAGACGATGTGGACTCGAGGTGGTTGCAAGGCGTGCGAGGCAAGGAATGCGAAAGCTTCCTGGAAGGTGCGGCAGGGGCGTTTCGGTAAAAGCGCGAGGCTATAAAAGGAAGCGGGCATTAGCAGGTAAAGCATGAGGCTTAGTGGGCAAAGTGAAAGCAAAACCCATTAGTGAATGGCTATAAATAGGAGGTGTATCTCCTGGTTGTTGCATGGCTTTGGGGGTTGTTTTGCTTTCTCTTTTGTAGTGGAGAGTTGGTGAGAAGTGGGTGAGAGCAGGAGAGTTTGTCTCCCTCTGTACATGTGTGTTCTTGGGTGAGTTCTTGATTATCTCAAGCATGTATGGGGTGGTAGAGATGGGTTGAGTTGATACTCCATGTAATCATTCCTCTACACTTAATCATTCATGGAAATGAACTCATTTGAGCCTCACTGTATCTCTCTGTTGTTTTTGCCTTCGATGCCTTCTCTGCTCTTTTGGTTGATTTCTTGAGTTTCTGTGTTTTGGCTCGATTCTTGCTGGGAAGTGGCAAAATGGGTTGCTCTGGGATGGAGTTGCATTTCTAGACCCTTTGGTCATCTAATTCCAAGAGCAATTTGATCGATTTGCAAGAATCTCATTTTTGGCTGACTCTGTTCATGTTTTTCATTTCTAGGGTTTTGTGTAGTTTTTGATTCCCTCCATGAGATGGCATGAGATTTGGTATCTAGGGTCCTGTGGCTATTGCTAATCTATCTACAAAATCTCATGACCAAAGAATCAAGGATTGGATGGGATTTTAGTGTTTTGGTTCAGCTTCCTGTACTTTTCAGTTTTGGGCTCAAATCTTGATTTCCTTCACTTGAGTTAGGTTCTCTTGTTTCTCCAAGGTCCTTTGGCTATTTGGTAGGTCTTCTTGTAGTTCTGGACTGAAGAGATTCAGTGGAAATGCCAAATTTCTCATTTTGGTAGAGTCCTCGGTCCTTTTGTTTTTGAGCCTGCTGTTTCTATTTTCGGTCAGGCTAACCGGTCAGACCGCTTCTTGGTTGGCGGTCAGACCGGCCTGAGCGGTTAGACTGGCTCTCACCTAGCGGTCAGACCGCCATTGTGCAGGCGGTCAGACCGGCTTGTTGTGAGTGGTCAGACCGGCCAGTAGGATTTTTGCTGCTGTCTCTTCTCTCTTTGGTTGCTTGCTGTTGTCCTATCTTTTTCTCTGCTGCCTGAGTTTCCAATGAGCACTTGCTGACTTCTTCATAGCTCTATAGCTATTGGAGAAGAGTGATCTTTTGAGGATACTTGTGTGGGGGCAAGTTTTAAAAGAAATGACATTCACCCCCCTCTGTCGGCCATTTCGGTCCAATAGTCTAGTCCCCGGACTGGCCTCATCGAAGGTCATCTCACAGGTCTCTACCATTTTACTAGACTCGCAGTTCCAGACCCTATAAGTCCACGAAGAAGACGAGTAGCCTAGAAAGATAGCATCACAAGAACGTGACTCGAACTTGTCTAGGTTCCTGGACTTCAGAATAAAACACTTGCAACCAAACACGCGAAAATGAGAAACACTAGGCTTTCACCCGTATCTCAACTCATAAGAAGTGCGATGCAAGTGTGCTCTCAGAAAAACTCGATTTGAAACATGACACGCGGTGGCTATCGCCTCAGCCCAAAACTTCCTCGGTGTAGAGTACTCATCAAGCATTGTCCTGGCCATCTCGACCAAGGTACGGTTCTTCCTCTCCACAACGCCATTCTGCTGAGGGACATATGGAGAAGAGAACTGGTGCTCTACACCTGTCTCATCGCAGAATCTCTCAAAGTAGGTATTCTTGAACTCCGTGCCATTGTCACTACAGATCGCTCGTAAGGCACCTGGGAGCTCAACAGAAAGCCTACTAAACAAACCTTGGAAATGTGTAAACGTCTCATCCTTCAAGGCTAAGAAAAACACCTAAGAGTACATCGAGAAGTCATCGACCACGACAAGAACATACCACTTCCCTCCTGCTGACTGCACTCGAGCTGGCCCAACTGTGTCCATGTGGAGCAGCTGTCGCGGTGCATCGGTCATAGTCACTGTGACCGGAGGGTGAGAAGTGGCAACCATCTTGCCGTGCCGGCATGGAGCAAAAACTAGATCTTTGACATCTTGAGTTTCGGCAGACCACGAATGAGATCGTGGCCGCTAACTTGGGTCAAATGGTCAAATCCAATATGACCAAGTCTCCTATGCCAGAAAGAGAGGTCGCAGGACTCAGAAGCAACTAAACACCTGAGAGGATCACCAAAAGACTCAGAAAAATCAGCACGAAAGATCCTCCCATAACGAGAAATCCCGCAAACCAGATTGCCCGAAGAATCAAGAATTTTGCAATTGTTTTTCCTAAAACTCACCTCAAAACCGTCATCTGTAAGCTGAGAAACTGAAAGCAAATTATACTGCAGCTTACTAACCAAGGCAACATCTTTTAGAATAAAAGACTCATTAACACGCACTGTACCTTTGGCGATGACGCGCCCAGACGAGGCGTCTCGAAGGTGATAGTCTCATCACTTGGAGCTCGAGCTAGGGAAGAGAACCAACGAGAGTCTCCGGTCATGTGTCGAGAACACTCGGAGTCAACGAGCCAAACCTCTCTCTTCCTTGCCCGGCGAACCTGAGTCAACAAGAGAGTAAAGTTTCAGTACTGGGGTAAATCAAGAGTGATTTTGGCACCCAATACTGAACAACATGTGGAGTAGAAGAAGTAGCCATACACGACTGACCTCTAGCTACCCTATGCTCTCTGTCACTCAAAACATCAGAAGGTCTACGTGCTGATCACGCCGCAGGTAGCCATCTTGACGGGACAGCGAGTCGGAGCACCGGCAACATGCTGATCACGCCGCAGGTAGCCATCTCGATGGGGGAAGCGAGATCTACCCTCAGAACGGCGGAAGTCATGACCAACGGTAGACCGAGGATGAAAACTAGAAGACTCAAAAAAACCAAGTCCTCGATGCTGCCTAAACCCATCAGAAGCAACTGTCGACTTCGTGTTGGTCTTAGGTGCACTCAAGGTCTGGGGCTGACCCTGAATACGCCTAAGAGATGCAACACGGTCTCTACGCGTGATCTTGGTGTGCCGGAAGTATCGCTCAATCATATGCCCATCCTTCTAACAGAAGGTACAATGAAACTTCGACTTCTGAGGAGTCGAAGCACCAGGTGTTACCACCTTTCTGTCAGATATCCCTTGGATAAAGCCCGCTGACTTGAACACAACCTTGTTGTTCTTGGGCTTGACCTCGATCACACCTGCTGCTATGGATCTGAGAACAGCAGGTGGATGCTTCCTAACATCCTCAGAGAAATAATATCCTAGACCTTGATTGAATTTGCAAATCTTGGACTGGTCTAGAATAAGATTTAGCTTCTTCTTGCCTCCAACAAATCTCTCGAGTGTTCATAAGATACTGACACTCCCGAAAGAGAGAGGTGCAAGAAGAGCAGGGGAAGAAGAGACAGCAGGAGGTAAGGGAGCAGAAGAAGAACCAACAACAGAAGAGTGAATGGCTTGTGCACGCACAGCCGACTCAGAAGGGACAGTCCTACTGCTATCCATTTGGTTCACATTCCTAGGCGTCTCCACCTTACCCTTGGGCTTCTCCCCCACACTAGCACACACATCACAACAATATTGTGGCTTCTCTAGTAAGTCCTTAGTTAGCTTCACATATTTATCATTCAAAGCAACGAGTTCAAGTTTCAGTTGAGTACAACTATTGCATGGTGAGTTAACAGGATCCTTAGTCGTATACTGAGCCATTTTCTTGTTGTTGTCAATCATTTCTTGAAACTGTTTGGAAACAGATTCAAATTCAGCAGTTAATCTAGGACAGTTCAAGCATGAGGCAACTGGCTCAAGCCAAGAAGCATACAACTCAAAAATTTTATGATCTGCCTTCTTTAGGTTCAATTTCAAATTATTGCAATTTTCACATGACTCAGGCAAATCAAGGAGCATGGTATAAAGACCTCTAGACGCATTGTCCTTAACCTCACATGAGGTGCAAGAAGTAGTCTCAATAGTAGTAGGTGAAGCAACAGCTATCGTACTCATCTCTAACTCAGCAAGCAGACTAACATTCTCCACCTTAAGCATATCAAGCTCAGAAGACAAACTATCATGAGAGGTCCTTAATTTTTCCATGTCACCAAGCAAGACAGGGCATGTATCACAGTCGTCACAGGAGGGAGCAGATCTAAGTGAAGTAAGCTCCCGTGACAATCTATCTACTTCCTTCTCCAACTCGTTACACCTAGCTCTAGATCTAGCATGAAAACCACCTAGCTTAAGAAAAGCATCATTAAGCTGGTCGTATGAGGGGAATACCTCGTCAGAATCGGAGTACAGCTCGCTGTCGCTGATCTCGCCCTCAAGGGCCATGAAGCACATGCCGGAGAAGTCATTGCCGCCATCCTTGGGTTCTTGATCTCCTGTCCCGTCGTCGTCGTTCCATCCCTCCACCTCGTTGAGGTTGAGGTCGTCGAAGGCGGTGAGGACGCGGTGGAAGAGCTTCTTAGCTTCTGAGCTGGAGGCTTCTTGTTGCGGTTCTTGTCGGTGTAGTCATTCTTGCTCACACCGCCGTAGTCGCCTTTGCCCTTCTCCAGCTTGGGGCAGTTTGCCCGAATGTGGTTGGGGCCACCACACTCGAAACAAATCACGGGTCCTCCTCTCTTTCTATCTTTCCTTCTCTTGTAAGCATGAGAAAATTTTTGGGCTAGGAGAGCTAACTGATCATCCGCAAGCTACTCTAACTGATCATCAGTTATGTCACAGAGAGCAGCAAGGGAGAATCCAGAAATCGAATCAGAAGAAGGACTAGAAGAAAAAATGGGATCGGTGACCAAAGCCATCGACTGTGACTTCGACCTATGAGAGACAACGTCAATCTCGTGAGTCTTGAGGCATGAGTACAGCGCATCAAGAGTCAAGGTCGAGAGGTCTGTCGTGTCTTTGATGGTGGTCACTTTCATCTCTCACACACGCAAATCAAGTGCTGCGAGCATCTGACGAGCGTTGTCCGACTCGAGGTATGTGAGACCGACCACTCGGAGGTTGCTCAAGATCTTGTGAAAACGCGCAAAGCACTCATCGAGGGACTCACCAGCAAGCATCTCGAATTTGTGGTATTCTCTCTTGAACTAGTCCTGTCGAACCATCTTGATCTGGATGGTGCCCTCATGGTATACGTCGAGGGTCACCTAGATATCGTAGGCGGACGACAGATGAGAGATGCGATCGAATTCGCTTCTGCTCAAGCCCTGAATTATGATGTTCCTTGCCTTAGCATTTGCCTCAACATCAGGCATGTTCGCCACGTTGATGTTCTCATCGGCAGGAACAGCAAACCTGACCTTGACCTTCCTCCAGATGGCATAACCCTGAGCTTGGATGTATGTTTCCATTCGGCTCTTCCAGAAAGGGTAATCGATGCCATCAAAGATGGGAGGCTTGGTCGAGTACTTGTCTGTCGACATGGCTCTAGAGACCGGTTTCGATCTTTTTTAAAATTATCCCCTCCAAATACCCACGAAGAAATCTTCTTCTATAGCTATGATGAAAAGCTATGAAGTGATAGGATCAAGTTCTCTGGAAGAAACACTGAACAGACAAGAGAACAACGATAAGCAAAAACCTAAACGAAACCACAAGACAGCACACAGTCTGCCAGGGCTGGTCAGACTGCTCGGGAGGAGCCGGTCTGACTGCAAGTCCACAGGCGGTCTGACCGCCGGTCTCATACCGGTCAGACCGGCCTGGATTTCAGGCAGAGGTTCAGATACAACTCGAAAAATGCTGAAACTTGCAGGCCTTCGAAAAACTAAGAAAATCGGGGATTCCACCCAATCCTTTCAGTCCAGAGCAACACAGAAACAACCTAAATAGCTAGGGAGGCTTGGGAAACAAAGGAATCCAAAACAAAAACAAGAACCTCAGATTATGACAAAAATCTGAGATTTTTGCCTGAACTGAACCATAACCCAAAATCATCTCCAATCTTTGATCCTTTGCTCGTGAAACATTCAGAATAGCTAGTTAATAGCCTCAGGACTCTAGATACCAAGTTTCATGCCATTTCATGGAGGGAAACAAGATTCACCACAAAACCTAGAAAAGAAAACAGAGAATGAAAAGGGCACAGGGAGGCAAGAAACTTGATTCTTCCAAATTAATCATCGTGCTCTTGGAATTAGCTGACCAAAGGGTCTAGAAATACAATTCCATCTCAGAGCAACCCATTTTGCTACTCCTCAGCAAGAAACAAGCCAAAACACAAAAACCCAAAAATCAAGCAGAGAAGAGAACGAAGAGGAAACAGGGCACGAAACAAGAAATAAACTTCAAACCTTTCATTCCCAATCAATCAAGGATTACAAGGAGTCCCCATACGCGATTGAGTACAGAGGAATGATTACATAGACATCAACTCATCCTCTCCCTCTCCCAAGCTCAAGAAACTCAAGAACACTACATGCTTCCTGGAGAGGAGAACTCACACTCACGAAGAGGAGATAGGAACCAACAACTTCCTGCTCTCTCTCAACAACTCCTCACCCACTAAAGCTCAAAGCAAAACAACACTAAAGCTCAAAGCAAAAGAAACTCCCAAAAGCCATGGAGACCATGCAGGAGACACCCTCCTTTTATAGCCTCCCACTAATGGATTTTGCTTTTGCTTTGCCCACTAAGCCTCATGCTTTACTCGCTAATGCCCGCTTCCTTTTGCAGTCTTGCGCTCTTACCGAAACGCCCCTGCTGCACCTTCCAGGAAGCTTCCGGATTCCTTGTCTCGCACGCCTCGCAACCACCACAAGTCCACATCGTCTTCGACACAATCCAACCATTTTGACCTCAGCGCCACCTGCGCCTAGTCCGGTCCTCCGTGTCTCGCCACGACTCCACTCGGTGTCCTGCAGCCATCACAGACAAGAAACACATCACATAGCACCGCTCAAAGCATATAATCACCATTAGCATCAATAACACCTACTCAAGCGAGAAATGGCCCAAATGACTAGCTGGGAAGACGATCACACATCAAATCTATCTAACCATAACCCGACCTCGCCAAATGCCAAAATGGCACAAACCACTCAACCCAAACTCAATCTATCCAAACCACTTGTCAATTACTCATCACAAACATGGGATCATGACCACATGGTCTCTCAAGTACAACCGTACCTAGTAAGTTACAAGAATAAATCCTAACTTGACTGCTTGCAAGGATATTCAATCTAAGGGAATATACTGATTCTATTAACTTGAGTGGATGCAATTTTATTTGCAAACAGGAAAACAAGAACAAAACTCCTTAAGATTAAAGGGGTTTTCTTTCAACAGTTATTTGCTTAGCTTACTCAGATTAAAACATAATGAAATCTACTTATGCCTTACTATTGAAATCACCCATTAAACACAACTCTATTTACCAGAAGCACAGCATATTCGAATACCATTTATTTCACTCTGCAGAGTTGCTCAGCTTTATCCACAAGATTTCTTAGACTCTCAATATCACGCGAGAAGACACGCTTTAGCTAGCGTACGATTGAGTTGAGAAAACAAGGTGTTGCACTGCTTAGCTCTTTATATAGGCTCTACCCAGTAGATCCATCAGACCTGGTTTAACTTGCTAGACCTAACATTTCTGTCTATCCTGAGTGACCCCTACCGTTGTTAGGTATGGTTTTACCATTTCGCATACCAACTCCCCATCATCCACACTCCTACCTCCTATAGAGACTCAATCGAGTTGAGCAGTTACTAAACTAGGTTTGACAAGTCAACACCTGTAGTTGAGCAATCACTGTGTCCTTTACTCAATATAAGTTTCTTGTCCTTACTTTTCACTTGGGGCTACCAACCACATCCCCAAACATCTATGCTCGATATCACTACCACCCATCTGCTCAAGCCTCCACCCTAGGGTAAGGTCATGGACTCCAACCATTTCGTGGCTTTCCACGATTCCTCCTTACCCTAGACCATTTAAACAATTCTACTGGCTAAAACCCAAGTTACTTAGTAGTACAAAATTTGTAGTGAACTACTCTACAATTATTTATACAGTAACTAAATATTACTAAGGTTGTTAAGGTGAATATGACCTCAAATTAAACAAGGCATTTTTCAGTGGTAGCACATAACTAATTGACAAGTCATTCTAAACATTTATTTTAATTAAATAGTATTCACAAATAACATTAATGCAAATACAATAATTAAATTATTTAAATTTCATGGGATTCAACATAATCAAGAACTTGTAACTTGCCTTGCTGCTCTGCACACTCTACTATCTCAAAGATTTCGCTGCCCGGTTCTAGTCCTTGTACAATCATCTCGGAAAGTTCATGTCAGACCTGGATTTTAAAATCCAAAATTCTCTGTGATTCCACTGCACTATTCCCTGGATCAGTAGATAGTGCTCACAGATACAGTACTGAACATCAAAATACATATCATGCGGAAGCGTAAACATAATAATGGACTTACTTATGGGTCGATCAGGCTGAAATCAATAAAATACAGCAGCAGAAATAGAACACACAGGTGGGACCCTCAAGATGTGCCCACAAGCAGCCAACTAGGGTTAGCGACCTAGTTCTTCACCTCTTCATCTTCTTCACCATCATGGCCAGGTAGATTGCTAATGCGTAGTGATCTGATTCCTGATTTTGGATTAATTGAGTGAGCGAGGGTGAGCACAAACCACCGTGCCCTGTGAGCCAGTAGACAATATGTAAATAGATAACTGCCACGTCTATTAATGTTTCACTTTCTTGAGGGGTACGACCACCCTTCCAAAAGCCCCCTCTTGTGCCATCACATCGAAGGATGTTGCCATCCTCTGCCCGCTCGTAGTCACATCGATGCAACCCACATTGAGTCGATGCAAATTATTTAGCCCTACCTATAATTTGCCAGCTTGTGGTTGTACTATTATATACTGGGAGGTCGTCACAAAATTAAGTCCTTAGGGTTATCTAGGCGATTCTATCACTAACCACACTCTCGTGTACCACTGCACCACACCCCTGAACCGTCCGCCCAGATAGTTAAGCAATTTGAGGTTTTTGGGAGCATAAAATATCCATGTCAAAATATACCAGCCGTTTTCACCCATGACTTCCCAAATCAGTTTCTCATGATTAAAAGTGATGCTTGGGGCATTTTGGTGCCCCTGAGTATCTAAGCAGTACTAAGCATGGCGCATAATTGCAGACTTATTTTTGAAAGGTTACCATTATAATTTCCCTAGGGTGACAAGGCTCAGATGTTCAAATATTCCAAAAGATGTGTAATACTAACAAGTTTAATAATGGGCATATAACTAGAATCTTAAAATAAATATATATTTGCACATTAAATAACAACATGCAGTTTTATAATTTAAAATGGACATATTTTGCAAAAAAATATAGGTTCAACGTGATCAAAATATTGAGTCACCTTGGCCGTAGGTGGTTTGGTCCTGGTGGTCGTGAGTTGCTTCAGTCTCTGCCTCTTCCTCTTGTGCCTTGTACGCTAGTTTACATTGTGCGGAAATTTGAATAAAAATTAGGAAACCAAATAAATTCTCACAAAAATTCAAATGAGCTTCAAAATTTATGCTTTTAGTTCCATTGGACATATATTGAATTTAGATTAATTTAGAAATTTGTCTCACTCAATTTGGAGTTAAGGTGAATAAGTTATGCCCATTTGAAGTTTTCTGTCTAAATAAATTCGGAAAAATAAAGAGAGAGACTGACAGGTGGGGCCAACGAAAATTTTATTTTTCTTTTATCTTTTTCTTTTCAGACTCACTGACATGTGGGACCAGTTACTGTTTTGGATTAAATGATATGGCCCACATGTAGTGAGCACTTAGATTTAACTAATCATTATTAGCCTTAATTACATGATTTAACTATTAATTAACCTCGCCCACACTTCGGCTACAGTGGCTTCTTCCACCTACCCAAGAACGGCGAGCTTGCCGCCGGCGGAGGGAATGGCGGCTGACCATGAGCATGCACACACATTCGGGCTCGGTCCCACCAACCAATTTAGTGGTGGTGGAGGTCAGCGGCAACTATAGGCGGCGGCAGAACGGGGAAGGGGCGGATACGGGCCAAGGAAGCATCGGGCATAGACAGGAGGCTACCTCGGGGGTTAGCGTAGCTCGAGAGTGGCAGCGGTAGTCCGGCGCGTGAGACGGTGTCAGGCACAAGTGGTGTACGGTGCGAACTCAGCTCGGGCAGCGAGAGGTCCGACCGACGGCGGGGATGGCATCGTGGTGCTCCAATGATACTCCGGTGAGATGGAATTGGCTCGGCGTGGCTCCAATCAGTAGCTACCCGTTCGGCTAGCGTTGGAGAAGATGAAGTCGCCAACAGGCTGTGGGGCACGGGGGGTCAATTCCTTCGGGTGGGAGGATGAGTGGAGGATGGCAATGCTACCTGGGGGTGAGCTGGGCTTTATAGGTGGTGGAATGGGCTAGCAACGTGGGGGTAATTGATGACAGGGCATGGGTGACAGGACGACCAGCGCAGGGCGTGGGTGCAGACGTGCGCTAACGCTAAAACAAGGGAGAGGTCAGGAGCGCGTGAGCCAAGATGGGGACACGACGGGAGCAGGCGCACGCGCAATGTGGGTAACGAAGGCAACACGCTCGGAGGGAATGGCGACATGACGGGGCAACGGGATGGGTCACGGCGGTCAAGGTGACACCTGGGGTGTGCAAGCTTCATAGTATGGTGGTCAAGGCAATGCGACGTGGCGGCGGGATGGGTCACGGTGGTCAAGGAGATGTGACGGGGCGGTAGGACTGGTCGAAGCTGCTTTGCGTCGTCGTTCGGCCGGGCGATAGTCAAAGGAAGTGGCCGAGAGGTGACACCACACCTGTGATGATGCAGGGGCAAAGCTGCGGCTGATGGCAGCAGTATGGGCGAGGAGGCATGCCGGCGACCGGCTATCTGAGTGGAGCACGGCGGGGAGGCAGGCTGTAACATCCCAAAAATTTTATTTGCATTTCATGGGTTTTTCTGAATTTATTTGGATTTTATTTCGAAGCCTAAAGTAAGAAGATTCATTTTAAAAAATTTTATTAAGCCAAAAGAATTTATTTTTACTTTTCCTAAGTTATCCTTGATTTATAGTATTTTTGGGAATTTTCAAGAATTTAAAAATCAATTTTGAGAGCTAAAACGCATTTTTGTAAAAATTAAAATATCAAATTTAAGTTGGAAATATTTTTCCTATGTCTAAAATGTCTCCAGGAATTTTTATGAATTTTCCTAGAATTTTTAGACTTTAATTATTATTTTCTAAGTATTTATAAAGCTTTCTGGCATTTTTGAAAATTAAAAACGAAATTTAAATCCAAAATTCCCTCCATCCGACACGTGGTGCTCCCAGATTGAATCCGCCCCACCGCCTGATCAAATCCGGGCCGTCCCCATCCACTTACCCCTTCGCTTTGAATCTAACGGCTCTGATTTGTCCCCGCACCCGTGGCTCAAATCCGGCTGTCCGCCCCTCCCCTTCTCCTCTCTCTCACTCGCCGACATGCGGGGCCCAAGCCATCATCTTTCTCCTCCCCTTGTTCCTTCTCCCGCCGGCCTCCACTAACGCCATACCTGAGCTTTTAAAGCTTCGGTTACTTTCCCCCTTGGCTGGCAACCGATGCCATTAGTGGCCCTAAAGATCCCGCATTAGCAACCACCTTCACTCCGCCCGTTTTCCCTCCAGCTTAAAGCCTTTTCACCGTTATACGCTGGTTTCTAATTGCCTTAACTCCGACGAGGTCGTGCTCGGCCGTTCTCCTCCCCGCGCCTATAAAAGCCCTTCCCCGAGCCCATCCTCCTCTCCTTTTGCCTTCCCCGTGTGCCGAAAGCCCTTTGCCCCCTCTCCCCCGCGCCCGAGCTCCACGTGTTGTGCTCTCCTTTTCCGTCGTCCGAGTGAGCTCCGGCGAGAAATTGCCACCGCCCCGACCTCGTCGATGCCACCACCGTCTTCCCCGTGCACCGGCAACCACCCTCCTCTTCTCTACCGAGTGAAGCCGCCATCGGAGACCCGTTGCCGCCGCCGCCTGTGCGCCGCCGCCGCTTGAGCTCGTTGCCGACCCCTTTCCACGCCCCTCGAACCCCGCGCCAAGGTGAACCAGACTCCCCGCCTTCTCCTCTTGCCGATGCGCATCTCGGCCACCGCCGCCCGGCGCCGGAGCGCTGGCGAGCCCGCCGCCCGAGTGCCGCCTCCGGCCAGCGTTGCCTCGTCAGCGCACGACTGCCACCTCCTCCCTCTGGGCCACGTCAGCCGTGGACCGAGTCCACGGTGGACAGAGCCCATTCGTGAACCTAGTCCACCGCACACCCATCCCCACCTGTCGGTCAAATGAAATCTTTTCAATGTAAAAAATAATTCAGCCACAAAAATAAAATTGATGCTGACGTCATAAATTGAATTTTCAGTATAAATATAATTCTACAAATCAATCTTTTCTTTTTCTTTAGTTTTAATCTTCCAGGAGCCCGTATTTCTTCATTTTAACTCCGATTTGACCTTTTCAAATTTCTAAATTTTTCTAAAATCCTAAACTATCCATTTCTGAATTCTCTCTGAATTTTTGAATTTATTTTGGTTCTTCGCGTGTAGACTACGACGAATTTGGAGAGTTTTTCTTCGATGAATTGCAGTAGGACTTCGAGCAAGTCAAGTTATACCTTTGACCATATTAATCCCGGTAATTTAAATTATTTATGTTGTTTTTAAATTAATATTCATGCGTACTTTTATTCAAATTAGTTAAAATGTGCTTTAAACTTTAGTTACACCAAATTCCTTTGTGTACGGCCAATCTTGATATTGAACAAACATACCTTGTCACCATAGATGAAAAGCTAGTTGGTACACTAGGATTAACCAGAAAATTTTATAGAATTGCTTAGCCATGCTTAGAATAATTTAGGTGGGAAGAATGGTTTCACTTAAAATGTTGATTTATAAAATTTATTCTTGACTTGGTGAGTCAAGAAAGTCTATGAAATTTTGATAACATAAAATGTATAAAAACTTGTTTAGACTTAGGCATTGGTATGGTGGTGGGTGCTTGCTGGCATGCATCGTAGTTTGTTGACTCGATGTTGACTGCCAGGCACAAGGGGTATGTGGTTGGGCCTAAGTCAATTTAAGGACCGGTCTGTGAATTACTATTACAATGTCACACCGTACTACCACAAGTCTGGTATGGGACAGACTTGGCTAAGTAATTTGTGAAGTTCCATTTTAGTTTCGCTATAGGCTGAATGTGAGCGTGGCGTATGCCATAAGAAGTCTCACATGGCACAAGAGGGGGCTCCAACACGTGGATTCATGTTGTGGTGAAACCTTAGTGGCGGCGTAACTAATTTGGTAATGGAACATTGGAACAGCCTTGTCATGAACTCTCAGCCGCACACCTAAGGTAGTGTGTAAATCGCGTGGCAAAACAAGAGGACATGTCTTCTGGGTAAAGTTGTACACCTCTGCAGAGTAACAAACTATCCTGGATAGCCATGTCCATGGTCAAGGACATGCTTAGTATGGTTTTTCACGGATTAGACTTTGGTTTTAATAAAATCTGGTTTGTGGAAACTTGTGAAATCTTTTGGAAAGATGGTCCGGTTGGGATACCCGTGGATAGGTTGATGCCTGCACTAACGTTATTATTTTAGTTAAAAAGAATGTTTTACATATTGTATGAAATTCAGCTTTTGCACTTACTTTACTGTATTTACTCCAATGTTGCTTTTTATGCAAATAACCATAATATGCCTTCCTTTGTAAATCCTTATGCATGCATCAAATCTGTTAAAACTCCTGGTGTAACTTGTGGACTACTTTATGTGCTCACCTTGCTTAACTCTGTTGCCAGAGGACGACGGCATCGACTTCGGTGAGGATTGCGATGAATAGGCCACGTCTTACAGTCATTCGCCTGTGGGCAGCAGGATGGGCTGCTCCTTTTATTTATCTTCCGCTATTTACTTTTATGTTTGGCCATGAGCCACCCTATTGTAAACTTGGCCATAAGGCCCGTACTCTTTGCTTATAATAATGTTTGGTTATCATGCATGATATGTGTCACTGTTAAACCTGTATGCACTAGTTTTTCCTAGGATAGTGCGATTTACACAGTGGGTTCTGGAGTTGTTGCTCCGGGTCCCGACACAGGTGGCCACGATGGCCTGGCGGGGAGAGGCTTCGGCTGTGGTCGAGCGCTAGTGAGAAGGGTCGGCCCAATGGCTGGCTTAGGCCAGGCTGAAGGGCCCCCCTTTTTTTGAGTTAGGCCCATGCACATTTCCAGATTTATTAATCCCTCTTTAGCCATCTTTATTTACCTCATTTTTTATACTTTGTAAATAGGGAGTGGTTTGACCATCTACAGTGCATAGGCTTCTCGGTAGTGGTGGTGGTTTGGTTCGGGGAATGCTCGACTGAGCTGTCCACGGGAGAGGCATTTCGGCCAGTGGTAGCTTCCGCCGCACGAGCTCTCAAGAAACACTCACAGCTGAGCTAGTCCACCAGCGTGATCAGAAAACAAAGAAGGTTATGTCAGTGAATGCAATTGAGTTTTAATCGACTGATGAAGAAGATTGGATCTAGGGCTCATTAGGCTCAGGGGAGGTCACCGGCGGTGCTGCAGTGAGCGAGAGTTTAATTGGGTGGTTCTAGTGGGTGTCTGGAAGTGACGCAGAGCTCTCTATGATGACAATTGAACTTTAAAGGTGAGGTGAGGTGGTGGGAGTAGGAAGGTGGTTTAGCGTCGCCTGCATGTGAAAGAGAGAGAGAGCAGGGCTCTGCTGGGAGTGAAGGCACAGGTGAGGTGGTGTACGGTGTTTGCATGAGTTGGTAAGGCCAGACGCAACTAGCACAAAGCAGTGTGCACGTTGGGGATGGAAGCGGCAGTAAGCTGCAGCAGACGAGCGCTCGGTCAATTAAGCACACCAAGCGAGGAGAGGAAGCCGGGGTTTAGGTGACTGGCAAGTGGGGCCTTGGCGTCAGCGCAGAGCGGGCAGGTGTGAACATGAGGGAGGAGGGCGGCCGCAACTTCAAGCGGCATTGCTTGGGCGCGTGGAGCAGCACACAATGAGGTGGTGGGAAGGTAGCTGCTCTAGGAGGCGCCAGCAAACAGGGAAGATGGATGACCAAAAGGAGAAGGCGGTTTCCAAGGGTAATTGCCAAATTGGGTAAGGATTGAGAATTCAAGCAAAATCCAAAAGAATTCAAAACTTTTGAAAATTTGAAGTTCTTTTAGAACATTCAGTAAAGCATGTGAACATACAGATGTTCATGGCCATCTCCATCACCAGATGGTTAATGACATTGAACAATATAGCTTCCAATATCACTAGACCATGCAAGTGTAAACTGTAACGTGGTAAGCTGGTAATAAGACAAAGAAGTGAGACACAGTTAAGCCTCAAGAGAGTTCATTTGTAACTTCTAAGTCCATTTTTATGGAATCAAATATGTGGTTTTTCCTGGTGTCACAAATCACAACAATGCTACAAGTTAGTGAGTAAAAGTTTCTAGTACCTTATAGGAGAGTACATGTGTGAATTTGACAAAGTTTCTAGCTGCTTAGTTGTAAATTATAAAAACTAGACTATGTTGCTTTCGGGCTTTTGAGTGTACTATCAGTGCTACGGCTTTGTTCCAAAGTTCTAAAGTGTTATGTCTTTTGGTTTTTAGCTGAAACAGTACTGTAGCAGTTGTTAGCTTTTTTCAAAGTTCTAAAAATCGGTAAATAGTACTCGACTAATCACCCAACCTCATAGTGATTATATGGCATAATAGGCCTATTATGCGGCATAACCAGTCCGATTATGCATATAACCAGCTAATAGGTAGGGGCACTCGTTACTTGTATACTATACTCAGCCTAGTAGACCCGTTTTTAGAGTATTGCTTTTTATTAAAGAAAAATGAAGAAAAGTAGGAAAAAAAAGACCATTATATCTCCACAGATAATGCAAAGAAAAAAAGAGAAAAGCCATGTCAAGAAGCCAATGCATTCCGAGCGACTTTTCACTGCTTGAAATAGGGCCTTAGGCTTGTCTGGCTTGTGTTTACCATAACTACAACCTATAACTGGTTTTCTCGGCAAATTTGATTTGGCCATAAAGGTCAGGATGGCTTGAGTTATCTAAGGGTCTGCTTCCCTAACAAAAACTATTCATAAATGTAGCATTGTTGCATTTTTTCAAATTTGGCCTCTGAGTATTCGTTTTTGCAAAAAATGGCCCCTCCCTGAGCTTGGAAGGCCCTTTAGCTCGACAAGCCGACATAGTTTCAGCTGGGTGTGCAAGCGTGGCAAGAGGAGGCGAGGGCTAGCGCTGCCGAGCTCCCCTAGCTCGGTAGCTCCTGTTGAGCTACCCTGCCTCGACAGGTGGCTGGGTAGCTGACCGGGCAGACGTGACGCGCTCCATAGTGATTCATGTGGCTTTTGGCTAGACTTGGAGCTACCCCGTGCACCCACATGGGCCTGTCAGTCGGCAACACCTTCCCGCATGCACAAAATGGTTCGCATCCCTCTCCGCTATCTCATCTGAAGCAGCATAGTTGAGTATCTTCCTTGCCGAGTGAGAGAGAGCCGAGGAAGAAGAAAGCAAGAGTAGAAAAGAGTTTGAATTAGATTTTTGTGGTGGTGTTGCTATGATTTAGGGGATTTTATAGATGGAATTAGTGTGGTTCCAATGAAGATCTTGACGAAGAGGTATGTTTCATTCACTTGCGAGAAATACGCTTAACATGTTATTAATGTTTCATTAGCTTAACAATGATTTGATTGTATAGAATATGCTTAGTAACCATGTTTAGATGACGTATGTATTTAGTTTGCGTGGACGATATTTTGCAATTACCCATGTTAGTGATGTATTAGTGGCAATAATAACGATTCTTTATTAATAGCTAACCTTTTTACTATTATGTGTACACTATTATTATTTGTACATTGGTATTATTTGTACCTTTTTACTTTTTGCAAATTAGGTATGTAATATATATATATATATATATATATATATATATATATATATATATATATATATATATATATATATATATATATATATATATATATATATATATATATATATATTGTATTGTATTGCTCATTGCCATTGCCAATAATTAAAAAATATTTGTGAACCTATATTATTAGCACATGTTCATAGACATAATTGGTAGCTTAGCTATGTACATATGGATGATTAAGTATTACATTTAGCTGTATTTAGCCCCATCTGAAATAAGTATATTTCATTTGTATTGGTAGTAGGTAATTGTTGTCAGATATGGAACATTTATTCGTGTTCTATGGGAAGGGAGTCATATGGGACAAGCCATACATGGTGGACCTTCAAAATTATGAAAGGACCATAATCCAGGCTCCGAGGCTTAAGGAAATGGGTTTCCCTGAGCTCAGGAGGTGTGTGTGGATTGCATTTGATAGGGAGGTTGGCAGAAATAAGCTTGTCATCAAGGCAGTGATAGCTACAATGGTTGGAGATTCAAGGGAGTATTTCTAGGAACTAAAGAAGGTGGCTGTCAATGTCGCCTAATGGTAGTACATAGAGATTGCAAGCAATCCTGCTATGGCGATATATAGGAGGCCAATGGTGGTATGTGTAGTTTGTGAGGAGGGAGGAGGCATCGAGCAGGGGCAAGGGCGGGAGTGGCGGCATGGAAGTTGTAACATCCTAAAAAATTCGAATTTGAAAATATAAAGTTCTTAAAGTATTTTGCAATGTGTTCAGTTGAAATTTGGATTTTATGGCATTTATCTGAATTTTGGTGGGGGATTCGAAAAATTAAGAAAGCTTTGGAAAAATAAAATTTCTAATAATAATGCCATAAAGGGGAAGATGCGAACAATGGAAACTCGAACATTCTAAAATAAAATATGAAAATAAGGTCCACCAAAGTGAGGAAGAAACTTGAATTAAAATATAAGAATTTAATTTTGAAAAATATTATAAAGGGGAAACAAAAATAAATAAAACGTATAAATATATATATATACAGAGGGCTTAGAAAGATGAGCAAGACATAAAATGTAATTATACAAAAGAAACCGTAAATAAATAATAATAAGCATGAAGGAAATATATATACATATATATAAGATGAATGTGCAAATAATATATATATATATATATAGATAAATACATATGTATATGAATGAAATAATTAAATATAAATATATACATACACGAAATAGAAATAAATAAGAATGTATACACATATATACTTGTATATACATATGTAAATATGTATATACAATAAAACAAAAAAAGGGGAAAGGAAGTCACCGGCCCAACCCCATTCCCTGCTCCTCCCATCGCCCGTCCCAGTCTCTCTGCCAGCGGACCCCGCGCCTCCCCCTTCTCTTTCTTCTTTTCTTCCTCCCGTGCGCTGCGCTCCACTTCTTTTCTCCTCCTTCCTCCCTTCTGCAGCCAAGCTTCCTCCACGTCTCTCCTCCCTTTTTCTCCCTGCGCGAATCCTGCCCAGATCTTTGCCGCGCTGCCAGCCCCTGCCACGCGCAGCTCGCCCGGTCACACCCCGCGCCGGGTTTTGCCCGGTGGTCCGTCGCCACCGCCCGGTTCCCCGCTAGCAACCCCTCCTCCGGTCACAATAAAAGCTCCCCTATTGCCCGCGCACCGTCCCTCTCCACCAGTGCCGCTACCTCCTCTCTTCCCTTCCCCGATTTGATCTTTCCCCTCTCCAAGGCCGCCGCTCCCATTACTGCCGCCGACGCCTCTCCAATGAACCCTTCACCAATTCCTTGCAGTGGAGGCAACACCTCGGCGCCCCGAACCGTTCCCCACCGCCAATTGGAGCTGTAGCCCGCCCCATCTCGCCGGCCCCGTGCGCCACCGCCGCTCGATCCCGGCCTTCGCCGCCAGCTCGCCGTGCTTCCTCCCCGGCTCGGCCAAACACCCAGTGAGCTTCCCTCTACCCTCCTCTAGCCCCTGCGCCCGCCGATTCCACCTCCCCTCCATCACAACGCCGCCGCACCATTCCCACCCCGCTGCCGGTCGCACAACCCGTTGCCCCGCCGACACGCACCGTCTGAGCCGCGCCGCCACCTCCACCGGCTTCTACACCTCCTCGGAGACCCATTTTGCTAACCTACCCCGCCTCTCCGACCTTCTCTCGCCGGAGCCCTCGCCGCTAAGCTCTTCGCTTCGCTGCTTCGCCTTGGCCGACGGGTTCCTCTGTGTTCATTTCCCAGCAGACCGTTGCTTCTTTAGTGTTCATTTCCCCAGTTAGATGCAAAAGGTCGAGCGTCCCACTGGTTACTTGAGCGAGCAGTGAGCACAGAGATGTGAGTTCGAATCTCCCCCCCTCCGCACCTTTTCTTTTGTTTTGTTCCTAGTTTATATACTCATTCTAATTAGGAAATAAATCCAGAAAAAGTGGGGAATAACCCAAGGAGTGTAATAAATTTAATTAGGATGTAATGTAAGATTACTTAACATATAACATCTGGTTATTTATTGCATGAGTGACTAATATAATTTAGTTATTTAATGAAGGTTTAATTAGCATTAAAAGGCATCAATAAAAAGTAGATTAGCATATAGTCTAAAGTTAATACAAAATTCTAGTTAAAACTGCATTCAAGATTAAGACTAAGAAAAAGGAATAATACGTTTACTTAATACAACCAAAACTTTAGATTAAAGATTTTCCCCTAACTATAAATTAGGAACTAACCTTAAATACCGCTGTCAAAACATAGGAATATTTGTATATAGGTGATGAAATTGGCTAGTTAACCAAATAAGTAGGAGGGTGGAGTAGGAGCATAGGTTTCGACAAACATCTCACCCCAAAATAAATAAAAGGCCTATTTCCAGAATGCTCGAATTCCCAAAATTAATTATGGAACTAAAATGCAAATAGAAAGGTAAACTGAAAATATGTGGCCAATAAATTAAAGGAAGCCAATAGACTTGGTTAGTATAAAATATATAAATATATATATGGGTGTTAAAGAGTTAGTAATGGATTAGTTAACATATGTGAGTAATTAAAGTAGTCTAAATACTTATCCAGACATCTAAACACTAAGTAAGGGCATTAATAAGAAAATAATGGTCTGGTTAAATATCCAAACTAGTAAAGATATTCTTAATTATAATTAGAACATATGTTCAATAATTAGCACGCTGTTATCTAATAAATCTTAGAGGTAGATTTTGTGGAACTGCAACTATTAAATAAATATATAACCCTATGTGACAAGCTTTGCCAGATGAATAAAATTTAAGTCAAAATTAAAAACTAAGTGTAATAATAATTGGGCTAAAGACAAAATAATAGTGGTGCCATTAATTAAATCCTAACATTAGATGTAATAAATACATTGAGCGTGAATGCATACCACAAGATAGTACCCGAATAAATGGGTCCTAAGTCAAAATAAGCTATGTCTAGTTCCAAGGGAGCATAAAATATAGTACTACAAAACACTATAATCTTGGACTCCAAAGAATAATTCGATAAGCTAAAATTTGTAGATATTGTGTATATACTCGGAATATCAGCACTCGATGACATAATATCCAACTAAACTCGTCCATCAAATTATAGATCTAAACAACTCATGGAACTTCCTTGATAAATACAGAAACAATAAAAGGGATTAATAAAGGATCAAGTCATCATATACTGCCACTGGCCTTGCCTCAAATCACCCAGATCGCCCATTAACTCATAATAAAACTAAATTAAGTTTATTCGGATTTATTTGGATCTCTTGAGTTATTTGCTTTTATTTGGATTCAGTCGTTTATCCCGTAATTAGAAACTGGAATCCTGAAGATACTAAGGATCAAGCGAGGCCAAGATCGATGGAGACCGGGAATTAAAGATCATCGCATGAGACAACTTTGTGTGAGCTCAAGTCCGTGGTAAACCGCGCCAGGCGAGTCAATACTTTGATCATATTGATTCTACATTTTCTACAAATTACTTTGATTTAAATTATCAAATTGCATGCTGTTATGTTATATGAAAATACATATTTAATTTAATAATCTAGTTATGTACCCATTGTTTACCTTGAATAATATTACCCCTCCTTTGGAATATTTGAATGTGTGAACCTTGTCGCCCTAGCAAAAGTATAATAGTAATATTTCAAAAATAAGCCCCTAATGATATGCTATGCTTAGTACTGCATAGATACTCAGGGGGCGCTGAAATGCCTCAAACATCATTGTCGTTTTTAATCATGAGAAACTGGTTTGGACAGTCATGGTGGGAGTGATCGGTATATTTTGACATGATTATTTTACACTCCCAAAATCCCCAACTTGCTTAAATATCTGGGCGGATTGGTTCGATGGTGTGAGAGGGTGGTGCAGTGGAAGCACAAAGTGGTTAGTGGTAGACCGCCCAGATACCACTAAGGACTGAATCTTGTCATGACCTCCTGTGTAAAACAGTAAAACCACAAGTCTGTAAAGTACAACTTGGCTAAGTAAATTTATCGAAACCCCAGACTCATCTCACTGGTAGTGGATAGAAGTGGATAAGCACGGGCAAGGGGGCCCTAAGGGACACCGGTGTAGGGTGAAGTTTCCCAGCTGTCCTAACGTTGCGGGAAGTGGAGCCCGGCTGCGTTAGTGGTTGTGGGGAACATCCCGCACATAGATGGGACCCACCGCAAATGGGCAGTTTCCCATAAGGTGAGATGACAGAAGGGACTAGATACTTTGAAAAGTCACTGTGATGGTCTGCTCAACCACATGTCTAAGGAATCGTGTGGGGCAACGAGTTGATTGTCTCTTGTGGTGAAAGTGTACAAACTCTGCAGAGTCAAAACTATTCGAATAGCCTTGCCCACGGTCAAGGGCGGACATGGGAACTTAACTAAATATAGTTCTGTTTTAAAAACGTTGGAAACTTGGGAGATTGGAAAGTGGAAGGGCGAAGGACTGCCCTGGTTTGGAATTGTCCTGGGTGTCGTCCCAGTGGTAAGTTAAGCGGCTATAACGCTGAAGAAATTGCTATATGGTGTAGATTCCATGTTACGGAGGATGGAATCTGAATCGATATTAATAATGCATTTCCTTGTACATTATGATTTGTTCCAAAATTGCTAAGTCATAGGGCTTTTTAATTAATTGTATTGAAAAGCACTCCTTGCAAAACAAAATAACCCGAGCCTCTCCTTTGATAAGCCATGCATACTATTTAATTGCATCCTGTGTGTTGGCTCGCGAGCACGGTGTTTTGTGCTCATATTCGCTATTCCCTCCCCTAATCCAGAAGCAGGAATCAAAATCACTACGCTTCAGCAATACCTTTGGACCATGATGGCAAAGAAGAGGAAGATGTCAAGGGCTAGGTCGCGAACCTCCAGTTGGCTGCCTGTGGGCATGTCCTGAAGGTCCCACCTGTGTGCTTCGTTTCCGCTGCTGCAATTTAATGAATGCGGCCTAATCGGCCCATGGGTAAGTTTACTATTTTATTTATGCTTCCGCATGATATGTAAATTGATGTCCATTATTGTAACTGTGTGCACTATCTACTAATCCAGGGAATAGTACAGCTAAACACAGTAGATTTTGGATTATAAAATCTGGGTCTAACAGAAGTGCCACAGTTGGTTGATGGTGGTGGTGTGGAGTGTAGTGTTGGTGGAGATGGTGGTGGCAAAGTGGAAGCTGCTAGCGCTAGCCATGGTGTTGGTGTAGTGGAAGATGGTGCTAGATGGGATGATGGACGACAATCAAGGTTGGCTCATAACTTTGAGCCAACAGACGGTGCAAGGAGATGGTGGGTAGCATGTGTTGACTGCCATGAATATTTGATAGATTATCAGGTGGAAGACATTTCGGCGATGAGGAGGAGACAAGGCTAGTGTTGGCGCTAGTAGGGGCAGTGCATCTGGTGGCATTGTGTGCACGGATGTTCAGTACATCTCCTCAAGACTAGATGTTGTTGTGTTTGCCTTCTTAGCTCTGTCGTTCAAAGATGGGGTGAAATGGTCCTTCGACGAAGACACTCTCCTCGAAGGGCGACACTTCCCTAACAAGGATGTCGCGTAGCAAGCCATTGCAACATATGATGTTTGCATAAGTCGCATGTAATAGGTACATAGGTCAAAGCCCGATACGTGTGTGGTGAAGCGTGTGGACGGCCCTTGTCTTGGGAAGATCCGTGTGCAGAGATTCAGAGGCGGTGCAATGGACTTCTAGATAACGGTGGTCAAGGACCACACCTATGAGCTTGTGAAATATGACCTCGTCATTTGTCACAAGCTTGATAGATCACCTCATAGTTGCGAATGTCATAGTTTCACTGAAGCTATTGATGGTTGATGCCGTGAACCTGGTTGTTTTCCCGGTGAGTTATAGTAAGGTGTAACAAGCGACAAGGAAGGTCATACGTGAGATGTACGACACGTACGAGGAGGCCTATGATTTTGTGCCAAGAATGCTACATTAGATTGCCAAAGCTAATCCCGGAACATATGTAAACAAGATGGAGAGGGTGCACCCTACAAAGGGCCCTAATAATTTCATCCTTAATTGGGTGTTTTGAGCGTTTCGGCAAGCAATTGAGGGGTTCAAGTACTGTCGTTCAGTGCTCATGATGAATGGCACATTCCTCTTTAGCAGGTACATGGGCATGGTGTTAACGGCGGCGGTTGCCGACGCAAATGACCAGCTACTCCCAGTTACATATCCAATTGTGAAGAATGAGAACACTGATAGTTGGCAATGGTTTTTGGCCAATGTGAAGTAAGTAGTAGTCCAAGAGCAGCCCAACATATGCCTTATCATGCACTGCAACATTAGACTACTATTGGCCCTGAGCACCATGTAGCAAAGGACTCAACACCCTTCTAGTGGAATGACGTGAGAACCCGTTGGTGCATGTGGCATCTGGCGGCAAACTTTCACACTCATTTTTGCAACAAGGAGTTGATGAAGTTGTTTAAAAAGTTGTGAATGCAAAATCAAAGGCTCAAGTTCAACGCAATATGGTGAGATCTTAACAAGGAAACCTCCAGACATGTGAGGGAGTCACAGGGAGCAGAACTAGCTGTAGCTCTGGCCGCTTCTGCAACAAGGGCTGTAAAAAAGCTTGAGGCCCATGAGCTGCTCAAGCTCAGCTCGTTCTAGGCTTGATTTGAGCTCAGCTCGAGCTCTAAACAAGTTGAGCTCAAGATTAATCCTGAGCTCATGAGCTTCAATGAGCCGTGCTCGAATAGCTCGCGAGCCTCGAACTTTTCTTACAGCCCTAGATACATATTAGCTCTTACCGAGCTTACTTGAGCTGAGCTCAAGCTCGAGCTTTTCTATTGTTAAAAATTAGTGTATGTTGAATTATTTTTTACTATTATTGAGCTTACTCGAGCTGAGCTCGAGTTTTTCTTATTGAAAATTAGTGTATATTAAATTATTTTAACTATTATTGAGCTTATGTGAGCTGAGCTCAAGCCTATGCCGAGCCGAGCTCTAGGCTCGGACTCCAACTCAAACTCACTCGAGTTCGGCTTGAGCTTCTATCGAACTCGAGCTTGCGAGGCCAGGCTCGCTCGAACTTGGTTCATTTACATCCCTACATGCAACAATAGGAAATTTCACCCAATGAATCAAGTTGCATGCCCTGATGTGGAGAAATAGTCCCTGCTTTATGATATCGATGGTGCAAGGTATGTGATTATGAAGTCTAAGGTGTACAATGGTGTGTGCTCCCTCCCGATCACTATAATTGTGGATAAAAGTTGGAACTCACCGTCGGCTACTTCATTCACACAGCCATAATTGCGAAGAAGCATTTGGATGAAGGGAGGCAACTCTTCGAAGTCATGTAGGTGTACAAGAAGAAAATGATGAAGGCTCATTCGCACGTCTCTCAGACCATGGACATAAGGAAGAAGCTCGAAGTCCGTTTGAAGGATAAGTATGTTATGGTCCACGCTTGAGGCAACTGCAAGCATGCATGCACCGTCGACAAAGTCACAACTTACATGTGCAACAAACCGATGCTCCTTCATAAGCCTTGCTCCCATGTCTACGCCGTGTTAATCCTTCACACATTACATTTTGAAGTACTACAAGAGTGTTGAGTTCAACTCCTAGGGGGTGGACATGCATTATATGGACCTTTGGATAGGGAGTGTGAAGTAGGTGCTAAGCGACGTAATGAAGCAACCCAGGCATGAAAGACATCTATCCTGCTACATCTGTAATGATATGTATGACAGTCAATGTAGCCAACAGGCGAGGCCATAGAAGTGCAAGCTAGTAGGCTATTCCATGAGGAACTGCCTGAATATGTGTAACAACCCACGTCGTTAATTAACCTTAAATGACGAATTAGGATGTTAAGCAAGATTAATTATGTAGCTAATGATCTAAAATGCAGGAGAATTTAAAATTTTCTTGCAGACGCTTAAAGTGAACTTAACGAACGATAAACTAATATGTTGCTTTCACAATTGCATCGACGAGGGCGTATATCCAACGGTGCAGACTAAAAGGAGAAATAAAATTTAATTGCGCGACAAAGTAAAAGCTTTTCACTCAATTCAAATATATATAACAGTTTGAGAGACCATGTGGTCATGATACCATGTGTTGTGATGACTAATTGACATCGGTTTAGGAAAGTCGAGTTTGGTTTGTGTGGTTCGGACCATGTCATTGCGTGGTGCAATCGGTTTCGGTTGGACTTGGTCAAACTTGGTCAAAGTGATTAGGCTGATATTCTGTTGATTTGACAGGTTTGGGCTTAATGTGATTTCATTAATGCAATTGTGATTTTATGTATCGAGTGGTGCTATTTGATGTGTTTCTTGTCTGTGTTGGTTGCAGGATATCGAGGCGGAGTCGTGGCGAGGCACGGATGACCGGACTAGGCGCAGGTGGCACTGAGGTCAGAACGATCGGGGTGTGCCGAAGACGGCAAGGACTCGAGGTGGCTTGCAAGGCAAGGAATGAGGAAGCTTCCTGGAAGGTGCACGAGGGGCGTTTTGGTGAATACGCAAAGCTGCACTAAAGGAAGTGGATTGTGGGTAAAGCACCATGAGTTGTTGAGAGCTAATGGGTAAAGTGTGTTGTGAACCCATTAGTGGAGGCTATAAATAGAGAGGGTGTTCTCTAGTAGTCTTCATGATTTTGAGCAAAAAATTTGAGTATGAATTGTGAGAGAGAGTGGGTGTAAGAGTTAGAGTTTTAATTGAGTTCTCTTCATGTATGAATAATCGAGAAAGAGAGAAAGAGAGGGGGTGTGAGCTTCTCTCTATGCTCTCCGAGCGTATGGGGACTTAGTGAGATTGTGAGATGAGCTGAATGTAAACCCTATTTTAATCTTTCATGTCTCCTTGTATCTATTTGTGTTCTGTTCGAGTTTTTTTTAGAGTCTAAGGTGACTTGGTTTCATTTTATTCTCTGCTTGTGTGTTCTTCTCCCAGAGGTTAGTCTTGTTATTTAGATTAGAGCCTTGTCGAGCTATCCCAAAAAGAAGTAGTAATTTCCTCGAATTTCTCTGCTAAGGTCTGTTCTCGGTATTTACCTTTTTGCCTGCTGCTCTATTAATTTTAGTCCGGAATTTGATGTCCTTGTGTGCTCTTGGTTTTCATTGATTGCTTGGCTGAGTGAAGTGCTCTTGGGAATTAAGTTAAAATCCATTTGCTTCACTGTCCGGCCGGCCGCAAGATTATTATTATTATTATTTTCTTTCTTCTTCTTTTGGTCTTTGTTTTTGTTGCACAAAAGTCTGATTGACTGTTGTTTTTATGGTTGCGGCAGTAGAACACTTCTTAGTGCAAGTTCTTTTGTCTCGGGAATTAAGCAATGAATATTTTCTTTTTGTCTCTAGACTCGGCAGAGCACTTCTTAGTGCAGTTCGGTTCTGCTTGTAGTAAAACCAACTTGTTTTTTCCCTGTCGCAACTGCTCTGTACTCGTTTCAGTCCAAGTGCAACCCGATCTGCAGCTACTTTTTCTTTATGCTTTCGGTTGATTAGTCCAGAATCTCTTTCTTCAGAAGCAAGTTTCTTGTGACTTGTTAAAGTCCAATGTTTGTGATAGTAGCTCCATGTTTTTAGTTCGGCCCATTCAATTTGAGAGCTATTAGTCTGTCCTTTTTTTGGGGGGGTTGAAATTTCCTTGTCTTGTTGACCTTTTTTTTAACCAACATTCACCCCCCTCTGTTGCCGATATCGATCCTACAATTGGTATCAGAGCTGGTTAGCTCTCGTCTATAGATCTTAACAGGTCTGTGAGCCATGGCGACAGACAAGTACTCGACCAAGCCCCCGATCTTCGATGGGATCGACTATCCCTTTTGGAAGAGTCGGATGGAGACCTACATCCAGGCTCAGGGCTACGCCATCTGGCGTAAGGTCAAAGTACGTTATGTTGTTCCTGCCGATGAGAACATCAACGCCCTGCCGATGAGAACATCAACGCTGGAAACATGCTTGATGTTGAGGCGAATGCGAAGGCAAGGAACATCATAATCCAGGGGTTGAGCCGCAGCGAGTTCGATCGCATCTCTCATTTAACATCGGCCTACGACATCTGGGTGACCCTCGACGCATACCATGAGGGCACCACCCAGATTAAGACGGTTCGACAGGACCAGTTCAAGCGTGAATACAACGAATTTGAGATGCTTGCTGGTGAGTCACTTGATGAGTGCTTTGCGCGTTTTCATAAGATTCTGAGCAACCTCCGAGCGGTCGGTCTCACATACCCCGACTCGGACAACGCTCGACAGATGATCGCTGCCTTGGACCTGCGTGTGTGGGAGATAAAATTGACTACCATCAAGGACACCACGGATCTCTCGACTTTGACTCTTGATGTGCTGTACTCGTGTCTCAAGACTCACGAGATTGGCATTGTCTCTCGCAAGTCGAAGTCACAGTTGATGGCCTTAGTCACCGATCCCAGTTTGGTTTCTGGTGCTTCTTCTGATTCTCTTTGCAGTTTCTCCCTTGCTGCTCTCTGTGACATAACTGATGATCAGTTAGAGCAGCTTGAGGATGAGCAGCTGGCCCTCCTAGCTCGGAAGTTTTCTCATGCTTACAAGAGGAGGAGGGATAGAAAGAGGGGAGGACCCGTGATTTGCTTTGAGTGTGGTGGCCCCAACCACATTCGGGCAAACTGCCCCAAGCTGGAGAAGGGCAAAGGCGACTACGGCGGTGTGAGCAAAAATTACTACACCGACAAGAACCGCAACAAGAAGCCTCCAGCTCAGACGCAAGGCAAGAAGAAGTTCCGCAACCTTGGCAAAGCCAAGAAGCTCTTCCACCACGTCCTCACCGCGTTCGACGACCTCGACCTCAGCGAGGTGGAGGGATGGAGCGACGACGACGGGACTGGTGATCAAGACCCCAAGGGCGGCGACGACTTCTCCGGCATGTGCTTTATGGCCCTTGAGGGTGAACTGAGCGACAGCGAGCTGTACTCTGACTCCGACGAGGTATGCCCCACCTACGACCAGCTCAATCATGCTTTTCTTAAGCTAGGTGGATTTCATGCTAGAGCTAGAGCTAGGTGTACCAAGTTAGAGAAGGAAGTAGATAGTTTGTCACGGGAGCTTACTTCACTTAGATCTGCTCCCTCCCGTGACGATTGCGATGTTTGTTCTGCTTTGCTTGGTGACATGGAGAAATTAAGGATCTCTCATGATAGTTTGTCTTCTGAGCTTGATATGCTTAAGGTGGAGAATGTTAGTCTGCTTGCTGAGTTAGAGATGAGTAGGATAGCTGTTGCTTCACCTACTATTGTTGAGACTACTTTTTGCACCTCATGTGAGGATAAGGATAATACTTTTAGAGGTCTTTATACCATGCTCCTTGATCTTCCTGAGTCATGTGAAAATTGCAATAATTTGAAATTGAACCTAAAGAAGGCAGATCATAAAATTTCTGAGTTGTATGCTTGGTTACTTGAGCCAGTGGCTTCATGCTCGAACTGTCCTAGATTAACTGCTGAACTTGAATTTGTTTCTAAACAGTTTCAAAAAATGATTGACAACAACAACAAATTGGCTCAGTTTGCGACTAAGGATCCTGTTAGCTCACCATGCATTAGTTGTGATAAACTAAAACTTGAACTCGTTACCTTGAATGAACAATGTGTGAAGCTAACTAAGGATTAACTAGAGAAGCCACCATCCTCTTGTGATGTGATTGTTGGTGTGGGGGAGAAGCCCAAGGGTAAGGTAGAGACGTCTAGTGACGTGAACCAACTGGCTAGTAGTAGGATTGTCCCCTCAGAGTCGGCTGTGCGTGCACAAGCCATTCTTTCCTCTACTGTTGATTCTTCTTCTGCTTCCTTACCCTCTGCTGTTCCCTCTTCTCCCTGCTCTTCTTGCACCTCTCTCTTTCGGGAGTGTCAGTACCTTATGAATACTCTCGAGAGGTTTGTAGGAGGCAAAAAGAAGCTTAATCTTATTCTAGACCAATCTAAGATCTGCAGATTTAATCAGGGTCTAGGATATGATTTTTATGAGGACATGAGAAAGCATCCACCTGCTGTGCTCAGACCCATAGCACCAGGTGTGATCGAGACTGAGCCTAGGACCGAGAAAGTCCAATTTAAGTCAGCAGGCTTTGTCAAGGGATATCTGACAGTAAGGTGGTAACACCTGGTGTTTCAACTTCTCAGAAGCCGAAGCTTCATTGTACCTTCTGTCAGAAGGATGGACATATGGTTGAGCGATGCTTCCGGCGCGCCAAGATCACGCGTAGAGACCATGTTGCAGCTCTTAGGCGTATTCAAGGTCGGCCCCAAACCTTGAGTGCACCTAAGACCGACATGAGGTCTAGGTTTGCTTCTGGAGATGGATTTGAGTAGCATCGAGGACTTGGTTTTTCTGAGTCTTCTGGTTTTCGTCCTCGGTCTGCTGTTGGTCATGACTTCCGTCGTTCTGAGGGTAGATCTCGCTTCCCCCGTCGAGATGGCTACCCGCGGCATGATCGGCATGTTGCCGGTGCTCCAACTCGCTTCCCCGTAGCAGTCGGACCCAGCAACAGCCTCAGGTCTACACTTAGACCTTCTGCTGTTTTGAGTGACAGAGAGCGTAGGGTAGCTAGAGGTCAGTCGTGTGTGGCTACTTCTTCTACTCGACGTGTTGTTCAGTATTGGGTGCCTAAATCACTGTTGATTTACCCCAGTACTGAGACTTTACTCTCTGTTTGACTTAGGTCCGCCGGGCTAGGAAGGGAGAGGTTTGGCTTGTAGACTCTGGTTGTTCTCGTCATATGACCGGAGACTCCCGTTGGTTCTCTTCCTTAGCCCGTGCTCCAGGTGATGAGACGATCACCTTCGGAGACGCTTCGTCCGGGCGTGTCATCGCCAAAGGTACTGTGCATGTCAATGACTCTTTTATTTCGAGAGATGTTGCCTTGGTTAGCAAGCTGCAGTATAATTTGCTTTCAGTCTCTCAGCTTACTGATGACGGTTTTGAGGTGAGTTTCAAGAAAAATGCCTGCAAAATTCTTGATTCTTCGGGTAGTCTGGTTTGCGGGATTTCTCGTTATGGGAGGATCTTTTGTGCTGATTTTTCTGAGTCTTCTGGTGATCCTCTCCGGTGTTTAGTGGCTTCCGAGTCCCGCGACCTTACTTTCTGGCATAGGAGACTTGGTCATATCGGATTTGACCATTTGACACGAGTTAGCGGCCACGATCTCATTCGTGGTTTGCCAAAACTCAAGATGGTCAAAGATCTTATTTGTGCTCCATGCCGGCACGGCAAGATGGTTGCCTCTTCTCACCCTCTGGTCACAGTTACTATGACCGACGCACCGGGACAGCTGCTCCACATGGACACAGTCGGACCAGCTCAAGTGCAGTCAGCAAGAGGGAAGTGGTATATCTTTGTCGTGGTCGATGACTTCTCGAGGTACTCTTGAGTGTTTTTCTTAGCCTCGAAGGATGAGACGTTCACACATTTTCGAGGTTTGTTTAGTAGGCTTTTTGTTGAGCTTCCCGGTGCCTCACGAGCGATCCAAAGTGACAATGGCATGGAGTTCAAGAATTCCTACTTCGAGAGATTCTGTGATGAGACAGGTGTAGAGCACCAGTTCTCTTCTCCGCACGTCCCACAGCAGAATGGCGTCATGGAGAGAAAAAACCGTACCTTGGTCGAAATGGCCAGGATGATGCTCGATGAGTATTCTACACCTAGGAAGTTTTGGGCTGAGGCTATTGCGACCGCATGCCATGTTTCAAATCGAGTTTTTCTTTGGGCACACTTGCATCACACCTCTTATGAGTTGAGATATGGGCGAAAGCCCAGTGTCTCGCATTTTCGCGTGTTTGGTTGCAAGTGCTTTATTTTGAAGTCCGGGAACCTAGACAAATTCGAGTCACGTTCTTGTGATGGTATCTTTCTAGGTTACTTGACTTCTTCGCGGGCTTATCGGGTTTGGAACTGCGATTCTAGTAAAATGGTAAAGACCTGTGAAGTGACTTTCGATGAGGCCAGTCCGGGGACTAGGCCCGATATCTCAGGTTCTTTAGAGCAGTCCGAGCCCATCTTTGTGGATGATGAGGATGATGAAGATGAGGGTTGTCTACCTAATTCAGTCCCTCATCCACCCCTTGAGGTGCCTTCCTCTACTACACCTCGAGGTGATCAGCCCATGCCTTCTGCTTCCTCTGGAGCTAGTAGCTCTGTTCCTACCTCGTCAGCTCATGAGGTAGAGGCCACTTCTTCTTCTCATCCTGGACCACCACGACATATCCAAAAAGACCATACTTCTGAGCAGATGATTGGAGATCTTTTCGAGCGTGTCACTCGCTCAAAATCAGGCTTATCTCACTTCTGTCTCCACACTGCCTTTGTTGCCTCATTCGAGCCCAAGGATGTTAGTCATGCTCTTTCAGATGAGTCTTGGATCAATGCCATGCATGAGGAGTTAGAAAATTTTGAGAGAAACAAGGTCTGGTCGCTTGTTGAGCCCCCTCGAGGTCACAATGTCATTGGGACTAAGTGGGTGTTCAAGAACAAGCAGAGTAAGGATAGGGTAGTCATTCGGAACAAGGCTAGACTGGTAGCACAGGGGTTCTCCCAGGTTGAGGGTCCAGATTTTGAGGAGACCTTTACCCCTGTAGCTAGACTTGAGGCCATTAGAATCCTGCTTGCTTTTGCGGCTTGTAAGGGTTTCAAGCTTACCAGATGGGCGTCAAGAGTGCCTTCCTTAATGGTTTCATTGAGTAAGAAGTCAATGTGAGACAGCCTCCAGGTTTCGAGAACCCCAAATACCCAAACCATGTCTACAAGCTTTCCAAAGCATTGTATGGACTTAAACAGGCCCCCAGAGCTTGGTATGAGAGGCTTAAGTCCTACCTGTAGAGTCATGGTTTTGAGATGGGTAAAGTAGATAAGACCTTGTTCATCCGCCGGTATGGCACTGATCTTCTTCTTGTCCAGATTTATGTGGACGACATCATCTTTGGCGGTTCTTCCCAAGCTCTCGTTTCACAGTTCTCGGATGTCATGAGCACCGAGTTTGAGATGAGCATGATGGGTGAGTTGACATTCTTCCTTGGTTTCCAGATCAAACAGACTCGGGAGGGTACTTTTCTGCATCAGGGCAAGTACACTCGTGACCTCCTGAGACGCTTTGACATGAGTGATGGTAAGCCAGTGTTGACTCCTTGGCGTCTTCCGCCACTCTTGACCCAGATGAGGATGGCGAGCCAGTTGACCAGAAGGAGTATCGTAGCATGATAGGCTCCCTCTTGTACCTCACTGTCTCAAGACCGGACATACACTTCACTTGTGTCTTTGTTGATAGGAACGGGGTCCCGATCTTCCAACAGGTTCTGGATATGTTCGATTTGGTGGAGGCGCGACACAAATCGATCCGGCTTCCGAACAACACGTTCCGAACCCCGCAATCGCAGCACCATGTCTCCTCAGGTTATCAACCGTGCACAGCCCAGTTGACCTCGCCAAGAAGGCTAATCCACGCCTATGAATCGAAGAACACAAGCAAGAACAAGGAAGAACACAACTAAATTGTAGATATATTGATTTAGCACTCGAAAGTTGAGGTCTCACAAACCGATGAACGGCGAAACTGTTCAAAGATAGATTAATCTAAGCAAAACCCAAACCCTAATGGTGGGGGTGGCAGCTGGATATAGAGGAGTGAGGGGCGTGCAAAACCCCTGGACGCACCCTAATGGGCTCCAACACGATACAAAGCCGAACGGCCCAAAAGACGGTGGCGCAGCACCCTAACAGATTCTGAATGCCCATTTGTTTCGATGATTCCTATTGACTCAGAAGGAATTTTGAAACGGGACTAGAGCCATTGGAAAGTTCGTCTTCTCAGCTTTCCATACATATGTAGAACGTCCAAAACGGAGTCCGGATGCGATTTGGGCGTCTGTTTTAGTGCGGCCTGGTCCTGGACTCCGAATTGGATTCGAAGTCGGTTTGAGTTGGGCCTCCAACATGATTCGTCCGCCCTTGCTGGACTTGTGCACCTTGTAGCCCTTCTCCAAGTACATCCAGGTCCTCTCCATGGTTCCTAATCATAATTAAACCATTAGGTAGCAATCGATTCTCAAATGAACAAAAAGAAGTACTTAGAAACGAGCTCACCTGTAAATTCAATTGTCGGGCGCGAGCTCTAATAATTGGTCCTTGAATGTCAAGTGAAGGAGTGTTGTGTGTATCCGAAGAAGTGATGTCCTCATCATCCTCCCCCTCTTGAAGCGGAGTTGTCCTCAACTCAGCCTCGTCTTCTTCACCCAAGTATGGCTTCAAATCTGAAATATTAAAGGTGGGACTAACCCCAAACTCGGGAGGCAACTCAAGTTTATATGCATTATCATTTATCTTCTCAACTATCTTAAAAGGACCAGCAGCTCTAGGCATCAATTTTGACTTTACGAACTCAGAAATCTATCCTTTCTCAAGTGCAACCAAACAAAATCACCGGTTCAAGTTTAACTTCCTTTCTACCTTTACTACCAGTAATCCTATATTTTCATTCATCTTTTCAATGTTTGCCTTAGTAGTCTCATGCATTTTGACAATAAAATCAGCATGCTCCTTAGCATCATTATGAACTCTCTCACTAGTAGGCAAAGGTAAAATATCAATAGGGGCACAGGGATTGAATCCATACACTACCTGAAAAGGACTTACCTTGGTGGTGGAGTGTTCCGCTCGATTATATGCGAACTCAACATGCGGCAAACACTCTTCCCACAGCTTCAAATTATTCTTCAAAACAGCTCTCAACATGGTAGACAATGTGCGGTTCACCACCTCGGTTTGGCCATCAGTTTGTGGGTGACATGTTGTAGAGCACAACAACTTTGTACCCAACTTGTTCCATAGAGTACGCCAAAAGTGACTCAAGAACTTGGCATCACGATCTGAAACAATAGTAGAAGGCATACCATGCAAACGAACTATCTCTTTGAAAAAGAGGTCAGCAATATGAACGACATCATCAGTTTTGTGACATGGTATAAAGTGAGCCATCTTAGAAAAGCGATCCACAACAACAAAAATGCTATCCCTCCCCCTCTTAGTCCTGGGCAATCCTAAAACAAAGTCCATAGAAATATCTGCCCACAGAATAGAAGGAACAGGAAGAGGCAAATATAAACCATGTGGATTCAAGCGAGACTTAGCTTTTTGACATGTAGTGCAGCGAGCCACAAACCGCTCAACATCTCGCCTCATCTTTGGGCAAAATAAGTGTGTGGCCAGGACATCCTCCGTCTTCTTAGCACCAAAATGTCCCATCAAACCGCCTCCATGCGCCTCCTGCAACAACAAAAGACGAACGGATCCAACCGGAATGCATAGGCGGTTAGCTCTAAACAAAAACCCATCATTGATCATGAATTTATTCCATGCTTGTCCCTCTTTACAATGCAACAACACATCCTTAAAATCAGCATCAAAAGCATATTGTGCTTTAATAGGTTCAAGACCAAAAATGCGACAATCAAGTTGAGACAACATGGTATAGCGTCAGGACAAAGCATCAGCAATCACATTATCCTTCCCTTTCTTGTGTTTAATGACATAAGGAAAAGATTCAATAAATTCAACCCGCTTAGCATGTCTACGATTCAAATTGGTTTGACTATGAATATGCTTAAGTGATTCATGATTGGAATGAATGACAAATTCTTTAGGCCATAAATAGTGTTGCCACGTCTCTAAAGAACGAACAAGAGCATACAATTCTTTATCATACGTAGAATAATTAAGCGCAGGACCATTCAATTTTTCACTAAAGTAGGCAACAGGTTTGCCTTCTTGCATCAAAACACCACCAATACCAATTCCGCTAGCATCACATTCCAGCTCAAAAGTCTTACCAAAATTCGGAAGTTGAAGCAATGGTGCGTGTGTAAGCTTGTCCTTCAAAAGATTAAAGAACTTTTCTTGTGATGGCCCCCAATGGAACACGACGCCCTTCTTTGTCAACTCAATCAACGGTGTCGCAATGGTGCTGAATTCCTTGACAAAGCGGCGATAAAATCCTACAAGGCCAAGAAAACTCCGCACTTGGGAGACCGTCGTGGGCGTGGGCCAACTCCATATCGCCTCCACCTTGGCTCTATCAACCTCAATTCCCTGTGGAGTCACAACATAGCCAAGAAAAGAGACTCGATCCGTGCAAAAGGTGCACTTCTCAAGGTTACCAAACAAACGTGCATCTCTCAAAGCATTAAAAATAGCACGTAAGTGATTCAATTGTTCATCCATGGACTTGCTATAAATCAAGATATCATCAAAGTAAACGACCACAAATTTGCCAATGAAAGGACGTAAAACGCCGTTCATTAATCTCATAAAAGTGCTAGGTGCATTAATTAAACCAAAAGGCATGACTAATCACTCATACAAGCCGAACTTAGTTTTAAAAGCAGTTTTCCATTCATCGCCAAGTTTCATTCTTATTTGGTGGTATCCACTACACAAGTCAATCTTTGTGAAAATTATAGCACCACACAACTCATCAAGCATGTCGTCTAGCCTAGGAATAGGATGGCGATACCTTATAGTAATGTTGTTAATGGCTCTACAATCTACACACATACGCCAAGAACCATCTTTTTTGGGAACCAAAAGAACAGAACAACACAAGGACTAAGGCTCTCACGTGCGTACCCACGGTCCAAAAGGTCTTGGACTTGTCGCTGAATCTCCTTAGTCTCTTCGGGATTGGTCCCAGCGCCGCGGTTTGGCAAACTCGCTCCGAGGATCAAGTCAATCTGGTGTTCAATCCCTCGAATGGGTGGAAGTCACGGAGATATCGCATCGGGAAAACATCTCTAAACTCCTGCAAAGGTTTGTGACGAGAGCGAGGCAAAGTGCAAGGCATATTATCAAGAGAAAATAAAGCATCTTTGCACACAAAAGCATAGCATGTATCATTAACATCATCAATTTCAGCAAGGTCTGATTTTGTGGCAAGCATAACAGAATTGTTCAAATGGAGTTGTTGTGGTTACAGACCAAACAGAGAGAGAGATGGTAGTGGAGAGTCGGGAGAAAGTGATAGTAATGGCTTGGGTCTTCCCCATGGCCTGTATTCCATATATATACATGGGGAGTGTTTTTACAATTATACCCTTACATTTGAGTATCCCCTCCAGGGGCACTCATGTCGTTACACATGGCCTATTCTGGACCTTATAACCTTCTACCGAACTGCTGGTTTTGGGTGGGGCCACCCCTACAACAGAGCCTCTCATGGTGAAGGGCTTCACAGGGCAAGCCATGTTGCCGAGTCCTTTGACCCCCTCCGTCCCTGCGGCCTGTGAACTCCTCTCGATCTTGCGAGCTTTGGTGCCTGAGTGGGGTCCGGGTGAGGTCAGAGGCGGGCCGATGGTGGATTGCAGTTGAGGTAGACGCGTGCACGCGCTCCGTCCCCTACCCCTCGAACGGGTGGCAGCGGAGCTGGCGCCCAGCCGAAGTAGACGCGCGCGCGCTCCATCCTCTACCCTTCGAACGGGTGGCAGCGGAGCTGGTGCCCAGCCGAAGTAGACGTGCGCGCGCGCGCTTCGTCCCCTACCCTTCGAACGGGTGGCAGCGGAGCTGGTGCCCAGCCGAAGTAGACGCGCGCGCTCCATCCCCTACCCTTCGAACAGGTGGCAGCGGAGCTGGCGCTTAGCCGAAGTGCGTCGGGGGCGTTGCGCCGGCACAGGTAAGCGTAGCGGGCCCCTGAGCCGCCGCATATGCCTTAAGTGATAAGGGACGCGCTGCGACGCTCGTTCTTCTAGCCGTCCACGTGGTGAAACGTGCTTGGCGCGGTGCGGGCCTTGAGGCGTCGTGACCATTAATGTAATGACGGACTTCCGGCGGTTGGACTTCTGCCGGTTGGACTCCTGCCGATTGGACTTCTGCCGGTTGGCTCCCCTGCTGATGGGGTATATATACGGTGCTGGTGCGGTGTTGTTCCTGCATGTGTTTTGATAGAAGCTGCTCCCCTAAAATGGGCCCCTTCCGTGCATCAACATTCCCTAGCGACGCTGAGCAGCTCGAGGTACAGACGGAGGTCCATTTCTCGGGAGCTTGGTTAGCGTCTGTTATGGGTGACCAATGGCGCTTCCTGCCCTCGTGCTGCATTTTTGCATACGACGGCAAGGTTTGCCCGGTTCTTCTTAACAGACCTACCTTCAGTCGGTGTTCCTGATGGAGCCCGTCCGCATCACTTTGAAAAATGTGTTGGAAATATGCCCTAGAGGCAATCATAGAGATGATGATATTTCGTTGTATCCATGATTTAATAAATGTTCCTTGAATATTGCCTTTGTATTGATTAACAAGTATGTGACTTGTTTGTGAAACTCTTTACTTGTATGGTTATTCTAAAGTTGTCCCTAGTCGAAGTTCATGTGTGGACACACGTGAATAATGGATTAGCACATGTATCGGTTGATGACCATGTTTCACAGGTCATAGACATGGAGATGTCAAACCAATAATGTGGACACATGTTTAGAACATGGGGTTGGACCGACCCAACATGAGACATAACAATTATACTTATGGTTCTCTCTCTACACAATGTGTACGCCTTGTCCTTAGACACTGAGATTGTCGCATGTACTTGAGATGTGAATCGACCTACTTAGGGGCTATCAAACGCTGCTCAGTGGCTGGGTAGTTATAAAGGTAGCTTTGGGTTTGTCATGAAGCATCTTTGCGAGGCATGGTCGGTCGAGATGGGATTTTCCCTCTCTACGAGAGAGATATCTCTGGGCCCCTCAAGTGATCGGATCCGAAATGCATGGCCATGCTACTTAAGGTTAAGAGTTAACCTAGTAAGGGATTCCGGATCACGGGATCGAGAAAGAGTGGTCAGCTTGGAGCTCGACCAAATATCGTGAGCAAAGGGATTGGCATGTACATAAAGTTGTGATGGTTCGTTCGATATGATCTTTATGTATGTTTAGGAGTTGGCACGTCTTGCTAGAGGTCGCTACCAACTATTGACCGAGTAGGTAAACTCGTGTCATGTCTAAACATCACGTGAACCCATAAGTCACACACTTAAGGGCTGAAGCCTAATTCGGATTGGATCCGGGTTGGGTGGTATTGAGTCCTAATGGGCCTCCATTCAAGCCCATTATAAGGGCGTCTATAAAAGGAGGGCTAGGCGCGCACGGGGTAGAAGGTGAATTTCGTGACCTCCTCAAACCACGGCGCCACCCTCCCACGCCACAGGCGCTCGCGCGATCTAGTAATCCGGCGTGCGTCGCTCCTCCGTGCGTGTGGATACCTTTTGGCGGCGCTGCATCGTAGCGTTTGGGCGAACCGCAAGAGAGGAGTTGTACGTTGGGCGCGCGGCGAGGGCGAGGAAGTAGTACGACTACTCGCCCGACGTCTTGCATCGGCGTAGTACGACTACTCGCCCGACGTGCTGCATCAATTCCGCTTTCTTGCGTCTAGTGGTAATTCCGTGATCTATAACTGCAGTGATCTTGGTTTACGGGCATAATTTTTATTAATTTGCGCTAGCGTAGCCTACCCGTAGTCCTTCAAAATGCTGATGCACTGTAGGTGGCCTGTTAAGGAGAACGAGGCAGACTTTGCGGGACATGACCCTCGCCTTTGCCATTCGTGCGCGCGGGTCTGTTTCTCGAAGTCAATGTCCAGGCCGAAGCCGCGGCCAGGCTGGTGTGGCGATCGAGAAGATGGCCTCCTACGCGCGCGCCGCGCTCTCGTATGAAGATGGCAAGGTTTGACCTATTCTCGTAGACAGATATGCTTGAGCTCATCTGCATCCGCTGACTGTGCCAACTTGGGCCATCGTCAAGGAACATTGATGTACTGAAGCTTATCTGTTTATGAGAACCTGTCAAAACCTGCCGCACACCAGCCGTTGCGCTCCCAAAACATGGAAAGCCCAGAGGCCTGAATCCCTGATGGTTTAGGTCATGTCGAGGCTGCCACCGAGGTTGCTTGGCCCGCGGCGGCTTGCCGTTATACCCCGGCGCAGGGTCGAGGCGGGCGGCAAAGTATCTCAGCTAAAGCGGGGATTCGCCGGTATCAAGCTGCCGACGTCGACGCAGCAGAAATGGGGCCAAGTCGGAGTAGACGCGCGCGCTCCGTCCACTACCCTCCGAACGGGTGGCAGCGGAGCTGGCGCCTAGCTGAAGTAGACGCGCGCTCGTCCCTACCCTTGAGCGGGTGGCGGCGGGCCGGCGCCTAGCTGAAATGACGCGCGTGCTCGTCCCTACCCTTGAGCGGGTGGCGGCGGGCTGGCGCCTGGCAGAATGAACACGCGCGCTCCGTCCCTACCCTTGAGCGGGTGGCGGCGGGTGGCGCCTGCCGGGAGAGCGCGCGCTCCGTCCCCTACCCTTCGAACGGGTGGCAGCGGAGCTGGCGCCTAGTCGAAGTAGATGCGCGCGCTCCGTCCCTTACCCTTCGAATGGGTGGCAGCGGAGCTGGCGACTTCGCATCGCGAACACCGCCACGCATGCGGTGATTGAGATCTCACGATGCGGTCTGCGGCTGTAAGGTTCTGGAATCACGCGGCCCCGATGCGCGGGTTAGGTTGCCGTACCGTGCGACTTGCCTCGGCGCGTATAGGGCACGCGGCGGCTTATAACTGGTGCGCGGGGGGATGTGGACGGCTGCGTACTCGCGACTGCTCGCCTCTTCCCTAGGGAAGAGGGACACGGGGCGGGCGATGAATGGCGCAGCGTCGAAGCTGTTGTGATCCCATGGCCCATTAGTGCGCTTTTAATGGTGGCTGGAGTCGTCGACGCCTGGCCTTCAGCTATTTCGTGCGGGGGTTGGCACGTGGCGGGAGGCTCTTGGGCGTCGTCTTTGTGGCGGTCCTTGCACCGTGGTCGTGGCCCGCAAATGCGTGGTTATGGGGGATTGTGCAGGACGGGCCTTTGTACGACTGCAGTCGCGTCCCGTACGCGGACCGTCGCGACGCTTTGTTATTGGGGCGAGGTGGCTTGAAGTAGCCCTCGTGACCGCGCTCCCGCAGTTGTACGGCCCCTTCTTGCTTGCATCGTTTTCCATACTCCCGTAGTATTCTTCGCCACTATACTCCTTCCAGGAGAAGCAATGGCATCTGATGGCAAGCGTGGTCAGGCGGCTAGTGCCTGCGGCATTCGCCGACGATCTTCGCCGCTAGAGGTGAAGTATTCCCTCAACGAACACGACCCGACGACGGCGGACAAGCAGTGGCTGGTGGCGGAGAAGGAAGGCGCGTTCTTCGGCGAGTTAGGCCCCTCGCTCGTGACCGAGAAGACAATCCAAGCACTGCTGCGCACGGGGAAGCTGTCCGAGCACCAGGCGGTACGATTGCCCGCCGCCGATGAGACAGAACCGCGCCCCGAGAGGTCGGAGGCGCTCGTATTCGTCGCCTTTTTGGACGCGGGGCTCCGCATCCCGGCGGCGGTGATCGTGGGCGATGTGCTGCGGACCTTCGGGTTAGAGCTGGCACAACTGACTCCGAACGCCGTGGCCCGGCTCGTGGTGTACAGTTGGGCCTTGCGCTCGAGCGTCTGGCCCGATCGCCGTTGTTCGCCTACCTGCACGAGGCACGGTGCCAGCCCAAGGAGCGGAAGGACGGGACGCTGTCGAGCTTCGGCAACGTCACCTTCATTCTTCGGTCAACTTGCAACAACAGCGCTTCCCTGCGAACTCCACTCGCGGGAAGTGGGAGTCTCACTGGATGAAGCGGTGGTTCTACCACCGTGTGGAGAGCGGGAGCGGTCTTGAGTGCACGGGCCGACCGATCGCGTTCAAGCCCTCGCCCCACCGGACACTCGACGATGAGAACAGGCGGAGGGCCCGGTGGCTCGTAGGCGTGGCTGCCCGCTTCAACATGCGCGACCTCGCCGAAGAGTACGTGATGTACGGCGTGGCGCCGCTTGCTCACGACTGGCATCTTGCCGCCGAGAAGCGTCGAGACGACAATGTTTCGCCGTCGATCTGCTTGCTGTTGGCGCCCTCCGGTCTTCGTAAGCCTTGACCGTGTCTCTCCTTTGTTCACGCGAAATGCGTTATATGCTAATGTTATCTCCTTTGCTTCAGGGATTCGCTTGGAGGAGGCGGAGCAGGCCGTGCGCATATTCCTGGGGCCGTATACCGGCAGGGAGCACGAGCAGCGCGTGTCCGCTACCGCCGAGGCGGGCTGGGGCGAATAAACGGCGTGTGCGAGGCCCTGGGCCTTGCCGTGCTGGACTGTGCTGCTCCGGACGACATTGCAACGAGGAAGAAGGCGCCGTCTCGGAAGAGGGGCCGAGGTGGGGCGTCTGCCGTGCTTGGTGCGGCAGCTGCTACTGCTGCTGCTAGCGCTCCCGAGGGCGCGGCAGACGCGGAGTCGGATTCAGCGAAGTATGCCGATTCAGGCTTGGATGGCGCGAACGCCGGAGGCGAAGGATCTTCGGCGAGTGCCTTGGACGGCGGGCTTGCCGCGAGTAGCCGGAGAGGGGAAGTCTCGCCACCCGCCGCGGTCGCCGAGATAGAATTCGTGCGAACCGCGTCTTGAGTGGAGCCGGCCGACCGTGGCCACCGTGGTGCACGAGCGCCCTGCGTGGGGCGCGCGAGCCGTCTTTGCCTTCACCGACAGCAGCAGTAGAAGCCGAGGTGCCCCCTGCAGAAACTACCACAGCGGAACCTTCGCCCCCAGGTGCTGCAGCCGCGGGTGCCTCTCCGGCAGCGACTGCTGGGGCGGTGTTGTTGCTGCCTGCCCCGGCTAAGCAGCCGTGCCTGCGGCCGGAGCTTCACCGGACGAGGAGGGGATTCGTCGTGGCAACGGGCATCGGGAGCTTGTGGGACTCGGATGCACCTTCCGAAGTCCCCACGGTGCCCGTCCCCTCTGCTCCCCAGGCCACATCGTCTGCCGTGCAGGAACAGTCGGCGCCGGCCCCGAACGCGGAGGCTTCTGTTCCTTGCGGGACCACGCCTTCCGCGGGGACTTGCGCCGCCGCTCCCCCGCTTGAGACTAGGGGGCGGGCCCCCGAAGCCCTCCTTCCGCAACCGAAGGTAAGGCGGCTTAGCTTACCCTGGTGTGTTCTTCGTTGCGCCTTGCGGCGCTCACCCGCGTTCCTGCCTGCAGCATCGCTCCTTCCAGAGGAGGAGCCCTTGGTGGAACATGGGACCGCCGCGCGTGTGAGCCCCGCGGACTTCGTGCCTCCCTCGGAGACGCTGAGGGCGTGGCGCAGGATTGTGGATAACGCGGCTGCCAGCGTCGGCCAGCAAGCGCTGCAGGCCTACGGGGCGGGGTGCCTCGGGGACGCCTTTGAGGTGTCGGGGGTGAGGGTAAGTACTCATACGACAACGCCTGGGCCTGCCGAGCTTGCTAAGTCTTTCCGCTCTGCAGACACTTGTGCTGGGGCAGGCCTTGCAAACAGCCTATACTCGTGCCCAAAGGGTGCTTGAGGATAGGCTGCGGGCCACCGAGGAGGAGCTACGCGAAGCCTCGGGAGCCCGTTCTGCCCAGGATGCCCGCATTCGCCAGCTGGAAGCGGAGTGCGCCGAAGCAAAGGCGCGCGCCGAGGGACTTGCTGCGTCGGCGCAGGAGTTGGCCGCGGAGGCTGCGCAGCAGGAGTTTGCGGCAGAGTGGGATGGCCTTCTGCAACAGGTCACCTCGCTAGAGAAGGAAAAAGGCGAACTCACCCTGACTCTAGCGGAGCGTGATCGGACGCTTGGTGAGGCTTCGGTAGTTGCATGGGATGCCATGCAAGCGCTGGAAAGCCATCTCCAAGGGCTTGTGGCCAAAGTACCGGACCACGCCTTTGGCCCGGAGGAGCTGTCGCGGACCCTTCGCTGGATCAAAGATGCCGCCGACGCTGCGCGTGGCGCTGCGACGACCTTCGGCAACCACTGTGCCTACGTGGCGTGCGTGCTCCTGCGGCACCGTAGCTGCACGCACATCACCGGGCTGGAGGACCCCCAGCTGGAGATGCCCGGCGGGGCTGGAGTAATGTCCGGTGCCGTCCGCGCCGTTCGTCGCGCCATCAAGCACTTCTACGAGCGGATCTGGGACTATGCCGGGGTGGCCGCCGCACAGGTCGAGCTTCGAAAGTCCCTTTACGGGGAGGGGAGCCTTTGCCAATTTCTGGACGAGGTCCCCCGACGCGACGAAGGTGACGCTGGGGCCTCCGAAGGCGCCGAGGACTCGCAAGTGCGGCGTTGAGGTAGCTAGGTGTGGCGTGCGTTGTAATGTCCGCCCCTTCTTTGTGAATAAAGCGCGCACTTATTCTACAAACTAACTATTTGACACATGCCCGGCGCTTCCTTGCTTGGACGCGGCGCTGCGTCCGACCTTGCAACCCGGCGGCGCCTTCGACGCTGGCAAAGGGCCGAGCAGTCGCTGAACTTTTGGGCAGGCCGATCCTCTTCGGGCGAGGTCCCGACCTTAGCGCGCGTCAAAGACGAGCCCGCCGAATAATGGCTTAGAGCGTCAGACATGCTGGTGGGCCTTTGTACTTGTAAGCTTTTCCCATGTATACATCTGCTGGCGATTAGGATATGCGCCGTGCGCTGTGCGTCGGGTGGTCATGCTGTGTTGGGGCAAAGTCTCCACCTTCGAAGTATGCCGTTGACAGTAGCTGCGCGTAGACTGGTGCGTGCGGAGGCGGACCTCGACGCTACGACTTGTTTAGAGTCCGTAGATTGGCGTGTGCGAAGGCGGACCTCCGCACTACGACTTGCTTAAAGTCCGTAGACTGGCGTGTGCGAAGGCGTACCTCCGCACTACGGCTTTGTTTAAAGTCCGTAGACTGATGCGTGCGAAGGCGGACCTCCGCACGACGACCTGTTTAAAGTCCGTAGACTGGCGCGTGCGAAGGCGGACCTCCGCACGATGACCTGTTTAAAGTCCGTAGACTGGCACGTGTGAAGGCGGACCTCCGCACGACGGCCTGTTTAAAGTCTGTAGACTGGCGTGTGCGAAGGCGGGCCTCCGCATGACGACCTATTTAAAGTCCGTAGACTGGCGCGTGCGAAGGCGGACCTCCGCACGACGACCTGTTTAAAGTCCCGTGGACTGGCGTGTGCAAAGGCGGGCCTCCGCACTACGACCCGTTTAAAGTCTCGTGGGACTGGCGCCAAGTTTGTCGGGTTCGGCGATTTTATTTTCCCCAAATTCGGCCTGGAAAGTGCAGTACTCGAGCTCCGAAATTGAATCACCGAATTTACAGCACATTCATTATTTTCTGTAGGCCACACCTTACATCAGTTGAGGTGAAACTTTGTGTGGTTCCTATTTCGTGCTCTGCTCTGTGAAAAAATAAAATAAAAAAGACAAAAAAAGAAAAATTTCGGCTATAGTGCTTAGGAGAGAGAGTGCTATCCGTGGCAAAAAAAATGTGACAAAGCACAGTTTTAGGTGACAGAGCTTCATTTGTTTTGTGCTTATGCTGAAATAAATTTCTCATTGCCAGGCCATCTTTGTTGCTGTCTTTGCTTTCCTATTCTGGTCTTGCCTCCTTGTTAATCATATCCTCACACTGATATAGGACACATTTAGACCAGCAACTAGGACCAGTGCTTTGGACATTTATTCAGCATTACTATCTGTTATTGATTTGTGTTCCACTAACATATTTGGCCTGCCAAGCTCCATATATCTACTTTCGGATAGCACAGTTTTTGACCCTTGCAATCGTACCCACACTCGACATGGTATCACGAACCAGCCACCGGTTGTACCACCTGCTGCTTTGGTAAGAACACTTGTAAGAGCTTGGTAAGCCACTTCCTTTGCGGGTTTCCACTGTCCTTACTTTGTAGTTGATAGGGATAATCCTTTTTGTTTCCCTGTTTTTTTTTCCACTAACCATGGCAGGAGACGATGAGGACAGGACACCGGTTGATTTCAACGAGTGTGTTGGTCGCGGCCAGCTACAAGCTGCGCTCGACAAACAAAATGCTTCATTCACTGAACTCAGCGCGAGAATGGACACCATCGTCGCCGCCATTGCCCAGTTGAACACCACAGAAGGCATTGAGCGGGTGGAGCGGCGGATGGCTGACCTCACTGGTCGGATGGACACATTGGAGGCACGCCTGCCACCTGTCAATGACGGCCATCATCATGATGAGGACACAGTGTATGATGCGGATGGCAACATTGATCAGCGGGTGACACAAGATGCACGACTACGTCGGCGTCTTCAGCGAAACCGACGTGTTATGGAAGGTAATAACCAGAACCGTCATGGTAACGACGACCCTTTTGCTAAAGTCAAGTTTACCATTCCATCTTTTTCTGGTCTTTATGATGCTGAAAAATATCTTGATTGGGAGATGACGGTAGAGCAGAAGTTTAATTCTCACTTGGTTCCTGAACAACATAGAGTTAGACAAGCTACTAGTGAGTTTAAGGACTTTGCTATTATCTGGTGGAATGAACTGGGTACCATGCGCGTACAACTTGATACATGGGAGCGATTAAAAGAAGCTATGCGTAATCGTTTTGTTCCTCCCTCATATAAACGTGATTTGAGAAAAAAAAATTGCAGCGCTTAGAACAGGGTGATAGTTCTGTGCAAGACTATTATGTTGAGCTTCAAAAGGTATGGTGCGTTGTGGGGTTGTTGAGGAAACAGAGGATAAGATTTGTCGTTTTTACAGGGGGTTACAGCGCGAAATTCAGGACATTGTTGATTATAAAGATTTTACTACTGTCAACCAGTTGTTCCAGCTTGCTATGGTTGCAGAAAAAGAATTGCAGGGACGGAAGGAATCAGTGAAGGCAAGCACCGGACAACCCTTCTACACGCCGCGAACGACTACATCGACGGGACTGCCCAAGTCTTCTTCGAGTTTCCGTTCTCCTCCACCACCTATGAACAAGTTTGCAGCAGCGCCACCGAAGCCACCTTCCATGACACGCCTTGCAGATTCTACAAAAAAATTCTTTGCAGGGTCCAGCTAAGAGTTCTTATTCCGTGGCTTCAACGGGCCGCTCCTCCGACATTCAGTGCCACCGCTGCCATGGGCTTGGTCATGTGCAGAAGAATTGCCCTAGCCAACGGGCATACATCGCCATAGAAGATTGAGGCTACATCAGCACTTCGGATGTCGAGGAGGATGATGATGTTGCTGCTGCCTCGGACGATAATGGCAGTGGTGATGACAACCTGGTCCTTGGTGGGGCATCCACAGCGATGCTACGGAGCATCATTGTGCAGCGAGTCCTTAGCACACAGGTACAACAAACTGATAAGCTTCAACGCCATAATTTGTTTCAGACTTTCTTCGTAATCAAGAACCGGCGTGCACGTGTCATCATTGATGGAGGAAGCTGCAACAACTTGGTGAGTTCTGATTTGGTCAAGAAGCTTGGCTTGACCACACGACCACATCCACATCCATACCATATTCAGTGGTTAAATGATTCTGGAAAAGCTAAGGTAACGCAAACATGTCGAGTCCATTTTTCCATTGGTGGTTATGCTGATCATGTTGATTGTGATGTGGTTCCCATGCAAGCATGCTCTCTTTTATTGGGTCAACCTTGGGAATTTGATAATGATGCTTTACCCCATGGTAGTAGTAACAAATACACTTTTATGCATAAGGGAAAGAAAGTTACTTTACTGCCTTTGACCCCAGCTGAGATTATAGAGGCCGATAGGGAGAGAGTTGCTGCTGCTAATGATCCAAAGGAACATGATAAATCTGAAAAACAGCAAGTAATCCATTTGGAAAATTCTGTTATGCTTGCCACAAAATCAGACCTTGCTGAAATTGATGATGTTAATGATACATGCTATGCTTTTGTGTGCAAAGAAGCTTTATTTTCTCTTGATAATATGCCTTGCACTTTGCCTGCTCCTGTCACTAACCTTTTGCAGGAGTTTAGAGATGTTTTCCCTGATGAGATACCTCCAGGACTTCCACCCATTCGAGGGATTGAACACCAGATTGACTTGATCCCTGGAGCGAGTTTGCCAAACTGTGTGGCGTATAGGACCAATCCCGAAGAGACTAAGGAGATTCAGCGACAAGTCCAAGACCTTTTGGACCATGGGTACGTACGTGAGAGCCTTAGTCCTTGTGCTGCTCCTGTTCTTTTGGTTCCCAAAAAAGATGGTTCTTGGCGTATGTGTGTAGATTGTAGAGCCATTAACAACATTACTATAAGGTATCGTCATCCTATTCCCAGGCTAGACGACATGCTTGATGAGTTGTGTGGTGCTATAATTTTCACAAAGATTGACTTGCGTAGTGGATACCACCAAATAAGAATGAAACTTGGCGATGAATGGAAAACTACTTTTAAAACTAAGTTCGGCTTGTATGAGTGGTTAGTCATGCCTTTTGGTTTAACTAATGCACCTAGCACTTTCATGAGATTAATGAACGAGGTTTTACGTCCTTTCATTGGCAAATTTGTGGTCATTTACTTTGATGATATCTTGATTTATAGCAAGTCCATGGATGAACATTTGAATCACTTACGTGCTATTTTTAATGCTTTGAGAGATGCACGTTTGTTTGGTAACCTTGGGAAGTGCACCTTTTGCACGGATCGAGTCTCTTTTCTTGGTTATGTTGTGACTCCATAGGGAATTAAGGTTGATAGAGCCAAGGTGGAGGCGATATGGAGTTGGCCCACGCCCATGACGGTCTCCCAAGTGCGGAGTTTTCTTGGCCTTGCAGGTTTTTATCGATTGGGGGCCATCACAAGAGGAGTCTTTTAATATTTTGAAGGACAAGCTTACACACGCACCATTGCTGCAACTTCCGGATTTTGGTAAGACTTTTGAGCTGGAATGTGATGCTAGCGGAATTGGTATTGGTGGTGTTTTGATGCAAGAAGGCAAACCTGTTGCCTACTTTAGTGAAAAATTGAATGGTCCTGCTCTTAATTATTCCACTTATGATAAAGAATTGTATGCTCTTGTTCGTTCTTTAGAGACGTCGCAACACTATTTATGGTCTAAAGAATTTGTCATTCATTCCGATCATGAATCACTTAAGCATATTCGTAGTCAAACCAATTTGAATCGTAGACATGCTAAGTGGGTTGAATTTATTGAATCTTTTCCTTATGTCATTAAACACAAGAAAGGGAAGGATAATGTGATTGCTGATGCTTTGTCTCGGCGCTATACCATGTTGTCTCACCTTGATTGTCGCATTTTTGGCCTTGAACCTATTAAAGTACAATATGCTTTTGATGCTGATTTTAAGGTTGTGTTGTTGCATTGTAAAGAGGGACAAGCATGGAATAAATTCGTGATCAATGATGGGTTTTTGTTTAGAGCTAACCGCCTATGCATTCCAGTTGGATCCGTTCGTCTTTTGTTGTTGCAGGAGGCGCATGGAGGCGGTTTGATGGGACATTTTGGTGCTAAGAAGACGGAGGACGTTCTGGCCACACACTTCATTTGGCCAAACATGAGGTGAGATGTTGAGCGGTTTGTGACTCGCTACACTACATGTCAAAAAGCTAAGTCTCGCTTGAATCCACATGGTTTATATATGCCTCTTCCTGTTCCTTTTATTCCGTGGGCAGATATTTCTATGGACTTTGTTTTAGGATTGCCTAGGACTATGAGGGGGAGGGATAGCATTTTTGTTGTTGTGGATCGTTTTTCTAAGATGGTTCACTTTATACCATGTCATAAAACCGATGATGCCGTTCATATTGCTGACCTCTTTTTCAAAGAGATAGTTCGTTTGCATGGTATGCCTTCTACTATTGTTTCAGATCGTGATGCCAAGTTCTTGAGTCACTTTTGGCGTACTCTATGGAACAAGTGAGGTACAAAGTTGTTGTTCTCTACAACATGTCACCCACAAACTGATGGCCAAACCGAGGTGGTGAACCGCACATTGTCTACCATGTTGAGAGCTGTTTTGAAGCATAATTTGAAGCTGTGGGAAGAGTGTTTGCCGCATGTTGAGTTCGCATATAATCGAGCGGAACACTCCACCACCAAGGTAAGTCCTTTTCAGGTAGTGTATGGATTCAATCCCCGTGCCCCTATTGATATTTTACCTTTGCCTACTAGTGAGAGAGTTCATAATGATGCTAAGGAGCGTGCTGATTTTATTGTCAAAATGCATGAGACTACTAAGGCAAAAATTGAAAAAATGAATCAAAAATATAGGATTACTGGTAGTAAAGGTAGAAAGGAAGTAAAACTTGACCCGGATGATTTTGTTTGGTTGCACTTGAGAAAGGATAGATTTCCTGAGTTAAGAAAGTCAAAATTGATGCCTAAAGCTGCTGGTCCTTTTAAGATAGTTGAGAAGATAAATGATAATGCATATAAACTTGAATTACCTCCCGAGTTTGGGGTTAGTCCCACCTTTAACATTTCAGATTTGAAGCCATACTTGGTAGAAGAAGATGAGGCTGAGTTGAGGACAACTCCGCTTCAAGAGGGGGAGGATGATGAGGACATCACTTCTTCGGATACACACAACACTCCTCCACTTGACATTCAAGGACCAATCACTAGAGCTCGCGCCCGACAATTGAATTTACAGGTGAGCTCGTTCCTAAGTACTTCTTTTTGTTCATTTGAGAATCGATTGCTACCTAATGATTTAATTATGATTAGGAACCATGGAGAGGACCTGGAATTACTTGGAGAAGGGCTACGAGGTGCACAAGTCCAGCAAGGATGGTCGACTCATGTTGGAGGCCCAACTCAAGCCGACTTCGAATTCAATTCGGAGTCCAGGAACAGGCCACACTAAAATGGACGCCCAGATCGCATCCGGACTCCGTTTTGGACGTTCTACATATGTATGGAAAGCTGATAAGACGACATTTCTAATGGCTCTGGTCCCATGTCAAAATTCCTTCTGAGTCAACGGGAATCGTCAAAACAAGTGAGCATTTAGAATCTGTCAGGGTGCTGCGCCACCGTCTTTTGGGCCGTTCGGCTTTGTATCGTGTTGGAGCCCATTAGGGCGCGTCCAGGGGTTTTGCATGCCCCTCACTCCTTTATATCCAGCCACCACCCCAACCATTAGGGTTTGGGTTTTGCTTAGATTAATCTGTCTTTGAACAGTTTCGCCGTTCATCGGTTTGTGAGACCCCAACTTTCGAGTGCTACATCAATACATCCGCAATTCAGTTGTGTTCTTCCTTGTTCTTGCTTGTGTTCTTCGATTCGCAGGCGAGGATTAGCCTTCTTGGCGAGGTCAACTGGGCTGTGCACGGTTGATAACCTGAGGAGACGTGGTGCTGCGATTGCGGGGTTCAGAACGTGTCGTTCGGAAGCCGGATCGATTTGTGTCGCGCCTCCACCAAATCGAACATATCCAGAACCTGTTGGAAGATCGGGACCCCGTCCCCATCAAGTGGTAATCAGAGCTTCAGGTGTTCTTTCAGGTTCGCGTTACCCTCCTTTGTTGTTTTCGGTTTCATCCTAGAGTCCAAGAAAAAGCCCTACAAAAATATTGTAGTCGTAGGTTGTTTATACTCATGCCCGCACCCCTGGCTACGGAGAGTGCACAGCGAACGTGCATCTTTGGTTTATACTCATACCCGTACCCCTGGCTACGGAGAGTGCACACGCGAACGTGCGTCTTTGGTTTATACTCATACCGTACCCCTGGCTACGGAGAGTGCACACGCGAACGTGCATCTTTGATTTATACTGCGGGAGCACGCGCGTAGGCGAAGCCTGCGCGCGTTCTCGCCGCGTATTTTCACACAGTGGTAATATGTTGGCAACAAACGGAACTTTATTGCATTCCCGTTTGCGCGGGTAAGCGATTACATATGGCGGAGGTACTAACCATTTGTGCTCGGCGCGGCCGGAGCCTCTAGTGGTTGGACTATCGGTAGGGCTTGCCGAGTGGCCTTCGAATGACGCCGCGGGTCTCTACGCGGTGGTGCCGATCCTAGGTGTGCTGCTGTTCACCGCGACGGGGGCATCTGGTGCCGTGCTCGATGCACCGGGCCATGTCCTGGTCGCCCCAAATGGTAATGATTGCCCGCGGCCCCGGGAGCTTCATGCATAGATAGCCGTGATGCGGTACCGCCCCGAAGGAGTTGAGGATTGGACGCCCCAGTATGGCATTGTAGGGGTATAGAAGGCCGACGACATCGAACGTGGCATCTCCGACCCTCACATTGTCGCCCTGGCCGAAGGAGACCTAAAGGCATATTTGGCCGAGCGCCCGTAGCGGTTGTCCTCCGAAGCCTTGCAGGGGGATTCCCGATGGGCCGAGGCAGCTTCGGGGGATCCCCATCTGGTCGAAGGCTGCCGCGAGCAGAATGTTTGCAGAACTGCCGCCATCCACGAGGGCACGTCCCACGTCGCATCCTGCTATAACGACTCGGACGACCAGGGGGTCGTGGTGAGGAATCTCCACGCCTTGGGCGTCGGCGGGTGTGAACGTGACCTCGTGCCGTGCCCAGTCCGGCGGTGCTTGCGCCGGGTATGCCGCCACGTGGTGCAGCCTCCGTACGTAGGCCTTCCACTGCCGTGCTGAGGCGAACTCCAGCGAGGAACCTCCGGAGATGACGTTGATAACCCTGCGGTGGGCGGCCTCCGGGGCTTGCAGCTGCAGGAGGCCCCCCTGAGGCTGCTGCACATGGGCCTGAATCCGCAAAGGGCCCTCGTGGGGCTGCGTCCCTTGTGCCTGAATCTGCATAGGGACTTCGTACGGGTGCTGTACGTGGGCCACCACGGGCGGGCGTGCTTCCAGGTTCCTGTCCCTGGTGACGCTCTCGCGGAGCGCCGCGATAGAGGTGCACGTGCGGGTGTCGTGGTTGCCACGACCGTGGACTGCGCACCACAGCCCCTGGTGTTGGTCGTCGTAATCTCCACGGCCTTTATCGTCGCGGCCCCGGCCACGGCCGCACCCCCGGCCTCGGCGCCCCCGACCGCCCTGACCCGCGGGAGCGCTTTCGTCGGAACTGTCTTCGATGTCGAGGACGTACCGGCCTCGCCGCGACTTCTGCTGGCCACGCTTGGGCCTATCGGACGGCTCCTTGTGCGGGGCGTCCTTGCGGTCGGGCGCATCCCTGGATGACTCCTGCTTACGTTTTCCCTTCGAAGAACCGTCCTTCGGCGGATCTTCGGCTTTTGCCGAGGCACCGGCCTGGTTGGTGTCAGAGTCTTCACCTTGCCTTCGCCGTGCGTCCTCTTCTGCCCTGGCGTATTCCTCCATTTTGTCAAAGAGCTTCATCACTGTCTTGATTGGCTTCCGTGCATTGTACTCGGCCATCGGGCCCGGGCGAAGGCCCTGTATGGCTGCATTGACAACGGTGGTTTCATTAACATCTTTGACTTGACAACGTATCTTGCGGCGTTGAAGTAGTCCCGGGCTTCTCGAAGTTTTACGCTACGGCGAAGAGCTGGTCCGCGTCGACCCGCTCGACATAATTTCCTTGAAAGTTGTTGTGAAGGCGGTCGCGAATCTGCTCCCATGCGTAGATGGAGTTTGGCTCTATGGTAAAAAACCAAGAGAGCGCCACTCCTTGCAATGCGAGGGGGAGTCCTTTCGCCTTTGTGGTGTCATCTCCGCCCGCGGCCTCGATCGCGGTTTCGTACACGCGCACGAACTCGCGGGGGTCCGTGTCGCCTTTGTAGGGCTCGATGACACTGGGGAATTTGAAGTCTTCGGGCCACACCGCTTACTGTAGTCCTGCCAAAAGCGGGGACTCTGGATCGACGCGCCGCAGCAGGACGCGGCTGGATGTGGAGGTGTCGCGGCTGTCCGCCCTTTCCGGCGTGGGCTCTGGCGCGACCACTGGCGCGGCCTGTTGGCTCCGAGCCTCTTGTATGTCTCGGACAGCCCTGCGAAGATCCCCTAGCTCCTGCTGGAACGCTTTGAGGGCCGCGAGCAGGGCGCTTTCCACCGCCTGTGCGGGCGGGGCCACCGGCACGCCCAACGGACGGGTCGGCGCGGGCACGACCGTGTCGCGAGCTCCCGAGCTGTCGGTCGCTCCGTTGTGGCTACCTCGAACTGCCCAGTCCGCGCTACCGGCGAGGGTTGCGGCGAGGTTGGCTGCTGTCGCGTCGGCGGGGTCAGTCGTCACCGTGCCAGCGTCGACGTCTTCGGGGTTGGTCGTCGCGGTGCCGGTGACGGGGTTGGTCGTCGCGGTGCCGGTGACGGGGTTGGTCGTCGTGGTGCCGGTGACGGGGTTGGTCGTCGTAGCGCGAGCGTCGACGTCCTCGACCACCATGCCTGCGTCGTCACCCGCGCCCGCAACAGCCGATGCCGAAGCCCTGGTACTCATGCGACGCTCTGACCCGGCCGCCTTCTTTCTCTTCGCCGCCATTGACGAAGCTTTTTTCGGTGCCATCCTTCTTCAGATTTCAGGCTTGCTCCTGCCTTCCCCACGGACGGCGCCAACTATTGTGGTTGCAGACCAAACAGAGAGAGAGATGGTAGTGGAGAGTCGGGAGAAAGTGACAGTAATGGCTTGGGTCTTCCCCATGGCCTGTATTCCATATATATACATGGGGAGTGTTTTTACAATTATACCCTTACATTTGAGTATCCCCTCCAGGGGCACTCATGTTGTTACACATGGCCTATTCTGGACCTTATAACCTTCTACCAGGCCTGCTGGGTTTAGGTGGGGGCCACCCCTACAACAGGAGTACTTGCTGTTTTTCAGATTTATCATGTTCCTTTGTATCATTAGCAGCAACTCTCTCCCTATCGGCCTCTATAATCTCAGCTGGGGTCAAAGGCAGTAAAGTAACTTTCTTTCCCTTATGCATAAAAGTGTATTTGTTACTACTACCATGGTGTAAAGCATCATTATCAAATTCCCAAGGTCGACCCAATAAAAGAGAGCATGCTTGCATGGGAACCACATCACAATCAACATGATCAGCATAACCACCAATGGAAAAATGTACTCAGCATGTTTGCGTTACCTTATCTTTTCTAGAGTCATTTAACCACTGAATATGGTATGGATGTGGATGCGGTCGCGTGGTCAAGCCAAGCTTCTTGACCAAATCAGAACTCACCAAGTTGTTGCAACTTCCTCCATCAATGATGACACATGCACGCCGGTTCTTGATTGCGAAGAAAGTCTGAAACAAATTATGGCGTTGAAGCTTATCGGTTTGTTGTACTGTGTCTTGAGGACTCGCTGCACAATGATGCTCGTAGCGTCATTGTGGATGCCCCACCAAGGACCAGTTGTCATCACCACCGCCATTGTCGTCCGAGGCAGCAGCAACATCATCATCCTCCTCGACATCCGAAGTGCTGATGTAGCCTCCATCTTCTGTGGCCATATATGCTAGTTGGCTAGGGCAATTCTTCTGCACATGACCAAGCCCATGGCAGCGGTGGCACTGAATGTCGGAGGAGTGTCCGTTGAAGCCACGGAAGAAGAACTCTTGGTTGGACCACGCAAAGAATTTTTGTAGAATCGCAAGGCGTGTCGTGGAAGGTGGCTTCGATGGCGCTGCTGCAAACTTGTTCACAGGTGGTGGAGGAGAACGAAAACTCGAAGAAGACTTGGGCAGTCCCATTGATGTAGTCGTTCGCGGCATGTAGAAGGGTCGTCCGGTGTTTGCCTTCGCTGATTCCTTGCATCCCTGCAATTCTTTTTCTGCAAGCATAGCAAGCTGGAACAACTGGGTGACAGTAGTAAATTTTTTATAATCAACCATGTCCTAAATTTCACGCTGTAACCCCCCGTAAAAATGACAAATCTTATCCTCCGTTTCCTCAACTACCCCACAACGCAGCATAACCTTTTGAAGCTCAGCATAATAGTCCTGAACAGAACTATTACCTTGTTCTAAGCGCTGCAATTTTTTTCTCAAATCACGTTTATATGAGGGAGGAACAAAACGATTACGCATAGCTTCTTTTAACCGCTCCCATGTATCAGGTTGTAAGCGCATGGTACCCAGTTCATTCCACCATATAATAGCAAAGTCCTTAAACTCACTAGTACCTTGTCTAACTCTATGTTGTTCAGGAACCAAGTGAGAATTAAACTTCTGCTCTACCGTCATCTCCCAATCAAGATATATTTCAGCATCATAAAGACCAGAAAAAGATGGAATGGTAAATTTGACTTTAGCAAAAGGTCATCGTTACCATGACAGTTCTGGTTATTACCTCCCATACCATGTCGGTTTTGCTGAAGACGCCGACGTAGTCATGCATCTTGTGTCACCCGTGGATCAATGTTGCCATCCGCATCATACATTGTGTCATCATCACGATGATGGCCGTCATTGACAGGTGGCAGGCGTGCCTCCAATGTGTCCATCCGACCAGTGAGGTCAGCCATTCGCCGCTCCACCCGCTCAATGCCTTCTATGGTGTTCAACTGGGCAATGGCAGCGACGATGGTGTCCATTCTCGCGGCGAGATCAGTGATTGAAGCAGTTTGTTTGTCGAGCGCAGCTTGTAGCTGGCCGCGACTAACACACTCATTGAAATCGACCGGTGTCCCGTCCCCTTCGTCTCCTGCCATGGTTAGTGGAAACACAGGAAAAACAAAAGGATTATCCCTATCAACTACAAAGTAAGGGCAGTGGGAACCCGCAAAGGAAGTGGCTTATCAAGCTCTTACAAGTGTCCTTACCAAGGCAAGGCAAAGGATACCTGGAGAGTGTGATCCGGCGATTGCAAGGGTCAAAAACTGTGCTATCTGAAAGTAGGTATATGGAGCTTGGCAGGCCAAATATGTTAGTGGAACACAAATCAATAGCAGATAGTAATGCTGAATAAATGTCCAAAGTACTGGTCCTAGTTGCTGGTCTAAATGTGTCCTATATCAGGTATGATATGATGAACAAGGAGTCAAGACCAGAATAGTAAAGCAAAGACAGCAACAAAGATGGCCAGGCAATGAGAAACTTAATTCAGCATTAGCACAAAACAAATGAAGCTCTGTCACCTAAAACTGTGCTCTGTCCCGTTTTTTTTTTGGCACGGATAGCACACTCAGCACTATAAGCCCAGGTGCCGAATTTGTTTTCTTTTTTTCCTTTTTTCTGTTATTTTTTTAACAAAGAAGAGCACAGAAATAGGAACCACACAAAGTTTCAACTCAATCTGATGTAAGGTGTGGCCTACAGAAAATGATGAATGTGCTGTAAATTCGGTAATGAAATTTCGGAGCTCGAGTACTGCACTTTCCAGGCCGAATTTGGGCAAAATAAATTCACCGAATCCAACAAGGTTGGGGAGTTTCGGATGCAAAATTTAATTTCACCCAATTTCAAAAAAAAATCGCCTGATTTCGAGTCCATATGCGAAAGTTATGGCCGTTAGAAGGAGGGCCTCCGAGTTATGGTTGCGGTGGAGGCCGAAACGAAAATCGGGTGCAGGAAATTGATGGAAATTGGGGGCGGAAGCTCGGGGAAAGGTGGGGGATGGTGCTGGGTGATCACAAGATGTGATGGATGATGGATAACTCAACAACAGAGGGTGGGATATGGGTGGGAAAACAAAATTGACGGCTAGGGTTTGTATGAGAGGTAGCGGAAGCAAGACAACCCGAAACAAAACACGATCTAAACCAGCAACACAACTCGACTAAGGACACAAACTCAACACTACGGACTCTGAAATCAAATTGTGCAAAAGGCTAAACGAGATCTGGGACAGGAAACTGAAGGAACGCGCGTAGGCTACGATAGCAGAAAATAAAAAATTTCTACCGCGCACACCAGACATCATGCTAAGGAGGGATCATAGATCGTTACCACTAGGCGCGCAGCGCAGCGAAGAAGAGTTGGAGAAGCCGATCCAACCACGCGCGTCGAGGTAGTAGTGGAAGTAGCCGATCGTCCGAGCGGATCGTCTCCTCCACGCGATCAACCACACCACGAGCGGATCAATCGTAGTTTGTTGATGCCGATCAACGCCGCAACGAGCAGCGCCTCCACCGGTATCCACACGTCCGGGGTGGGCGCCGATCGCGAGTGTACCAAAGACTCGCGGCGGCTAGGGTTTGGCTCGGCGGTGGCGGCTAGGGTTTTGCTCGGGAGGAACAGGCGTACATCCTCGGCCCCGCCTCCAAATATATAGACCTCCTCACTTGGGCCTCGTGGACCGAGGCCCAATAGGAGTCTATCCGGATCTCTATCCGAATTGAGCCCACATCCGAATCACATTCGAATTAGTGTTCCAACCCGTTAAGTGTGCGACCACAGGGTTCACGTATACTTGGTCGCGACCGGAAACACCTTTCCGGTCACCACGTTAATAGCGGCCTCTAGCAAGACATATTAACCCCAAAGTATACGTAAAGATCATATCGGCTGAACTGTAATGTTCTCATGTACGAATCCCTTTGCCTCACGATATAGATTAAGCACAAGGCGAGACACTGTGTCATCCTCTTAATAGCTCAATCACTCTCTCGATTCCGTGATGGATTATAAACTTGTGATTGACTCCTCAATCACATTGGCATGGCCATGCACTTTCATAATCCATTACATCGACGGGCCTGAGATATCTCTCCCATAAGGAGGGGCAAATTCTATCTTGATCATTCACATCCCACTACATGTTTCATAGCAAACCCGAAGACTACTTTTATGACTACCCGATTACGGAGTAGTGGTTAGTAGTCCCAAAATAGGCTACTACGCATGTTGGGAACCATGATGATCTCAAGTCTAAGGATTCTACATAAACACTACTTGAGACCAACTAATGACACATGGAATCTCTGCGGTGTCTCATGGCGGGTCTATCCAACATATGTTCACTAACACATGTCCATATTATTGATTTGGTATCTCCATACCATGATCCATGAGACATGATCATCAATCAATACATATGCTGATCTTTGAATCATATTTGTTCCTCATATGATATATGATCGGGGATCATTTAGAAATAGCAACATTTTGGCATTAAGAGTCTCATGAATAAGTCACATACTCATTGATCAATAATGATAATGTCTATTTCAAGGAACAAAGCAATGTATCATAAACATAGTATGTGATATATTCAACATCTCCATGTTGCCTCTAGGGCATATCACCAATGAAAACAACCTATGATTACAAATTTTTTGTAGGGCTTTTCTTGGACTCTAGGATGAAACCGAAAACAACAAAGGTAGGGTAAACTCGAACCTGAAGAAACACCCGAAGCTCTGATTACCACTTGATAGGAACGGGGTCCCGATCTTCCAACAGGTTCTGGATATGTTCGATTTGGTGGAGGCGCGACACAAATCGATCCGGCTTCCGAACAACACGTTCCGAACCCCGCAATCGCAGCACCACGTCTCCTCAGGTTATCAACCGTGCGCAGCCCGGTTGACCTCGCCAAGAAGGCTAATCCTCGTCTACAAATCGAAGAACACAAGCAAGAACAAGGAAGAACACAACTAAATTGCAGATGTATTGATTTAGCACTCGAAAGTTGGGGTCTCACAAACCGATGAACGACGAAACTGTTCAAAGACAGATTAATCTAAGCAAAATCCAAACCCTAATGGTGGGGTGGCAGCTGGATATAGAGTAGTGAGGGGTGTGCAAAACCCCTGGACGTACCCTAATGGGCTCCAACACGATACAAAGCCGAACGGCCCAAAAGATGGTGGCGTAGCACCCTGATAGATTCTGAACACCCACTTGTTTCGACGATTCCTATTGACTTAGAAGGAATTTTGACATGGGACTAGAGCCATTGGAAAGGTCGTCTTCTCAGATTTCCATACATATGTAGAACGTCCAAAACGGAGTTCGGATGCAATCTGGGCGTCCGTTTTAGTGCGGCCTGGTCTTGGACTCCGAATTGGATTCGAAGTCGGCTTGAGTTGGGCCTCCAACATGATTCGTCCACCCTTGCTGGACTTGTGCGCCTTGTAGCCCTTCTCCAAGTACATCCAGGTCCTCTCCATGGTTCCTAATCATAATTAAACCATTAGGTAGCAATCGATTCTCAAATGAACAAAAAGAAGTACTTAGGAACGAGCTCACCTGTAAATTCAATTGTCGGGCGTGAGCTCTAGTGATTGGTACTTGAATGTCAAGTGGAGGAGTATTGTGTGTATCCGAAGAAGTAATGTCCTCATCATTTGCTCTCGGTTTCAGGCTTCTCCTCGTGTGTCTCACCGCCAGGCGGTGAAGCGCATTCTTCGGTACCTTCGAGCCACCATTGATTATGGTATCTGGTACTCTTCCTCTTCCTATCTTTCCTTGAGAGCCTACTTGGATGTAGACTTTGCCGGCTGTAAGATAGATAGGAAGAGCACTTCTGGTACCTACCAATTCATTGGCACTTCTCTAGTTTCTTGGTCTTCTAGGAAGCAGTCCGGAGTTGCACAGTCCACCGCAGAGGCTGAGTACGTTGCTGCAGCCAGTTGCTGTAGCCAGGTGCTTTGGATGATCTCGACCCTGCGGGACTTTGGGTTAGTTATCGACAGTGTTCCACTCTTTTGTGATAATACTTCTGTGATGAACATTGCAAAGAACCCAGTGCAGCACTCCCGGACCAAGCATATTGATATTCGCTATCACTTCCTTCGAGACCATGTGGAGAAGGGTGACATAGTGCTCCAGTTTGTGGAGAGTGACCACCAGCTGGCTGGTATCTTTACTAAGCCATTGGATAGCTCTAGGTTTTCAGCTTTGCGGGGAGAGCTTGGGGTGGTCTGTCCCTATGGACTGTTGTGAGGGGGAGTTTGGTGCTTTACTGCTTTATCATATTTGTTATGCTATTACTCCTTGCTGTTGCATTGCATTTTGGGTGCATTGGGATTAGTCCTCCTAGCATAGATTAGAGTGCTTCTATCGTCTAGCTGCTTAGACTTTTTACTCTTATCTTGTGATTCTAGGATGCTGCTTGTTAGCTGTCTCTCTTCTCACTAGGTTGAGCTCACTCACTGCTTGTAGGTTCTAGCGAGGGTTGGGCCACCCTCGGGTAGACAGGGTATGTGTTTGCTCCCTAGTTTGTTAGTAGACCAGTTGATAGTCTTGGAGTCATATGGGGTAGATGAGAGTCTGTCTAAGCCGTAGTATCTTCTACATCTTGTCTATGCTTTAAGGACCGCCCTTTCGGATTTTCATTGCCAGCTTCTCGTTTTTATTGCTTTGGTTCAAGGGGAGTTCATTTGGGAGCTTCTGGAGCTTAATATTGACATAACTCAACTTGAACTAAAAGTTGCATCTAATGATGAGGGGGAGCTGGATTTTTCTGCATTTTCTTATTCTGCATTGTAATATAACTCTTGGAGCCTTGATTATTATCCTGTTATGACATGTTTAGAATGCTTTACACCTTGCCATGATTTATGCTTCATTGCTAGATTGATCATGACTTTATATGTGTAGTTTAGTCTTTGCCATGGTTAATTGTTTAAAACTGCACAACTTGAATTAACTCATGTCATGGTAATACTTGGGCATAGTCTGACTTTAGTTATCCTCTTATGATTCACGCCATGTCAAATAGGCTGAGTTGAGTCTTGAATCTGCTTTAAGCTTTAGATTGAGCTATGTTAGCTTCTTGATGAAACATAAGTTAGTACAACATGTTAAAAGCAAAATGATCTCTTTTTGTGCGAAAGAACTGATCTCACCAATTCTTTCTCATGAGACGGTTTTCCATTACACTAGGCATGAACTCAGGGGGAGGTTTGGTTGACCAAGATCATTTCCTTAAGCTTCTCGCTTGGAATGGTCGCATAAGGCTTGAGATCTAGCACATGACTAAACAAAAAATCTGGTTGGAAACAATCATGTGAGTTCAAAAAGAAAAACAAGTCAATTGTGCTAAATTTTCTTAATTACACAAAAATATCAAGTACTAGAACATATGGATCATTCTTGAACTTGTAGCACTCTAAACTTGTTCAATTCTAGCTTCTTGGTTCTGCTTAGACTATTGACATGGCTTGCATCATCCTTGGATACCTTTAGCTAGACTAGCATCATTTTTGACTTGATATGCTAAGCGCATCTTCTACATTTCAGTTTGTAACTTTCATGCTTAGCTTGATTATATATGTCTAGTCATGATCTTGATAGCTTCTTATGACTTATGGCTTGGTGTAGTACTCATATGGTCAAATTGAATAATCTTCATGGCTCTAAATGCTTAACATGAATAAATTTCAACCATTTCATCCATAATTGTGACCTTATTCTCTCTTTTGCATCCTTGACGTGTTTATTGCCTAAAGGGGGAGAATAGAGAAGAAAAAGCCATTTGGGATCTTTCTAGAGCTTTGGAGAGCAATTTGCTCTTTCTTGTGTAGCTCTAGTGTTCTTTTGTCACTTTTGTCAACATGGTCATAAGTCTCTTTATTTCATTTGGACCATGTTTGACTTTCTCAAACTCAACTTTACGCTTTTTCGAGGTTTTGTCAATATACTCACCAAGGGGGAGATTGAGAGACCATGTGGTCGTGATCCCATGTGTTGTGATGAGTAATTGACATCGGTTTAGGAAAGTCGAGTTTGGTTTGTGTGGTTTGGACCATGTCATTGCGTGGTGCAATCGGTTTCGGTCGGACTTAGTCAAACTTGGTCAAAGTGATTAGGATGATATTCTGTTGATTTGACAGGTTTGGGCTTAATGTGATTTCATTAATGCAATTGTGATTTTATGTATCGAGCGGTGCTATTTGATGTGTTTCTTGTCTGTGTTGGTTGCAGGATATCGAGGTGGAGTCGTGGCGAGGCACGGATGACCGGACTAGGCGCAGGTGGCGCTGAGGTCAGAACGGTCGGGGTGTGCCGAAGACAGCGAGGACTCGAGGTGGCTTGCAAGGCAAGGAATGAGGAAGCTTCTTGGAAGGTGCGCGAGGGGCGTTTTGGTGAATACGTAAAGCTGCACTAAAGGAAGTGGATTGTGGGTAAAGCACCATGAGTTGTTGAGAGCTAATGGGTAAAGTGTGTTGTGAACCCATTAGTGGAGGCTATAAATAGAGAGGGTGTTCTCTAGTAGTCTTCATGATTTTGAGCAAAAAATTTGAGTATGAATTGTGTGAGAGAGTGGGTGTAAGAGTTAGGGTTTTAATTGAATTCTCTTCATGTATGAATAATCGAGAAAGAGAGAAAGAGAGGGGGGTGTGAGCTTCTCTCTATGCTCTCCGAGCGTATGGGGACTTAGTGAGATTGTGAGATGAGCTGAATGTAAACCCTATTTTAATCTTTCATGTCTCCTTGAATCTATTTGTATTCTGTTCAAGTTTTTTTTAGAGTCTAAGGTGACTTGGTTTCATTTTATTCTCTGCTTGTGTGCTCTTCTCCCAGAGGTTAGTCTTGTTATTTAGATTAGAGCATTGTCAAGCTGTCCCAAAAAGAAGTAGTAATTTCCTCGAATTTCTCTGCTAAGGTCTGTTCTCGGTATTTACCTTTTTGTCTGCTGCTCTATTAATTTCAGTCCGGAATTTGATGTCCTTGTGTGCTCTCGGTTTTCATTGATTGCTTGGTTGAGTGAAGTTCTCTCGGGAATTAAGTTAAAATCCATTTGCTTCACTGTCCGACCGGCCGCAAGATTATTATTATTATTATTTTTCTTTCTTCTTCTTTCGGTCTTTGTTTTTGTTGCACAAAAATCTGATTGACTGTTGTTTTTATGGTTGCGGCAGTAGAACACTTCTTAGTGCAAGTTCTTTTGTCTCGAGAATTAAGCAATGAATATTTTCTTTTGTCTCTAGACTCGGCAGAGCACTTCTTAGTGCAGTTCGGTTCTGCTTGCAGTAAAACCAACTTGTTTTTTTCCTGCCGCAACTGCTCTGTACTCGTTTCAGTCCAAGTGCAACCCGATCTGCAGCTACTTTTTCTTTATGCTTTCGGTTGATTAGTCCAGAATCTCTTTCTTCGGAAGCAAGTTTCTTGTGACTTGTTAAAGTCCAATGTTTGTGACAGTAGCTCCTTGTTTTTAGTTCGGTCCATTCAATTTGAGAGCTATTAGTCTGTCCTTTTTTTTCGGGGGGGGTTGAAATTTCCTTGTCTTGTTGACCTTTTTTTTAAGCAACATTCACCCCCCCCCCTCTGTTGCCGATATCGATCCTACACAGTCCATAGTACATCAGTCATTAAATTACAATCTGGGTAGGATAAAATCAATAACATCCCTTGATCGACAATTAGAACTTATATCAAGTCCAATAAAAAGATTACAATTTGCATTACATAATAGCAACACTACGAATTACAACAAATATACAATTTTGTGTCTTAACCAAATAACTATCTCAAAAATGAAGCAATTACAATTGAGAGCGTCAATTACAACTAGAGATCCATCTCATACATAATTACTACAATAGGGAAATAAAGAATAAAAGTTACATTAATTGGTATACATCAATATTAAGAGAAAGCCCAAAAGTACATGCACGGACATTTCACACATTAATCAGACTGTCGTTGAGTTGCCGTTACATCACTATTTACTTATGAACAAATAACTAAGTTTTAAGACCGAAAAAGACTGAACAAAAGAATTAATTGAAATAAAGTAAAGCAAAGAAAGCGTTGCCGTCAGAGCCCTAAGGATTAACTTCGGGCGGGGTAATCTGTTCATGGAGATACCTGACCGTCTAGGGGCCAGTCGGCACCTCTCACACCCATAGGTTCATCACACGGTATATGTATATATATACAAACCTGATTTGGTATAAGGACCAACCAATGCAAAGCCAAAAATCCCATAATTCCATTTTCTCAACCCAAACCACAACCGAGAGACACATGCCATAGTCATAACCGCATATCACCGTATTCACCAAGACAGCAAATAGCCAGACCAGTGATACCGAGATAGCACCGGTCCAGAAGCCCTCACGGCCAAAATAGTAGCACTGCCAGACCAAAATATCTCACTGCCAATACTTCAACCAGCCAACCAGAGGAAATAGCGCAAGAGACAAAGAGAGGCACGGTAAGCATTCCCCAAAACTCCCCAACCATTCCAGACCAATAGAGAAGCCAGCCACCGAGTGGAACCCGAAGGCCAAGAAGACGAAGGCACGGCAAGCTGACGGGAGCAAGGCGACAGGGAGCGGTAGTAGAGGTTGAACCGCAAGCCGAACCAGTCCATCCCAGGAGGGAGTCATCACCAGGCGACCACCCCACCACAAGCAAGTGACAACCACCAGCCCAAACCCTAACTTTCTCTCGCACCGGTGGATCTACAGGGTATGCTGGGTCCGGGTGGGCCCTGGCATACCCTGTGGTGGACCCAGCGAAGTACAGGCAGGCATGCAATAATCAGTTAATCACCCATACGCATTACGCAAGAATCTCTAACGATCTAATCACCCATACACATTACGCAAGAATCTCTAATGATCTAATCACCCATACGTGACGTGCGGCTCATCCCTTCGCGGCTTTGCCTTGCCTGCCGGCTGCCGAACGCGTGACGGCGTGACGCGCCGAGAGCCCAAGACGGTTCGCCTGCGCTTGCCAGATCGCCTGCCCGCGTGTGACGCGCGCTCCGCTCGATCATCAGGCCTCAGCGACTCAGCGTAGACTTCCAGCCGTACTCGGTACTTCCAGTCGTTGTCTCGTTGAATCGTTCGATCGTTCGCGCGCGCGCCGCATGACAGAATAAATCGCATGAGATACGTCGTCACTCATCAGGTGAAATCAATCAGGTAATCAAGTATGATTTCTTGTGATTTTTTTTGTTTCGGATGAATCAATCAGGAAATCGTCAGGTCTCTCGATGGCTGAGAGCGATCAGCGATGCCATTTTTTGTGATTTTTTTTTGTTTCGGATGAGATCACCGCTCGCCCTAGTGTACTTTTGAGATGAATGCTTCCTGTTAGCACTGATGATGCGGATTAATTTGGCGGAACATTCATTCTTTAAGGAAAAATTAGGAACATAGTCACAGATCTTGAAGATCTTGCATTACTTCTATAACAGAAACATATGGCCAAGAAAAGTTCTGGCATTCAAATTTCAAAATGATATATAATATTCTTTATTCTCTTGCAGGGCCGAAGCAATTGTTTTTTGGAATTGTTCAATTATGAAGAGAAGCGGAGACATTGCATCTCTTTTTCAGAAACATGCAGCCAAGAAGGCGGCGGTTGCTACTTCAAATCCTGCCCCATCTCCAGTTGAAACTGTGGCGGAAAAGCAAACTCAGGAGCAAGAGAGATGTGACATCCCAAATTTTCATTTATTTTAATTTCTTTTCTGGAATTTAAATTCCTTCTTTTGTTTATTACTTTATTTTAAAAGTTAGTAAGATTGGGAGAAATTTGTGATCAAAATAAGTTTAAATGATTTTATTTGGGTTCCTTGCTTTTTTCTAGATCTATAGGATTTTTTTGGGATTTATTTGGATTTTTCTGCTATTTTCTAAGCCCAAAAGTCGTTATTCGGGTTTTCAGAAAATCAAAAAAAGAGAAAATAAAATTCAGCCCCTCTCTCCGGCCGCCACGTGGACGGCCAGATGCCGCCCACGTCGCCTCCTCCATCCTGCCTCCCCTCCCTCCCCGCGCGCCACGCGTGCAGCCCGATAGCGGCCACGCCGGCCCATCTCGCCCGCCCCTCTCCTCCTTCTCCCACCACCGCCCGATCCCGTTGATCGCATCGTGGCCGCTCCCTTCCACTTAACGTCCCGCGTTCTTTTCCCGCCGTCCGATCTCCCCGCCCCACGATCTCACCCGCTCCCGCCTCTCTCTCTCTGCTCCGGCCCCACTTGTCATCCCCGACCCCCATCCCCTCACGCGGCCCTCACGTGGGCGCCGCCACCATGGCCGTTGGCCGACTCCGCCCTAACCGGCCTCCTCCCCTTATCTCTTCCGCACGCCGCCCCTATCTTCGTGCGCCGCAAGCCCGCGCCCCGTCTCCCCCGTTTTCCGCGCACGACGCCCACGTCTCCCACGCGGCACTCGGCCACTCCCGTTGCAACCGCCGCCCACCTCCCCGCTTTCTCCGGCGAGGGATTCCGCAGCGCCTCCACCCCCACGGCCCTATAAAAGCCACCCCCGAGCACCACCCTTCCCCACTCCACCTCGCTCCACCTCCCGTTTGCACTCTCCGGCGCCCAGAGCTCCCCCACCGAGCGTCTTCGCTCCGCCGCGCCGCCTTCTCCTCCGGCGAGGAATCGCCAGCGCAGGAGAGCCGCCCGAGCTTCGCCGAGGCCGCCTCGAGCTCCGCCACCTCACGCCGAGCCTCCTCCGCCTTTTCCCCGTGCCCGAGCACCGCTGGAGAGCCCCGCCCGCTGGAACCCGAGCACTTCGCCGCCTCCACCTCGTCGTCGGCCACCTCCGTCCACCGCCGAGCTTCACCGGAGGTAAAGGTCTGCTCCCCGTGCGCCCCTCTCCCCGTTCCCGCCCTCACCGTCCTCCGCCGTGGCCGCTACCGCCGGCGACCTGTAACATCCTGAAAATGTAAAATTTGAAAATATGAAGCTTTTGAAATATTTTACAATATATTTTATTGGAATTTGGATTTTATGGTGTTTTCCTGAATTTGGTGGAGGTTTCAAAATTTAAGAACTCAAAAAAAAGACAAAAACAAATATTAGTAATGCCATAAAAAGGAATGTACAAATAATGGAGATTCGAAACTTTAAATACGAATCTGAAAAGATGATCCAGTATAAGAAGGGAGAAACTTGGGATAAAATTTAGGATAAAGTATAAAATTTTGCATACTGTAAATAACATTATAAAAAGGGCCACCAAAAATAAGTAAGATAGAACATATAAATACACAGAGGGAAAAAATGAGCAAGACATAAAATGTAATTATACAAAGAACTTAGACATGAAGAAATATACACATGTATACAAAATGATTATGCAAAAAAAAAGTGCAGCGGCCCAGCTCCACCGGCCCGGCCATTTTCCCTCCTCCCGCCTTCTCCCTCTGGCCATCGGGCCCCCATGCCAGCTCTCTCCCCCTCCCGTTCTTCCTCTACCGGTTGGGCCCGGCTCCTGCGCCCGCCTTCCTCTCTCTTCCCCGTCTCCTTTCGCTGTCGCGCGGGACCGCCCCTTCCCTCTCTCCTTTTCCCTTCTTTCCCCGAGTGCCCGCGCCACCTCTCCTCTTTTCTCTGCACCGCGCAGCTCCTCCTCGCCCCGTGGCCTCCATGCGCAGCCCCCGCCTGAGGTTTTCCCCGCGCGCGCCCACGGTTTCCTCGGCCACCCGTGAGCATAAGTAGCTCCCCGCGCCATTCTTCCTTCCTCTCCCCCCTATCTTTTCTTCTGCCTGGGAACAATGCCGCCGCCGCCATTTTCGTCGCCCCCCCTTCCCTCCGGCGATCCCGTCTCGATTCCTTGCTCGGGGAGCCTCCTCTTGGCGCCACGAAACTTCCCCAAGAGACGGTTGCGGCTCCCCTTCACCGCCGCTTGCCGGCGTCGTGCGTGTGTCAGCGTTGCCTGTGGTCTCCGCCGCCGACCCATCCCGGTCCCCCCTCCGCCCCTGCACACTCTCCGGTCAGTTCCTCGTGTCTTACTCGAGCTCATGCGCGCCCTTTCTCCTTCCCTCCCCCTTCCAGCGCCGGCGCCCCTATTCGTCCCCGCCTCCGGCCGCTCGTGCCGATGCCGACCTTCCCTAGCGCCACCATGGGCCGCGGCACCTTCCCCATCACTCTTCCCATCTCCAGAGGGACGCATTTTTCCAGTTTCCTCGGCCACCCCGGCTGCCCTTCGCCGCCGCCCTCTTCTCCCTGGCCGAGCACCTCTCCTGTTTTTACCTCGGTCACTTCTCACCTCATTTTCTCCCTTCGTTGCATCAGCCAGGGCTTTGGCCCATTTGGCTAGCGCGCTCGCGTTAGAATCTCCAAGCCGGGAGGTCTGAGTTCGATTCGGTTGGTTGCAACTTTTCCCCACTTTTGTCCTAATTTTTGTAGCTTGCTTTAAGTAATAAAAATTAGTGAAAATTAGGGAATAATGTAGAGAAGCTAGTATTATTTAATTAGAAGGTAAATAAGATTATTAGAGATTTTAGATCTAGGATTAATCCATGGAAGCCAATAAATTACATTAGGATGTGAATAAGGTTATTTAGGATTTAACATTTAGTTAAATACCACATATGAAAAGGTAATGAACCTTTATTGTCTATATTAAATCTAATTATTAATTAAAGGCATTAATAAAGAAAAATGACTTTGGTTAAATGACCAAATTTAATAAAGGTTACCCTTAACTATAATTAAATACATGCATTACCATTTAACAAGCTATCATTAAATAAATCTCCGTACTGGGTTTAATTAAAGTAGCAATCCTAAAATATGACCCTATATGATAAATCTTGCCTAGGTAAATAGATATAATTTGGAAATAACGCTAAGCCTAATAAAAGTAAGGTGTATTATTAATATTTGTTTTGCACCCTAAGAGCTAAATACAAACATTACAAAAGGTAGCTATTAGTAAACACCTAAAGATCCCGGAGTCGTAGCTAGGAATACCTAAGTTATTAATAACAGAATATCAATAGGGCACTGTGTTTAAGGGTAGGACGAAAAGGAAATGGTGTTGCAATGTAGTTTTGCAAGTGATGATTGAACTCTTAGAGTATCATCTATTAAAAACCACGTCAATGTATAACCTCGTACGTCTAATGAAATAAACCTATGGGTCATTAATTGTTAAAAATAATCTCGTTAACCTACATCTTAGTAACTAAGTTAATATTAAGCCCATATAAAAGAATACGTCTCCCATTTGCTAAAAGTGTATACGAAATGACAATGCTGCCAGTGATTAAATCATAATGTAGATTTAGTAAGTAATAATGTTGGGCATGACTAGGTGTAGCCAGCGAAGGCCCATACCAATGGATCCTAATTCAAATTAAACTTAAGCTAGCGATAAATGAAGATATATAAATATGATAATGGGATTATTAAAGATTTATAGAATAAGTGCAGATCTCATCCATCAATCCAGGTTGCCTTTACCATAACCTAAGTTGCAAGGAATACATACCCAGCCCGACTCGCACTTCGATACATAGGTCTAACCTAACCCATGGAACTTACTTGATAAATAACAAAATAATAAAAAGAGATTATTAATAAAAAAGATCAAGTTATCGTATACTATTACCAACCTTGCCTCAAATCACCGAATCACCAATTAACTCGTAATAAAACTAAATTGAGTTTATTCGGATTTATTTGGATCTTTTTGAGTTATTTGCTTTTATTTGGATTCAGTTGCTTATCGCCTAGTTAGAAACCGAGCCCCAAAGAATCAATGGATCAAGTGTGATCAAGAGCAAGGTGAAGATAAGGACCGGAAGCTCAAAACCATCGTAGGAGAAAGCATTGTGTGAACTCAAGATCGTGGTAAACCGCGCCAGGCGAGTCAATACTTTGATCATGTTGAACCTACATTTCTGCAAATTACTTTGTTTTAAATTATCAAATTGCATGCTGTTAGTTTATATGCAAATACATGTTTAATTTACGATTCTAGTTATATGTCCATTGTTTACCTTGAATAATATTACCCTCCTTTGGAATATTTGAATGTGTGAACCTTGTCACCCTAGCAAAATTATAATGGTAACTTTTGAAAATAAGTCCCTAAATATATGCCATGCTTAGTATTGTTTAGATACTCATGGGCGCGAGAGCGCCCAAGCATCACTTTTAATCCTGAGAAAAATTGGTTGGGCAGTCATGGTGGGAATGACTGGTATCCTTTGATATGGTTATTTTATGCTCTCAAAAATCCCAACTTGCTTAAATATCTGAGCGGATGGCTTGGGGGCTGGTATGTGGTGCGGTGGGAGCACAAATCATGGAGTGTGGTAGAACCGCTCAGATAATACTAAGGACTGAATCTTGTGATGATCTCCTGATGTAAAACAGTACAACCACAAGTCTATAATGGGTACGACCTAGCTGAATAACTTGCAAGGGTTTAGTTCAGACATCACCGAGGGAAGTGGGTGCCAGGGTGTACTGGTTTACTCACAGTGAGGCACAGGGTGTCTTGTACTCACACGGCGCAAGAGGGGCTTCGAGCGTGGTGGTGTAACCCTTCAGCGGTGAAACCTCAGCGTGGGTGGTGTCTAACTAGATCGGAGTAAGGTAAAGGCTTTGTGATAAATTATCTGGGTCTCATGCCTAAGGAAGCATGTTGGCAAAAAGGATAGTTCATCTCTTGTGGTGAAAGTGTACAAACTCTGCAGAGTCAAAACTATTCGAGTAGCCGTGCCCACGGTCATGGGTGGACATGGGAACTTACTCGAGTTAGTTCTATTTAAAAATGTTTGGAAAATGGGAATGGAAAAGTGAAGGGCGAAGGACTGCCCTGGTTTGGAATTGTCCTGGGCGTCGTCCCAGTGGTATGTTAAGCGGCTATAACGCTGAAGAAATTGCTATATAGTGCAGATGCCATGTAACGGTGGATGGAATCTGAATCGATATTAATAATGCATTTCCTTGTACATTATGATTTGTTCCAAAATTGCTAAGTCATAGGGCTTTTTAATTAATTGTATTCAAAAGCACTCTACGCAAAATAAAATAGCCCGAGCCTCTCCTTTGTTAAGCCATGCATACTATTTAATTGCATTCTGTGTATTGGCTCGCGGAGCACGGGGTCGGAGTGCTCATGCTCGCTTTTGCGACAAAATTCAGAATAAGGAAATCAAATCACCTCGCCTCAGCAACAAGATTGGACAAGCTGGCCGAGAAGATGAAGCTGTCAAGGGCTAGGTCGCGAACCTCCAGTTGGCTGCCTGTGGGCATGTCCTGAAGGTCCCACTTGTGTGCTTCGTTCTTCCGCTGCTGCAATTTATTGATTTCGGCCTAATCGGCTCATGAGTAAGTGTACTATTATATTTACGCTTCCGCATGATATGTACTTTGATATTCGAATCGTGTCGTGAGCACTATCTCGATCCAGGAATAGTGCGGTGGAATCACAGAGGAATCCGGATTGAAAAATCTGGGCTCCTACACGACCCTCGGGACCCGTGCGCCCCCGCCGGTGGCCGAGCCACATCAGCCAGCCCAGACCCGCGTGGCGTCCACGTCGGCGCCACCCGCGCACCAGGCCGCCCGTCAGCGCCACCCGCACCTCCCCGCCACGTTGGCCACCATTCCTTCCGTGGACCCGGTCCATGGACCGAGGCCCACATGTCAGCCGGCCCAATCCCAAGATGACGTCATGCTGACGCAAAAACTCAGGTTTTTCCGTAGAAAATTAATTCGGCCGAAAATAATTTTGGTGCTGATGTCATAATCCTCAATTTCCTATACAAAAATAATTCCAAAAATTCCTTTTATTCATTTTCCATGAATTTAAACTTCCCGGAGCCCTTTCTCCTTCGTTCTAACTCCGATTTAACCCGTTCAAATTTCTAAATTCATCAAAAATTCTCCTCTACCCATTCCTAGCCTCAATTTGAATTTTTGAGTTTATTTGAATTTGATTTGAATTTATTTTGAGTTTGAAGGGTTATTTTCACGTGTAGATTACGACGATTCTGAAGATTTCCTCGACGACGGATCTCACCAATTCGAAGAGCAAGGCAAGTCACCCTCCTTGATCATGTTGATCCCAGAATTGTAAATAAAATTATGTTGACTTAAATTATATTGCATGCGTATTTCTATTCAACATATTTCAATTCAGTTTTAAATTTAGTTATTGCCTACTCGTTAATTCCTCATTGAATTTGAAATCCTCAATACCTTGTAACCCTATATTAAAAAAAACTCTGGTTAGTTCAATAGATTGGCTAGAGAAAACTTTATAGTATATGCTTAGCCATGCATAGATGAAACTTAGGTTGGGGATACCTTTTCACATAAAATGACAAGCTTTTGGATAGTATTCTTGACTTTGGAGAGTCAAGGAAGTTTACAAAACTATTTCAAAATAAAATATAAAAATCTGGTTTAGACTTAGGTTAATGGTTAGAGTGGTGGGTGCAAGCATGCCCTGTTGGTTGGAGACGCAGGGGTTGACTGTCGTGCACGGGGGTATGTGGTTGAGCCTAAGTCAATTAAGGACCGGTCTTTGAGCTACTGTTGCTAAAGCCTTATTGTACTACCACATGGCTGGTATGGGACAGCCCTGGCCAAATAATTTGCGGAGTCCAAACTCGAGTCAAGTCGTAGGTTGAAAGTGGGCGTGGTTGGTGCCATGCGAAGTCCCACTTGGGTGAGCGTGGTTGTAGCCATGAGAAGTCTCACCTAGGCTCAAGAGGGGTCCGGTGCAGTGGATTCCTTACCGGGTGAAACCTTAGAGTTGGCTTGGCCGAGTTGACGGCCGCATTGTAAAGGCCTTGTTATGATCACTCGATGCACGCCTAAGGAAGCGTGTATTAGCCGACATTATGAGGACATCATATCTTGTGGGTAAAGCTGTACAACCTCTGCGAGTGTAAAATCTATCTCGGATAGCGTGCCCACGGTCACGGGCATGCTAAGCAAAAGTTTTTCATAGATTAGACTTGGTTTTACAAAAATGTTTTCAAAAACCTTATGGATATTTGGAGTCCATGAGCGTAAGATTAATGTGTGGATGGATGGAATTCACATGGTTTGTTATTGGGAAATTGGTCCGGGAGGGATTCCCGTGGTTAGGTTGGTGTATGGTCGGAGCCTGCACTAACGTTACGAATTTCATTCAAGTATTGTTTTTACTTACTGTATTAAATTCAGTAATTTCAATCTATTTATTGTATTTCATAATGCTGTTTTTGCAAATTAACCCTATAAGCCTTTCGTTGAAGCTTTTATCATTATGTTGCATTTTTCCCGGGTGACTTGCGGAGTACAAGTTTGTACTCACCTTGCTGCATCTTAACAGAGGAGGATGTCTACGATTATGGTGAGGACCAGGACGAGTAGGACGTGTCTTGCAGTCGTCTGCCTGTGGGGAGGCAGTTGGGCTTCGCCAGTTATCTTAATATATTCTGCTGTTATTTTCCTTTTATTTGATTTATCAATGTAAGACTTGGCCATAAGGCCGTACCCATTTGCTTAATATATTTGGTCATTTGCGTTCGATATGTATCTTTGTTTGGCTGTGTGCACTAGCTGTTCCTGGACTAGTGCAATTTACACAGAGGGTTTCGGAGTCGTTACTCCGAGATCCGACAAAGGGGACGTGTCTTGCAGTCGTCTGCCTGTGGGGAGGCAGTTGGGCTTCGCCAGTTATCTTAATATATTCCGCTGTTATTTTCCTTTTATTTGATTTATCAATGTAAGACTTGGCCATAAGGTCGTACCCATTTGCTTAATATATTTGGTCATTTGCGTTCGATATGTATCTTTGTTTGGCTGTGTGCACTAGCTGTTCCTGGACTAGTGCAATTTACACAGAGGGTTTCGGAGTCGTTACTCCGGGATCCGACAAGAGAGTAGTTGATAAAATTGTGAATCCTATGCCCCCGCCCCCACCCCTGCCACCGCCACCGCCGCCGATTTATGACATCAATCACCTTCCGCATGATCCAGGTAATAGACAGCCCATTGAAAGTTATTCTGTTAATGATCAAGATGCAATTTGAAGAGCATATATTATTAAATGTCCATTCCAACCTTATACACATGATTTTCCAAAAAGAAAGATTGGAGATAGAGATCGTCAATTCAATTTTGTATGGTTTCATAAACATGAGGAGTGGCTTGAAGATAGTATCAAGAAGGATTCTGTGTTTTGCTTTATATGCTACTTGTTTAAGAAGGGTACCAGATCAGATAAATTTACTATTGGTGGCTGGAGAAATTGGAATATAGGAGAGAAAGCACTTCTCAAACATCTGGGTTCTAAGGCACATAATGCAGCTCAAGAGAGATACATTGGCTTTAAGAATCCCAAGGTAGCAATTCATTATCACATTGAGAAGTGGACTGATGAGGATCTTCGTCTTTACAAGAAAAGGTTGACTTATTCACTTAGATGTATCAAGTTTCTTTTGCATCAAGGATTGGCATTTCGTGGACATGACGAAGGCGAAGAATCTAGCAACAGAGGGAATTTCATCGAACTTTTGAAGTTTCTTGCAGGAAATAGTGAAGAAGTGAACAAGTATGTTTTGGACAATGCTCCAGGTAATTGTACCTTAACTAGCCCAGATATACAAAAACAAATTATTCACTGTTGTGCCATGGAAACTAGAAAGAAAATAATTGAAGAACTTGGTGATGAGCCCTATGCAATTTTAACTGATGAGTCTAGTGATATATCACATAAAGAACAACTAGCTCTTTGCTTGCGCTATATTGATAAATTGGGAAGGCCATGTGAGCATTTTATTGGAGTTGTTCATGTAGATGATACTACCTCTTTATCACTTAAGGGTGCCATTGAAGCTTTACTTGTTAGTCATGGCTTGACTATGACTCAAATTCGTGGTCAAGGATATGATGGGGTTAGCAACATGAAAGGGGATATTAAAGGGCTGAAAACATTGATCATGCAAGAATCACCTTCTGCTTATTATATACATTGTTTTGCACATCAACTTCAACTAGTTCTTGTTGCTGTTGCCAAGGGCAATACTAATTGTAGGGGTTTTTTGATCAAGTATACCTCTCGTTGAATATTGTTGGAGTTTCTTGTAAGCGTCATGGCATGCTTCGAAATGCTAGGCTTGAGAATATCAAGAAAGCACTTGATTGTGGTGAACTTGAATCTGGAAGTGGATTAAATCAAGAGATGGGTTTGCCTAGGCCTGGTGAGACTCGATGGGGCTCTCATTACAAAACTGTATGCAACATCATCACTATGTATCAAGCAATCCATGATGTACTTATCGATCTTGGTGATGATAATTCACATAAGGATGATTGGACCAAAATACATTTTGTGCTTGGAGCATTTGAGACCTTTGAGTTTGTTTTCTTTGCACACTTAATGTATGTTATTCTTGGATAACAAACGAGTTATCCGAGTGTTTGCAAAGAAGGGAGCAAGATATTCTTAATGCAATCTCACTTGTTAATGTGGCAAAAAAAATAGAATGCAACAATTGAGGTCTGATGGTTGGGATCAATTTCTTGAGAGGGTCACTTCATTTTTGTGATAAACATGGTGTTGAAGTTCCTGCTATGAATGGTGATTATGTGCCTTATGGAAAATCAGCAAGTTATGCTGTAACATCCTGATTTTCAGAGCCTTTTTGAAGCTTTTAAAATAAAATTCACCATTTGGATTTTTCTGGAATTAATTAAAGCTTAATTGGAATTTTCATTAATTAAAAAGATTTAATATGATTAAATTAAACATTAATATTTGCCCAAAATATTTTATTTGTGTTCCTTGTGTCACAAGGAATTTTTTTTGTATTTTCTGGGATTTTTCGGAGTTTGTTTGAGCTCAATTTGAAATTTCCAAAAAAAAAGAAAGAGGAGAGAGAATAAACAGTGCTTGACACGTGTCAGCGCATGATTTATCTTCAACCTCCAGCTAGCTTCGATCGATCCAAACTCTCTACGTTTTTCTTCCTTTTCCTCTCTCTTCATAACTTCCAATCCGGACATTATTTGAATGTCTTCCCAAAAGGAAAGTTGTGCCAAATCACGTAAGGAATCCATCCCAATTGGTCTCTTTCCGTTTCGTTCATCCGTTTGCCTTTTATCTCTAATTTTCTGAAACGGACTCTAAACGAAATCATGGATTGGAATCGGTTTCTACCTCTTCCAAGCCTATAAATACGACCCCTTGGCTCCCCTAAACCCATCCCAAGCCGTGCCAAGTCCCCTCAAGGCTCAGGACGCCGTCGGCACCGACGCCCTTCGGTCCCGAATTTGCTCGTCGTGTCTCGAGCAATCCGGTGAGTTTTTCCGTGATTCTTTCACGTCACATTGTGCCATCATGTCCCATCTACCTTCTAGCCAAGTTAATTTGATTTTGGTGCAGCCAATCTCCCGGAATCGAGTTTTCCCCAATCTAGGTCAAGAGCGCTTCCCGACGTCGATTCGTCGCCTCCGGTAAGCTTTAGCCCTTGCCGTAATTTTTCCTAGCCTTGCCTCGCCGCGTTCTATGCCGTGCTCACTTCCGTTTCCCCGAAAAGCCTCCACAAATTTTCGCCTCCGAACCTCGCCATGGCCGCCAATGGCATCTCGTGTCCCCCACCTGCCCGGTGATGTGTTCACCAATCCGTTCGCGTCACTTCGTGCCAAACCATCCCAGGTAGCTACCCTCCAAGTGGTTTTAGATTTCGTTCACCGAGCACCAAGATATTAAGTTTTTCCTTTACCCTTTCCGACGTCGTTCAAACGTCGATTGCGCCGTCTCCGATGGGTTTCTGGCCGAGTCGACAATTTTTCTAGCTTCGCCAAGCCGCGTTCTAGCCCGTGCTCACCCTACTTCTCCATGTCCTATGCCCGGATTTTATTCCTCTCTCCTACCCATGTCGTTGTAGCCGCCCGTGCCGTCAACGGTATCCGTTTGGCGTGCCGTCAGTTCCTATGTGTGCCTTAGGTCCCTAGCAGCCCATTTTGCTAGTTAGATTCATCTCCTATGCCTCCTCTCGCCAGCACTAGCCTTCTCGCCAAAAGTACTGTTCTCGGATGAACAGTAATATCTGTGAATTTCCAGCATTTTCTCGCCCCGGCAAACTTTAGATCGCTCGTTCCCCTTCGTTCGAACTCCGATCGACCCGATTCTTCTTCCTAAATTCATCTAAAATTGAGCTCTATCTTTTGGTTCTGTTTTTGCAGTTTTTGGAGTTTATTTGAGTTTTATTTGAATTTGTTCTTGTATTTCGTTTCGCTTTCTCTCTCGTTAGATCACGCTTTCGAAGGAGCTGAAGTCGGATCCGAAGACCAAGAGCCCTCAGCTGAGCAAGGCCAAGGCAAGTCGTGTCCTTTGATCATGTTGAACCCAGTTTGCAATCTAATATTTAATTATTTTGTTTTAAATTATCTTGCATCGCTATTTTTTATTCAAACCCTTGTATTGGTAGTTAATGACCTAATTGATTATTTCCTCCTTGATAATTTGAATACCTTGATGCCATTGTCACCTTAGGTTGGGAATTTAATTAGTGATGCTATGCTATTTGTCACATTGGGTTGGTACGATTAGAATGCTTAGCCTTGCTTATTTTGCGAAAGGGTTCATCATCACATGTGATTAATTAATTTGACTTAATGAGATATTGAATTGTGGTTGGTGCCACGATGAATTGTGGTTGGTGCCATTGTTATAAAATTTGTGCCGTGGCGTTGGTGCGTCATTGGCGGTGGTTATACAAAATTGGTTTTCACTCGGGCGAATGATCGTGCGATAAAGGGAAGTGTGGATTCACTTCGTGGGATGTGGAAGTCTCGCCCGGGTACACTTAAGGACTTAACTTTGTGCGCCATTGATCTGAGTCTTACGTGCAAACCACATGTCTGGTATGGGACAGACCTGGCTGATTAATTTGGGATGTTTCAATTTCAATCTCGCTGGGATGAACATGGTTGCTGATTTCCATGAGGCGCAAGGGGGGTGTGATGCGAAACCCTAGCGGGCGGGGTTGGGTTGGAATTGAACATTGTAAAGGCCTTGTTGTGATTTCCTTAGCGCGAGGCTAATCACATCGTGTGGGTGCAGTTGTGCAACCTCTGCAGAGTGTAAAACTATTCGAATAGCCGCGTCCTCGGTCATGGACAATGCTCGGTGATTTCACACGAGGTATAGTTATTTCTAAAAAGTTTTGGACAGTGGATGGTTAATTCACTGTTGGTTTTAACTTGTGGATGGGAGGTCCATAAGTGGTTGGTTTAGCTTATGGATGGGAGATCCATAAGTGGTTACTTCAATTCCTTTGATTATTATTTATTATTGTTTTACTTCAAATGCGCCTTCAATCTATTTATTGTATCTTCAAATGCCGTTTTATGCAAATTAACCTTTCAGCCTTCCATTGGTAAGCCTTGCATATTATATTGCATTCATTTGTTACAAGCGGCTTCTTGAGTACCAATGTACTCACGGCTTTATGCCCTGTTGCTCGATTGAGGAGGAGGAGTATCACCAGCGGAGGTTCGGAAGGAGAGTACTTGGCGTCTTCGCGATTAGGCTTCGTTCTCCACTCGATAGCCTGTGGGCGTGTCGATTGGCTGCTGCGCTTTCTTTTGGATTTCCGCTGCTAGTTTTTGTTAAGCCCTTCAGGCTAATAATTGTAAGCTTGGCCATAAGGTCGTACTCTGATAATTATCAATATTATTTGGATTTTCCTTAGAATATCGTGATGTGGATGATATTTATCTTTGTTCACACTGTGTGCACTAGCGTGATCCTGGACTAGTGCAGAATACACAGGAGAGTCCGGATTTGTATATTCGGGTCTCTACATATGCTCGTGCCCAAAAGCAAACAAATGATGACCACTTCAGAAGAGAAGTATATATTGGTGTCATTGATCAAATTAGTCAAGAACTTGATAATCGGTTTGACGAGATTAATATGGAGCTGCTCTCTTGTATCTCAGCCTTCAATCCTTCCAACTCATTTGCTTCTTTTGATGCACAGAAGCTACGCAGACTGGCTGAGTTCTACCCAAAGGAGTTCTCAAATAATTATTTGCTAAAACTTGAATTGCAACTTGATAATTATATCGATGACATGAGACAAAATGATAGCTTCAAAGGTCTAGACAATATTGTTGATCTCTCAGTTAAGCTTGTTGAAACACAGAGGCATAAAGTGTATGATATGGTTTACTTGCTTCTCAAATTGGTATTGCTTCTATCGGTGGCAATAGCAAGTGTTGAAAGGGTATTTTCTGCAATGGTTTTAGTGTAAACAAAGTTAAGAAACAAGATGGGTGATAGTCTTTTGGATGATTGTCTAGTCACTTTCATTGAGCGGGATATTTTCTTTGAAGTGGATGAAGATGATATAATCGAGACATTCATGTCCCTTAGAAAGCGTCGGCTAAAAAAATCAAATAAGTAGTATTGTAAGTCTCTTACTCTCTTTTATGTCTATATTTTGAACTATCAGTATGGCGTTTGAACTATTCATATTGTAATTTGTGGATGTTTTCAACTTAATCTTCAAATTTAAGACTTATCGTGTTATTTAGTGCATATATGCCGAATTACGTTGTAAATTTTATAACTGTTACCAAATTGCCAAATGGTTTTACCGAATTGTATATGAAAATTTTTGGACGGCATACCCTTAGGTAAAATCCTGGATCCGCCACTGTCCTCTCGCAATCACCAGCAAAGGTAAACCCCACAAAATATCCATCAATGTACTACATTCATTCAGTATAGCCAATATTGCACTAGAAACAATAAGCCATCCGTCCTCAGTAGAGCACATGGGACCAATCCAAACATATCACCAAAGGTAGAAGAGGGGATAAGAGGCTTACCGACGAGGACGGCGGCTACGTGTTACCTCCAGCCGAGCCCACCGCTAGGTGCCACCGGGTACTCCCCCGGCGTACGGGCGGCGGCTAGTCGGCAGTGGCCAGCCGAGGCAAACGCTTCCCAACCTAGCACCTCGACAAAAATAAAAATAGCAAGCCAAAATCGATAGGTCAGAGTAGGATGTGGAGAAAAAGCACTAGATCGACCGGATCTGGCCATAGCTCACCGGGCGGCACCGAGTGGCAAGGTGGGAGCGGCCGGGCCGTGGCTCACCAAGCGGCGCCGAAAGGCAAGGAGGCGCAGGAGACAGGGGAGCCGCACCGGTGCGACGCAGCGGCGTGAAGTTGGAAGCCAGGGCGGAGGAGCTGAGACCGAGGGGAGGCGCATGAGGAGGAGCCGAGATGCGGCGACGGGTTGAAGGAGAGAGAGGGCCGAGCGTAGGGGGGCGAGGAGGCCGGAGTAGCGGCCGGTGCGGAGGAACCGAAGAGCGGCGCCGGGGCAAGGAAATAGGGAGGGGGCGCGTGAGCTGAGAGATAGAGGGAAGAGGAGGAGGCAGCTTCGGCCGGAAGTAGCAAAGAAAAGAGGAGCGGCGGAAGAAACGAGGAAAGGAAGGGGTGGCGAGAAAAAAAAAGGAGAAAGAAGAAAAAGAAAAGAAAAAGGGGAAAGGAAGAGAGAAAGAAGAGAGAGGAGAAGCGCTCGCATAATAAAAGTTTGTATTCGGAAATATTTAAATTTAAGTAATCAATTGCAGATTAAAATACTCGTTAAATATTATACTGAGCATGTTAAATTACCAAACATCACTAATCAATAATTACGCCTATTGAAACGTAGTTAAAGGCTGTCCGTAGATTAAAACTGCTGCTCCATTATTAGAGTTTCAAATTAAATATCTGCTAAACTCTGTCAGTAGTATAAACCTATGAAACTTCAATAATAAATAGTCGTAAGCTTATGAATAAACCAAGCATGTCAATTGATTAAAACTGGTTCGCGAGTAAATTAAAACATGTGTATGTTGTTTAAACCACTCAATGATATATTTAATTACAAAGACAATTTGATTAGTAGCATTTAAAACTATAGAAATCGACTTCTGATTACTCTGGACAATTAAAATATTGCTTGTGGTCCGACGATTTAAAAGACACACGTCGATTAAACTTGTATGCGTATGAATTAAATTAAAGGATTGTAGTCTTAGCCCACGCTGTTGTGAGTTTCAATAACCAGTTGGTTAAGTCCATCTGAAGAGTAGAAAACCATTAATCAGTAATTACGAAAATTAGAATAAATGAATTGTCATTTATAGATTAAAACCTAGCGTGTATCGATTTAACCGATGCAGTGCTAAGTAAATTATTCCAGGTTATCATTAAATACCCAATTAACCTAGATCACGTTAAATTACAGAAGTGCCCTATTAAACATTTGTAAATCTTGAAAATAAACTAAATGATGCTGTAGGCTGGAAATTGCACGCACACGAAGTAAATTATCACAATATCATTTAGATCACTATATTGCACATTTAAACGCCAAGTTAATTTCTATTATTTGATTATAAATTGTAGGATCCATTAATAAGTAGTCTGAATTATAATTCATAGCCATTAGAAGATTTAAAACTGTCTGCGATGATTAGAATAGCATGCGCTAATTTATAATAGTACATGTCGATTTAAGATTACACATAGCAATGAAAATTATACGCGACGATTTAAATAACAGTTAAGCTGTAAAAATATACAAATGACTAAAGTAAACTTTATGAATCCCATAAGGACGCCTGAGTATATAGTTTAATTAAGGAATTAGTAATTAATTAACTCGGAACCCTTTTCTTCTGGGGGTTATAATTTAATTTGTCGCGTACTAGTACGAGAAAATGTATTTAAGTAATCTTTAAATCTAAAACGAATTAGAAAGGTGAATATTGTATACGCAAAGATTGACTAGGATTAATATTAGCTGTCATAATTGTATATACATTTAGTTAATCCCGTATAATTGGAAAATTGCTAGGAATTAATAAAACGCCAGGCATACCTAATAAATCAACCATATCTCATGACATTAGTGCGATGATGTCGAACGACGAGTGTGCGGAAGTAACCTCGACTACTGCGATTGGGTTGAATGGAGTGACGTTTTACCTTAGGAGCACAAGCACATCGACACATTGTATTTTATTATGTTCTCGTAAATTAAGTCGTAGCCGGCGTATTTAATTGCAGGCAACAACCAAGCTACGAGAACGACTTCACCTAATCCTACTTGAATCCGAGTATATGGTTAAAGTTCAGGCAAGCATTCCTTTTATCAAGTCTTCAGAGTATATTTCGTAAAACAAGTATTTTGTATTACTCTAGTATCACCCTGCATGAAAGAAATAAAAGGTATTTAAATCGAGCAATGGATATAGGAGATATGAGAAAAGAAATAGCGGCAACTGATGGAGCAGTTGGCCATTAAGTTGAGTAAGAAGGTGGGCAGAGGTTGCCAGGGTAGGCGACAAGTGGGCAGATGTGGGATCTCTACATAAGAATAGAATGTAAGGAATTTACCAACTTCATCCATGTGAACAGACCATACCAACCGTATCAACCAACATCCCGTTTTTACGGACAGACTAGTAGTTCTATCAAAGTGTTATATTCTCCACATGGGTAAGTATTTATTAAGCCATTGGGAGAACCCACACGATCCGGGCCAGCAACTGGGTGCCAGGTGGGGGACCCCATGGAGGAACCCACAAGATCCGGGCCAGCAATTGGGTGCCGGGTGGGAACCTCCACCACCGCAGGAACCCACACGATCCGGGCCAGCACTTGGGTGCCGGGTGGGGATGCAAGGCGCATATATTAGCGCGAGTGGAGGTTGGGGTAGGACGAGGTCCGTGGGCGCCGAGCGAGGGTGAGAAACCACCCGGGCCGCCCCAACCAACAACTATGTCGAGGTCCGTGGCGCCGGCGGTGAGAAACCACCTCGGGCGCTGGCGAGAATAGTTGGGCGGAGATATAATTACTGAGATAGATGCAAACGTACTGTACTCTGATCTGGGCGCCGCATCTACGGAATTGCGGAGATCCGGGAAGCCAACAGAATCAGAGTGGTGATGGGTAAAGTGATACAAGCTTGCGCAATGCTATCCAAATCATGAATTCATGCCCGTCTCCGGGAAAGGAGAATTACGGAATCTTATGGGGGTTTTTGCTGTTCATGCATATGTTCAATAGTTTTCTAAATTAATAACTTGGAATTCTTTCAAAACCAACAAACCTTATTTTCTATAAGTCCTGAAAAGGAAATTGATGTGAAAAGAGTATTAAGAATGAGTATAAGATTGAATAGAGGAATTGATATTCCTATAAGTGTAATTATTGAGCATTTCGTGCATTTTTGCTAATATCGCTTGCTGAGTACTTCTGTACTCACCCTTGCTATAAATCTCCCTTTGCTTAGGAATATGTCAGTTCAGCCTGGATGCAATACCGTGGACTCGGATTACAACGGGTACAAGGCGGACATCCCGTGCGAAGGTTGGGTGGAGAACAGGATACTTAAGCCATTGAGGTTTTGTAATAAATTTTAGCCCTACGTGGCAATATTATTGTAATATTGTGATTGTCTCTAATTATTGTTCTGCTGCAACACTCTGATGGCTTATTATTCGTTAGAGCGATGTTCTATCGGCTAAAATGAATAATAATCCGTTGACTGGCATTATTACCCCATGGTAATTATGCGGGTCGTCACAATAGGCCTACTTCATCGGCCGCCCCATAGTCCTGGCAATTTATAGGACTTGCACCTATATACTCGTTCATTCTTTATAAAGACAGCATTTCCTGCAATGTAACTTGCAACAAATTAATGTTCGGCAATGCAAATTTTGTGTGTTTTAAATTAAGTTCAATCTTAATGTTGAATAACTTTTAATGTGAATTTTGTACAAACACTATTACAATCTTTTATGCACACTTCATATGAATACTCAAATAACTTTTTCTTTGTTGTAGGGAATCACAATACGCCAACAGAAGCATGGTGGATAGGACTGGAAGCTTAAGGCTTGGGAGGGGACGGCGGGCATGGACTGGGTTTCAAGGCCGTGACCCTTACCTTGAAGACACGAGCATCTACGATCTCCTAGACTCCAACCCCCAAGCCTCGATCTACCACTCAAAACCAAGGAGTAGTACAACCCTAGAAATTCCCTTCACGACTACCCACATGTCCCAGAGCCTTGGCTGTAATGCAAGCACAACCTTGATGTGGTGGTGCAGGTTTATGATGACCATGTGCACCCAGGATGTTGATTCATTTGCTGCCCTTTGTTCATAGTAAGTGGTTCAGTACTTACGTATACTTGCATGTATGGAACACTTGTACTAACCTTGTTTTGCTTGCAAATAGTGGATAGCAAGTTTACCGAGTGGGTGAATCCATCGTATCCAATGCCTATCTAAGTTTACATCTACAAATTGCACATCCACCTATATGAGTTGCCGAAGGAGCTTTAGACCGGGAGGACCAACGACGTCGAGCTCCGTAGGTAGAGGATTTGGGAGAGGAACAATGAGGAAGTGGTGCATCTCGGCAGTGACTACCACCCGTATTGTTGTTGTGCCAACCCAAGTTACAATTGTGCTTGTCACTACTGTGACAACCAGCCATATCCACACCATTCGGATAACCGCTATGCCATATGGGTGCCATACAATTCCACATTTTCGCCCTAGCGTCATTGTAATTTACACCTTCATTGTGAAGTGCTATGTCAGGCTACATATGATGCATTCCTACAATTTTTTCAATAATATAACTGCACTACTTAAAAGATAGAGTTGGTGGTGTTGGCTCATCGGCACGTCCAAGCCCCCCATTGCACCTCTCTAAAATGGTTCTAACACAATCATATGTTTAGTGAGTCCGTGTAGGTTAATCGGGCAAACGGCCACCGGGATCGTGTGCGGAGCCTAGGCAGCAAAGCTGCCGAGCCGGGAGAGCTCGGCAGCTCCTACCGAGCCAGGGAAGATCAGCGAAGCCAGGGGGCTAGTAGCCCTACCTGCCGCGTTGGGCGCCAAACTGCAGTGCCGTCGCCCCGGCCTGTCGTGCCTTCCGAGCTTGAGGAGAGAGTCATTTTTGCAAAAATGGGTCTATGAGGGCTAACTTTTTTAAAAAATGCTTTAGTGCTATTTTGTGAATAGTTCCTCTAATGAGGGCTTGGGTTCAAATCCCACTATAACATATTTTTTTAGCTTTTGTTCATTTACTAAGTTTCTACTTGGATTTTCTTTTGCTTGCAGGAATTCTTTCAAGGGTCTTACTTAGCACAGAAGACTAATTACTTAACTAATGCCACTGGTTCGTGTTTGTGTCCTTGTGGGACCTCGAATGGACTAATCTTGTGCCTTCTATATAATTACTAAACTAATTATCGTGGACCAACCAACGAGCACCAAATTCGATCCAATTCATAAATGGAGTACTAGTACTCCATATCGAATGCAGCGCTGGCCATTCTCTGAAGATTCGTAATCATGTTGTTGTTATTGGGTAGGCAGGTATATTGCTGATAAAAAAATAAATCTATTCTACCTCTGAACTCTTTAGGGCAGTCCAAATGCAGAAACCACTAAGTAGTGTCTATCTATGCCATGTCATATAGATACTACTTTAGACACTATTGTCTCTAATGCACCATGTCTATTTATAACCCAAGCAATTAATTAAGCATCAAAATCTCTCTCTCCTCTTCACTAATCATAATTTTTCTCCATCTATCATGAAGACACCACCATCTCTCCAATGCAAAATTTGGTAGTGTCTATTGCATTGGTTTTCTCATAAAACTAGGTCTTGCATGAGACCAGTTTCTTCCTCTTTTCTCCTTTCTCTTATTTAATATAGCGCCACATTATGTAAAACTCCTACATGGTAATCTAATTAATGTCATAGACACTATTCTACGTGGAACACTGGGACTGCCCTTAGAATTGTACACCAGAATAGTCAAAGGAGTACTAGGGGTACTGTCTTTGTCTTTGGATGGACAGTATCTTTGTCACGGTGGTGCTAGCGTACTTGCTAGTATTAATACGGCGGATTCGGATGAGACTTGGTTTGAAGTTAAACTTTAAATGCCTCCTAATTAATACCCTTAGATATGCAAAAACGTGCTACTGTGAGAACGGGAGGATGCACCAAAAACAAAGAGCTAGCTAGCTAGTAGGGGTGAGAGGTAGTAACGGATAATCTGTTTTACTCGATATTTATATCCAAAAAAATACGAATGTAGTAGACAACATTTATATTTAAAAATATATGTATTCATATTCAAGAATATTCGTATCAGTATTTGAGAATATTCGTAATCGAGAATATTTGCATTCGTATTTGTATTTGAGACTATTTGATTCGTTTCCTATGCGACTCAAATTTTATGATTCAAAATTTGAATTTGGGTGGTTTAAAATCGATAATTGTTCCATGTAACGGTCAAAACCAATAAAAAACCAGCAAAGCTGCTAGTAATTTGTGTTGAAAATATAAGCACATGTAGGTTCAATTTATTCCATAAATTAATCATGACATCATGCATGCACAATAACAGAACCATCACGAGCATAAAAGATCTAGACATGTAAACTAGAAACGTATATGAACAGATCTATACGGAGAACATTACTGTGCGTGCCGATGGTTCTGTTCGATCGGTTTGCCGATGTAGACGCCGCAGCACGGTGAGGATGACACGAAGTCGATGACGATCGCGAAGCCGAGCAGCGAGGAAGACGAGCGAGCTACAGCGGCGATCGCGCGAGCGCTTCCCAAAACCTTATTCGCCTCTCTCGGTGCAGACTTGGCGGCGGTTCCGGAGACCTGCTCTCGAGCGCGCGGCACGCCGGCGGGCGGGGCGGAGTAGACCACGTGGGGCGGCGCAGCACAATGGATGGAGGAGGCAAAACCTAGATTGATTTTCGCATATTCTCGTATGAAGGCGGCGGCTCGTATTTATAGAAGACCAGACGCGTGATCAAGACGCTGCACGTTCTCCATAACTCAGAATCGAACCGGATTAGCAACCGTAACCGATCCGGATTCACCGCCACTCAAAACAGCAAAATAAAATCGCAAAAGGAAGCGCGTCTGCAAGCACTGAGCGGATTTTGACGGACCATTCACGCAGTGCCGTGCGCCGCGCGCCGCCAACCCAACCCAGCCCAGCCCGGCCCGGCCCGGCCCGGCGAGGCGAGCAGCGAGCGCGCGTGTTATCCTCTAGTTCTCTCCCACACATGCCTCAAGTGGCTAGGAGTGCACCATCCCTTTTAAGGTGGTCTTCCTCTCCTAGAACTAGCAATATGGTACTAAAGGTCACATGCATGCCTCCTTTGCATGAGTGGGCCTTTGAGATTTAATAGAATTATTCTTATTATATGGGCTTGGCCACATATAATCCAACAATCCCCACGGATCTCAAAGTCCCACAGATTTTGCCTGAATTCCAATGTCTTGTTTATATATCGGTATTTCGATGGAGACCGATTAAGGTTGAACATCCACCTAGAACTCAAGCTACACTTACTCACAACTTGAACAATGGACTATGCCTTGAATTGCAAGTTTGGTGCAAGCAAGCTTCACTTAAAGACTTAACTGATACTAGGCCGTCAGTAGGCTACCCCTCGGTTGGAGCATATAAGTCATACTCCTTGGTCTCTTCATGAGCTTAGTAGGAGATTACCCAAGATCTCCATAGACTGCGACTAACAGTCGGGCTCATATAGGTGTGTTCTTTCAAGAACGCTCTGCAGGATAGCGTCTTCGCTTCTAAAAGCCAATGGAACACATTAAGACCTTAGTCAACCTGCCTTGCGCTTTAAGAGTATTGCATCTTCACATAGAGAGGTTGAAATTACTCTCCTCCAGTTAACTAATGACTTGTTTTTCCCAGATCCTAATTCACGGGATCTCCGATCACATAGGTTGGGTTACTACCATAGATAACTCACATGGGTCTCATACCCATCTCCTTCGATACACTATCTATCACATTCCGTGATAGTCCCTTTGTAAAGGGATCTGCCAGGTTTTTATCTGTTTGGATGTAATCCAAGGTTATAACTCCGGAGTTTCTCAATTTCCTGACAGACTTCAATCGTCTCTTAACATGCCTAGACGATTTCATATTATCCTTAGAACTGTTCACTTTAGCGATAACGGTTTGATTATCACGATTCATAAGGATAGGCGCGCGGCTTTTCCATCGTAGGTAGATCCATCAATAGATCTCGTAGCCATTCTCGCCTCAACAATAGCGGTGTCTAGTGCCGCAAGCTCGCTTCCATGGTTGACCTCGTCAAAATGGTGCATTTGCAAGACCTCCATGAAACAGCACCACCACCAATAGTGAAAACATATCCACTAGTGGCTTTGATCTCATCGATCGAGATCCAGTTGGAATCATGTAACCCTCCAAAGCACCGACGGGTACCCGTATAGTGAAGTCCAAAGTTCGAGGTACCTTTCAGATAGCGCAACACTCGCTCAAGCGCCTTCCGGTGATCATCTCCGGGTTAGATGTAAACCGACTCAATTTGCTCACAGCAAAGGAGATGTCCGCCTTGTTGCACTAGCTAGGTACATTAGTGAGCCAATTATCGGGAGTATTCCAGGTGATTCCTAGCAATTTTCTTATTCTTACGAAGTAACACGCTAGGATCATAAGGTGTTGGAGAAGGCTTGTGTCGAAAAAGCCAAAACGGCTCAAGACCTTTTCCACATAATGAGATTGCAAAAGTGTAATCCCATCCTCACCTCTAATCAATTTAATATTTAGAATAACATCACCACTCCCGGATCTTTCATATCAAAGTTTTGAGACAAGTATGATTTGACCTCATTTATCACACTAATGTTTGTCCCAAAAATCAAGATGTCATCCACATACAAACATAGAATAACTCCTCACCCCCACCATAACGATAGTATACACATTTATCTGCCTCATTGACAAAAAAGCTGCGGATGTCGGTGTTCTATCGAACTTCTCATGCCACCGCTTAGGGGCTTGTTTGAACCATACAAAGATTTCAACAGTTTTAACACCTTGCCTTTTGACCTTCTACTACAAATCCATCAGGCTGTTCCATGTAAATTTCCTCATCCAGCTCTCCGTTAAGAAAAGTTGTCTTAACGTCCATTTGATGAACGAGAAGACCATGTGAGGCAGCCAAAGCAAGTAGTACTCGAATTGTGGTCGGTCTAGCAACAGTGAGTAAGTGTCAAAGAAATCTTCGCCTTCTTTCGAGTATAGCCCTTGGCAACAAGCCGAGCCTTATATTTTCAATAGTACCATCAGGCCTAAGCTTCTTTTGAACACCCACTTGCACCCTACGGGTTTGCACCCATAAGGTTTATCTGTCGGCTCCCGAGTTCCATTAGCGATAATGGAATCCATTTCACTCTGACACCTCCTTCCATGAGTCCGCATCGGGGATGCATACGCTCAAAATAGACTTGGGAGTGTCGTCCACAAGGTACACATGAAATCATCACCAAAGGATTTGAATATCCTTTGTCTCTTGCTCCTTCTAGGAGCTCCACTCATCCTCCTCATTGACAAGTTCATGTGTATGTTCAAAAGGTTGGTGATGTGATTGAACTGGGAATTATTTGGAAGGTTGACTAGTAGTGTTATGTGTATCCTTCATAGGAAAAATATTCTCAAAGAATGTTGCATCTCGAGACTCCATAATTGTACCAACATGCATGTCGGTACCTCGTTTTAACTATCAAAAATCTATAGGCAATGCTATGATTAGCATATCCCGAAAACGCAGATCCACGCTTTTAGGTCCAAGCTTGCGTTTCTTAGTTATTGGCACATTAACTTTCGCCAAGCACCCCATGTGCATAAGTAAGAAAGTGATGGTTTTCTCCCAATCCATACCTCGTATGGTGTTTTGTCCTTATTTCTGTTAGGAACTCTATTTAATACGTGATTAGACCTTAGCAAAGCCTCCCCACCATGCCTTAGGTAATCCCGAAAGATCTAACATGGCATTCACCAAGTCGATCAACGTGCGGTTTTCCTTTCGGCAATCCCATTTGACTCGGGAGAATAAGGAGGCGTCCTCTCATGTATAATGCCATGTTCCTCACAAAATAAGTCAAATTCGTTGAGAAATACTCTCCACCACGATCGACCTAAGTCTTTTTATCTTTCTATTTAGCGGTTTTCAACCGCCTTATAGATTTTAAAATAGTCTAAAGCCTCATCTTTTGTTTTCAATAAATACACATAACGAGAACCTAGTTGCATCATCAATCAATGTCATGAAATATCGTTTTCCACCTTTCGTCAACACGCCATTCATCTCGAAAGATCTGAATGCAGGAGTTCTAGTGGTGCCAAGTTTCTCTCCTCGGCGACCTTGTGAGGCTTACGAGGTTGCTTTGATTGCACACACTATGGCATTTAGAACCTTTGGTGATGGAAACGTTTGGAATTAAATTCATCTTTGGAAAGCCGAGACATCAAACCAAAATTAATATGACATAGGCGTGAGTGCCAAACATTAGCCTCATCATCCACACCGCCACAAATATGGTTTCTGATCTTATTGCAGAAATCGATAGGAAAAGCGGAACAAGCCTCCGCACTCATAGCCTTTACCAATAAAATGTCCATGTTTAGACATGACTACTTTATTAGACTCAAATACCAACTTAAGCCCGTCTCTACATAAACGGGAGCCACTAACGAGATTCTTGTCTATAGAAGGACATGCTGCACGTTCTTGGTGCACGATCTTTCCCGGTAAACTTCAGATCTACCGTGCCAACACCATGAGCAGTAGCATGTGACCCATTCCCCATTAGGACGGAGGAATCTCGGGCGACTGATAAGAAGAAAACAACGAAATATCAGCACACACATGTACATTAGCTCTGTATCAATCCACCAATTGGTAGATTGACTAAGCGAAAGAACGATGGGTAAATTACCATACCAGTCCCATCTCGGTCTTGCCAATGGTCGGGTTGATGGACTTAGAAGTCATCTGCGCAGTGCCTTCTTTCCTTTGCGTTGTGGGCACTTCTTGGCCATGTGACCGAGCTCACCGCACATAAAGCAAGTTCTATCATCCCGATTGTTGTTGTTCTTCTTCTTCTTGAAGTTGGTTGTCTGTTGGGCTTTAACAAATTTCCCTTTGTTCTTGCTTGAGGGTTTCGTACCACATTGGCACTAGACGCCTCCATCACCCTTAGACACAGCGTCCTTTTCCGAGCTTTCTCCTCAATTTCAAGAGACCCAATCAGATTCTCAACGAGTATTCTTGTCTCTTGTGTTTGAGTGTTGTTCAAATTCCTCCATGAAGAAGGTAATTTCGCAATAATACATCCACCACAAACTTGTCGGGTAAGGCACACTTCAGAGTTCGAGTTCCTTGGCAATGGCACGTATCTCATGAGCTGATCTACTACTGAGCGGTTATCAACCATCTTGTAGTCATGAAATTGCTCCATGACATACATGTCATTCTTTGGCATCGATAGCACCGTATTTGGAATTCAGTGCATCCCATAACTCCTTCAGCGTCTGTCATGTGCATATACACCTCGCATGCAGACGGTCAGCAAGAACACTAAGAATGCATCCAACAAAGAGAGTAGTGGCAGTCTCGAATTCTTTCTGCTTTTCAGCATCAAGAACACCTTCAGGCTTGCCATTACTAACCCAGAATGCATTCATAGCAGTAAGCCACAGAGTGACCTTGATCTGCCATCTCTTAAAGTGCACATCGGAGAACTTATCCGGCCTCAGTGCATCGGCAAATCCAGCCATAGTAAAACCACAGTGCCTACAATAAGGTTTTTGGATTGTTGAAAATATAAGCACATGTAGGTTCAATTTATTCCATAAATTAATCATGACATCATGCACGCACAATAACAGAACCATCACAGGCATAAAAGATCTGAACATGTAAACCAGAGCGTACATGAACAGATCTAATACGGAGAACATTATTGCGTTGCGTCGATGGTTACGTTACGATCGGTTTGCCGATGTAGGCGCGCGAGCACGGTGAGATGACACGAAGTCGATGACGATTCGCGGCGAGCGACGAGGAAGACGAGCGAGCTACAGCGGCGATCGCGCGAGCGCTTCCCAAAACCTTATTCGCCTCTCCGGTGCGGGACTTGGCGGCGGTTCGGAGACCTGCTCTCGAGCAGCGGTGCAGCCGGCGGGCGGGGCGAGTAGACCACGTGGGGCGGCGCGGCACAATGGATGGAGGAGGCAAAACCTAGATTGATTTTCGCATATTCTGTATGAAGGCGGCGGCTCCGTATTTATAGAAGACCAGGACGCGTGATCAAGACGCCTGCACGTTCTCCATAACTCGTAACTGAACCGGATTAGCAACCGTAACCGATCCGGATTCCGGCCCGGCGAGGCGAGGCGAGCGAGCGCGCGCGTGTTATCCTCTAGTTCTCTCCCACACATGCCTCAAGTGGCTAGGAGTGCACCATCCCTTTTAAGGTGGTCTTCCTCTCCTAGAACTAGCAATATGGTACTAAAGGTCACATGCATGCCTCCTTTGCATGAGTGGGCCTTTGAGATTTAATAGGAATTATTCTTATTATATGGGCTTGGCCCACATATAATCCAACAATTTGTTCTACCAAAATTTGTTACAGAAGTTTTAGGAGGATATCCGTGTACGACCAAATTAAGTACATATTCGATTCGAATTCGTATCCATTACGACATTTGATTCGTACTTATATTTAAAAATATTCAAATTCATATTCTTATTTAAGACCATTTGATCGTATTCATTTGGTTTTCATCCCTATTAGCTAGCACCGAATGGCGAGCTTCTACGCTCGTCATTTAGCACGATCTCTCACCCACCAACTAATAAATTCTGCGGTACTTAGTGTTGCAACAAAATGGCAACTTGGTTAATCGCTGGATTAAAATTGTGGATGAGGATTAAGAGGCCCGGCACATGCTGTAGATGGAGCCATGGAGGTGCTATTCCTCATGGTGACTCAATTTATTGGTCTCATGAGGATTAGTTGGCAGGTCGCATTTGCATTCAAATCCAGGTTTATTAATATATTTATTGGTCAACGTCGCATCCTATTTGAGTTATACCAAGTGATCCTCACTTTTTACCCCACATGCTACTCTAGGAATTCAACAGTTTTGTACTGGAATCAGGTTACAACTTGCACAAAATTCGTTTGATGCAAGTAACCGTGAACTGATCAGGTTTTGCAAATTTTGTAGATTTTTGTATGAAATTAAAATTTATAAACTCGAACATAGTTCTTACATCTGTACACAGCATTGTAGGACATTGAATACTATCTGTTGTAAATGCTAGCTTTCTAGGACCAGATTTAAGATTTTATTGTTTAAACTCACAATGCTGACAGTGACACCCCATTCTTTGATCTACTTGAAGGAACTCAGTGTACCATACAAATAGAGCTGCTGTATTACAGTTCTTTAACAAGTGTAGCAGTATTCGTAATATATACCATAGTCTTTGTAAATTAAAGTTTGTTCATTAAATGGCTGCAAAGCCATCTTTTGCTGCACAATGAGCACCCACTTTTGCAGTAGGGGCCGTTCATGGGACCGCCAAGGGGTAACGCCCCTATGATTTGAGCTCCATCATGATAGTCACCAGTGCTCAATCTTGGATGGTTTTTATCTCATTCTGCTTGAAAGATAGGGTTTTTCTGAGCAGAGAGTTGCATTTTGAAAAGTTGAATCTTACTATTTTGGTGTTTCTAAGGTTGAATGCTAAAGGACAAAATCATTTTTGCTTCAGTTATCAATTATATGCATAGGATAGGATGTACCTTATGATTATTGACTGAACCTACATGCATGCCTAAGAAAGAGATTGAATTTCTTAGTTATCTTCTTCCAGTTATTTATTTATATTTCAATGTCAAAGATTTGATTGATAATCTAGACGTTTTAGTGTTTAACAGGTTATGTACATATTAGTTCAACCTAGGTAACATGTTTGGTTGCAGGCCCCTTGTTTTGATAATCTATACACTATCAACTGGTTCCTTTTAAGATCCCTAGATATGCATCTAACCTCCTGGGGCAGAATTAATTGCAGATTTCTGCAATTTTTTAGTGTACATTTAAACTTCATTGTTTGCTAATATAATATTACAATATATAATGTTGCTTTGGCAGTGTAATCTGCTGTATAAGCTCCTTTGTTATTTCAAGCTTGACTAATTTTTGGATGTAAGTCTACCACGCTTCAGTACATCGCTACTGACCAGCATGCAGGAGGATGCAGCCAGCGCCCAGCACCATTGAGCTCGTTGGGGAGGGCTCATCAGGGAAGGTCCACAAGGGGAGGAAAATGTACAATCGCCTGGTTCACATTCTTGATTGCGCTCCTCTGTGTGTATGGTTTTCCTCTAATGTTTTCTTTTGTCTCGGACAGATGCCATGAAGTTTATCCTTAAGCATGAGAAGGCCGACGAAGATCTATGTAACATGAGACAGGAGATTGAGGTAACCACTGCTGCTAATTTGTCTACTCGAGATTCTGCTTAGGAAAATTTGTACAATTCATATCTACTTGCAACTGTGCATGGGAGACGCCACTGTTGGTTTGAGGATATAAAGGTGGGAATTGACCGGGATTTGAATTTTGGGGATGAGTTTGTTGTGGGACATGATGAGCTTCCTCCCATGGTTTACTGGACACTAGTAGTGTGCCCGTGCTAACGCTACGATAAAATACAAAACAAGATAAAATTTGTAAAAAATAAAGCGAACAATCAGATTCATTGAGATTCACGTCTCATATATTGTATAACCAAATATTTTTGTCACATAAATACGTGACCGGTCGGAACCACCCAACACGCAGGTCTTGCGACCGCTTCGCGAGACCATACGACCGGTTAACAGAAGCTACGACCATTTATCGCGTGATTTGAACACCTTCCCGACATACAATTCAAAATACGCAACAACATACAATTCATGCCACTGTCTCACTGAAATTATCATAGAAAAAGCCATTGTATCAAATGCAAGTATATATACCTCATAGCATTATAAAGAGGGCGATACCATAACACATCTGCACCAGGAACCTCAGAGATGAAGTAGATGATTGCCAGAAACCAGATCTTCACACCTGAAAATGGATAGACCATTCATAAAAAAGTGTTAATTAATTTTCTAGATGCACATTGCACAGCAACACCAAAGGGCTTACCTTCCCCTTGATCCAAGCTGAAGTAATCGCAATGATGTTCCGGAAGAGACAGCAAACCAACCCTATTCAATGCCAGAGAAAGCTTTCTTAGTTTTGCTGATAACGAAATAAAACAGTCGATATATTCAACACAATATAAGACGAATATTTATTCTCACTATGGCCTCCCATTTCTACCTTTAAAAATAGAATTGGAATGTGTTCACCTGGGATTGCAAGGTCTAGATCCCACAAATCTTGTATAAGATGAAGCACTGTTAAAAAGCTTGTGTAATCTTGCCATGCTATTTACTACCACATCCTTATATAGGATTTAAAATGCTTGCACTGTCTGTCACATATATCTGGTCCTTTTTGTTTTCTCATTTTTTTCAGTTTTTAATGGCATCAATCATTATGGCTACAAAAGTTATAGCACTTTCAGAGAGTTAATCAATTTCTGAAGTTGCCAGGCCTGCTACTATATAATGAGTCAATGGGGGCATATGTGGTCTAGATGCAGGACCAGATCATGAATATTTGATTTTGAGACAAAGCTTTCTTACCTTGGAAAAGGAATAAACAGGCGACAAATGCAAAATTTAGTCCTTCACATTCGCGCATAAATGGAGATGAAGTACATGGGTACGATCCTTCTGCTGCCATCAAGAGCAAATTGTTTAGCCATCGTTTGAACACAAAATGCAACATGGTGTAGCATTTCCAGATATAGACCTCTAATGCCAATCAAGTTTGAGACAATATTTTTCTGCTACTAAATAATACTAGTAAATTGTCTATGTATTGCAACATGTCTCAAAAAAGAGGTAATAGTTATAATCAAATATGAGATAATCAAACGTTAGGTTGCAGATTTATTTCAAGACTCATGCTATATGAAAATTTTAATGAAAAACATTGAAACTAAGACTTCTTTTAAATTTTCTAATTTCTGTAAGAATATTTGAGCTATTTCTTGCGACATCCTATGTTCGAACTAGACCTTAAAAATTTTCACTAAAAAACGGTTGACATGCTTGGCCTACATATCCATGATAGGTCACATCTCATTCTCATACGAGGATGAAGGGGAGAAGGTGGTGAACGGACAAACTCCCCTTTTATATTAGTACAGATATATATAAACATATATACGTATATATACACATATATCATACATATATACGTATATACATTCATACATACATATTATATATATATACGTATATATACATACATACATACTATTGGATCGAACTTGGCGACAGAGGGGGGGTGAATGTCGATCTTTAAAAATCTCCCTCAAGAGTTCCCTTGAAAGAATCTCCAATCCAATAGCTATGAAAGCTATGAAATGAAGATCGAAACGCTCACTGGAACCCAAAGCTAACTGAAGGAAGAGCAGATCAAACAGACTAAATCAAAGCAAGAAACAAAAACCAAAAACCAGAATAAATCTATGCTCAAAGCCTCGGCGGTCGGACCGCTTTTCTTTGGCGGTCGACCGGCTGTGGTGGCGGTATGGCCGGAATGATTGGACCATCGGCCGGGGCGGCGGTCGACCACTTGGTGACCGCCGGTCGACCGCCTCACAAGTTCTGGTCGACCGCCAAAGGAAATCGATCGACCGGCTAGCTGAAAACAGAGGCGACAGAGAGCAAATTTTGAACCCGAAAGAACAAAGATTTCTAAAAATGCTGACTTTGGCCAAGAAGAAGAATTGCAGTTGTTTCCCTCTGGCCAAAGGCACACTAGCCTATTCTAAATAGTGGAGGGACCTTTCAAAAGGAGATTGCAAATCAAAGAAACAAGAAATCAAAGATTTAGCTTAAATTTGAAAAGAGTACAGGATGAGGCCAAATTTCAGATTACTCAACATCCTCCCACTCTTTGCACAAGAAACTTTCCAATCACTTTAGCAATCAACTCAGGACTTCAAAGCTCAAGTTTCATGCCATCTCATGAAGAAAAACAAAATCTACACCAAACCCTAGAACCAAGAACAGAGAAAAATAAGAACGCAGGAAAAGAAGAAAACAAAATCCTTGATTCATCCACTTTGCTCTAGGGAGAAACCAATCAAATGATCTTGAGACCTATTCCCATCACAGAGCAACCCATTTTGGGCCTTCCCAGCAAGAAACAACTCAAATCACAAAAAGGTCAGAAATCACATAAAGATGAGAACGAAGGAAGCAGCATGAGCAGAAATAAGCTTCAGAGATTTCATTCCCAAGCTACCAAGGATTACAGAGGAGTCCCGATACACGATTGAATACAGAGGAATGATTACATGGTGGCTCAACTCATCCTCTCCCTCTCCCAATCTCAAGAGATCCAAGAACACACATAGGAGAAGCTCAAGAACAGAGGGCTACGGGAGACAAGAGAAACACCCTTCTGCCATCTCCCAACCACTAAAGCCTCAAAGCAAAACAACCTCTCCAAATGCCATTTTGACTAAAGCAAACCCTAACAACTCCATGCAGCCACAAGGAGATATCCCCTCCTTATATAGGCTTTGGCAAATGGGTCTCCAACCCGTTTTGCCCGCTAAGCCCAAACTGAACCCGCTTCTACATATGCAGCTTTGCGTTTTTACCGAAACGCCCCTCCTGCACCTTCTGGGAAGCTTCCACGTTCCTTGTCGTCCAAGCCTCACAACCACCTCGAGTCTCCGTCGTCTTCGACACATCCGACCGTTCTGACCTCGACACCGCCTGTGCCTAGTCCGGTCACCCCGTGCCTCGCCACGACTTCGCCTCGACGTCCTGCAGCCATTACAGACAAGAAACACATCACATAGAACCGTTTGATACATGTAAGCATAAATAGCATCAATGAATCATACTTATGCATGAAAGAGCCCAAACCTGTCGAATCAAAAGAATAAGCATCCTAATCACTTCGACCAAGTTTGACCAAGTCCGACCAAGTCGATTGCACCGTGCAATGACATGGTCCGAACCCGCACAAACCAAACTCAACTTCCCTAAGCCGACGTCAATTACTCATCACAAACATGGGGTCACAACCACATGGTCTCTCACATACATATATACGTATATACGTATATACGTGTGTATGTGTATATATCGGATGCTGCAATGGAACACCACGGTGTTAGGAAACTATGATTTCAAATGCGCGAATTCAACCCAAATTCCTCGGAGTACGTACTCCCATTTATCAGATATCACTTGAACGAACAAGTTATACCTCTTTATCTTTTTGAACATACTTCAATAATGATTATAAGATACTCTAAAGTGAGTTCTATAAAAAATTTAATCAAAATTCACTTTTTATAGCATAATTTATGTGTATATATATATATTGCATATGGAAATGGTGTATAACAAAAATAAAGTGCTCCGATTGAAAAAAAATTTCAACTATATCACATTGGAATATCTTATAATTAGTATTGAAGTATACCAAAAGTGATAAAGAGGTATAACATGTTCTTCCGAGAGTACATACTCCTACCACCTAATATACTACTTAAAAGAACGTGTTTATACTTATTTATCATTTTCGGTATACTTAAATATTAATTCTAAAGTACTATAATACGATATGGTCGAAAAAATTTCATATGTAAAGGAATATTTTTGTTATATACCCTTTTTCATATGTAAAGGAATATATACATAAATTATTGGATTTTGATGAATTTTTCATAGAACTCACTTTGGAGTATCTTATAATTATTATTAGAGTATGTTCAGAAGGATAAAGGGATATAACTTGTTCGTTTAAGATGTATTCGATAAATAGGAGTACGTACTTCTAAGAGTATAGAATCATTTTCCTATATATATATACATATATATATATATTATAATTAACTTTCGATGTAGTTACTCCCTATACAGTATCTCATAAAGTAGAGAGTATCTCACGCAATGAAGCGTATTCACGTGTAGTGTATAAGTATATAAGATCATCTAGGCGATATATATATTTTTTAAACATACTCATTTTTATGTTAAGATATAAAGGTATTAGCAAAATATACCAAACACTACAGGCTCATATGTAATCTTTTCATATGATTGGCATTGAAGTATCTTAGAATTAGTGTATATAAGTATGCCTAAGGTGATAAAGGAGTACGCTAAGTTTATTTATATAGTATATCATGGTTAGAAGTAACTACACATGGGAGTATAATGTATTACACACACACATATATATCATATTTTATTTATATACTCTTTTTATATATATGAAAAAGCGTATATATCAAAACTAAAAGGCCTCGATGAAAAAAATTTCAATCAAGTTATATTGAGAGTATCTTAAAATTAGTATTTAAATATATCAAAAGTGATAAAAATGTATCAAGAAAGCTTTTTGTACTCTTACAGTATATAGCCCCACTTTCAATATACTATTTAAATAAGTATGTTATGTTTTTATGATATGCGTGTTTAAGCCTTACGGTCGGGTCAAATGCGTGTTTCAGAGTGACTCGAGCCGGCGGACAAATTGACAGATTACTTGTTCACATGCCTTGCTTTGGGAAGATACACAAGGAACCGATCAATCGAGGTAAAGATCCCGTATATATACGATGGTTCCCCGGTTTATATCCGAACTCGGATAAAGCGAGAAGATAGTCATCGACAAGACGCATATAGTTCCCCAATACTTTGTGATGAATATGAGCCTCGCTGATAAAGTCCATTGTCTTTCGCCTTGTTGTTGCTGCTGATAATGCAAGCATCCGCCATCCAAAGAAGCCAACCGTGACTGGACTCTTCCTCCGCCGCCACGCTTGCAGGTTGTCCAAAGAGCGTGGCAACGAGCTTCGAGTACCCTTCGGCGCCGGATCCGGCCGCTTCGGCGGCGGACTTGATCGAGCTCATCTGCGGCGACCACGGTGGCCCCACGCAGCCCCGTGCTCTTCTGCACGACGGCACCACGGAGGTCATCGGCGACATTGATACTGTTGAAAATGATATGTCGATCGACTTCTCGCATACAATTTTCATGAGATCTGGTGTGGATGTGTACAACATGTCCTGGAGACCTCCCAGGAGATCCTTCACTTTTGGCGGTGCCATTTTGAACTTCACCGGCTGTGACTTCGATATGTACCACCGCTCGATAATGCATGGGCACCGTGAGGCTATCTTTGGGTGACCTGCCCTAACGAAGAAATCACGGACACGGTTGCTAGAACGATCGCAATGGGACGGCGTTGCTCAGTCTGCCGGCACCACTTCATGACATCCAACTCAAGTTTGTCCGCCACGCCGAACGCAAGCTCAACGTCGGGCGTACTCGACGATCGAAGCTCCCGTGGGATAGAATCAACATTACTACTTACTGGGCTTCTCTCTTACGGAACATCGCGGATCAACCGGCATGCTCGCCGCGATCGGACAATAGGACCAACTATGCTCGTGTCGGCGAGCGCGATTCTTGCCAAGATAGCGGTTCTGTAATAGGCTACACCTGCAAGTGCAATTCTGGTTATGGAAGCAATCCCTACATACTCGATGGTTGCTCCCGCGACGAAGGTGATGTAACCTTCCTCACAACAACTTTTCTTTAAGTACAAACTGTTGCACGAACCACAAACACATAAACATGCATGAGACACCGATTAGAGGTCGTAGGACCAGATCCCAATAAACTAGCAAATAACCACATGGCCATTTGAAGCATATAAGTGGTATGATTTAGGCAACTATATATCAACATTCGACTGTTTTTGAGGACAAAAACAATCAGATTTTGAGCCGTTAGATGGAGATCCAACGCCCTAGACCATTTTTTTTGGAGGGGGACTTGTATGGGTGGATCCGTTGGATGGAGATCTAATGTCTCAGATCAATCTGACTGTTTTTGTCCTAAAAAACAGTCGAATGTTGTATAGCAATACTCATATATTAATTCAAACGTGGCAACTCAAGTGCCTTACTAGCCGGTCATAGTTATTGAACCCTTTCCTGACAACTAAATATACAACTATTTTTTCAAGCGTAAATTCGCATATCTACTAGTATTAGTTTTGTTCGATGAAGTTATACTGAAACTCCACCTAGATCCTTAATCTTGAAAAATAGATTGGCAACATTGTAAACTTGCAAATTTGTGCCACTGATCCATAAAGTTGCAAAACTGTGCCGATTAGTTCATCACAACATTTCGATTTGCTGAAATTGTTGACATGACTGTGGAAAAGGCATGTGACTAAATTAGGCTAAAGTGATCAAATGACAGTTCGATGGAGGTGTGAAATTGATGCTAATCTCTTGGATAAATGACGAAGATTGCAATCTTGAATCATAAAGATTCTAGTTGGGTAAATGATGAAGATTGCAATCTTGGATCATGAAGATTGCCAAATCAGTCACAGAATGCTAGGTACAGTTTTTCCCTGCCATAGTCTAAGTTGCCAATTATATTCTAGTTTTTCTACTGCCCCCCCCCCCCCCACCACACCCCCCCTCCCCCACACACAAAAGCTTTGAAAATTAGAATAGCACAACATAGGTAGACTAGCCCAAAATCACCTCACCAACTGTTTGTTTTTGTGAAACATAATATTTATTTGTTCGAAAGTATTTATTCTAGGCATTTTTCTTTGAAAATTTTGAGTTGACTTTCTAAATTTTAATTTGCTTTTCCTTGAACATTTTTTCCATCACTTCATAAATTATATGAAACTAGTCGTTAACCCGTGCACTGCATAGTATAGTATTTAAATTTAAAACAATCTAATTAAATATCCTTATTCAGTACTCAAGTTTTATAAGATCGATGCTTACTTCCACATTCTGTTCGTGGATGAGCAATGCAACGATCGTGAGATTAACTCAGGACAACATAGCAATATTGTGTGTTTAATTTGGCTCACCATTGTTTTGGGGACAAATTAGTTAGAAATAATGCCGTATCGTTCATGTGTTTTCTTCATATCGGAGATAATTCGGTTCATCATATGATCTGAGCTAACATTTTTAATAACTAATTTGCAATATTAAATAAAAAAGGTATTAATTTCAGAATGTTATAATTTCAAAAATAAAAATTACGAATTTTTACTTAACTTCATAATACATTTGAACTCATTATTTGGAAAAAATAGTGATACACAAAAAAATACGCTGAGTCTAGTTGTACTTTAGCTGTTGTATTATTTAAAAGAGTAAAGTTCATTACCGGTCCTTAAACTTTTTATGCTATGTCATCCCGATCCATAGACTTTCAAAGTGTATCATCCCGATCCTTAAACTTTCAAAGTGTGGCAATATCCTATGTAGTTGTAGCAGTGAACTTTTTATGCTGTGTCATCCCGGTCCATAGACTTTTAAAAGAAATTGCCACACTTTGAAAGTTTAAGGACCGAGATGACACACTTTGAAAGTCTATGGACCGGGATGACACAGCATAAAAAGTTTAAGGACCGGTAATGGACTTTACTCTATTTAAAAATAATTACAAGTTTCCTATATTGAAAATTTGTTTGCACTCCTTGTGAAATAAAATAACTAACTTTACTTATCGTAGTATACTTGAACTCTATTCAATATTATAAAATCTAATTGATTTGTGCCGTTGGATTAACAGCTTGTTTGTTTTTCTTTTTGTCTGATTAACGTGGATATTTCCTCGGAGCCCGTAATTAGTACAAATATAGATACTTATACAAATATTTTTTTACATGCTTATGCAAATCTATTCATACAGTAGCAACAACTCTCCTTCCAAGTGAGCTTGTTAGAGCAGGTTGACATGCTACAAAGTAAGCTGGGCTAGTTTTTTTTTCTCTTTTTCTTGCTTTTTCCGTGACACTGAATTTTTTTTGGTAAAAGGCCCACAATTTTAGAACATGAATTGTTTTTCCTAAATTTTGAGTTTGTCTTTTTGAATTTGATTTTTTGTGTTGCTTTGGACATATTGATTTTTATGAAACATAATACCTTGCCTTTTGTGTTTTTCCATTTGATTGAATAATTTAAATATCTAACAGGGCCCACATTCTTGGCACCCTGTTCTCGGTAAAGTAAGTAACTGCATCACATGAGTAGCCAACAGGTTTATGAGAAAAAGACAAGTTTTCCACAAAAAAAATGAAGTGCCCACATGTTCAGACTATTTTTGTGTGTATCTAGTTTTTAGTAGCCTCCTATAAAATATTCCATGTAAAAAGGGGCTTTCTTTTTTAAGATTACATATATAACTTCCTGAGCTTATGAATTTTTCATAAAACAGGGTACAATCTAGCTCAACATAAGACAAACTGTACTCAATGGTGCGGGAACATCAATGTTCCATTTCCGTTTGATCTGGAAGAAGGTTGTTTTGCAAGGAAGGCATTTCACCTCAACTGTACAAATACGACATCACCCACCCTATCAGCATATTACAACAGTGGTAAAATTCAAATAATGTATATAAACATTAGCGAGGGGCTTGTGGGCATCAAATACATCACATATCGCGAGGATCAACAATTCTGGTTTGTACCTAATGAACCTGATCTCTACATTGATCGGTCTCTCTGCAATGGGTTGTTGCCAATCTAACCTGTCAGGAGGCACAAGAAAATAGCTCTAAATATGCATGTGTTAGCACCAATAGCACGTGCTTGGGTGTCAACTCTTCAGCTGGGTATATTGGTTATCGTTGTAGATGCATGGATGGTTTCCATGGAAACCCTTATATTCCACATGGTTGTGAAGGTACTCTCCCCCCATTCTAGTGCATAGACACGAATTTATCTGATACTACTAAATGTGCACGTGGAATCCACGTCAAAAGCATTGAAGATCGAAATTAATTTTATTCCAGAATTTGCAAGAAATGAATCGTCTTAAGTACATACTAAATCATGAGTCATTGCAATAGAATTGATAGATATAATCTTTGTAGAAAAAAGGGAGTAACCAACAACATATTATTTTATTTCCCTTTCTTTAGGAAAATTTTGGTCATGTCACGAAAAATTCTTATTTCCCTTTCAGGCAACTCTAATATCATAACTCTAGGCAAAGAAAAATGGCATCATAACTCTGGTTTTGTCATTCCATTAGGAATAACTCTCTAACACCTAGTGGATAATCAATTTCGTATTCCATGAGGCCCGTATTTGTGACTACAGTGGTGATATCTTTTGAAAAAAAAATTAAGTTGACATGTGTAAAAAGTAGTTTAGATATAATTACTTATAAGCAGCATAATGAAAACAGTGAATGTTTTGTAGCAAGCTTAGGGATAAAATCTACAAGTATTAGATATACCAACCATAGATACTTAACCAAAGAAAATTAGCAAAGATAAAACCTGAAATGTTCTATTTTTATTTTTACCATGAACTATACCCTGCTAGCAAGGTTGTACCTACCATTGTTATTTAGCATGCCTTGCAGCTCCACGACATAGCAAATCATCCTTATTATACTCTGCAAAATGAAATATACATGGTTGCAGTAGAGCCTCCTGAAGATCAAGAAAAATTCTACCTTGGTTAATTCATATTAATAACATGTATCTCCGGCTTCAAACAATAGGCTACAACCCATGCTATATGTTGGACATTTTAAATAAGATATAATGCAAGCTATTCTTAAAGATAATGCATGAAGCGTAAATATTGTTATTTCTCTGTGGCAAGTCTAATATTTGATCAATAGCTAACGAAGCATTCAGAGTTGACAACATTAGTTGGCTCGTCACAAAACATTAGAAGATAAGAACATTCAAAAGAAATTTGAGGGTTGTATCCGCATCGATAAAAAGGATATTATTGAACTGTTCAAGATGTTCGATGAACATGACTATACACATCCACACCACACTATACTACAAACTAAATCTTGTAGTGGTCAACAAATGTGATTTTCATTACTCTAACTAAACAATCTAAAAGTAGGAGTTAGAGTAAAAAACTGTGCGCCATATGGAGTCCACTTAACTAGTATAGACTACACAATCAAATATGCATGCCCTTGCTCTTTGTCTGACCAGCATGCACCATGCAGTCAAAGAAAAAAATGAAAGGAAAGAATTACTAAAAGTGCTCTGACCATGATTTTTACCATTTTGTTATGAGCAATAAAATATACTAATAGTAATACATCAATGTAACAATGAAACAAATTCCAAATGTATGGAAGGGACACATACCTGGAATACACTAAAACATCTCTATATACAATATTTTTTGTGTTTTTCCATGTGGGATCGATGTCATTTTTGATGACCTCATGGGTGTTGAATAGCAAGGTTCAGATTCACCATCCTTTCTCTTCTCTTGTGTTGAGACGTTGTACCATCCATAGCACCTATTTCAAGTAAACAAGCAAACTATGATGTCTGAACCAATATGACATGTAAATTAATATCAATCTCCATTATATGTTCCGAAACCCAATAATCACCTTTTCCTCCAATCCCCATTTCTAATGGACAAAATCATATCATATTTGTGACATCTGAAAACTCTCAATTTTTCTTCTTATTGAACAGCAGTTAAATTGGTACAATCCACCTCACTGGATTGTGCTACTCGATAGCTCTGTGACCCCATCCATATTTTGTCACTATCGCTAGCAAGAGAGAGCGTAGAACACAAATTAACACTACTACAGACGGTGTTATCATAGACAGTTTCTGAATCGTCTACATTTATATGCAAGTGATAATAGGTGGTTATCACAGACGGCTCCCAAACCGTCTGTGATAAGTTAAAACACAGACGACTCTCAAACCATCTGTGATAATTCATACACGGTTATTCATACAAACTGTCTGTAATGTCCACCACTATCACAGACAGTTTGTGTAAATAACTATCTATGAAATATCATAGATGGTTATTAATAGAAACCGTCTATGATGTCTTTTACTATCATAAACGGTTCGTATAAATAATCATCTGTGAAAATATCACAGACGGTTATTCGTATGAACCATCTATAATAGTTGTGTATCACAAACGGTACACTGTCACGCTTATAAAATCGTCTGTGATAATTACATCACAGACGTTTTTCTATGAACCATCTGTGATGTTGCCATCATATATATCCTCTTTTGTAGTAGTGTAAGTGCTATGTTTAGGCAAATAGTATTGTTGTTCACTATCTAGCAACCAACTTTGCTTCCCCTTGTTCGAATTTATGAGATGGCCTACATATGGCATTACTACAGAAAGCCTAATACTAGACGACCAATCACAGACGGTTTGACAAAACCGTCTATGACTGACACTAACATAGACAGTTTTAATTTGGACATCGTCTGTGTTGGCGGCGTTGGAGAAAATGAGTATCACAGACGGTCTGTATTAAAAGCCGTCTGTGATAATCCCAGATTTAATCACAGATGATTTTTAATTAAAAATCATCTATGATTATCTGATATCACAGATGGTTTTTAATAAAAAACGTGCAGATATATCGATAATCATAGACGGTTCAAAAAATGCGTGATAACCTTCCATTATCACCGACCCATAAATTGAGCGGTTGAAAACGTGCGTGATGACGTTTTCAACCGCTCATGTACATCATTTTACGTAGTAGTGTGGGAAACAACCAAACTTTTGATGGTGAACATTTTGTCTTTGGGCCATGAGAATATCTAATGATGTCTGAACTAATATGAGACCTACAAAAACAATAAATAGCTTTAGAGGAGAATATAATCTTAGTAGATATGGATCTGTACTATTACAGGAAGCAATCACAAAACTGAAAATGTGCTTGATATGAAGCAAGGAAGTCCAATGAAAACACCTTGCTATTTTGTTAAGCATCCATGCTAGTTACTTTACACAATTCACTATTTTCAGTGAGTCCACATGGAACTTCCAGGAGGGAGATGCCAGCAGACACAGGTTGCTGGGGGATCGGAGTGGTGGGACGGTGGTCGGGGGGTGCAGAGGTTGATGGAGCGGCGTACCAGGGGGCAGCGGCGCAGGCACACGGGATTGGGGATGGTGCCTTGGCACAGGGGCGGCGTGGACCGGTAGAGCAGGGGGCGTTGTGTGGGATTGGAGTGGATTGGGACGGGAGGAAGATTGATTAAGGGATGGACAAGACCAACTTCCAATGCTACAAGTTGGATTAGCTGGATGAACTGCAGATATCCAGGTGGTAGGACCAATTTGTAATCTTAGTCATTAGATTTTGTTGACCTAACCGCCATGAGAGGAGGGTATTAACGTGATTGGATGATAAAATTTTAATTAAACTGGTGCTTTTTATATTAATATAGACTAGACGATCACCCGCAAGCTTTATGAAATAATATGCAAATTGATTTTGGTTATATATATCATATAGGAATGGACCAATCAATATACATACTGACAAATCTGAGCATTATATCGATACACATTTTTATTGAGCACTGACATAAAGATGTTGTATGTGCATCACGTACATGAAGATAAGTTTTGTTTTTTCTGACAACACTATATTAAGATAAGTTAATTTGCCAGCACTTATCACAACCAAAGTCAGCCTTCATGAAGCCAACATGCAGCCATTGTCTTCACTCTTCACCATTAAATTTTATCAAAGGTTCCGAAAAAAACATTCAAAGCTTTATCTGAAAGCAAAGGTCGGATTTATTAAGGGTGGAAGTAAAGCAAACTACCTATCCACGACGGAATTGAAACTTGAGCAAGAAAACAAAAGTACTGCATTCATTGTAATTATTTCTTGAAGAATGATGTAAGAAGGAAAATCGTCTTGTTCTTAGCTATAGAAATAATCTGGAAACACCAGTAAATATGAAACTACATTTATCCTAGATACCTGCATTCATTGATGAATGTTCCCTTACTGATTGTTGGGGACTCGTAGATGGACTTGAGTAGCAGATAACATAACGCCTAGTTGTCCTAAGAGCCCAATATATGCATATGTACAAGCATGACATTCCTCTAGTTGTAATCTGAAATATACATATCTGGAAGCATGTACCTACTACATTATCCTTCATGGTAGTTTATCGAAATTGTCTATGCATGTACTAATACTTAAATTCAGCTTACAGTGTCCAATAAAAGCTGGAAAATAACAAATTCTAGTATCAGCTGAAAGCTTTCACAAACAACTTAACTACAAATGATATGGAATAACATTATTTTCCATTCTAAATTTCTCTCACTTTGGTCATGTGTTGCAGATATTGACGAGTGCCTGATACCAAGCATTTGTAAAGGAATTTGCCATAACATTATAGGAAGCCACTATTGCACAAAGTGTCCAGAAAAAACAGAGTATGACGTTACAACTATGAAGTGCACATCAACAAGAAGAGAGCAAAAACTTCTACTAGGTGAGTTCTATGGTACCATTCCATAAGGAACTAGATATAAAAATAATACACAGCTTTTTTTAGAGGAAAATAATACATGGCTAGGGTCAGGCCCAATAGAGCTATCGAGCCGCAACTCCATGAGGCAGGCCAAAACCGGACCATCCGCGCCTCCATTCTGTTCGGATTAGGGGTGCAAACGGGTCGGATTCGGACGGATATTGTTGTTACCATATCCTAACCCATATTTTTTCTCCGGATTCGGTACCAATCGGATTCGGTGCCGGATCGGTCGGGATTAACCCGTTTGTAAGGAATGCATGCAGTACAGTAAATGGAGTAGGAGGATGTACTGTCAAGAACTTGATGTTACTACTTAATAGCTGATGTGGAAGATTTTATTTTACCATTGCAAAAGAAAATGAAACGTCAAATAGTAGCACTAACCTGAAATCAAACTTGAAGACATATCGGATTCGGACGGATATTGCTGTTAACATATCCTAACCCATATTTTTTCTCCGGATTCGGTACCAATCGGATTCGATGCTGGATCGGTCGGGATTAACTCGACCCATTTGCACCCCTAGTTCGGATGTACGCCTCTCGGACTGGCTTTCTAGTATTTTGATCTCGAAAACATGTTTTTTTGTGGGTTTGGTTAGACCAATTGTACGAATTACACCCAGGTTCCAACTTTCAAAATTGTGTCCATTTTTGCAATGATTTTAAATATGGACTTCGAACTAGCCCCCACCCCACCCCAGGGTAGTCAAATCATGCATCATAATCTTCTTTAAGCACGCAAAGCTCGCGCATGGGATATCAGAGCCTAGCAAGAACCAAATCCCTTAAACTGTTGGCTACTGTTTATGCCGGTATGATTGCGTATCCTTTCTGGTTTAAGATACCAAGGGCTGTGTTTGCTTCAAGATACAAAGGACTTAACTGATGATTAGGATAACTGTTGGGCTAATAGCAACCTAAGCATTTGCTTCAAGATGCCAAGGACTTAACTGATGTCTTCATTCCTCCAGGTATTATTTGTGCTTGCGTTTTCGCTGTTTTAACATCTCTTCTCGGTGTACAAGTGATCGTTCACAAACGAGATGTCAGAAGACAAGTTCGCATGAGAAAGAGGGATGAGTATTTTCAACAGCATGGAGGCCAGCTATTATCGGATATGATGAAAATAGAGCGCAACCTTGCATTTAGCTTGTACAAAAGAGAAGACATTGAGGCGGCAACAAATAACTTTGACAGGAACGAAATCATTGGGGAAGGAGGTCAGGGGACTGTTTACAAGGGGATTATGGACAACACTCCTGTTGCGATAAAAAGATGCAAAGAAGTTGACGAAAGCAGAAGAATGGAATTCGGACATGAACTGCTAATTCTCTGTCGCGTCTACCACGATAATATAGTCAAGCTTCTTGGCTGCTGCTTGTTGTTTGAGGTCCCTATTCTAGTTTATGAATTTGTGCCAAATAAAACTCTGCACGATCTGCTGCATGGCCAAGATAGGAGGTGTTGCATAACACTTGCAGCTCGTTTGAGGATAGCTGCTGAATCTGCTGAAGCACTTGCACACCTGCATTCTTCTAGGTGACAATTTGGTCGCAAAGGTGGCTGATTTTGGTTGCTCAATAATCGCACGATTAAACGAAGAAGCTCTTGTCGCAAAAGGCACAATTGGATACTTAGATCCTGAGTATCTGCAATCGTGTAAGCTCACTGACAAGAGTGATGTTTATAGCTTTGGTGTTGTTCTTTTGGAGCTTTTAACCGGCAAGAAGCCACGGTGCCTAGCGTCAATATTTCAAGAGGATATGAAGGAGGGCACGCTTGATGAGCTCGTGGATAGGGAAATTGTTGATGAAGACGACATGGAGGTGATCCACCAAGTTGCCGAGCTAGCAAGCCAGTGCTTAGTTATGCCAGGTGAGAGGCGGCCGGCTATGAAGCAAGTCGCACAGGAGCTTCGGCGATTATCAGGAATAGTGCGGCAGCGTCCCCAAGCGGTCGACGGTTTCGTGAGCTTCCCTGAGATGTCCAGAAGCTCGACGGCCGATACCCCAGGATACACCGAGAGCAAAACCACAGCATATTACAGCCTTGAGAAGAAAGCCACGCTAAGCGTAGAATTTGCAAGATGATAAAAATAGCTATTGTATGTATTATCGTCGGCATTTTTAGATCTCATTGAAGTATTTAAAGTTGTGTACTTGTCTGCATGTTCCTCACAAAGATGTTTGGTTTGTGCGAGTGGTCAGCCGTTGTGCTAGCTGCACATTCTCTTCTTCCACACAAGAGACTTGATCTTAACAATGCATAAATGAAAACAGTAATGCAAGTAACTGGGGCCACTGGGCTATGTCGTTGGCCCTACTACATTGTTGCGGTAAATCATTTGATGTTCACAGTCCATCTTTGCATACTTCACTTCCCTAGTAGAATTGAGAAAAATGGATATGTTAATATATAAGAGATACAATTACAATCCAGGTTGGAATTGCACCACATCTTTTATTGATGGGAAAGTATTTCAATACTCTAAAGCAGGTGACAGCAAAAATTATTTTAAGCAAATTGAGGGTTTCATAAGCAACCACGCATTGCTTCACTACTACACGTAAAGCTTTAAGGTTTATGCACATCCATCCTTTAACGTACGACCCATTTTTGCTGGTCTCCTCCGTCTCCCCAGCTGCCCCTCGCCGGCGCCGGCGCCGCAGCCCGCCTCCATGCTTCCTCTGTTTCGGCCCGAAAGCCTCCTCTGTTTCGGTTGCCCTGTCTCCCTTTTCTCTCCCTATCTCTCTCTCTCTTAGACAATGGCAAGTGGGCCGAAGACAACATAAAGCCAATTCATGTTGGCACTAGGCAGTACGTGAACAATTTTAGAATTCAAAAGTGCAAATTCAAAAATAAAATATGATGAAAATAATTTATTTACAAATAAAATGCAAATAAATATTAATTGAGACTTAGAACACGGATTTATAGAAATAAAAAATGTTTAGAGGTTTAATTTTGAATAGTTGCGTGCCATCAAGGATTTATGTAAATTAAGAGCGAGCATGATTAGTTGCAAGCCATAAAGGTTTAGCAGATTAATTAATGACTAGAAATAATTAGTGTAGGCTTAAGCCATGTGAAATATACATTAATTGTATTATTCAAATATCATAGCAAGCCTTATTTAAATGAGAGTTGAGTTGAAGGTAATTAGCCAATAGGTCTCGGCCACTTAAATTAAAAGTCATGATTATGTTAAGGTGATGCTAAAATATAGTTTTTAAATGTAAATAATAATCAAAGGTACTAATGGTTAGGTTAAAATACAATCTTGTCTAAATAATAATTGTTCGGTCATTATTTGTAGATTTAAAATCACCACTAATAATTAAGAATAATTAGTATACCAATGGTATTTAATTCGAGGCACAACTTTGAAAGAAAATCTTAATAAAATATAAACTCTAAGATTAATTCAATAAATTAAAGTTATACACATCATGTGTAGAACTCACGCTATAACCCTTAAATATTTACACTCAACAAATAAGACCTAATTCCCGGTGTAGACTCTTATATCTACCATAGGTCTAACCTAGCTAATAAAACTTCCTTAATAAATTAAAAATAATAAAAGAAGTCATTAAATTAAAGATTGAGCCATGGTGTTCCACAATCGGCTATGTCTAGCCATATTTGAATTCGAAGCGAAATATTCTTGTGAATATTTCTTCATCACTGATCCTTCTTTGATGTCTTTCTAGGTAGAGTTTCTCCATCATTTCCTCTTTCGCTCAAACTCAATTTGACTTTGTCAATTATCCCGCACTCACAAAACCCTATCTCATATCACCAACTTAAACCTATTAGAACTCAACCAAGTTTATTTCTGATTTATTTGGATCTTTTGAAGTTCTTTGGATTTATTTACATTTTGATAATTTATCGCATAATTAGAATTTGGAGTTCCAAAGAAGCGACTGATCAAGCGAGACCAAGACCCAGATAAAGATGAAAACAAAGAGTTTCAAGATCGTTGACTAAGAAGTCTTTGAGTAAGATCAAGGTTGTGGTAAATTGAGCGAGGCAAGTTATTACTTTGATCGTATTGCACCTACCTTTTGGATGCAAATTATTTTATTTGAAAATACCAAATTGCATGCGTTACTTTGTTACGCAAATTATATTCACACTAGTTCATAATTAATCTCCTATGGATAAATGCTTAATTATATCCCATTCCTCTGGAATTAGCATGAGCTTCCAGTAGTGGCTATGACCCAATGGGACAAGTCTGGTAGTTCTTCATCAGTAACTCATCATTCTTCTCTACCTCGAGAACAGTGGTAATAAGTTTTGAGTACTTCTTGTACTTGGCTTGACAGTACTACTACTGAAGTGTTATGTGAGTAGGGTGGAAAGTGCTCAGAGTCTTGTCTATCATCTCAGTATCTGTGATTTTCTGGTTACAAAACCTGAGCTTGGCGACACTTTTATGAATGGCAAAATTATATGCAGACACCTTCTTGAAGTCCTGGAACCTGATGTTGGTCCACTCATGCTGTGCTTTAGGTAGCATGATAGACCTTTGCTGGTCATACCTTTCCTTCAGCAAGTTCCACAATGCCAACGGGTCTTTTTCTAGTAGGTACTCAGACATCAGGTCTGGATGGATGTGGTGCCTCAAGAAGTGTAGTGCTGCACATTTGGTGGCATCAAGAATGGCTGCATGGCGGCACCAAGTGATTGGTGTTAGTGATATGCCCTAGAGGCAACATGGAGATGTTATTTATATCACATACTATGTTTATGATGCATTACTTTGTTCCTTCAAATAGACATTATCATTATTGATCAATGAGTATGTGACTTATTCATGAGACTCTTAATGCTTAAATGTTGCTATTTCTAAATGATCCCTGACATATATCATATGAGGAACAAATATGATTCAAAGATCAGCATACGTATTGATTGATGATCATGTCTCATGGATCATGGTATGGTGATACCAAATCAATAATATGGACATGTGTTAGTGAACATATGTTGGATAGTCCCGCCATGAGACACTGCGGAGATTCCATGTGTCATCAGTTGGTCTCAAGTAGTGTTCATGTAGAATCCTTAGACTTGAGATCACCATGGTTCCCAACGTGCGTAGTAGCTTATTTTGGGACTACTAAACACTACTCCGTAACTGGGTAGTCATAAAAGTAATCTTCGGGTTTGCCATGAAACATGTAGTGGGATGTGAATGATCAAAATAGAATTTGCCCCTCCTTATGGGAGAGATATCTCTGGGCCCCTCGATGTAATGGATTATGAAAGTGCATGGCCATGCCAAGGTGATTGAGGAGTCAATCATAAGTTTATAATCCATCACGGAATCGAGAGAGTGATTGAGCTATTAAGAGGATGGCACAGGTCTCGCCTTGAGCTCAATCTATATCGTGAGGCAAAGGGATTCGTACATGAGAACATTACAGGTTCAGCCGATATGATCTTTACGTATACTTTGGCGTTAATATGTCTTACTAGAGGCCGCTATTAACAGGGTGACCGGAAATGCGTTTCTGGGTCGCGACCAAGTATACGTGAACCTACAGGGTCGCACACTTAACAGGTTGGAACACTAATTCGAATATGATTCGGATGTGGGCTCAATTTGGATAGAGATCCGAATAGACTCCTATTGGGCCTCGGTCTACAAGGCCCAAGTGAGGAGGTCTATATATATATATATGGTGGCGAGGGGCTGAGGGTACACGTGCTTCAGTTTCTCCCGAGCCAAACTCTAGCCGCCACCTCCCGAGCCAAACCCTAGCCGCTCGTGAGTGCTAGTACACTCGCGATCGGCGTTCCAGCCCCGAACGTGTGGATACCGGTGGAGGCGCTGCTCATTGCGGCGTTGATCGGCATCAATAACCTACAGATTGGATCTGCTCGTGGCGTGGTTGATCGCGTGGAGGAGACGATCTGTTCGGGACGATCGGCTACTTCCACTACTACCTCGACGCGCGTGGTTGGATCGGCTTCTCCAACTCTTCTTCCGCTGCGCTGCGTGTCTAGTGGTAACGATCCATGATCCCTCCTTAAGCATGATGTCCTTGTGTGCGCGGTAGAAAAGTTTTGTTTTCTGCTCTCGTAGCATACGCGTATTCCTTTAGTGGTATCAGAGCCATCTTGCTTAGTTTGTGATCTGGATCAGCGCATATGTTGATATGCGGTAGTAGTAGATTGGATCTATTACAGTCTAGATCAGTTGGTTCATGTGATGAATCGGTGGTAGCACGGGTTGATGAGATCAATCGGTGAATAGGGGTTAGATGAGGCGCAGATTGTATCACTACTAGTGCCCTAGAGATTGTCTCGGATCGGCATAAGGTGGTTATGTCGAATACTAGTAGGATATGAATCTGATAGCCTCGGGCCAATGGAAAAACTAGTGTCCTAGAGAATGTCTCGGATCGGCATAAGGTGGTTATGTCGAATACTAGTAGGTTATGGATCTGATGGCCTCGGTCCAGTGGAAAAACTAGCTCCTAGAGAATGTCTCGGATCGGCATAAGGTGGTTGTGCCGAATAGTTTTTCCATTGCGATTTCATAGATTGGATCTGTAAATTTCCGTGTGCGTACCCCCCTTGTATAGCGTCATGGGTTCACATCGTTAGGTAGAATGTGATTCTACGTCTAACTTGTTTTTGCAGGGAATGGTGTGAATAGTATGGCCCTATAGCTTATTGGAATGTATGAGATGTATGTGATGCATGTAACATTCGTTCATGGCCTGCGTGTCATGATTATTTCAGCTGTTGTTAGCTGTCTATATTGTATTTAACGACCTGCGTGTCGACCTTAATGCTTGAATCTATCTTTGTAATCTTCAATTTCTAGCTATTATAGGTAGTAGCCTAGTTTTGAGGTTACAAGCTTTCAAGCATGGTGGCCTAAAGGAGTGATGTGGAGGATGGAGATCGTCTACGCCTACATGGAGATGGATATCACCTTTTGGGCCATACTATTTCGCAGTTAAATGTGTTTATCTGCGATGTTATCTATCTTATTCTTATGCAATGATATATGTGATATGTTGCTATGGTAGGAAAGAGTCCCTCATAAAATTAGGTGTTAATGCCCTTCCATATGTTGCACCAAAAGATAATGATCACCGTATGGTAGGTCTACCAAAGTAGAGTGCCGTCGGTTATCATCATTATTTGGGGTAGATGTCGGACATCTACATGCGAAACATTTGGTTTACTTAACAAGGTTATCAAAGCAGTTTTGGACCTTGGGGCATAGGTTGGGGCAGGGCATGCGATGTCACCCAACAAGCAAGAGTCACATAGGGATGTGATTAGCAAGGTGTTGCTTACCCATGTCACTAGTTTTCTAGCCGTGATGCCAAAGCTCACTAGGAATTAGTGAAATGAGGATCTTGACCCACTATGTAACTTAGAGGAGTTTTGTTGCAAAACACATAGTGAGTCTTTTGTTAAATAGTTTAATAAAAGATGAAAATAAACATAGTGCTAAACTTTGCATATTCTTGTGTTGTAGATCATGTCATTAACGCATTGCATGCAGCACTTTTAATTTGCGATCTATTCTTGAGAAACAAAACTCAATGGAACAAACTTTATGGATTGGTATCGCAACTTGAGAATTGTTCTCAAGCAAGAGCGCAAGGAGTATGTCCTTGAGTCTCCTTACCCGATGACTTGCCCGATAATGCTCTGCGGTGCACGAGAGAACTTATGAGAAGCAAACTAATGATTACCTTGATGTGAGTCGTCTCATGATTGCCACAATGTCCTCTCGAGCTTGAAGCACTATGAGAACACAGATGCCTACAATATCATTGTGGGGTTACGTGGTATGTTTGAGAACCAAGCAAGGGTGAGAGGTTCAACACTTCAAAGTCCTTGTTTGCGTGCGAGGCTTGCGAGAAGGAATCCGTCAGCCCTCATGTGATTAAGATGATTGGCTACATTGAGAGTCTGAAAAGCTTGGTTTTCCCTTAGCCAAGAGTTGGCTCGATGTGATTCTCCGTCGCTCCCCGAGCTTTGAGCCATTCATCTGAACTATCACATGAACAACATGGACAAGACCTTGGCTGAGTTGCATGGGATGCTAAAAGCTGCCGAGAAAGCATTAAGAAAAGCACCAATCATGTGATGATGATGCAGAAAGGCAAGGGCAAGCCCAATATCAAGAAAGCGCGGTCAAAGAAAGTTAGCTCCGATGAGATCGCGGCGGTTCTAAGGCCAAGCAAGTCAAGAAGGGCGCTGCTCTCGATGCGCATTGTTACTCATGTAAGCAATCGGGACATTGGAAAAGGAACGCCCAAAGTACTTGGAGGATCTTGAGAAGAAGGGAAGTCGACTTCCACTCCGGTATAAATGTTATAGAAATCAATCTTGCTACTTCATCCATTGATTCTTGGGTATTTGATACCGGATCGGTTGCTCACATTTGCAAATCGTTGCGGGAGCTAAGAAGAAGTAGAAGTTTGAGGAGGAGCGAAGTGGATCTTCGCGTTGGCAATGGAGCAAAAGTTGCTGCGGTGGTATTGGCACCATGCCATTGTCTTTACCTTCGAGATTAGTTTTGGAATTGAATAATTGTTATTGTGTTACATCTCTTTCCAAGAACATTATTTCTGCTTCATGTTTGCTAGCAGAAGGTTATGACTTTAGATCTGTGGACAATGGTTGTTCTCTTTATTTCAAAGATATGTTCTATTGTCATACTCCATTGGTGAATGGGTTATATGTTCTTACTCTTGAAGGGTCACCGGTCTATAACATTAATGCAAAGAGGCAACGTCCGAATGATTTGAATCCCACGTTTATTTGGCACTGTCGCTTAGGCCACATAAATGAGAAAAGCATGGAGAAGCTCCATAGAGATGGTATTCTACACTCATTTGATTTTGAATCATTTGAGACATGCAAATCTTGTTTACTTGGCAAGATGACAAAGGCACCTTTCACCGGTCAAGGTGAACGGGCAAGTGACTTATTGGCACTCGTACATTCGATGTATGTGGACCAATGAGCTCAACAACTAGAGGTGGTTTTCAGTACTTAATAACTTTTATCGATGACTTTAGTAGATATGGGTATATCTACGATGAAGCATAAGTCTGAATCCTTTGAAAAGTTCAAAGAATTCCAAAATGAAGTGCAAAATCATTTAGGCAAGACAATCAAGTTTCTACGATCGATCGTGGAGGCGAGTATTTGAGCCATGAGTTTGGCAATCATCTCGAAGGATTGTGGAATTGTTCCACAATTGACTCGCCAGAACACCTCAATGGAATGGGGTATCTGAGCGAGAAATCGCACCTTATTAGATATGGTGCGCTCCATGATGAGCCAAAGTGATCTTTCGTTGTCTTTTTGGGGTGCGCTCTTGAAACAACCGCTTTCACACTAAGCAGGTTCCATCAAAATCGGTAGAAAAGACACCATATGAGATGTGGACAGACAACGTCCTAGCTTGTCTTTTCTTAAGATTTGGGGATGTGAGGCTTATGTAAAACGTTTACAATCTGATAAGCTCACTCCTAAGTCCGATAAATGCTTCTTTATCGGGTATCCTAAGGAAACAAAGGATATTACTTCTATAATCGAGAAGAAGGCAAAGTGTTTGTCGCCGGCATGGTGTCTTCTTAGAGAAAGAGTTTCTCTCAAGAAAGGATAGTGGGAGCACAGTGCAACTTGAAGAAATTCGAAACACTGAAAATGTTTCAGCACCTACTGAACCACAACAGGATGAACAATGCATTGAAGAACTGTTGTGGACACACCGGCACCACGTAGGTCGAGAGAGGTCACGTCGTGCACCGAGAGGTACATGTTCTTGACTACTCAACAACGGGACATATTGTTGTTAGACAACGATGAGCCTAAGACCTATGAAGAAGCGATGGTGGGACGGACTACGAGAAATGGCTTGAAGCCATGAGATCCGAAATTGAATCCATGCACAGTAATCAAGTTTGGAACTTGGTTGATCCTCCTGATGGTGTTAAAACCATTGAGTGCAAATGGGTTTTCAAGAAAAAAATTAGACATAGATGGAAATGTTCACATCTATAAAGCACGATTGGTGGCCAAAGGTTTCAAACAAATTCAAGGTGTTGATTATGATGAAACTTTTTCGCCCGTCGCAATGCTAAAGTCTATTCGGATCATTCTAGCGATTGCTGCATATTTCAACTATGAAATATGGCAAATGGATGTCAAAACAGCTTTCCTTAATGGAAATCTGAGTGAGGATGTGTACATGACACAGCCCACGGGTTTTGTCGATCCGCAATCAGTTGGAAAGATATGCAAGCTGCAAAGATCTATTTATGGATTAAAGCAGGCATCTCGGAGTTGGAATATTCGTTTTGATGAAGTAATCAAAGGGTTTGGTTTCATCAAGAACGAAGAAGAGCCTTGTGTTTACAAAAAGGCTAGTGGGAGCGCACTTGTATTTCTGGTCTTATATGTGGATGACATATTACTGATCGGAAATGACATTCCTATGCTCGAATCTGTTAAGTCTTTATTGAAAAATAGTTTCTCTATGAAAGACTTAGGAGAGGCGGCATATATTATGGGCATCAAGATCTATAGAGATAGATCAAAAAGGCTAATTGGATTAAGCCAAGATACGTACATTGACAAGGTGTTGAAAAGGTTCAACATGCAGGATTCCAAGAAAGGCTTTCTACCTATGTCACATGGTATAAATCTTAGCAAGAATCAGTGTCCTAGTACACCTGATGAGCGGGATAAAATGAATGCGATTCCATATGCTTCAGCTATTGGGTCCATTATGTATGCCATGCTTTGTACACGTCCAGATGTCTCGTATCCTTTAAGTGCTACAAGTAGATACCAATCGATCAAGGTGAAAGTCATTTGGATTCTCGTAAAGAACATCTTGAAGTACTTGAGAAGAACTAAAGATGTGTTCCTCGTCTATGGGGTGAGGAAGAGCTCGTTGTAAATGGTTACACCGATGCTAGCTTCCAAGCCGACAAAGATGATTTTAGATCGCAACTGGATTTGTGTTACTGCTGAATGGCGGTGCGGTGGTGGAAGAGTTCCAAGCGGGAGGCGGTTGCTGATTCTACAACGAAACCGAGTACATAGCAGCTCGAAGCGACTAAAGAGGTTTTTGGATTAAGAAATTTGTTTCGAGCTTGGTGTGGTGGCTAGTGCCTCCACCCAATGGACCTCTCTGTGACAATAGTGGGGCCATTGCGCAAGCCAAGGAGCCTAGATTGCACCAGAAGTCCAAGCATATTTTACGACGATTTCATCTCATCCACGAGATAGTGGAGAGAGGCGATGTGAAGATATGCAAAGTACAAACGGATTTAAACATTGCAGATCCGTTGACAAAGCCGCTTCCCCAGCCAAAGCATGAGGCTCACACTAGGGCAATGGGTATTAGCTACCTACATGGTTGACTCTAGTGCAAGTGGGAGACTGTTAGTGATATGCCCTAGAGGCAACATGGAGATGTTATTTATATCACATACTATGTTTATGATGCATTACTTTGTTCCTTGAAATAGACATTATCATTATTGATCAATGAGTATGTGACTTATTCATAAGACTCTTAATGCTTAAATGTTGCTATTTCTAAATGATCCTCGATCATATATCATATGAGGAACAAATATGATTCAAAGATCACATACGTATTGATTGATGATCATGTCTCATGGATCATGGTATGGTGATACCAAATCAATAATATGGACATGTGTTAGTGAACATATGTTGGATAGTCCCGCCATGAGACATGCGGAGATTCCATGTGTCATCGGTTGGTCTCAAGTAGTGTTCATGTAGAATCCTTAGACTTGAGATCACCATGGTTCCCAACGTGCGTAGTAGCTTATTTTGGGACTACTAAACACTACTCCGTAACTGGGTAGTCATAAAAGTAATCTTCGGGTTTGCCATGAAACATGTAGTGGGATGTGAATGATCAAGATAGAATTTGCCCTCCTTATGGGAGAGATATCTCTGGCCCTCGATGTAATGGATTATGAAAGTGCATGGCCATGCCAAGGTGATTGAGGAGTCAATCATAAGTTTATAATCCATCACGGAATCGAGAGAGTGATTGAGCTATTAAGAGGATGGCACAGTCTCGCCTTGAGCTCAATCTATATCGTGAGGCAAAGGGATTCGTACATGAGAACATTACGAGTTCAGCGATAGGATCTTCACGTATACTTTGGCGTTAATATGTCTTACTAGAGGCCGCTATTAACAGGGGTGACCGGAAAGGCGTTTACGGTCGCGACCAAGTATACGTGAACCTCTGTGGTCGCACACTTAACGAGTTGGAACACTAATTCGAATATGATTCGGATGTGGGCTCAATTTGGATAGAGATCCGAATAGACTCCTATTGGGCCTCGGTCTACAAGGCCCAAGTGAGGAGGTCTATATATATATATATGGTGGCGAGGGGCTGAGGGTACACGTGCTTCAGTTTCTCCCGAGCCAAACTCTAGCCGTCACCTCCCGAGCCAAACCCTAGCCGCTCGTGAGTGCTAGTACACTCGCGATCGGCGTTCCAGCCCCGAACGTGTGGATACCGGTGGAGGCGCTGCTCATTGCGGCGTTGATCGGCATCAATAACCTACAGATTGGATCTGCTCGTGGCGTGGTTGATCGCGTGGAGGAGACGATCTGTTCGGGACGATCGACTACTTCCACTACTACCTCGACGCGCGTGGTTGGATCGGCTTCTCCAACTCTTCTTCCGCTGCGTTGCGCGTCTAGTGGTAACGATCCATGATCCCTCCTTAAGCATGATGTCCTTGTGTGCACGGTAGAAAAGTTTTGTTTTCTGCTCTCGTAGCATACACGTATTCCTTTAATTGGGCCATCAGGTTGATCTTAGTATCTATTGCCCATGTGAGGTAGTTGCTACCGTCCCGGACGAGTTCAGCAAACTCCTTCTAAGCGATGTTAGATATTTCCTACATTATTCATGCATATTTCAAATTTATGATAGGTAACAACATGAATATTGCTAAATAAGTAAAGTATAGATTTTATCTATTTAGTAGACATTATTTAGGATTTTTTCTAAAATTTTCTAGTAATGTTTTATGATTTTGTACTAATTAATAAGCAATTTTTGGAATTACTAATAAGCAAAAATAATGCTGGTATGATTTTCCTCTTTTTTTTCTTTCCTCCTTCCCCTCTACTTTTTTTTCGTTTTTGGGCTGAATTCTATGCCTGTAGGGCCTATGGCCTCGTGGCCCACGCCAACCAGTGGTGAGGGTTAAAAAGACATCTTTATTTATAGTCTAAAACATCTAAGAATAATTTTGGTATTGTACTAAAGACAACTCACGTCTGAGTCAACAATAGTATGCTTCTCTAATCGTACCAGGAATCAACAGATCCAGATGAATGCCATAGTGATAGAATGAGTAGATAATGGAGGGTTAAGCAAACAGAGTGAGCCAAGGAACACACATGAAAATACCACATAGACCAATCAAAGATTTCCAGAAACCATCCACATTATCATTAGGAAAATGTCCAAAGTACTCTCCACCTCCCCCGTCACGTTTGTCTAATTAAAACCCTGAACATAAAAAACGTCTAATTTGCACCGTCGAACTATCTAAACCAGCATAAATGACACCCAAGGTTAGTTTTATGGGTGGTTTTGCCCCATTTGCAGCCAATAGGCACAGTACCTCCTCCGCATCACCAGTCAATAAAACAAAAAAAGCATAGTGGGACCCGGCAGTAAGCCTCTCTCTGCTCACTTTCCATGTCATTAAAAAGCAAAATACCACATCAAGTAAAATTCAATTCTTGATCTTTTCTTCTACCAAGAGTACTTGTAGGACATGCAGCTACAGAACACATAAATCTCAGCGAAGAAAGGTTTGAAAACAAATGACGAGACAATTTTAAGTAAAAATTTCTTCCCTGGCCGGGACGTCAGCAGCTAGCCTGCAAGCGTGACAGGAGTGTGAGAAAAAGTTTAGTATTATATGTCCTGGAGGGAACTCCGTTTGACGACCCGTTCACGACATTCCCCTTCAGTTTGCCATGGTCTCATCGGCCCTTTCCTCTAGTACTTTTCTGAGCGTTCAAGGCCACATATTAGCAATGGACAACGGTGACACGTAAAACTGCAGAATCGCTGGTTGGTGCTAGTCAAGGCACGTGCTATCGGATAGGTATAATGTCTTTTTTGTTTCAGATAGGATCGCGGTCTTGTCATTATTCATCCAACAAAAGATGATTGCAATCGGAGACTGGCTTTGTTTACCGATTCTAAGTTTAAACTTAATACAAGTGGCTCGGTCAGACAGAAGATAATAGCGAGGATCTAGATAGATCCTGCCATTATTCATCTGACAGAAGTTGATTGAAATCCTATACTGACTTTATTTACTGATTCCAATTTTTAATAACTAAAATCTGAGACTGATTTTATTTACCGATTCCAATTTTTAATAACTAAAATCTGAGACTGATTTTATTTACCGATTCCGATTTTTAACTTAATACAGTACCTACATTTGATAAATCACAAGGCCTTTATGTTGCCTAGATGCCATTTCCCTTCGACAACCTGTTCACGACAGAGCCATTTCCCTTCCGTTTGCCAAGGTCTCAAAGGCCCTTTTCGCGAGTACTTTTCTGAGCGTTCAAGGCCACACAAAGGAGGGTGATATCAACAGAGAGATATTCTCTTATGATGGATGGAAGGAGATATGCAAGGTGGTCGAGATGGAGCTCTCCCTTATGTACGACATCCTCTATACCAAGGCAGCAGTGGTTCACACTTGGTTTGGCTACGACATCCGTGTCGCCTCTCCGCTTGCCACTGCGGCCGCGTTCTTCCTGTTTTGTCTCTATAATAAAGACGGCCAGAGGACGGGTGACGTTGTCATCACTTACCTCTTGCTGGTTGCTACCTTCCTCCTGGATTTGATATGGCTGCTCACAGCGCTGGGGTCGACCTGGACATATGCATTCCTGAACGATAGGCCACGGTCCTGGCTTCACCATCAACTTTTGTGCAGTGGGAGGTGGCATCGGTTCCGTCTTTTCATCGGCTTCACCATCAACTTTTCTTTGCCAAGGAGCCAACTAGCTACAGATTGTGGTCGGGCTTCATTGGGCAGTACAACTTGTTGCACGAGTGCAGTCATGAGACGACCAGCCGATGCAGTAGACTGGGGAAGAAGGTCGCGTCGCAGGACAGTTGGATGGAATACCAGTACCATTACTCGGGGGGGCTTGATATTTCGAAGGACGAGGTCAAGGAGCTTTTGTTCGATCGGATATGGGAAGAACTGAGGAAACCTCCCCCACCCAAACCTAAGGAGAAACCTGATCCCTGTAAATTAGTTCCTCTTCCATATCCCGCACCTGCTGCCGCGGCTGCACGGTGGCGTCGGAAGTTAGACGACGCTCTGGGCTTCGACCCTGAATTCGGAGAGCGTATGCTGATCTTTGTGTCCGTCCGATGCAGCAGGGATTCCCACGCCAACCAGCTCAGCCGCGGTGGTGAGCTCACAACCATCGTGTGGATCCTAGCAGAACACGCTGGCATATTGGGCATCGACGAGTGGCCATACCAGCGTGACGGACCAAGCAACAATGATTGCACAGTGATGTAGATCATTAGTCTTTTGAAAAATATTGTACTACTCCCATGTATGCTACGTTGAATCCCGTGTACTGATGTGTCCGTACATCTCATGACAGCTGGCCATAACGAAATGTTTTCACAGCTACATATATACAATTATCATGAAGAATTAAGCATTTTTCTGAAGGCCTTTGTGTGGTTTTAGGGTCTTCCGTGACGATTTTGACCTGCCACAAAAAATCTCGAGTCTAGCTAGTAGGGAATGCATTGATCTAACCCCCAGTTTAATATAGATTCAAATTTTGAGTTCATATGTTATTTTTTTAATCAAGTAGTGTTGACAAATCGATTATGCAAGATATAAAAAAATGAAGAATAATTAAGACCATGAGACAAATATTTAACATAAAAAACCTTTGCAGAGAAAAACTACAAACACATAATCAATGAAATCACTATATAAAAGAGAAGTTATGGAATACTCTTGGCGTATTACATGTGAATTGTGAATTGCGCATTGCCTACCAAGAGCCTTATAGGGGATATAAATAGTCTTGAGAACAGAGTCCCAGACGATGAAGGAACATTGTGGGACCCCAGGGGTTGCAGCACTTGTAGTCGCCACATGTGTTTTGTACTAGTCCAATGATCAGTAATTAGTACACACATTCATATCATTGATCACATCCATACACATCATACATAAATAGCTTCCATAAAAAGGATGATATTATATAAGCGAGGCATAAAAGAATACATACACATAAGGCCGACCAGCCACATGTTCAACAGAGTCTTGAACAAAAAAGTAGCAGAAGTTTAATAACAAAAGTATTCAGTGATTTGTCATCATAACCCGTAGGCAACCGACTGGAGTCAAACCCTAGAAGGACCCCTCGTCAAATTCTCTGATGCTAGGGGTGAAATACGCATCGTCGGGCACGAAATCTTTATGCTCTGATCAACAACAATTTAAGCAAAGTTGAGTATATTGTGTACTCAACAAGACTTGTAGTATATCATAAAATTTTATATATATGCAAGACTATCAAAGGATAAAGCTCTATACTAAGTTATTTTCAGCAAAGCGGATTTCATTTAGCAATAAGTAGTAATTTGCAACCGAAATTGTAAAGAGCAATTGACATGTATTGAGATAACATTTATATAACTTTTATAACAGTAGATCAAAACCATTCTTAGCCCACCTCGGCTGTGAACATTGCATAATTCCCACTCATGGGCATGGCAGACGATTAGACGTTCATACCACCCCATATGTTTAGTGAAATAGTTTTTAAAAAGGAAAGCTATATGCTTTGTGGTTATATCCAAGTTTCCTCATGACCGCGAGCACGACTATTTAAATAGTTTTTAACACTCTGTAGAGGTTGTACAGCTTTACCCACACGAGATAACCAATTTTACTATCGGCAACTGCACGCTTCCTTTGGCGTGTGACGAAAGTTGATTATCTTATAACCTTTAGATCATCTAGTCCAACCTTGAAGCAGCCCAAATGAATATCGAACCTCTCTTAGGTACACCCCTAAGAAAGCATTCGAATCCTCACTTAGGTACACCCCCTAAGCAAAGACCCTCACCTAGGTCCATCCCCCCAAGTAGGTATTCACCGTTGTATTGGTAAGCTTTGGTCCCACCATCTGTGCCTACCACAATGCAAGGCTAGACCTAGATAACTTAATCAGCTAAATGTTAGAGCCCATATAGCACATGTGGTCGTATGGTGTGACTTAGATGTACAGCTATAGCGTTCAGTCCTCAATGGACCCAGGTGAGAATCTCCCCCCTATATACATGAGAGATTCACATTTGACAGTGTATCATATAACTCACCCACGTCTGAAAACTAGGTTTTTCATTTTTTTTATTTGATACCAAAGTAACAGAGGTTCCCCTCTGGTCCAACATTTTGAAACCATCATACCCATGTGTAAACATGTTCGAAAGCTCAAACTTAGCAAAAACTAATGCTTGACAAAGCATCTAGACCATATATCAATGTAGTATTCCTAATTGATAGTATACATTGTCTAAAACATATCCTAAAAGTTACAATAGTGAGAGTATCAAGTTTTCAAGGAGGTTCAATGCATATGAGTGGTCGTAACTACTATTACCCACAGTATAGTAGTTTTAACAGAACATATACACATGCATAATAGATTTTGCAAATAATATACAATAATTGAAATATTGAAATCAACTTGGTTAAAGGGGGTGCTTGCCTTGCTCTTGTTGCTAGAGAATTTTTCGGAGGTGTTATCGGCGTTGTCTGGTGTGGAGTCGTCTAATCGATAAATAAATCCAGATAAAAACAAATAAGATCTAAATAAACAGAGGTAAGGCTAAAATGTTTTCATAAATTTAGAAAGATCTTGTTTTTATAAAAATTTGGAAACAAAGATTACTAGATTTGGAGTTCATATGCAAAAGTTATAAGTGTTTGAGTTTTGGCGTGTTTTGAGTTATCTCATCACTTTTTACGACTACCCAAGCTCCTCAGTTGCTATGGTGTTCTTTCGATCTCTATACTCTTCAGCATCTAACCACTCAATTCCACCTATGACTACTGTAGCTTTTGACTGCTTGTAGCCTACGGCCTTACGAGTACGACTTACGACTACTTTAGTATTTCGGATGTTCTGATCACTATGTGCTCGAATATCTCGACTACGCTAGCAGTTGAAGAGTTACGACTCCTCGAGCGGTTGAAGATCTTGACTACACGAGCAGTCAAAGATCTTGACTATGCTAGCAGTTAAAGATCTTGACTAGCGAGCGGTCAAGGATCACAACCAGGCAAGCGGTCGAAGATCTTATCTACACCAGTGGTCGAAGATTTTGACAATGGCTACGGTCGAAGATCTTGACAACGTCAGCGGTCCAAGATCTCAATAGCACTACTAGCTTTCAACTTCGACTACTATAGTTCCATTCTCATGTTCGACTACTACGGTTCCCTTTATGAGTTTAACTACTTTAGTTCTCTTCTTGACTTCTATCATTTTAGTTCTCTTTTCAACTTTGAATTTTAGTTCTCTTTTCAACTTTGAATTTTAGTTCTCTTCCTGGCTTCGATTACTTTAGTTCTCTTTTCAACTATGATTACTGTTTTCAACTTACATACTCAATGAGGGAGGAGGAGCTCAGCGATGATGATGTAGCTCACGAGAAAGAGTGGGAGGAGCTGGCATTGGAGACCTCATCGGCGGTAAAGGGGTTCATGATGACAATGATGTCTGGCAACAGTGAAGCTACAAAAAGAGGTGCACATGAGCTTGCATGCATGCATGCGGAAGTATGGGTGATAGGAATAGAGGTATGCTCACTAGAGAGAGAAAGTCTTACGGTGGCGTCTGGTCGGAGATGAAGGAGAAGGTCTAGCTCGAGTGATCCACTACATGAGAGGTTAATCAATTGAGTAGGGTGCTTAAGAAAAAGGTAAAGTGCATTGAGAATTGAGGAGAGAAACTCACTAGAGAAGCTAGCACACGGTGGTGCTCTCGCCGAAGTCACGTATGACTTTGGTTTTCTCACCGTTCCAGAGAGCGGAGTACTCAAGGGTTGTGTGCAAAGGACCGAGTGGTGACTTAAAGAGCTATGGCACGACTGAAGGTTAGTTTTATAGGCACAGTCCCGGGCTCTCCCTGTGGAGTGTGAGGTGAAGAAGATGACAACAGGGAAGAGAACTGTCACATCGGAGCAACGGGTTAGGCAGGAGTGGACAGCAGCAGAGGAGAAGCACAAGCGCAGCTTCTAAAACCGGGGGCAGCTCGACCTCAGCTACGACGGAGCTGACGTATACGCACGAGGTGGATGATGATCTCTACGATTGGGCCCCACACGGCAGGGAGAGGGAAAGAGGTGAGGTGAGCTGAGAGGTTCAGGCAATTTGTCACTCGTCAGATGCACTCGAAAGATTTTGGGAAAATCTTTACGAAGGGTGCGAACGATTATGTAAATTTTTAGAGTTTCATCTTCTCTTGATTTTTCTAGATAAATCTAAGAAGATTTCTTGTTGAGTTTAAGTATACTTATTTGATTCGGATTCAATCTGATTCATATTTTATGCACTTTTGGTTTTTAAAAATCAAATTTTTTGAAGAAACTCCAATAGAAGCCAAGGGAGAACAATTGCATGCAAAAGTTTTTTAAATTACCCTCATTTTATATTTCTTAAAATTTTCAAGATGTTACAAACAGAGTTCTAAATGGCAATAGGAATAGAGTCACTCAGAGATGAAGTAGAGTCCTAGAAGATAATGGAGATGAGTTGTAGTCGAAGCACCTTGAGTAGCCACGCCTGATTCCAATTAGCGCAAGCATCTTTGGGCACCACATGTAATGCAAGTCACTATAAAGTCCATCACGGGTACAAAGATGATCCCAGTCATAACTGTGGGGACCCTAGGCATGGGAGCACCCATTTGTCACCACATGTGTTCTATACTAGTCCCATGATCAGTAGCTAGTATACACATTCACATCATTGTGATCACATCCATACACAAAGCACATAATTAGCTTACATAAAAAGGATGATATTATTTATGCGAGGCATAAAAGAGTACATATACAAAAGGCTGACCAGCCATAAGACCAACAGAGTCTTGAACAAAAATAGCAGAAGTCTAATAAACAAAAGTTTCCAGTGATGTGCCATACAACCCGCAAGCAACCGACTGGAGTCAAACCCTAGAAGGATCCCTCGTCAAATTCCCTAGTGCCAGGGGTGAAATATGCATCATCGGGCAAAAGATCTTTGTTGTAGGGGTGGCCCAACCCCCCGTGACTGGGCCGTGCAACTAGTCCAACGTGTAATAGGCCCAATAGTGTAGAGGAATATACCAGTGTAAATATACCAATGTACACTCATCATTTGTAAATACTAAGGGGTAGAATGGGGATTTCCCATTCTACCCCACTCATATATATAAACCCCCCAGGAGGGGCAAAGGGGGGGGGGTACATCCCCTCATTATCTCCACCTCTCCAGATCTAGCTCTCTTCCTCTTCTACTGATCCCCCTCTCTTCCTGTTTAGCCAGTAGCTACAACAGATGGCGCCGTCTGTGGGGACGACTAGAAGCTGCGTGTGGAAGGGACTTCTCCAATATTCAACGAAAGCAGCGGCTATGTGGATCTTTCCTGCTCCTGGGAGCATACTGCTTCATTCGTGGCGTCTGTATCATCTCATGAGCCATCAGCGATAGATAAGTAGTTTGCTTGCCAAAAATTTAACCATCTTGACTAGGGAGGTGTATGGGCTTTACCCATATACATCGTCATGTTTTGTAGATGGCGGATAGAGTAGATCTAGTCGCATGGGCTTTGTCTGTATGCTCCGCTTTGTTTTGTGGATGCAGAACTGAATAGATCTAATCGAACTGCCTATTACGCCTTGGCTCCGCAATGGCTTCGCCAGCCTTCGCTTCGGCTCCGCGAGGACTTTGTCGGCCTTCGCCATCGGCTCCGGGAGGTCTTCGGCGGCTCGCGGTGAGGCTTGCTCTGCGTCGACAAAGTCCAGCTCGGGCCTTCGCACGCCCTCACGACGAGGCCTTCTCCGCGCTGATAAGCTCCGCGTGTATCCATCCAGGCATGGACTTTCGAAACATCCATCTATGCATGCACTCAAGAATATCTACCCATGCGTGTGCAAAATATCCATGATTGCATGTATACGTTACGTATCCATCCATGCATGGAATTCCCATCTGCGAAAGTCTTGCATGCAAAGCTCCAGTCGGCGTCTTCGAAGCGAGGTCTCCGCCTGCCTCGATCTCCGCTCGACGAAGTCTGCGCACGTGGCTCCGCTGTCACAGCCTCCGCCTGCCTCGACCCCCGCTCGACGAAGTCTACGCACGTCTGGCTCCGCTGTCGCAGCCTCCGCCTGCCTCGACCTCCGCTCGACGAAGTCTACGCGCGAGGCTCCGCTGCCGCAGCCTTCGCTGCCTCGACCTCCGCTCGACGAAGTCTGCGCACGTGGCTCCGCTGCTGCAGCCTCCGCCTGCCTTGACCTCCGCTCGACGAAGTCTGCGCACGAGGCTCCGCTGACGCAGCCTTCGCCAGCCTCGACCTCCGCTCGACGAAGTCTGCGCACGTGGCTCCGCTGTCGCAGCCTCCACCTGCCTCGACCCCCGCTCGACGAAGTCTACGCACGCCGAGGCTCCGCTGCCGCAGCCTCCGCCTGCCTCGACCTCCGCTCGACGAAGTCTGCGCACGAGGCTCCGCTGCCGCAGCCTCCGCCTGCCTCGACCTCCGCTCGACGAAGTCTGCGCACGTGGCTCCGCTGCTGCAGCCTCCGCCTACCTCGACCTCCGCTCGACGAAGTCTGCGCGCGAGGCTCCGCTGCCGCAGCCTTCGCCTGCCTCGACCTCCGCTCGACGAAGTCTGCGCACGCGTTGCGCACCTTCGGCCCGTCCACGCCGGACTCCGCGCGGGGCCCCGCGCAACGGAGGACTGCCAGGCGCGCGGCGTGAGCAAGCGAAGCTTCTCCGAAACAAGCTGCGTCTCCGCGCCACGCTCCGCGTCGGCGAAGTCGGCGTCTCCGCCTCAGCAAGGGTGCGGGGACATACCTCGTATCCGTCCACAAGCCTCCGTCCCGTAGGGCGCAAAGCACGAAGTCTCATATCCATCCTCATCCATGCATGCACTAGCATTTAGTTACGTAACCATCCATTTCGGCGCTGGGTGCGTAACCATCCACCCATGCATGGTTCATGCATGCGTGAGATTTATGTATGATCGCATGCGTGTGTTCACTACGTGAGCTCTCGTGCATGAATGGGATTAGTGATTGGCTAAGTAATTCTGCATGCAGTACCATAGTATGCGTACTAACTCCGCATGCATACATTACGTATCTAGGCCCCGTTTGGCACAGCTCAGCTTTACTAGTGAAGCTGTTTTTTTTAGATTCAGCTTCACGAGCAACTTCACCGGTGAAGCTAAAGCTGTTTTAGAAAACTGTTTGGCAAAACAGCTTCACCAACAGTTTCATGCATGGCTGAGAGAGGTCAATTGTCCAAGATGCCCCTGTCTACCTGACTTGTTCTAACATTTGGAGTTGTATATTTGTATAGGGTCATATGAATTAAAAAATAATATATTTGAATGAGTATGAATTAAAAAATTAAAATAATAAAATAAAAAAAAATTAAAATACGTGAACGGGAGAGAGCGGTGCGTACGCGAAAGAAAAAAGTGAACGGGATTTTTGTGAACTGAGCGGTGCGTACGCCTGAGGGAGAGAGTGGCAAATACGTGTAAATTTTTGTGAACTAGAGGGGCATTCGCTTCCTTGGAATATGGGCCTGAGGGAGAGAGCTGTGAAAAGCTACTTTTTTCAGCTTCACCTCTCCCTATTCTTTTGTGAGAGCACAAAAAAAGGAGCTTCATGGGTGAAGCTATTTGCAAAAAGGGTGTTTGGCAAAAAACAGCTCACAACAGCTCATGAAGTTGTTGGTGAAGCTGTGCCAAACAGGGCCCTAGTCATGGATGGAATACCCATCCGCCAAGTTAGCATGCATGCATTTAAGTTTCCGTGCACGCGCCCGCGAAGTCTGCATGGATGCAAAGTTCGCACCAACTGTGGCTCGGCGACGGCGTCTCCGCGGCGAAGTCTACCCCGCGCAAGCCTCCGGCTGCTCCACGCCGTGCGGTGCCTCCTCTCGATGCGCCGGCGTTCCTCAGGATGCGCGGAGGCGCGCCGGCCAGCGTCGCCATCGCAGTCGCGCGGCTTGGCAGCAAGGCAGCGTTCGTCGGCAAGCTTGGCGATGACGACTCCGGGCGCTCGACAAATCCCACAAAGAAGCAGGCAGCGGTGTTGCTCTGGCCTCGACGAGTCCGCCCGGTGCTCCCCTCGCCTCGGTGCGCTTCGCAGGGTCCCGTCGGCTCCGGCGAGGACTTCGCCATGATACCGGGCTTCGCGACGACGTCGGCTCTCGCCACTGGCTTCGCCGCGAGGGACTCCGCGATGTCCAACGCCGGCCTCTGCAACGCTCCGCGACGGCGAGGACGCCCCCACGCCGTGACCTCCGCTACGTCTCTCCGCGCTGTCAAGGTCTCCCCGTCAAGCCTTCCGTGCCATCGCTCTGGGCTACTTGACTGCGCAGCAGCCTCCGCAATGGCGAGCAAGCTGCATGAGCCTCTGCGTCAAGGTCTCCGCATCAATCGTCCGTACAGCATCGCCATGCTCCGCCCACCCACGAGAGCCTTCGTCGTTGCCTTCGAAGTCCCCTCCCGAGCTCCGTACAGTTACCCTGCTCGCCGGACTTCGCCCGCCTCTACGACTGCCTCGGCCGGCCTACCAGCGACACTTCGCCCCGACGCCGGGAAGTCTACGCCGGCCTCCGCCTCGGCTCCACGCTGCCTTCCCAACGCGTCAGGAACGAGGACGGTAGAGGCTTAAGCAGCACGGCCAGCGTAACGAGCCCGGCGGTGGTGGCTCCGGCGTGGCGTCGGGGTGTCAAACCAGGCGTCCTGCCAGGCAACTGCAACCACAGCATCAGTGCACGGTGTCGGCTCTCTGCCAAGCTTCGTACTGAACGACCTCCGCGCCGCTCGCTTTGATGACGCGCCGGCTTCCGCATGAAAGTCTTCGCACCATCCCGTCCACAGCCTCCGCCTCGTCAAGTGCCTCCGGAACCTCCGCGTCGCTGAGTCCACGAGCGCCTCGCCTCTGAGCCAACGGACTTCGCAGGGGCGGCGTCGGCCTTCGCCCGGTGCCCGCAGAAGCTGCCGGCTCCACCTCGCCTGGCGCCCGCGTGGACTTCGCCGGCCTTCGCCTCGGCTATCGCGTGGACTTCGCCGACCGTCGCCTCGACGCCGTGAGAACCTCGCCGGCCTTCGCCTTGCCTCCGCGACGACCGGCGCTCGTGCGCGAAGTCTCCGGCGTGCGTTCGCAAAGCCCCTGCCTGAGGTCTCCGGCTCGAGGTCTCCGACTCACGTGCGCGAAGTCTTCGGCGTGCGCTCGTGGACTCTCTCACCCGAAGTCTCCGGCTCGAACTCGACGCGGATGGGTGTACGCGGCGCGAGGTGCCCAGCCAGCTCCGCGATTCGGTGGGATGGCCACCTCGGCCAAGGACTCCGCAAAGGCAAGGGTTGCTCGGGAGCTTCCGCGCCCACGGCTCGCGCCACCTCCGCGTGGGCCAGGCGCCGTTCGTCTCTGCGCTGCTTAGACTCCGCAGCGTTGCCTTGGTCCTCGTGAAGCATCGCCAGGCTCTCCGCCGCCGAGACAGTCGAAGACGCGGAGCGCTCTCGCAGCCTCCTCGACGCTAGCTTTGCCCTCGAAGGTGCGGATCGGGGGCGCGCCTCCCGTGGCCTTTGCGCCTCCATGGCACGCTCGTCGGTGAAGTCCCCATGAGGTCTCTGAGGCAGTCCACATCCCCGTGGCACGCTCCGCGTGCTCTGCGCAGTCCGGGACGTCGACTCCGCCCCACCTGGTGCACACTGCACGTAATTGCCCACAAGGCTCTACTAAATTCCCGCTGCATTTCTTGCGTACATGGCTTCGAGAAACTGGTTATGCAGTATATCGTTTATTGCGACTGCAGTTTCAGTCTAAGAGCGCTCGATTTGGCCATAATTGCTTCTCCAATTTTGGCCTGTTCTGGGTCATCGCAGCATTTAATGCTTTCCTGGTGTTGCATTCTGGAGCGTTTTGTTGCCGCGAGGTTTTGGCCATTTCTTTTTGTGCCTCTGTGTTGGTCTTCGCTTTTGGTTTAAATCGCACAATTGCCTTGAGCGTCGGCGTACTCTGCGGAGTATAAATAAGACGTAGCGTTGAGCCTAGCTCCGCACGCGCCAGTCTACGGACTCTAAATAAGACGTAGCGTTGAGCCTAGCTCCGCACGCGACAGTCTACGGACTATAAATTAAGTCGTAGCGTCGAGGTCGCCTTCGCACGCGCCAGTCTACGGACTCTAAAATAAGACGTAGCGTCGAGGTCGCCTCCGCACGCGCGAGTCTACGGACTATAAATTAAGTCGTAGCGTCGAGGTCGCCTCTGCACGCGCCAGTCTACGGACTCTAAATAAGACGTAGCGTTGAGGTCGCCACCGCACGCGCGAGTCTGTGGACTATAAATTAAGTCATAGCGTCGAGGTCGCCTCCGCACGCGCCAGTCTACGGACTCTAAATAAGACGAAGCGTCGAGGTCGCCTTCGCACGCGCGAGTCTGCGGACTATAAATTAAGTCGTAGCGTCGAAGTCGCCTCTGCACGCGCCAGTCTACGGACTCTAAATAAGACGTAGCGTCGAGGTCGCCTCCGCACGCGCGAATCTACGGACTATAAATTAAGTCGTAGCGTCAAGGTCGCCTCCGCACGCGCCAGTCTACGGACTCTAAAATAAGACGCAGTGGGGGGACGCTTCCGTGCGCACTCTACGGAGTATAAATTAAGTCGTAGCGTCGAGGTCGCCTCCGCACGCGCCAGTCTACGGACTCTAAATAAGACGTAGCGTTGAGGTCGCCTCCGCACGCGCGAGTCTGCGGACTATAAATTAAGTCGTAGCATCGAGGTCGCCTCCGCACGCGCCAGTCTACGGACTCTAAATAAGACGTAGCGTCGAGGTCGCCTCCGCACGCGCGAGTCTGCAGACTATAAATTAAGTCGTAGCGTCGAGGTCGCCTCCGCACGCGCCAGTCTACGGACTCTAAATAAGATGTAGCGTCAAGGTCGCCTCCGCACGCGCGAGTCTACGGACTATAAATTAAGTCGTAGTGTCGAGGTCGCCTCCGCACGCGCCAGTTTACGGACTCTAAATAAGACGTAGCGTCGAGGTTGCCTCCGCACGCGCGAGTCTACGGACTATAAATTAAGTCGTAGCGTCGAGGTCGCCTCCGCACGCGCCAGTCTACGGACTCTAAAATAAGACGCAGCGGAGGGACGCCTCCGTGCGCACTCTACGGAGTATAAAGAAGACGCGGATGTCACGCGCACGTGTGGGCATCACCCCCCGCACGTACTCTCCGGAGTATACATAGACATGGTTGAAGTTCCCACGCACTCTACGGAGTATAAAAATTACTACATGGCCGAGACACCAGGGAGTGCCTCGCTTAAAGCGGCGCGCCACTTGGATATCGCGCCCTCGTGCGCATTGCACTAGGGAGTGCACCGCGAGTCTTCGAAGGTAGGGGAACGGCGGCTCCGCCTCCCTGCCTCCGCGCGCGTAGCGCCTTCGGCCTACGCTGCAAGCGCCCGCTCTCCGCGGCATCGCTTTTTTAAAACGTGGGGCGGCGGCTCCGCCTCCTCCTCGCTGCGCGTTAGCCTTGCCGCCGCAGCGCTGCTCTCCGCGGCACTGTTTTTTAAAGGAAGAGGCAGCGGCTCCGCCTCCTCCTCGCGCGCGTAGCGCCTTCCGCCCTACGCTGCAGCGCCCGCTACGCCAGCACTGTTTTAAAAAAAAGAAAGAAAGGTAGGGGAACGGCGGCTCCGCCTCCCTGCCTCCGTGCGCGTAGCGCTTTCGGCCTACGCTGCAAGCGCCCGCTCTCCGCGGGCACTATTTTTAAAAGGTAGGGGAACGGCGGCTCCGCCTCCCTGCCTCCGCGCGCGTAGCGCCTTCCGCCTACGCTGCAAGCGCCCGCTCTCCGCGGGCACTGTTTTTAAAAGGTAGAGGCGGCGGCTCCGCCTCCTCCTCCGCACGCGTGGCGCCTTCGCCTACGCTGCAAGCGCCGCTCTCCGCAGCACCGCTTAAAAAAAGAAAGGTAGAGGCACGCGCGCTCCGCCTCCACCTCGTGCGCGTGCGCCTCCGCCTCGCTGCAGCGCCCGCTCTCCGCGGGCACTATTTTTAAAGGTAGAGGCACGCGGCTCCGCCTCCACCTCCGTCGCGTGCGCGTGCGCCGCCTACGCTGCAAGCGCCCGCTCTCCAAGGGCACTATTTTTAAAAGGTAGGGGACGGCGGCTCCGCCTCCCTGCCTCCGCGCGCGTAGCGCCTTCGGCCTACGCTGCAAGCGCCCGCTCTCCGCGGGCACTGTTTTTAAAAGGTAGGGGAACGGCGGCTCCGCCTCCCTGCCTACGCGCGCGTAGCGCCTTCGGCCTACGCTGCAAGCGCCCGCTGTCCACGGGCACTATTTTTAAAAGGTGGGGGAATGGCGGCTCCGCCTCCCTGCCTCCGCGCTCTCCACTCTACGCCACGTCTTCGGTGCTCGACGACGACGACACATCTTCGGCGCTGCACGGCACGTCTTCGGCGCTCGACGACACGCCTTCGGCGCTCAACGGCACGCCTCCGGCGCTCGACTACGCCGTCTGCCTCGTAGGCATCGCCTCGGCAGGACGGCACGGCTCCATTGCTCGACTTCGCCATCCGCCTCGTAGGCAACGCCTCGGCGTGACGGCACGTCTTCGGTGCTCGACGGCACGTCTTCGGCGCTCGACGGCGCGCCTCCGACGCTCGACTACGCCGTCCGCCTCGTAGGCAACACCTCGGCGGGACGGCATGCCTCCAGCGCTCGGCTACGCCGTCCGCCTCGTAGGCATTGCCTCGGCAGGACGGCACGGCTCCGGCGCTCGACTTCGCCGTCCGCCTCGTAGGCAATGCCTCGGCGTGACGGCACGTCTTCGACGCTCGACAGCATGTCTTCGGTGCTCGACGACACGTCTTCAGTGCTCGACTACGCCGTCCGCCTCGTAGGCATCGCCTCGGCGGGACGGCACGGCTCGGCGACTTCGACCGCCGTCCCAGCATCGCCTCGACAGGGCGGCACACCTTCGGCGCTCGACTTCACTGGTTTCCTCGTAGGCATTGCCTCTGGGGTCTACGAGCTACCAGTTGCATCGGCACCCTCGCGCTTGCTGTCGGGGAACGGGGGGCTGGGGTGGTTGATCACGTCAGCTCGCCCATCGGGACCTCAGCGCTTGCTGTCGAGGGAGTACTGTTGTAGGGGTGGCCCAACCCCCCGTGACTGGGCCGTGCAACTAGTCCAACGTGTAATAGGCCGAATAGTATAGAGGAATATACCAATGTAAATATACCAATGTACCCTCATCATTTGTAAATACTAAGGGGTAGAATGGGGATTTCCCATTCTACCCCACTCATATATATAAACCCCCCAGGAGGGGCAAAGGGGGTACATCCCCTCATTATCTCCACCTCTCCAGATCTAGCTCTCTTCCTCTTCTACCGATCCCCCTCTCTTCCTGTTTAGCCAGTAGCTACAACAATCTTCATTCTCTGATCAACAACAATTTAAGAAAGGTTGAGTACATTGCGTACTTAGGAAGACTTGTAGTGTATCACAAAATTTTACATATATGCAATGCTGTTAATGGATGAAACTCTATAGTAAGTTATTTTTAGCATGAGGCAGGTTTCGTTTTGCAATAACAATAAGTAATAATTTGCAACCGAAGTTGTAAAGAGCATTTGACATGTAATGAAATAAATTTTGCATAAATTCCATAGCAGTAGATCAAAACCATTCGCAGCCCTCCTCGGCTATGAACATTCGCATCATTCCTAACCTTGGACATGGCACACGATTATACGTTCATGCCATCCCATAAGTTCAGTGAAGCAGTTTTGAAAAGGAAAACTATACCCTTTGTAGCTACATCCAAACTTCATCATGACCGCGAGCACGACTATTCAAATAGTTTTTAACACCCTACAGAAATTGTACAGGTTTACCCACACGAGATAATCAATTTCTACCATCAGCAACTTCACGCTTCCTTTGGCATGTGATGAAAGTTGATTATCCCTTAGGTCATCTAGTCCTAATCTTGCAGCAGCCCGAATGAACATTGAACCTCTTTTAGGTACACCCCTAAGAAAGCATTTGAATCTTCCTTAGGTAATTCCCCTAAGCAAAGACCCTCACTTAAGTTTGTCCACTAAGTGGGCATTCATCGTTACTTAAAATCCTTGACTCGAGCACCTTGGTGTTAGGGGCCCCTACGAGCAAACCTAATCGGAGTGCCCTTACTACTTTTGTGCCTACCACAATGCAAGGCTAGGCCTAGACAACTTAATGAGCTAAATTCCAGAGCCCACATAGCACATGTGGTCGTACGGTATGACTTAGATATGCAACAATAGCGTTCGGTTCTTAATTGACTCAGGTGAGAATATCCCCCTATATACATGTGAGACTCTCTCTCGCGCGAGATTCCCTCTCACATTTGACAGATTATCATATAGCTTACCTGCGTCCAAAAACTAGGTTTTTCATTTTATTTGATACCAAAGTAACAGAGGTACCCCTCTAGTCCATCATTTTTGAAATCATCATTCCCACGTGAAGATTTTGTTCGAATTTCAAACTTAGCAGAAAATAGTACTTGTCTAAGCATCTAGACCATATATCTAAGTAGTATTCCCAATTGATAGTATACATTGTCTAAACCATTTTCTAGAGGTTACAACAGTGAAGGTATCAAGTTTTCAAGGATGTTCAATGCATACGAGTGGTTGTAACTACCTTTACCCACAGTATAGCAGTTTAACAGAATATACACGTATGCATAGTAGATTTTGCAACCACTATACAATAATTGAAATACTGGGATCAACATAGTCAAAGGGGGTGCTTGCCTTGTTCTTGTTGCTCGAGAGAATATTTGGATGCGTTCTCGTGTAAATCGCATGGAGTCATATAACCGGTAAATAAATTCAGATAAAAGCAAATAAGAGCTAGATAAATAGAGACAAGACTCAAATGTTTTTGTAAATTCAGAAAGATCTTATTTTTATTAAAAAAAAATAGAAACAGAGATCACTAAATTTGGAGTTCGTTTGCAAAAGTTATAAGCGTTTGAGTTTTAGCTTGTTTGAGTTATTACTTCTCAGTAAGTACAGAGCTATTTATGACTACAAATGCAGACACTTCAAGTACCATTCCACCAACCATGGCATTTCGACTACAAGGGTCTTTGTCCTACTACAACTTCGATCGTACTAATCACACAGTCAGAGCTACCGATCTTAGACCACGAAGGTTTTTCGAGCATCGAGCGGGTACTACGACTTACAACTATCAATTATTGACTAGGTTCTATAGATGTTCAACTACCGATCAGGTACTTTAACTTACAACTGCAATCGGGTACTGTAAATTACGACTATGACTAGGTTCTATAAATTACGACTACGACCGGGTTTTTTAAATTACAAGTATGACTGAGTTTTGTAAATTACGATCACTAATCATGACTTACGACTAGTGACCATGGTCAACGACTATCGACCACGCCCAATGACTATCGACCATGGCCTTCAACTACCGACTACAGACAACAACTATCGACCATAGACTTCAACTATTGACCACAGCCAATGACTATCGACTACGACTTTCAACAATTGACCATGGACAACGACTATCGACTAGGGCCTTCGACTATCGACTATCATTAGTAACCGAGGCTACGACTATGGTCAGAGGCTGAAAATTATGACTACTGCAGTTGGAGGCTTCGACTACGCAAGTGGTAGGAGATATCGACTATGCAGGTGGTCGAGGATCTCGACTACACGAGCAGTCGAAGATTATGAAACAGCAGTAGTCAAAGATTTTGTCCTCGACTACTATGGTTCTGACCTCCCCAAAGACATCTGCACGTGCTCACTACATGTGCCGTGACTACTGGGTATGCCAATACCATAAGACACTCATTTCAATCATGTGTGTACCGCAGAAGATTTAGTTCAATCATGTGTACAACCGGCGAACGCTAATTACAGCCAGCATCCACTCATATGGGCAGACAAACCAGCGCATGGGGCACTCGCATGCGCTCGTGCCGCGCCCTATACGATTGAGGCTTGTGATGAATGAGTGTGCAGCTGTGCGCGTTTAAATAGCTGAGCATAGGAGAAAATGACGAGCGAAAACGACGCACCACGCAAAACAACGCATGAAGACGAATCGCGCGAGAATCGGTCGAACGAATGTGTGCAGGGCCACAACCCATCCTCCTGTCGCACCCCCCTAGTCCCCTTGCCCCCCGGCGCAGTGGGCAGGTGCTTGCCGCACCCAGCATCGGGGCAGGTGACTTGCCCACCCCTCGGGCGGCAGGGGCATGCGCCTAGGAGGGGACCAGATCTGTAAATTATACCAGAGGGTGGCTAATTCTGCAAATAAAGATTTTTAGGGGCCAGAAATGGGAAAATATCTTGAAATTGTCATAGTTCCATCCAAATACTCTTTATTTTTCAGTGGTCAGTTTATTCACCTATACTTTTCTAATCTTGTCCTTTCAAATTACAGTATTGAAAAAACCAATGGTCTCTCTGCCCAGCAAGTCAACCATTAAATGCTAGTGAAATGCTCACTCTGTTCTTTTTCACTTGGCTTTCTAGAATACGTGCTATCAAATTTTTTAAAGTTTAACTATCAATAGACTCAAAACTATCTAGATTAGCTATATAAAAGTTATATCATTAAATTTTCCATTAAAAATACTTTTATAATATTATAATTTATGAGTATATATTAGTGTAAAGTTATAAAAAATAGTGATTAAAGTTGTATCTCGAATATCACAAAAAAAAATAAAAAACGTCATGTGAAAAAATAGAGGGAGTAAGCACTTGTGTACCAACCGCGTGCAGAAAAGGCTAGAGGAAATTTCAGTGCAGGAGCAGTGGCCTTTTCTTCCAAACTGGTTCGAACCTGTCACTGGAATCTACTTTATTAGAATTAATTTTTTTTGTAGGATATGTTTATTTTAGAGAGTTTATTTTATAATTTAGAAAGTATTAGTTATAGATAGTAGAGCTGATTTATTATTAGGAGTTTATGTTATATACAAACAGTTGTTTACTCTGAATAAAAAAATTGTATAATCAGTTCTGAAGAGAAATAATAGAAAAAGAGAAAAAACCGAAAGCATATCGTCTTCTCTCTCCGGCGACAATTACGTGGAGAAAAGAAGAAAGCAATGTGCTGGTTCATCACGTCCAGAGGGCACAACGCACATCAAGGCAGAAGCGTGGCATCATTTGCATCGGTACAGACAGTGGCGGACCCAGGATTTTTAAGATAGATATTCAGATTTCAGATCTAGGTTATTTGAATACGTCGATATCGCGACATGTTATTTCTCTCAAAATACCGATATAAAGATACGTGTATATAGATGTAATAAAAATACAAAAAATATAGAAATTAACGATTTCTTATGAGACAATAGACGATATAAAGCTAGTATAATGACATGAATTAAATAGCAAAATACATGTTCATAGCTTATATAGCAGTATGACTGCACCACAGCAGCATAGCTTATGCACAGAAGAGGCCTATTTATCACCAGGTCTGACAAAAAAATCACCCAAAAAAAGAACAGAAACTACTCCTCATCATTAGTCTCGCTAAGCTTCTTTTTATGCCCCATGATGAGCATACTATCCCTATCATCGCAATAGTAGATGGAAGAAACAAAGCCCACAACGCTGCAATGCCGAACTAGCACTTCCAAAATGAACAAAGTTATATGTTGCCTTTCTGAAGCTCCGGTGAGGGATTTGGCCACTGCTGGCGAGGTTTGAAGCTCCGGTGAAGGTATTCATCCTTGTCCTCTGTTTTTTGAAGTTAATAATATACAACAAAAGAATTCACTTATCTCCACCACCATTAATTAATTTTTTGTTCACTTGAAAGTATTTCATAAGCTTCCTAGCCCACCATCGCACTCCTTCCAGACCATTGGCTTGGTCTGGGATGCATACTGTGGTTTGCTGAGAAATGGGTATATACTGAAAGTAAATTCTATAATGGTTTATCTTGTCCAAAACCGTTAGTAAAATCTCTACCGGTTGGTGATGTGAACTGATAGTAAAATCTCTACCGGTTCGTAAACTTAAACCGTTAGTAATAGTTTTACTACCAGTTGGTGTAGTGAACCGTTAGAAAAATCTCTGCCGGGTTTGAAAAACAAACCGTTGGTAATATCTTTAGTAACGGTTTTATTAACTGAACCAAAACACATGTGTGTAATGGTTCATCTCATAAACTAATAATAATATTATCTCTAACAGTTATTTTGTATTAACCGATAAAAAATGCTGTGGACCATCTCCCGTTAATAGTATTGACATCGGTTCCATAGTTGGACCGATACAAATGTCCTTACCTCTATCGGTTTTGCCAAACCAGTAGAGATATGCCGTTACACATTAAGCATTTTGTAGCAGCGAACCTCCAGCCATGCATGTCCATAACTATTATAATAGTTATGAATATCCATAAATATGATAATAGTTATGGATATGATATATTTTTTAGTTAATAAAGATTAAATGCACCCACATTCAGATGTTATGTTAATCCTAATAGTTTTACTGATTTGATAATTTCTTTCAAAAATAACAACAGGACTAAATAGTGAAACAGAAGATTGCAGCAGCATCTAACCTAGAAGTTTAGCCAAGTACTGCAGTCCTTGAAAGCAAACATGGCAGAGGCTATGGTTTTCAGGGGCGAAGCTACGTGAGCTCGTCGGGGTCGGCCGACCCCGACGATTTTGCCGTAACCTCTTATAGTCAGCGATTTTTCACCACCTTGGACCCCGGTAGAAAATATGTTCGACCCCAGCAGATTGGCAGCCCAGCAGTCCGGCCCATCTTCCGCAGTCCGGCCCAGCAGTCATGACCCCGGTGACCATTTATCCTGGCTTCGCCCCTGATGGTTTTTGTGGTACTTGAAAAAATTGCTGCCACTTTGGGGAAGGAGGCACTAGCTGCAATACAATCAAGCTTAGGAAAAGAAGCATCAGCTTTACTTGAAGTTAATAACAACATGAGGCAGCTTGAAATTGAGTTTACAGTTATGAAAGCTTTTTTAATGCAAGTAGCAATGAACTCATCACATGATTTGGCCTATCAGGCCTGGCTTAATGAAGTAAAGAAGGTTTCATATGATGCCGAGGACGTTATTGATGAGTATGCATACCTCATTGGACAAACAACAGAAACCTGTTTACTCAAGAAACTGTGGCATCATTCCAAAAACGTCAATAGATGGCATAATATTGCTGAACAGCTTAAACAGATTGAAGCACGCCTCTTGAGACTGACAAGCATGAAAGAACGTTATGGCATTTCAGCCAGTGGAGAAGGAAGCAACCCAAGTCATAATAGCCTTCAGCTTCAGGAACATATATTTGATGCTACAAGTGTTGGAATTGAAGATAACGTCGTTGGGATTGAAGAAGAATCGTCATGGCTCACGGATCAGTTGATACGTGGGCAAAATCAACGAACAATCATCTCTATCTGGGGTATGGGTGGTTTAGGCAAAACAACACTTGTCCGTCGGGTCTATAAAAGCAGTACAGTTAAACAAGAGTTCCAATGTTCTGCATGGATTTCAATTTCACGAAGGTACAATATTGACGATTTATTAAGAAGAATACTAAAGCAGCTATTTGAAAAGGAAGACCGCAAACGTAATGAGTTTGACACAATGGATACGCCAACCTTGATAGAAAGAATGGCAGACTACTTGCAGAACAAAAGGTATTTGATTGTATTGGATGATTTGTGGAGTCGAGATGCTTGGATATTGTTAGATAATGCATTGGCTAGAAACAACAACAGAAGTAGAATTATCATTACAACAAGGATCGAAGATGTTGCTTCGTTAGCATATGATGAGCACTACATCCAACTAAAAACTCTCGGAGAGAAAGAAGCATGGGACCTCTTTTGTGGAAAAGCTTTACAAGACTAGAAGGTAAAGCATGTCCCCAAAGTCTAATTCATTGGGCAGAAGAAATTGTAAACAAATGTGAAGGATTGCCACTTGCTATCGTTGCCATTGGGAGTTTGCTGTCACGTAAGAAGTTAGATGAGAATGAATGGAAGTCATTCTATCATCAACTGGATTGGCAACTGATGAACAATCCAGATCTGAACTTGTTGACTAATGCACTCAATCTTAGCATTAATCATACACAAGGAAATCTAAAGAATTGTTTCCTCTACTGTGGCCTATTTCCAGAGGACTATGTGATTAGAAGAAAGGAGCTCATTCGGTTATGGATAGCTGAAGGATTTGTTGAAGAAAGGGGACCAAATATAACAATGGAGGAAGTAGCAGATGAATACCTCAAGGAGCTTGCTCAACGTTCACTTCTTCAAGTGGTAAAGAGGAATCACTCTGGAAGAGCAAAGGAACTCCAAATGCATGATCTTGTAAGAGATATAGTTGTAAGCAAGTGCAAAAGTGAGAAATTTTCTGTTCTTCTGGATGGTCCTCGTGTTACAGAGCTGAACAGAGAAGCGCGCCGTGTATCAGTACTAAATTCTGAGAGCATTATAGATAGTCTTGAATGGGGAGAAAAGATTCGGTCCTTCATTTTGTTTGATTATAATGTGCCATCTTCATGGGTACAGACTGCTACTGGAAAATTCAAACTGCTCAGGGTCTTGTCCCTAAGGTTTGCAAACATAGAGACACTCCCTGATGTTGTGACCACTCTGTTCAATTTGCAGTACCTTGATTTGCTTGGCACAAAGCTTAAAATATTCCCCAAAGCATTGTGTAAGTTGAGGAAGCTACAGATGTTAGATCTTTGTTACACTTACATAGTGGAACTGCCATTCGAGATAAGTACACTGACTAGGCTCCGATTTCTACGCACTTTTGTTGAACATGAGTCTGATGCCAGAATATTTGATTGCTTCCAAGCTGCTAAAGTGCCTTCTAGAATTTGTTCTCTGAAGGATCTACAAGTACTGGAACATATAGAATTAACCAAAGATATAGCTGTCAATCTGGGAAACTTGAAGCTACTGCGGAGGCTTTCCTTAATGAAAGTGAAGGATGAACACATAACGCACTTGTGGACCTCCATCAAAAAGATGCCATACCTTACCAGGCTATTTATAATTTCATATGGAGAGGAAGAAGTTCTTAATCTGGAAATCTTAGGTTCTTTGCCAAATCTGGAAAATTTGTACCTGAAAGGCAAGTTGCAAGGAGGTGCTGTCCCACCAATATTCCGCAGTTTCATGAAACTCCGAGACCTACGCATGGGGTGGTCAAGGATGCAAATAGACCCAATTCCTTCATTCTCACACATGTTGAATCTAGTTCAACTTCATCTTTGTAGGGTTTATGAGGGGCAGATGATGACCTTCAGAGCAGGCTGGTTTCCAAAGCTTGAGAAACTGTACTTAGCTGACATGGAGCAGCTCAGTTGGATTGAAATGGAGGCTGGCACTATGGAGATCGTAGATCATGTACAGCTCGTTGGTTTGAGAAGTATGCTTGTTGTTCCAGCAGGGTTTCAATGTCTTACCTCACTTCAACAGATGGTCCTTCAAGATATGCCAAATGAATTCATGATGAGGGCGACAGGACAAGACTATGTTTACATCCAACATATCCCATCAATACTTCGTCGGGTTTGATGCAAATCCAGCCCAAAAGTAAGAAAAGTGGCCTTTATTATTTTGCATCTGCAGAGTGCGCAAAATTTTCTCTTTAGCTTGTTTATTGGTTTGGTCGGTGTAGAACTGTGTATACAATAGAAAAATAAAGCTGGTAGAATCAATTACTGCCTTCCAAACATACAATCTACTGCAAACCAACAATCCTATCAATCATGCAAAACTTATCGTTTTGTGAGCCAAATCAACATGGAGTTCTTTTTAAAAAAATGTTATAGCATCCTTTAATCTTTAAATGGATTTGCCAATTTTCAGTTGTGTGAAAATTTATGGTCTTTCAATCACCAATAATATGGTCAATAAAGTTGTTAGATGAAACTACAAATTGAATTTAGAGGTGTAGCCTTGTAGGATTCCATATTCATGACTTAATTATTATATCTAAAGCTCTGGTCATACAGAATTTTATCTCACAATGTATTTCTCAAGTTGTTGCACATATATAAACTTGTAAACACGGCAAAGTCATTCAAAACTGATAGAGGCTAATCCGTATGTCAACGACATTGACGTATCTCCTTGCCTTGCAAATTGCATTGTGCAGGGAACAGCAGACGAAGAAGGTATTTTATCTATATGAATTCCATCACTGGTTGTTTAATGGAGGTTGGAACCGTAAGATGCTCATTGCGCTATCTGCAACCGTTGTATGTCGAAACACCGAACTGTGTAATAAAAAAGATTCAGGATTCCTTTCCAAGCGTGCGTAATCACTCCATAGTTGTACTGTACTGTCATTATATATTTGTACTGTGAGTAAAGACTACTTAATACTTATGGTGTTGTGATGTGTAAGTTGTAACAAAAACATATACTTTTAGGACCTTATGGTTTGCTTCATTTTTTGGGAATTCATGGGCCCTGATCTGCTTTAGGCTGGCAGCTCGCACCATAGAGCGCGCCAAATGTAGAAAAAAAAATTTACAAGCCACTCAACCTTACTATGCTGCTAGCTAGGCAATACATGCGTGAAGAAGCTCTCCTGCCTTCCAAGCTTAAGCTTTTACTGCCTCCGTCCCAAAATACAAGAGATTATGACTATGTATTTGGTCAAAGAAGTCCAGATACATAATCAGAACTCTTCTATTTTAGAACAGAGGTAGTATTTCATTCTCATGAAATTACCTGCCTTCCAAACATACAATACATGTGTGAATCAATTTATATTTCATTATAAAAAAAGATCATAATAGGCATAATATAACAACGTTAAGAGCTTTAGAGCTCCTAGCTGAAATTCAGGAGCAGAGCTATATTGACTCTACTGATTACCCCCATAATTTAGTCCTGCTTATACATTATAAACGCGATTGCATGATTCCATCACTCTTTGGGCATGCAGCTCTAGGGAGAGAAGCACTCAATGCCACAGGCACACAGTTACAAAAACGAGCATCAATTTTACTTGAAATTGACAATAACATGAGGCAGCGTAAAATCGAGTTTACTGTCATGAAAGCATTCAGCAACAGATACATCTGTCACGAGATAGAGCTTATGAGTCATGGCTTGATGAAGTAAAAAACGTTGCACATGATGCTGAGGATGTGATTGATGAGTACGTATATCTAGCTGGGCAGGCACAAGAAGAAACAAGCAGGCTAAAAAAATTGTTCTGTTGCTACAAAAATGCCGACGGGTGGCACAGCATTGCAACACAGATTTCACAAATTAAATCTCGCCTTCAAAACCTCACAAGCTGACAAGAATGAAGGCTCATTACGGCATTGCAACAAATGAAAACGAAGATGGTAGCACCTCAAGTCATGAGAGCCTAGTAGCCTACAGGAGCTTACATCTGATTCAGCGTATTTTGGTACTGAAGAAGACATGGTTGGCAATAAAGAAGAATCTGAACACTTGGCAGCTATTGACACATGGTGAAGAAACCCGCACTGTCATCTGCATTTGTGGAATGGGTGGGCTAGGAAAAAACAACTCTTGCCCGGACCATCTATAGGACGAATGTGGTTAAAAAAGAAGTTTGATTGTTTTTTGTGGATCACAATCTCCCAGGATTACACGATTGAAGATTCACTTAAAAGAGCACTCAAACAGCTCCTGGATATGAATAAGAAGATTCCTGATCAGACTGACATTATGGAGGGTAAGCTTGGTACAGAGGCTAAGAAATTAATTACCTGCAGGACAAAAGATATTTAATTTTAGTGGATGACATGTGGAGTCAAGATGCGTGGATATTATTAGCTTGTACTTTTGTGAAAAACAAAAAAGGATTGCCTCTTACTATTGTTGCCATTGAAAGTCTTCTATCCTATAAGCAAATACATGTGACAATGGAAGTCGTTATATGGTCAACTTAACTGGCAACTCACTAAGAACCAAAAGCTGAACTACGTAACAAGTATTCTCAATCTCAGCTTCAATTATCTACAAGCAAATCCAAAAAATTGCTTCCTTTATTGTAGCATGTTCCCTGAAGACTATGAGATTAGAAGAAAACAGATAATTCAGTTATGGATAGCTGAAGGTTTTGTCGAAAAAGGGGAGAAGGTATTACCTTGGAAGAAGTGGCTGAAGACTACCTCAAAGAACTTGTTCTACACATTCACTTCTTCCGGTTGCTTGGACGAAAGGGTATGAAAGACCAAAGTCATTTCGGAGGCATGATCTTGTAAGGGACATAACAGTTGCCAAATGCAAAGCTGAAAAGTTCTCTTTCCTAGTGTAGACAACACATATGTTACATAACAGAATGATGAAGCACACCAAGTTTCCTTAGTGAAGGGCGGGAAAGCCATTGAATCTGGTGCAGGTGAAAGATCAGGTCCTTCATTTTGTTTGACGTGGAAGTGCAATTCTCATCGATACAGAAGGCAACTGCAAATTTCAGATTGCTAAGGGTCTTGTCCTACGTTATGCAAAATTTTTGAAGTTCCCTGATACTGTAACTCGTCTCTTCAATTTACACATCTTGTTTCCAGGATCAATTAGCAGGCTGACGAAGGTACAGACTATGGATCTTAGGGAAACATGTGTAGAGGAGCTACCAGAGGAAATAAAGTTCCTAACCAAGCTGCGGGTCCTATCCATGGATATTGACTTGTGACCATAGCAATTTAAACAGGGGAGTGACTATTACATAGGCGACTGAAATTTTTTTATCTTTCAGTCACCTAAAATTGCACTCTGAATCACCTGAAGTCTGAAGTTGCAGGTATTGTTTTGGAGGGGACTGCAAGTTTAGTTGATTGAGAGTGCAATTTTAGGTGACTGAAAGATAAAATATTTCAATCGCTCAGGTAATATAGCAAAACTGCTTAAAGACACTTTACTAGGTTCCGTGCCACTCAATCGGAGCGGAGGGTGGCGGCGCCGAGGCGGAGCGGAGGCGAGGCGGCCGAGAGGCGGAGCGGAGGCGGAGGGCAGCGCGCCGAGGCGGCGGCGAGGCGAGGCGGCGAGGCGGAGCGGAGGTGGCAAGCGGGCGCAGCGCCGAGGCGAGGGCGAGGCGCGAGGCTAGGGTTTGCCGAATGGGGATCGGGGAGCGGGGACCGGACCGCCGACCAGATGGTGGGGATAGGCAGCCGCGCGCGCGGAAAGAAAATGGGCCGAGCCTCACGCGCGTCGCGCGCCCGCTTCTCTCGGAGGTCGGCCGAATTGGGGTATAAACAGTTGATTTGGTCCAATTATATATATACATATGTATTATACCTCATATATACTAGGTTTTTTGTCAAAGAATTTGGGTGTTCAGCTGAACACCCATGAACTACTGTAGATCCGCCCCTGGCGATGACGTTGGCCGGCCTGTTAGGCGCGGTGGCTACACAGACGAGAATGGAAATGACCATCTCGTCGTGGAGGGAGTCGAACGGTGACGCGGCCATGGAGACGACAGGGCTCGGGCGATCACACGCGCGTGGAAGATCGAATGGCGGCGTGGCAGGTGAGCGGCGCGCGAGCTCGGCGGCGGTGTGTTCTGTCGGACCCCAGATTATACCATCCGGAATACTCTGTGATTCCACCGCACTATTCCCTGGATCAGTAGATAGTGCTCACAGATTACAGTTCTGAATATCAAAGTACATATCATGCGGAAGCGTAAATATGGTAGTAACTTACTCACGGGCTGATTGGGCCGAAATCAACAAAATGCAGCAGCGGAAATGAAGCACACAGGTGAACCCTCAGGATATGCCCACAGGCAGCCAACTGGAGGTTCGCGACCTAGCCCTTGACATCTTCATATTCTCTGCCATCATAACCAGTAGTGTTGCTGAAGCATAGTGATCTGATTCCTGCCTCTGGATTTGTTGTGAAAGCGAGTGTGAGCACACTAACCACCGTGCCCCGTGAGCCAATACACAGAATGCAAATATATAGTATGCATGGCTTATCAAAGGAGAGGCTTGGGTTATTTTATTTGCTATAAATTGCTTTTAGTAGCATTTCCATTATTAAATCATCTTGTTATTTTTGCGACCTAAAGACATCTCATTGTGAATGACATCATTGACTTAATCCACCAAAGACTCACGCTCTTTATTAACTGTTGTTTAAGACTCCAAACAGTGTTTGCCGTAATTGACGTAATCCACCGAAATTACACTTACTTTATTAAGTGATGTCTAAAACTCCAAACAGCATATGTCATCCTCTAGTCAATCCACCGATCATACTCCTTCTGTATTGGTTGCTGTCTAAGACTCCAAACAGCAGGTAACACTTATCTAATTAATCCACCGATTATATACCTTCTGTATTGATTGCTGTCTAAAACTCCAAACAGCGAGGGACATCATTTAATTAATCCACCGAACATTCTTATCAGTATTTTCTAACAATCCAATCCTTTTTGTTATTGATTCAAATCCAGTATATGCTCTTCCAATAATCCATTATCTATCTCTAAATAATTACCTAGTATTCATCCACCAAGAATATCATTGATCACGTCTACGATTCACTATTATATATCCACCAAGAATGTCATTGATTAAGTCTACGATTCACTATTATATATCCTCCAAGAATATCATTGATCAATTCTACGATCCACTAGTATACTCCCACAAAGTAACTCACTAATCAAGAATTATAATCCAATACTTGTATTATTCCTCCAAATTCCCGAAAATTCAATTAGATCATATTATTCCTCCAAATTCCCGAAAATTCAATTAGATAATCTATCTAGCCTATCTATTCAGCTAGACTCCAATTCATTTCTCCCAGAACCCACACTACCATTTCCTATTTATGATCGACATGAATCCCCAATACCTTTATGTGCATACTACAAACATCCATCTCCTTTACTCACAACCCCGTTTATTCCACCCATATTTTATTTTGTAAGAATAGAAATGCCACCATTTGAAATACAATACATAAAATTTCCTGAGACTTAGCAGCTTTGGAACAAAACATAATGTTCAAGGAATATTAACATGATTTTCCATACATATGGCATCACACCATATGCCTAATATCACCATAATTTTTCCATACATATGGCATCACACCATATAACATCTTTCAGCGTTATAGCCGCTTAACTTACTATTGGGACGACACTCAAGACAACTCAAATCAGGGCTTTCCACTGCCCTCCACTTTTCCATTCCACCCACAAAGTTTGTTTTTGAAACAGAACTATATCTAGCTAAGTTCCCATGTCCGCCCTTTACCGTGGGCACGGCTATTCGAATAGTTTTGACTCTACAGAGTTTGCACACTTTACCCACAAGATACAGTTCACTCGTTGCCCCACACGATTCCTTAGCCATGCGGGCGAGCAAACCATCACAGTAATCGTTCAAAGTACCTCGCCCCGTCCATCATCTCACCCCCATGAGCTTGACCTGCTTGCGGCAGGTCTCATAGGTTGTGTGGGATGTTCTCCTTCTGAACGCCTAGCAGCTGACTACCATACTGCTAGCACGCCACAGCAGAACCTCACCCTCCGCGGATGTCCCATTCAAGCCTGCCACACAGGCCGCCACTTGCACTACCTCACCTCCTCCACCGATGATGATGACTTTCAGGGTCCGGTAAATTTACCAAGCCAAGTTGTACTTTACAGACTTATGGTTGTACTTGTTTTACACATGAGGTCATGACAAGATTCAGTCCTTAGGGTATTTGGGCGGTTCTACCACAAACCACACTCTCGTGCACCCAGCACCATACCCCCAAACCATCCGCCCAGATAAATAAGCAATTTGAGGTTTTTGGGAATATAAAATAACCATATCCAGCATACACCAGTCATTACCACCATGACTGCCCAACCAATTTTTCTCAAGATTAAAAGTGATGCTTGGGCGCTCTCACGCCCATGAGTATCTAAGCAATACTAAGCATGTCATATAATTACGGACTTATTTTTGAAAGGTTACTATTATAATTTTGGCAATGGCGACAAGGTTCACATATTCAAATATTCCAAAGGAGGTATATTAAACAAGTCAATAATGGCATATAACTAGAATCTTAAATTGAGCATGTCTTTGCATATAAAATAACAGCATGCAATTTGATAATTTAAACAAAAATAATTTGCAGAAAATGTAGGTTCAACATGATCAAAGTATTGACTCGCCTGGTGCAGTTTTACCGCGGTCTTGACTTCACTTAAAGCTTTCTCATATGATGATTTTGAGCTTCCGGTCCTTTATCTTCACCTTACTCTTGATCACACTTGGTCCATTGATTCCTCGGGACTCCAGTTTCTAACTATGCGATAAGCGACTGAATCCAAATAAAAGCAAATAACTCAAGAGATCCAAATAAATCCAAATACTTTAAATGTCTGATTTAATTTAATTTATACATTTACTTCGACTTGAGAATAGAAGGATGATTCGGTGTAGTGTGTTGCAAACACAGTGGTAGCTGGATTTGAGTGAGAGAACGAGTTATCTGAATAGTTTTACCGTGAGGAAAAATTTTAGGATAATAAGAGATCAAAAGTGAGGAAGTATCTACATGAATTATTTGCTTTGAGAAAGAAGTGGCCGAACATAGCCGATTGGAGAAAGGCGAGGTTCGATCTTTTAATTGATACCTTTCTGTTTATTGATTTATATTTATCAGGAAAGTTCCAGGAGTCAGGTAGGACTTATGGACAAATGGGAGAAATTACCCGAGACATTAAAAGGGACAGAACCTTGTGATTTTAGAATACAGAGATTTTACATTAGATCATGGATGGAATATCTCACTCATAGATGGAAAGTCTCACTCATGGTGCCTGGGTACCATGGTGCCCCTGTTATTTATACTATATATATAAATTTAGGTGATAGCTTGGCTTGTTATTTAATTAAATCTACCGTTGGTATTTATTTGATGGTGACATGTTAAAGGTGGGAGCACCTGTTTTAGTTATTATTAAAGATAATCTTAATTTTAATCTTTATTTTTACAGTGAAACATAGTGTCAAATTTATTTTCCTTGACTTTAACTTGGATGCCTTTTTGATTTGGGCTCTTTATTAAATTTAGAACCATCTTTTATTAATGCCACTCCTTAATATTCTGATTAAGACAAACACTAAGGCACATTAATTATGCACATATGGTAACTAAACAAATCTTAAATCTTAAATAATTTCATTTACATCCTAATAAAATTGGGAATTTGGTGTTTCTACCCCTGTTATCGACTGCAAATGTGATTTTACCCCTACTTTTTTAACTTTGTGATTTTGCCCTCGCGATTTTGAAATGAAGACTCCATTTACCCCTGTTTTGTGACACCGTTAAGACTGGAGGATTAAATGGTAAAAAAAAGAAACACCACGCGAAAAGACAAGAATACCCTTACCTTATCCTTTCAGCTCCCACCCACGCCCAGCTCGCTCGGTCTCGGTTTCTCGGGTTTGGCCTCCCCACGCGAAAATGCTAGGGTTTGCAAAGGCGATGCGCGCAGTGCAGCAGAGGCGGCGCGCGCGCGCACCCAGCGGGCTCGCGGCCCCCTAGGCGCAGCGGCACCAGCGCGCGCGCGCGACGCCTCCGAGAGCGGCGCGGCTCGTGGCACGGCACCCAGCGCGGCGCGCGCGCCCCGTGAGCGGAGGAGCTGGACGGAGTCGCCTCGCAGAGTCCTCCCTTCGATCCTTTGCGCGGCGGCCCCTAGGCGCGGCGTGGCACCCAGGTACATCTTGGGTGATGATTTCTTCAAATTATGCATCTGGGAAGCGGGCCTTAGATGAAATCTTTTGAGTCCCTCGGACTCGGATTCGCTGCTGTATTCAAGATGTATTCAAGAGAACTCCGTGGATATGGTTAAGGTCTCAGAGGCCTTTGGATGTAAAATCTAAACATGAGGAACAAGATAAATTATCTCATTCTCACGGACACATTTAGACTAGTGTTTGACTATGGTGGATATATGCTTGTTACATAATTTGTGCAGATAGTGAGCGATTAGATGCAGCTCACACACTCATATCCTGCAAGAAGAAAAGAACCATATGCTCTTGCCAATCAGATTAAATAGTTCCGTAGCTGCTGCAGCTACAGAAATGCTTAATTTTAGGACGGCATTGAAGTATAATCTTTGTCTGTGTGTAACTTACATGCATCGGCCCTCCTTTGCTTGAACCTCAGCGTCATTATAGTTTCGAGTTCTTTAGCTCCTCTTCATCAAGCAAGCTGCTCAATTGAAGTGATCATCTGCATTTAGTATGCCTCATTTTGTAGGATAGCAGATGAAGAATTACATGCTTGTGCTAACCATTGAGAGCAATATCTGAAATATACAGTTTTGAGTATGTATGTGATTATTTACTTATTGCCTTAAAGTTACATTCTTGAAAATGTATAGTTTCTGACGTTCTTGCATATACCACACACGTTCTTGCATATCAATTTTGCATTGTGTTTCTTGTTGCTCATCGCAAATGCTGGAACAGGTACTCCGGATTAGGCTGCGGCGGCGGCCACCGGAGGAGCGGGCGCTGCGGGTGTGGACTACTCCGGGATCTGCACGACAGCCACCATGGAATAGCCTAGGTATTTTCTTCAACCTTTGAGATGGGTGGTGTAGTGCGAAATAACAACGGTGTCTAGATTTATTAACCTGTATATTCGCTGCTGTGATTTGTAGGCCAAATCACAGAGAATTGAAACTTGTTGTTAGAGTTCGATCGTTTTTTAGCTTGCCAGATGGTGGTCCAAAGTCGTGGTGGCAACGTAGAACTTTGCCAACCAAGGTTGTTGACACGCATAGCTTTGGGCTGCTGCAGCTAGTTGATTTCATTGCTGAGCACTGCTTATGGGGTTCTAAACAATTCATAACTTTGTGGCGTGATTTGGAGAATGACTCTGTGGAGATAAAATCTGATGAAAATCTGTTAGAGTGGTTTCTAATCAATGTAGACAAGGGATTAGTATGCATCAATGCTCAGATAAATGATTTTGAGGGGCCACTGCAATTTTCACCAACAAAGCGAAGGTTTCACCCTACTGTGAGGAGTAGTGTACTCTTAATTGAGGGAGGCACCAGTGAGAGAGACACAAATGAGAGAGCCACCAATGAGAGAGACACAAATGAGAGAGCCACCAATGAGAGAGACACAAATGAGAGAGCCACCAATGAGACAACCACAAATGAAACAGCCACAGCCACATCTAAAAAGAAGAGAGTCACCACCAAAAAAAGAGAGTCACAACCCAGAAAGGTTCTTCTGAAGATGAGGTTGTAGGGGTTGATGCAGAGGGGATGTACTCCGATACGGATTCACTTGCGGCACTAAGTGATAGCAGCTATGACACTGATTTGGCTGCATCATCTGACTCTGATGATGATTGCTCTGACCCTGAGTTTGATCCGGATGGTGAAATTGTTGATGAGGATGATGAGTATGATCCTCCCATGTTTTCATATGATGCTGATAATCCATGTATTGATTTAAATGTGGTGTTCCCAGATGTGGATCAGTGCAAGTCAGCAGTCACACATCATGCTATCTTGCATGATCATGTGTTCCATATTGTGAAAAAAGACAAGACAAGATTTAGAGCCATATGCAAGAGAGCTGAACAAGGTTGCAAGTGGACCTTTTTTGCATCTACAAGCAAGAAATACGTTGGATGCAAGGTAAATGATGACTCTTGAGTTCATTGATGACATAATGTATTCATAGAACATTGATGGTTTCTTTTTGCACATTTTTGTGTTGCAGGTTAAGACAAGTGGACCAAAGCATACCTGTGGTTCATTCAACAAGTGTGGTGAGACAATGACCTCTAATAAATGGGTGGCTGACAGAGTGATTGACTTGTTGCGGGAAGACCCTGAAATGGGATCGGCTGAGTTGAGGGACAAACTGAAGAAGAAATACTCGGTGGATGTTCCATATGACATAGTTGCTAGAGGGAAGTTGAGAGCACTAGACATGATATATGGGAAGTGGGATGATAGTTATGATTTGTTGCCTACTTATCAAGCTGAGCTTCTGAGATCAGTACCTGGTAGTGTTGTCGAGCTAGAGACTGAAGAGCACAATGGTGATGTGTGTTTTATGAGGTTCTTTGTTGCTCTTAAACCATGCATCGATGGCTTTTACAAGGGTGCAGACCATACATTGCCATGGATGCAACACACTTGACAGGAAGGTCGAGAGGTCAGTTGGCATCAGTTGTTGCAGTAGATGGTCATAATTGGTTGTTCCCAGTGGCATATGGAGTGATTGAGACTGAGTCTAAGGAAAGTTGGACTTGGTTTGTCAATAATGTGAAGAAGGCTATCGGTACACCTCCAGGTATATACATTTCTAACTCTGTTTTCCAATTTTCAAGTTTCTAATATTTTCTGACATAGAGCAAAATGTTCATGCGGGCTTGGTCATTAGTACAGATGCAGGCAAAGGAATAGAAGTGGCTGTAGATTATGTGTATTCTGGAGTGGAACACAGAGAATGTATGAGGCACTTGTGGAAGAATATGAAGAAAAGTTTCAGTGGTACTCTTTATGGCAAGAATATGTAGTGTGCTGCCAAGAGCTTCACAATTTCCAACTTCAACTACTTCATGGGGAAAATAGAGGAGAAGGATCCTAAGGCCATTGAATGGTTGGATGAGAATCATCCATATGTGTGGAGTAGAAGCAAATTCAGTGAAGACTGCAAGGTAGATTATATCAATAACAACCTCTCTGAATGTTTCAATAGTTGGGTGTCAAAATCAAAGGACTTTCAAATTGTTGAAATGCTTGACAAGATACGACAAATGATTATTGAGAAGTTTGTTTTGAGGTCCAAGATTGGTAGTAATATGTCAGGAATAATAATCCCAGCTATTACCAATGATTTGAATGCTAAAAGCAAGAGTATCAAAGACCATGAGATTCTAATATGTGGGTCTGGGAAAGCTGAAGTCACTGTGAATAGATTCAGGCATGCAGTCAACTTGGAGCAAAAGACTTGTACTTGTAGAGCTTGGCAAGTGATTGGAAAACCTTGCAGCCATGTTTTGGCTTTCATTGCAAAGATTAGCAGGGAGGTACAGATGGATGACTTTGTCCATGAGTACTTCTCTGTTGATAGGCTCAGGAAGGCGTATGCATGCAAATTCAATCCAATGACATCCAAAGATCAGTGGCCTCATGTTGATTTAGGCTACAAAATCAAGAAGCCCAAATTGAGAAGGAAACCTGAGAGACCAAGAAAATCTAGGATCAAACCATATGATGAAGTTGGCACTAGTAAGAAAAGGAAGGTATATCCTGAGTGCAATGAACTAGGTCATACAGCTAAACATTGCCAAGGAGGTCCTACAGCTAGTCAAAAGAAGAGGCTCTCAACACCACAAGATGGATCTGCACAAGGAAGCAATGACCCAATGTAAGTCATGCATGTATTACTGTTTTTTTTACCTCATTTACTAATCGGTAGTTGTAGTAACACATTCTTTTCTCACGCATACAGTGCAAGTGCAAGTGCAAGTGCTAGTGCTAGTGCAACTGGAAGGGGAAATGGAAGGGGACGGGGTAGGGGAAGGGGAAGGGAGTCACAAGAGGACATTAATGAGCCAATGTAAGTCATGCATCCCTTGCTGTCCATTCCTATTTTTGTTTTCAAATTTAATCATATCTAACTTTACTAACATGTTTTCTTCTCTCCATGTGTAGGGGAAGTGGTTCTAGTACAGCAAGGGGAAGAGGGTCAGGAAGGGGAGGAGGGTTAGGAGACGACAACAATGAGACAATGTAATTCATGAACGCATTTCTGTCCACTATAGTTTTTTTTTTGGAAATTATAGCATTTCTAAATGTACTAACTTGTTTTCACTCTCTCCATATGACGTGGAAGTGGTGCTGCTACAGGAAGGGGAAGGGGAAGAGGTTCAGGAAGGGGAAGGAGAGGAGGAACTGCCGGGAGACTTGCTAGTTTGTTAGGTCTTAATGGTTGAATGTGATGTTTGCCAATATAGATCTAAAAACCCAATGCTAGTTGCTACTTTTGTTTGACATGTCATGCGGACCTGTATGTTGCCATGTCATATGGATATGTTGGTATGTCATCTAGACATTAATGTGACATGTACATGTATGGCATGATATATCTTGGTTATCCGTAATTTCTTGATGTTTACATGCAAGTTGTGTGATAAAAAAAATTGTGTTTCTCTGAATTTTGGCATAAATGCTGTCCAAATTTTGCAAAATTTGACAAATTTTGTCCAGATTTATATTAATAAAACGAATGCATAAATTTGTATCTAATTCTGTTGACAACATCCCTACCAAATATGTCAAAACTTCAATTTCGAAAATAGGGGTAAAATCACAAAGTTCTCTAACAAAACAGGGGTAAAATCACATGGGCAAACTTGTCTATTCGTGCAAAAGGTAACACCATTAACTCGCTTTAACGGAATAGGGGCAGACTCTCCCTTCAGTTCAAAAACACAGGGGTAAAATCACAAAGTTTAAAAAATGAGGATAAAATCACCATTTCGCTTGCAAACGAGGGCATGAACGCTTAAGCCCCAATAAAATTTGTTGGCTTCCATGGACTAATTTCATATTTTTCCTTAATTACTTTCCAATTGGAATGGCTAAAAGGCAACAAAACCAAAAAAAATATGGCTGAGGGGGATTCAAACTCGGGCTGCCTGTGTAGCTAATGGTTGCGCTAACCAACCAAGCTGCCGCTCGTTTGTGACACAGGGGGGAACAACTTACAAGAAGCGATGCGGGGTCTAAGCTCCAAAACAGAGCTCCCATTCGGCCGATACAGGGGAGGCACCGGCTTTGGAGCAGATGGTGGCGTCGCCGGTGAGGAAGGTCCAGGGAGGTTGTTGGGACCGACGAAATGGGTCGCACCGGTGATGGTGGGGCCACGGGCGGAGGCGCGCTGGCCGGAGCGACGGCGAGGAAGGAGGGCGGCAGACCGAGGCGGACGGTGGCGAGGTAGGAACGGGGCGCCGGCGGCTGGGGAAATGGGCGGTGCTGTAGCAAGAGCAGGGGAGGAGGATGCCTACCACGGGTTGGCCGAGCGGGGAGGATGGCCGTGGCGGGCGGGCGGCGATGGCCATGGGCGGCGCGAGGAGGCTCATGTCGCCGGCGGGGTTCCGGCTTGGGGAGGCCCGGGCGACGGTGGGGGAGAGTTGTATGGGCCACAGTGGAGCTCCAGGACGTTGCGGTGAAGCTCCCACAAGGAGGAATCGGAGGGGGAGTGGCCGGGGAGGAGGCGACGGTGGAAAAGGCGGCGGCGGCCGGGGTTGGGGGTATGGGGAATTCCGGCGAGCTCGGCACAGGCCCTTCTAATTGGGCTGGAGGGGAGGTAGAGGGGGAGCGGGGGGACTCCGTGTCGTGGCTAATTCCGGGATTGAGGGGCCGGAGCAGCGGGATGGCGGGGAGCCCCGACGGCGGTCGGCGTGGTTCCGCAATGGCAGAAGCAAGGCGGAGTGGGAAGGCCAAGGGAAGGAGTCCAGGCTTCTTATAGCGGCGAAGGGCACTAGGGCGCCACTGTGGCCGACGACCGAGGGCGACGGGACGGTGGGGCAGGCGCGCGCAGGGCATGGCGGTAGGCGCACGGCGGAATGGGCGGCGACGTGCGCGTGATGGGGTGACGTGATGCAGGTGCAAGGGCGGGCGACTCGGGCGAGTGGGGCGCAGCGACGGCGCGCGCAGAAGGGCCGAGGCGGTCAGAGCAGGACATGGCGTGGGATAGCTGGCGCTGGCACCACTGTGATGTCGTCAGGCCGAAGAAAGAACAGGGAAAAGAGAAAAACAAATGAAAGGGGAAGGGAAGAGAGGGGCCGGGGTGCTCGGGCCCGGTCTGCAGAGGAAAGGAGGGGGAAAGAGAGAGAGTGGCAGGGAAAAAGAGAAAAGGGCTAGGGCCCACATGTAATAGAGAGAGGGTAGGGAAAGGGGAGAAAAAGAGAAAAGAAATGCTCAAACCAAATTTTGTAATTTGGATTTTTACTTTAGATTTTTATCTTACATTAGTACTTATTGATTTTGATTTTTGCACAATTCTAAAATTTGAATCTTTAATTTAAATTTCTATTTTATACTTAAGATCATTGGTTTCAACTTTTGAACTTTTAATTGAAATCTTGGTTTAACTAATTGAATTAAAGGAAGAGATTTTTGGTTTAGATTTTTATAGGTATATTCTAAGATTCTTTTTGGACTCATTTTATTGTCCTGAATTTGAATTCAAGAGGTGGGTATTTTGAATTCATGACATGCAGTGATATTTTTCCATTCGTATAATTTACCAGATTATTGATTTGTATGGCACAGAACTCAAAAGATTTCAAATAAATACTCAGGAGAAATTTGAGTGCTGGCAAAATGCAAGAAAATTTTTTAAAACTCCACATTTTCGAATACTTGAAATTTTAGGATGTTACAGTTCTTGGTGCTGCTAGCTACTTGGTGAAACATGGAGAAAGCCGCGGCGCGTTTATATAGTGTGGTGGTATTTGAACAGGCAGGCCACATATACGCCGGCCTAGGGAAAACATTTCCGCAGGCGGGCCTCTTAAGCGCCAGCCTGCGAAATGATTTGCACAGGCGGGCATTTAAAAGGCTCGCCTATGGAAATCATTTTCGTAGGCGGGCGCTTAAGAGGCTCGCCTGCGCAAATTTACTCCCAGGCTAGCGGCACGTGTCAGGGCCACGACACGTTTCACTTGCCACACGTGTGAGGGCCACAGCACGTTTCACTTGCCACATGATTATGAATATAGTAGAAGAAATTACATTAATTAAGATTAATTAATGTTTGTCGATGTAATAGAACTTTTATATTAATTCAGATTTATTAATGTTTTTTATTACTACTAATTACATTAATTAAGATTAATTAATGTTTGTTTACAACTAATTATATTAATTCAGATTTATTAATGTTTGTTTAGTAGTACTACTAATTACATAAATTCAGATTTAGTAATGTTTGTTTGTTAGTACTAATTACATTAATTAATCTTAATTAATGTTTGTTTATTAGACTAATTACATTAATTAAGATTAATTAATGTTTGTTTACAACTATTTATATTAATTCAGATTTATTAATGTTTGTTTATTAGAACTAATTACATTAATTCAAATTAATTAAGGTTTGTTCATTAGAACTAATTATATTATTTCAGATTTATTAATGTTTGTTTATTAGAACTAATTATATTAATTCAGATTAAATAATGTTTGTTCATTACAAGAAATTCATACAACAAATTAAAGCATTAATAAACATACATTATATTAAGATTATCAATTAATGTCTATTACAATTAATGCATACAACTAATTACAGCATTAATATATAAACATACATTAACTAATATTATCAATATATTATATTATTGTTCTTTTACATATTTCCCTTGGCCATCAACACGCATGTAGGGTTTTACAGATTTACCCACTGTAGCTTCTACAAGATTTATTTTGTGACGATCCTTAAAGAGGGCCATGTCGTCGTATTGATTGTAGTCCTCGGCATATTCGACGTTTTGAACGCCAACAATTTGTTGTTTTTCAGATACAACTATGTGCTTCCGTTTATTTGCAGGATCCTTGACATAGAAAACCTGAGCGACACGCTCTGCGAGAACCCATGGGTCATCTTTGTGGCCTACATTGTTGAGGTCCACAACTGTAAGCCCATAGTTATCAACTTCTACGCCATTTGGGTGTCTCACCCATTGGCACCGGAAGACGGGTATCTGAATGGTGAGTCCGTAGTCGAGTTTCCATATTTCTTCTATGAAACCATAGTACGTGCTCTGTTGGCCCATTGCATCGATGGCATCTATCCGAACACTGCTGTTCGGGCCACACTCTTCTTATCTTTTCTGCTGGTGTAGTACGTGTACCCATTTACATCATAGGCTTCCCAAGACGTCACCATGCTTTCTGGCCCAGAAGCCAACCTCTTCAATGTTATTTCCTCTACGGATTCTCCATCGGGTAGATTTTGCTCCTACAGCCACATTGCGAACGATCGCTTGTGCTCCTTCATGACCCAAGCATCTGATCGGCCGTTTCGTTTTGCGCGAATGTCGTCGAGGTGCTTCTCGATATATGGCGCAACTACTGCCAGCTGTTGCATGATGCTGAAGTGCGCTTCCTCGATCGATTTGAGTTCCTGTGGGAAAAATCTGTTCTTTCCTGAATCCCCTTCCAGACAACCTCCTTCATGCCGATGTACAGGTAAGCCAATCGCTTTGGCATCTTTTATATAATCAATGCAACATTCAACGACCTCCTCAGTGCTGTAGCCCTCTATAATGGATCCCTTCAGGTGAGCTCGATTCCGTACATAGCCCTTCAGAATGGACATGAACCGTTCGTAGGTCCACATTTGATGCAAGTACAAAGGACCTAGTGCGATTATCTGAGGGACGATGTGAATAGTGAGGTGAACCATCATATCGATAAAGGATGGAGGGAAGCACATTTCAAGCTGGCACAAAGTCTCAGTCATGTATAGCTGCAGAAGACCCAATTCTTCCGGGATCGATCACCTTCTGTGAGACTGAGTTGAAGAAGGTGCACATCCTTGTGATTACCATCTTTACGTACACCGGCTTGATAGCCCTGATTGCAATAGCGAGGAAAACCGTTAGCATCACATGGCAATCGTGAGAATTGTAGCTGGAGAGCGACAAATCTTTCACTGAGACCAGCCTTTGATGTTTGATAAGAATCCGGTTGGCACTCTCACCCCGTAAGCACCGGCACATTTCCTTCTTTTCCTCCTGTGTGAGTGTGTAGCTAGCCGGGAAGGTAGCGCTTTCCATTGTTTACTTCTGATGGGTGCAGCGCCGGCCTGATCCCAAATTGTGCTAGATCCTTTCGTGACTTTAGTCCATCTTTCGTCTTGCTCGGTATGTCCAACAAAAGACCAATGGTGCTGTCAAACACGTTCTTTTCAAGGTGCATAACATCAATTGCATGCCGGACCTCCAAGTCCTTCCAGTACGGCAAGTACTTAAAGAAAATTGACTGTTTCTTGAACGGCACCGTGGCCTCGGCCGTATCTTTCTTCCTCTTCTTCATCTTTTTTGTCCCCTTCCCAAATACACTAGTTTCCCGCTACGAACTTCTGGTGGGCCGTCTTTTTCGAGTACCTTTCTAGAGCGGTACCTGTGCGTCCTCAGCAAGAATCGGCGGTGCCTCATGTACGCTAACTTGCTGGACGCCGGGAGGTACACATATGGGGTTCCATCCAGGCATATGACACATCCAGTCTTTCCTTTGATCTGACCGGATAGAGAAAACATCGCGGGGTAGTCATTAATTGTCACAAATATTGTTGCTCTAAGTGTGAAGTACTCCCGCCGGAACTCGTCCCACACGCGCACCCCCTCTTCCCATAGTTTCTCCATATCTTCCATCAATGGTTCGAGAAACACATCTATGTCGATGCCAGGCTGTCGCGGTCCCTGTATAAGAATGGTAAGCAGAAGATACTTTCTCTTGTGACACAGCCACGTAGGAAGGTTATACATGCTAAGTATCACTGGTCAGGTGCTATAAGAGCTGCTCAGGTCACCAAAAAGATTCATCCCGTCGGTACTCAACGCGAACCTCACATTTCTCGGGTCCTGCGCAAAATCTGGATATAGAGCATCAAAGTTTTTCCACTGTCGCCCGGAGCTTTCCATCTTCTTGCGCTTATCGTGGTGCCATTTCATCAGTTCTGCGTCGCAGGGATTCGAGAACAAACGCTTCATGCGATCGATTGGTGGCAGGTACCACATCACCAATGCTGGGATTTTTCTCTTTGTTCGCACGTCTGAAGGAGCGTCCTCTTCTTCATCGCGATTCCTTGTCTTCGCTTTGGTCGAGGTGTCCTCCTCCTCACCAATATCGTAGTTTTTGAAAAAACATCAGAATTAATAGACGCTATTTAGAATAATTAAATTTAAAAAATTTAAAATAAAAATATGTTAGCCCATTACGTATAATACAAACAAATACGGGAAAAAGAACCGCAAAAAGCTCAACAAAAGCCAAAAGTTCAGAAAAGACAAAACTTATGAATAGTGAAAAATAAGTCGGAAGCTAAAGCCGAGTTGATCAGGCCTTATACCGACTCGCACTACATGTCGGGCAACTATCCAAGGATTCAAACTCTTTCGGTAAAGTATACAATGGTTCCGGCATGCATGTATCTTTTGCACGCCCAACGACAATGGACATATTAGCTTCTTCGCTCGATATGTGTTGGTAGGCAATGAGTTAGGCCTCGGGAGCAAGGCTCCTAAAAGAGTTAGCAGATCGTTGAAACTAGTGTCCGACCATCCATATGTAGCTTTCAATCTCAGCAGTTCAAGCACCGAGCGCAAAACAGTGAACTCTTTGTCACAGCCATTTTCCTCCGCATACAAAAGATCCTTCGCGGCTTTCTGCAACTCCTCGTAGTTATCCAAACCTCTTGCCGTCCCCATGAGGAATTCCGGCTCGGCGTGCCGCAACATTTCTTCTAGATCGAACTCATCATCATCTTCACCACTACCCGCGGTATCATCGTTGATATCTTCCATGACAACATTATCATCATCATGCACTTGTGGGTTGCTGAAGTCATGTTGCATAGTCTCGTATGTATCAACTTGTGGCGCAACGGAGTCCACTGTTACAGAATTTAATTAATTTTTGTTACATACGAACAAATTAAGATATGTATGCATTGATAAAGGGAGGATAATGTCACTCACTTCCGCCTTCGCATGTTATTTGTGGTCCCTTCTCGCCATGGTACGTCCAAATCATGTAGTTCTGAACGAAACCTCGCTTCACGAGGTGTGATCTGATTACATTCGTATTTTCCCAAACTTTTTGATTCTTACAATCAACACATGGACAGCATATTTCTTTCGACTTTGAACTTGAAGCATGCTTCTTGGCGGCTTCAATAAACTTAGCGACATCCTGTATGTAAGATGGATGATGGCTCGGCGTGTCATACATCCATGCACGGTCCATCTGTAAATTTTGACATAAAAAGAAATGCTTTATGTAAAGACACAGAGTTGTATTAATTTTAAAGTGAAATGAAGATCTAGGTTCTACATGAAGATGAATGCATGGACAAATATTCATCGTACTTATCTATTTAATCATGAAAAACTATGTATAACTTGCATATGTGTAAATACATAGCTAGTGTTCTACATGAAGATCTAGGTTTACATCGAAAATAATGAAATTAAGGCTACATAATGGAACAATAATGCAAATCAACACCATTTGAACAATTGCATCAAACAAATTGAGCACAATTGAGGTATACCTAGTAAAATATGGAAAGGAAGAAAGTGGGGAAAAGAAACTCGAAATACTCCAAAAATTACATGGAAAAAAAATGGGGAAAACACTCTAGATAGGTATATCTTACCATTTCAAGTGAGCTAATTCAAGAAATAAAAATCGAAACCTTCCCCTCTTTGTTTTCGGAATTTGCATGCCGCCGCCAGCTGGACAGAGAGCTCACTTGTCGGTTCTGAACTGAGCTGGAAGAAGACTCCCTTATATAGGGGAAGTCATTTCCCAGCGGGCGCTTAAGCGGTCGTCATGCGAAATGATTTCCCAGCGGTCTGCTGGCGGAAATGTTGTCGCCGAGCCCTAAGGATTAACTTCGGGCGGAGTAATCCGTTCACGGAGATACCTGACCGTCCGGGGCCAGTCGGCACCTCTCACACCCATAGGTTCATCACACGGTATATATATATATACACACAAACCTGATTTGGTATAAGGACCAACCAATGCAAAGCCAAAAATCCCATAATTCCATTTTCTCAGCCCAAACCACAACCGAGAGACACATGCCATAGTCATAACCGCATATCACCATATTCACCAAGACAGCAAATAGCCAGACCAGTGATACCAAGATAGCATTGGTCCAGAAGCCCTCACGGCCAAAATAGTAGCACCGCCAGACCGAAATATCTCACTGCCAATACTTCAACCAGCCAACCAGAGGAAATAGCGCAAGAGACAGAGAGAGGCACAGTAAGCATTCCCCCAAAACTCCCCCAACCATTCCAGACCAATAAAGAAGCCAGCCACCAAGTGGAACCCGAAGGCCAAGAAGACGAAGGCACGGCAAGCTGCCGGGAGCAAGGCGATAGGGAGCGGCGGTAGAAGTCGAACCGCAAGCCGAACCAGTCCATCCCAGGAGGGAGTCATCACCAGGCGACCACCCCACCGCAAGAAAGCGACAACCACCAGCCTAAACCCTAACTTCCTCTCGCAATCACCAGCAAAGGTAAACCCCACAAAATATCCATCAATGTACTACATTCATTCAGTATAGCCAATATTGCACTACAAACAATAAGCCATCCATCCTCAGTAGAGCACATGGGACCAATCCAAGCATATCACCAAAGGTAGAAGAGGGGATAAGAGGCTTACCGACGAGGACGGCGGCTGCGTGTTACCTCTGGCCGAGCCCACCGCTAGCTGCCACCGGGTACTCCCCCGGCGTACGGGCGACGGCTAGTCGGCAGTGGCCAGCCGAGGCAACCGCTTCCCAACCTAGCACCTCGGTAAAAATAAAAATAGCAAGCCAAAACCGATAGATCGGGGTAGGATGTGGAGAAAAAGCACTAGATCGGCTGGATCTGGCCATAGCTCACTGGGCGGCGCTGAGTGGCAAGGCGGGAGCTTGCCGGGCCGTGGCTCACCAAGCGGCGTCGAAAGGCAAGGAGGCGCAGGAGACGGGGGAGCCGCACCGGTGCGACGCGGCGGCGTGAAGTAGGAAGCCGGGCGAGGAGCCGAGACCGAGGGAGGCGCGTGAGGAGGAGCCGAGACGCGCGGCAAAGTTGAAGGGAGTCCGGGAAGGAGAGAGAGGGCCGAGCGTAGGGGAGCGAGGAGGCCGAGAAGGCACCGGCGGAGGAACCGAAGAGCGGCGCCGGGGCAAGGAAATAGGGAGGGGGCGTCTGAGCTGAGAGACAGAGAGATAGAGGGAAGAGGAGGATGCGGCTTCGGCCGGAAGTAGCAAAGAAAAGAGGAGCGGCGGAAGAAACGAGGAAAGGAAGGTAGAGCTGGCCAATGGGCCGTGCCGGGCCGGCACGGCATGGGCCCGGGCTCGGCACAGCCCGTTTAGGCACGGCCCGTTAAGGCCCGTGTATTAAACGGGCCGTGCCGTGTCGGCCCTGGCACGATCGGCCCGTTAGCCCGTTTAGTCGAAAAAAAAAGAAAAATTGTAGAAAATTAAGAGAAAATGTAAAAAAAATTGTAGAAAATTCAGAAAAATATAGAAAATTGTAGACATTGTTAATCACAAAAATAAATATTTCCAATGACATAATGAGCTTTATTAACTTATTAAATTACATGGGATGGCTGACTCATTAAAAACTTTACCAAGTAAAAACTCAATTTGAGAAAACCTTGTAAAGAAAAAAGAGTACAGCCTATAAAGCTCATTAGTGACCACATGTGAAGAAAAATATTGAAAATCCTATTCATTGCTATCTAAATACAAATTCTCAAAAGATTCTTCTAAATCTTTATTATCTGCAGTATGTTGGAGTCTTGATTCAGCTTGTTCCCAGTCTTTGACGGTCATAAGTACTTCGACCATCTCGTTGGAGAGACTTGTTCGTCGCTCCTTGATTATTCTTCCGAAAAGACCGAATGTCGACTCGAGGAGACCAGAGAGACAGAATAGCCAACACATCCCGCGCTAATATGGATAGCATCGATATGATACCTTCTGGGTTTGCCACCATGAGAGGATGTTCAACTCCTGCTCGAAGCTGACGCTATCACTGTTGAGATAGCTTGATAGGTCTCCAGTGCTTTGTCGCCTTCCTCCTCCTCCTAACTGCTGTGTACCTGTACCTGCACCTGCACGAGAACTAGACGAAGAACCAAAAATCTTGCTCCATTGCATAGCCCCCCTAGAGGTGCTAGGGACTACCGGGGGTCTTTCCAAACGCACAAACCCAAATTTATTTTCATATTTATCATATACCTCATATAATTTATTCTTAACTAATGTAAAGTATGAACAATAGTCTAAATCGGTAGCCTCACTTAAAACTTGTAAAACATTTATAAATCCTTGGAGTTTGGCCCTAGGATCCAAAATAAAAGCGAATGCATATAAAATAGGAATTTCTCTCCAATATTTTAAAAACTTAGTTTTCATGGCAACTACAAAGATCCCGTAGTATAGGATCATTTTCAAAAGCCTTTAGGTGAGTGGCAATTTCAACAATATTATGAACAATTATAGGAGATGCAGGGTAATATATTCCGTAAAGACAAAGTGTAGCTTTATGAAAATTTCTAAAAGGAAAATATTTTTTCACCAACAATCCAATCGTCCTCAGAAGTTCGTGGTCTCTAACTTGGGTTCTACCGGAGGAGCTACGAGATTGATGGCTTTGGGTGTGAAGGAAACAGATAAGGTGCTCTTATATGGCAATATATGTTTAAGCATAAGGTAAGTAGAGTTCCATCTAATGTACATGTCTAAACCAAATTTTCTAGGACGAACATTCATTGCTACGCAAAAACTCTTATATGCGCTATTCGTTGGTTAGAACAATTAATAAATGAAATTGTATCTCTAAAAGAATCAATACAAGCATTTAATCTTTTTAAACCGGATTTAACAATAAGATTAATAATATAACAAGCACAACGTTGATGCAATAAGAAAGAGTGTGCATAAGTATTAAACAAAGGAGTAAGAATTTCCATAGCTTTAGTGTTTGCAGCTGCATTATCTAAAGTTATAGAAAAAATCTTATCCGTGAGGCCAAAATCTTCTACAACTTTAATAATGCTTTCTGCAATATTTTCAGCATTATGTGAAACATTAATTAATTTAAATCCTATAATTCTTTTTCCATTATCCAGTCATCATTAACATAATGAGCAACAACACTAATATAATCCTCTCTAGCCCTACCACTCCATATGTCAGATGTCAAAGCAATAGAGAATGTACATGTATGAAACATTTCTTTCAATTTATCACGACAATTGTTATAGTATTTAATTAAATCTCTAGTTGTTGTTTGCCTAGATACAAGATTACTAAAACAAGGGTTATGAGCAGTCCTAATATATTTTTGAAAGCATCGATTCACCAAAATTTAAAGGTAAATCTTGAGAAGCAATTAATCTACAAAGGGATTCCCGAGCTACCTCTGGTTGTACTCCCACGTACATACCGAGCCGTCGGGGTTATATTGAAGCTGTATCTGGCGCATTTGTATTCCTTGCCTTTTCTTGCAGCTTGCAGCATGTCGTTGTAGATGATCCGTCCCACCTGAAGATTTTGTAGTCAATTCATTACCACAAATTTTACAAACAGCATACGTCACCGAAGTCCCATCATCGTCGGTCTTGAACTTCTTGTCGAAATCATTCCAAACTGTAGATGTACTAGCTCTTGTTCTTTTTGCACCCGTGCTTTGAGTCGTAGATGCACTTGTTGAGCCAGCAGAAGATGGATCGATTGGACCTTGCGCCACCGGCCATCGGTTCTTCTAAGATCTCCGCTTGTACATGGGACCTTCCGCGGATGGATATGCTTGTTGAAACGATTGCATATCCTCCGCCGAGAGGCCGAATTCGGAGAGTTGAAAATCGTAGTTCACCATTAAATCAACTGCAAATTGAAATAGTAAAGAACGATTAACTTACTATTAAACCAACAATTAATAGCAAAAAATTAAACCAACAAATAATACCAAAAAATTAAAATAAGACAGCATTATTACCTCCTTTGCAGCTCTCACAAAAAATTTGAAGATTTTTGAATTTTCGGAATTTTGCCCGAATTTTGAACAAATTTGCGCAAACACTTTCAGATTTTTTACAGCTAAAACGAGAGATAAGAATTCAATTTGAGGTGTGGAAGATGGAGGCCGGGTGCCCCCCTATTTATAGGAAAATTTTCAGTTTTTTCTGAATTTTTTGCTATTTTTTTTTTCGAATTTTTAACCACCCAACGGTAAAAAAATGGCTATTTTTCAAATTAATCGGGCCGGGCGTGCGTGGTGCGGCGGCAGCACGGCCGCTTAGAGCCGTTGGGCGCGTGCGCCGCGTCTCGCCTAGGCACGGCCCGGTCCGACGTGCGGCGCGCCCGCCTCGCCTCCGTCGCGCGTCATGCCGGTTCGCGTTCGGTCTCTGATGCACGCGCGGTGCGTGGGTCACGGCCCGACCCATTTGGACAGCTCTAAAGGAAGGCGGCGAAAAAAATAGAAGGAGAAAGAAGAAAAAGGGAAAGGAAGAGAGAAAGAAGAGAGAGGAGAAGCGCATAATAAAAGTTTGTATTCGAAATATTTAAATTTAAGTAATCAATTGCAGATTAAAATACTCGTTAAATATTATAATCGAGCATGGTAAATTACCAAACATCACTAATCAATAATTAGGCCTATTGAAACGTAGTTAAAGGCTGTCCGTAGATTAAAACTGCTGCTCCATTAGTAGAGTTTCAAATTAAATATCTGCTAAACTCTGTCAGTAGTATAAACCTATGAAACTTCAATAATAAATAGTCGTAAGCTTATGAATAAACCAAGCATGTCAATTGATTAAAACCGTCCGCGAGTAAATTAAAACCTGTGTAGTGTTGTTTAAACCACTCAATGATATATTTAATTACAAAGAAAATTTGATTAGTAGCATTTAAAACTATAGAAATCGACTTCTAATTACTCTGGACAATTAAAATATTACTTGTGGTCCGACGATTTAAAAGACACACGCCGATTAAACTTGTATGCGTATGAATTAAATTAAAGGACTGTAGTCTTAGCCCACGTTGTTGTGAGTTTCAATAACTAGTTGGTTAAGTCCATCTGAACAGTAGAAAACCATTAATCAGTAATTACGAAAATTAGTATAAATGAATTGTCATTTATAGATTAAAACCTAGTGTGTATCGATTTAACCGATGTAGTGCTAAGTAAATTATTCCAGGTTATCATTAAATACCCAATTAACCTAGATCACGTTAAATTACAGAACTGCCCTATTAAACATTTGTAAATCTTGAAAATAAACTAAATGGTGCCGTAGGTTGGAAATTGCACGCACGCGAAGTAAATTATCACAATATCATTTAGATCACTATATTGCACATTTAAATGCCAAGTTCATTTCTATTATTTGATTATAAACTCTAGGATCCACTAATAAGTAGTCTGAATTATAATTCATAGCCATTAGAAGATTTAAAACTATCTGCGATGATTAGAACAACATGCGCTAATTTATAATAGTACGTGTCGATTTAAGATTACGCGTAGCAATGAAAATTATACGCGACGATTTAAATAACAGTTAAGCTGTAAAAATATACAAATGACTAAAGTAAACTTTATGAATCCCATAAGGACGCCTGAGTATATAGTTTAATTAAGGAATTAGTAATTAATTAACTCGGAACCCTTTTCTTCTGGGGGTTATAATTTAACTTGTCGCGTACTAGTACGAGAAAATGTATTTAAGTAATCTTTAAATCTAAAACAAATTAGAAAGGTGAATATTGTATACGCAAAGATTGACTAGGATTAATATTAGTTGTCATAATTGTATATACATTTAGTTAATCCCGTATAATCGAAAAATTGCTAGGAATTAATAAAACACCAGGCATACCTAATAAATCAACCATATATCATGACGTTAGTGCGATGATGTCGAACGACGAGTGTGCCAAGTAACCTCGACACTACGATTGGGTTGAATGGAGTGACATTTTACCTTAGGAGCACAAGCACATCGACACATTGTATTTTATTATGTTCTCGTAAATTAAGTCGTAGTCGACGTATTTAATTGCAGGCAACAACCAAGCTACGGGAACGACTTCACCTAATCCTACTTGAATCCGAGTATATGGTTAAAGTTCAGGCAAGCATTCCTTTGATCAAGTCTTCAGAGTATATTTCGTAAAACAAGTATTTTGTATTACTCTAGTATCACCTGCATGAAAGAAATAAAAAGTATTTAAATCGAGCAATGGATATAGGAGATATGAGAAAAGAAATAGCGGCAACTGATGGAGCAGTTGGCCATTAAGTTGAGTAAGAAGGTGGGCATAGGTTGCCAGGGTAGGCGACAAGTGGGCAGATGTGGGATCTCTGCATAAGAATAGAATGTAAGGAATTTACCAACTTCATCCGTGTGAACAGCACTGCACCAACCATATCAACCAACATCCCGCTTTTACGCATGCACTAGTAGTTCTATCAAAGTGTTATATTCTCCACATGGGTAAGTATTTATTAAGACGTTGGGAGAACCCACACGATCCGGGCCAGCAACTGGGTGCCGGGTGGGGGACCCTATGGAGGAACCCACAAGATCCGGGCTAGCAACTGGGTGCCGGGTGGGGACCTCCACCACCGCAGGAACCAACACGATCCGAGCCAGCACTTGGGTGCTGGGTGGGGGATGCAAGGCGCATATATTGCGCGGGTGGAGGTTGGGGTAGGACAAGGTCCGTGGGCGCCGAGCGAGGGTGAGAAACCACCCAGGCCGCCCCAACCAACAACTATGTCGAGGTCCGTGGGCGCCGAGCGAGGGTGAGAAACCACCTCGGACAGCTGGCTGAGAATAGTTGGGTGGAGATATAATTACTAAGATAGATGCAAACGTACTGTACTCTGATCTGGGCACCGCATCTAAGGAATTGCGGAGATCCAGGAAGCCAACATGATCAGAGTGGTGATGGGTAAAGTGATACAAGCTTGCGCAATGCTATCCAAATCATGAATTCATGCCCGTCTCCGGGAAAGGAGAATTACGGAAACTTATTGGGGTTTTTGCTGTTCATGCGTATGTTCAGTAGTTTTCTAAATTAATAAATTGGAATTCTTTCAAAACCAACAAACCTTATTTTCTATAAGTCCTGAAAAGGAAATTGATGATGAAAAGAGTATTAAGAATGAATATAAGATTGAAGAGAGGAATTGATATTCCTATAAGTGTAATTGTTGAGCATTCCATGCATTTTTGCTAATATCGCTTGCTGAGTACTTCTGTACTCACCCTTGCTATAAATCTCCCTTTGCTTAGGAATATGTCAGTTCAGCCTGGAAGCAATACCGTGGACTCGGATTACAACGGGTACAAGGCGGACATCCCGTGCGAAGGTTGGGTGGAGAACAGGATACTTAAGCCATTGAGGTTTTGTAATAAATTTTAGCCCTGTGTGGCAATATTATTGTAATATTGTGATTGTCTCTAATTATTGTTCTCACAGCAACACTGATGGCTTATTATTCGTTAGAGCGATGTTCTATCGGCTAAAACGAATAATAATCTGTTGATCGCATTATTACCCCATGGTAATAATGCGGTCGTCACAATAGGCCCACTTCATCGCCGCCCCATAGTCCTGCAATTGATAGGACTTGCACCTATATACTGTTCATTCTTTATAAAGACAGCATTTCTGCAATGTAACTTGCAACAAATTAATGTTCGGCAATGCAAATTTTGTGTGTTTTAAATTAAATTCAATCTTAATGTTGAATAACTTTTAATGTGAATTTTGTACAAACACTATTACAAGCTTTTATGCACACTTCATATGAATACTCAAATAACTTTTTCTTTGTTGCAGAAATCGCAATACGCCAACAAAAGCATGGTGGATAGGACTGAAGTGGCTTGGGAGGGGACGGCAGCATGGACTGGGTTTCAAGGCCGTGACCCTTACCTTGAAGACATGAGCATCTACGATCTCCTAGACTCCAACCCCAAGCCTCGATCTACCACTCAAAACCAAGGAGTAGTACAACCCTAGAAATTCCCTCCACGACTACCCACATGTCCCGAGCCTTGGTCAGAATGCAAGCACAACCTTGATGTGGTGGTGTAGGTTTATGATGACCATGTGCACCTAGGATGTTGATTCATTTGCTGCCCTTTGTTCATGGTAAGTGGTTCATTACTTACGATACTTGCATGTATGGAACACTTGTACTAACCTTGTTTTGCTTGCAAACAGTGGATAGCAAGTTTACTGAGTGGGTGAATCCATCGTATCCAATGCCTATCTAAGTTTACATCTACAAATTGCACATCCACCTATAAGAGTTGCCGAAGGAGCTTTAGACCGGGAGGACCAACAACGATGAGCTCCGTAGGTAGAGGATTTGGGAGAGGAACAATGAGGAAGTGGTGCATCTCGGCAGTGATTACCACCCGTATTGTTGCTGTGCCAACCCAAGTTACAATTGCGCTTGTCACTACCGTGACAACCAGCCGTATCCACACCGTTCGGATAACCGCTATGCCATATGGGTGCCATACGATTCCACATTTTTGCCCTAGCGTCATTGTAATTTACACCTTCATTGTGAAGTGCTATGTCAGGCTACATATGATGCATTCCTACAATTTTTTGAATAATATAACTGCACTACTTAAAAGATAGAGTTGGTGGTGTTGGCTCATCGGCCCGTCCAAGCCCCCCATTGCACCTCTCTAAAATGGTTCTAACACAATCATATGTTTAGTGAGTCCATGTAGGTTAATTGGGCAAATGGCCACTGGGGATCGTGTACGGGAGCCTAGGCAACAAAGCTGCCGAGCCGGGAGAGCTTGGCAGCTCCTACCAAGCCAGGGGAGATCAGTGAAGCCGGGGGCTAGTAGCCCTACCTGCCACGTTGGGCGCCAAATCAGAGTGCCGCCGCCTGGCCTCGTCGTGCCTTCGAGCTTGAGAGAGTCATTTTTTTTTTGCAAAAACGGGTCTATGAGGGCTAACTTTTTTTAAAAAAATGCTATAGTGCTATTTTGTGAATAGTTCCTCTAATGAGGATTGGGTTCAAATCCCACTATAACATATTTTTAGCTTTTGTTCATTTACTAAGTTTCTACTTGGATTTTCTTTGCTTGCAGGAATTCTTTCAAGGGTCTTACTTAGCACAGAAGACTAATTACTTAACTAATGCCACTGGTTCGTGTCTGTGTCCTTGTGGGACCTCGAATCGACTAATCTTGTGCCTTCTATATAATTACTAAACTAATTATCGTGGACCAACCAACGAGCACCAAATTCGATCCGATTCATAAATGGAGTACTAGTACTCCATATCGAATGCAGCGCTGGCCATTCTCCGAAGATTCGTAATCATGTTGTCGTTATTGGGTAGGCAGGTATATTGCTGTCAAAAAAATAAATCTATTTTAACTCTAAACTCTTTAGGATTGTACACCAGAATAGTCAAAGGGGTACTAGGGGTACTGCCTTTGTGTTTGGATGGACAGTATCTTTGTCATGGTGGTGCTAGCGTACTTGCTAGTATCAATACGGCGGATTCGGATGAGACTTGGTTTGAAATTAAACTTTAAATGCCTCCTAATTAATACCCTAGATATGCAAAAACGTGCTACTGTGAGAGCGGAGGATGCACAAAAACGAAGAGCGAGCAAGCTAGCAGGGGTGAGAGATAGTAACGGATAATCTGTTTTACTCGATATTCATATCCAAGAAAACACGAATATAGTAAGCAAAATTCGTATTTAAAAATATACGTATTCATATTCGAGAATATTCGTATCCGTATTTGAGAATATTCGCATTCGTATTCGTATTTGAGACTATTCGATTCGTTTCCTCTGCGATTCGGATTTTTGTGATTCAAAATTTGAATTTGAGCGGTTTGAAATCGGTAACCGCTCCAGAACGGTCAAAAACCAGTGAAAAACCGGCAAAACCGCTAGTAATTTGTTCTACCAAAATTTGTTATAGAAGTTGTAGGAGGATGCCCGTGTACGACTAAATTAAGTGCATATTTGATTCGAATTCGTATCCGTTATGACATTTGATTCATATTTATATTTAAAATATTCAAATTTATATTCTTATTTAAGACCATTCGATCGTATTCGATCTGTTTTCATCCCTACTAGCTAGCACCGAACGGCAAGCTTCTACGCTAGTCATTTAGCACGATCTCTCACCCACCAACTAATAAATTCTGCGGTACTTACTGTTGCAACTTAAATGGCAACTTGGTTAATCGCTGGATTAAAATTGTGGATGAGGATTAAGTGGCCCGGCACATGCTGTATTTAGATGGAGGTGCTATTCCTCATGGTGACTCAATTTATTGGTCTCATGAGGATTAGTTGGCAAGTCGCATTTGCATTCAAATCCAGGTTTATTAAACTCCAGATATTTGTTGGTCAACGTCGCATCCTATATGAGTTTTACCAAGTGATCCTCACTAACTTCGATCAATGCTAACTAATGGTTCAGTGTAAAAGGAAGGCTGACGGCAATGTTATCCACCATATTTTCGAGCCGCTGTAAATGTTAGAACAGTGGTGGACCCAGAACTTAAATATAGTTGTGGCGGACTCGCAAGTACAAAACACACACTATTATCCAAAAGCAAAATAATCTATGCAGTAACTACGTTGTAATCACACTAATAAAAGTATATGACACTAAATAGAAGCAACAACTACATTTCACACGCAAACATGCGAAGATGATGGTAGAATATTGAAAATACCTCACCGATGAAGCTTAATTTCCAGATTGCCGCGCCTTGGGCTTTAGCCACACCACAAGACGCCCCTTGGGCTTGGACGACTCCCACGCGCAGCGGCAAACCTAAACTGACCAACCAACAAAACAAATCACCATGAGCCGAGAGGCGTATCAACAAACACCTAGCGGATGCTCCAATGGAACCGGAGCACTCACGCAGGCGCAGACCTTGTAGCTAGTGGCCACACCGCACCCCTTGGTCGTCGTGCCCCTCTCAGCCGTGAATTATAACTATCATCACACACTCTTTGCTTTAGCTTACAACAATCAATCTTAGGGCGTCTCCAACAGCTGGCTATTTAGTTAGCTAGATCTGATGTGGCAAGGAAAAAGTAGGAGAGAGAGTAGTCACTAGCGACGAGCAAATAGCTGATCTATTTCACGTAGTCCAAGAACATGAGAGAGGAGCATGTGGGTCCAACAGTATAAAATAGTCTTTGCTTTTGTCTCTCACCTTCACGTCAGCTGACTATATAGCTAGTACTAGGTATTACCATTGCGGATGCCCTTACACATACCAATTAATCATTTATGCTGCCAAACTAAAGCTTCCAAAAGGCCACAAGAGGAGCCCAGGAGAGTCCAAGAGGACATCTTTCGGCCAGTCCAAATCAAAGAAGATGAATTCTCAGCTTTTGAACCTCAACTTGGTGGAAATCAATTACTGCGAAGACGACGCCAGGTCGTTGAGATTCTGCTGGGTTTTTCAAATAACCTCCGTAAGACTAGAATTATGCTTGCCAAAGCTTGAAAGAAGTCTTGTTCTCTTAGTAATATTACTAGTTACCAGCTAGCAGTCTAACTAAGATGAGGTCCAGTCGGCGAGCAGATCGGGCGGCTGCCCGGCCTCGCCTGAAGCGAAGGCCCACCCCTGTGTTAGAATGTAGCTCAGCCCGGATTCGGTGTTATCTAGCAAAATATTGAAAAATGCTCTGGTTTGTAGAAAGAGATTGCTCAGTTGTATTCCTCAAAATGACACTTAGATAGTAGAATAAGCTGATTTTGCATCCTTCGCTCTGCCACCAAGTGAATCTATTTTCATTACAAATTGCCTCGGCTATCGTCTCAAAGAGTCACATCAAACAGTCGAGACAGAAGGGGGTTGAAAATTCATGTGTAAAACCATTCGAATTACGAGACAGAGGACAAATTTGGATGGATTCAAGAGGACTTTGGCTTTGGGTTTTTTTCTACAGTGATTAATTTTTAAATAGTATATTTTTAAAAATGGAGTTTATTAGTTAATTGTAGTACACATTATACCGATTTCAGCTATACTAATCAAAATCACATATGATTATTTCTTTTGTAATTTCTCTTTCGAACAGTCATAATTCAAAATTTTAAGTCGAAATCATAAATTATAACCCAAACGAATCCATCAAAATATAGGAAAATTCTTCTAAAAGTTGTGGGGATAATCTCGCTGTCATCTGATCATGAATTTACGAATCTCAAGGCACGAGTAGATGGCCCATGAGCAGTCCAACGTTGAGATTGCTCCAAAAATACTCCGTCGATAGGCGAGATCAGACGTGCTGCTTGGGGAGTGGGGACACTGAGCCTACTGTCATGGTGTTCGACCTGCGTCGTCATCGCCACGCTGCGCAGGTGTGTACGTCAGGCCGTGCAGTGACGTAGTGGACGCCACCTCTGTGTTGACCGTCGATGACGACGTGGACGGGAGGGACGCCGGGTCGGCAGTCCCGGCGGACGTCGGCGTCGTGCCCCCCGACCTCTCTGTGTCGGGAAACGAGCCGCCTGCGCTCTCTCGCGCGTTGTAGTCCGCGAGCGCGGCCTTGAGCTCGGCGAGCACCTCCGCCATCGCCGGTCGCTCGTGCTTGTACGGCCGCACGCAACGGCAAGCGAGCGCGAACACGGCGCACACGGTGGGCCTGTCCCACGCGGGGCCGAGGCGCTTGTCCACCATGGACGCCGCGGCGGCCGCCTCGTCGCCCGCCTCCCCGACGGCCCAGTGCGCCGCGTGCACAATGGACTCGGCGCCGCCTGACGGCGTCGGCACGACGGCGCGCATCCCCGTGGCGAGCTCCAGCAGCACGACACCGAAGCTGTACACGTCGGCAGCCTCCGACACGTGCCCCACCGAGAAGCTCTCCGGATCGACGTACCCGCGCGTGCCGCGCACCTCCGTCGACAGGTGCGTGCCGCCCTCCGGCACTATCCGCGCCACACCGAAGTCCGACAGCTTCGCCGTGCCGGACTCCGACAGCAGCACGTTCGTCGGCTTCACGTCGCGGTGCACCACGACGCCCTCGCGGAAACCGTGCAGGTACGCAAGCCCCTCCGCGACGTCCACCGCAACCTGCAGCCGCCGCCGCCAGGTCAGCTCCCCCTGGAACAGCGCGCGCCACAGGTTGCCGCCGGCCATGTACTCGTACACCAGCGCATGGTGTTCGCCGCGGCCGCCGACGCAGTAGCCCACGAGCGTGGTCAGGTTGCTGTGCCGCAGCTTAGCGAGCACGGCCACCTCGCCATAGAACTCGGCCACCTTCTTGGACCTGTATATCTTCTTTACGGCCACGCGCTGCCCAGACGGGAGCCGACCGAGGTACACCTTCCCGGCGCCGCCGGCGCCGAGCAGCAGCTTCTCGTCGTAGCCGTTCGTTGCCTGCTTCAGCTCCGCCTTCGTGAAGATATACAGGCCCTCGCGCGGCAGCGGTGGGAACGACGCCACTGACTCGTCGTCGCTCAAGTTGCGGTCGCTCTCGCCGTCCCCAGCTGTCGGCCTACGCCGGCGATGGATTCTTGTAATAGCCATGGTGGCGAAGGCGATGGCAAGGATGGCCACGACGCCGGCCGCCGCCGAGCCGGCGACGATGGGGGCAGTGTTCTTGCTCGAGGAAGATCTAGGCAGAGGAGGCGAGTTTGTGGCAGAGGCAGACGGCGGCGGCGGCGGCGGCGAGGGGATGAGGTCGCCGGTGCCGAGGCTGTTGACGTTCTCAAGAACCTGGAGCATGCAGAGCGCGTAGGCGCGGAACCGCTCGAGCGGCGGGCGCGCTCGCGACCAGACGGCCACGGTGGTGGCCATCCCGCACGGCACGAACTCCTTGGTGCGCGTGCTGGACAACATCTCGTAGGTGGCGGCGATCACCGCGCCGCGGCACTCGGCGCAGCCGGGGGTGTCGGGCCCGACTATTGGCGCGCGGGCCTCCCCCGGCGCGGCGCAGAGGCGCGTGGCGTTAGGGAGCGCGCGCGGCGCCAGCGCGCGCACGTCGGCGATGGTGGCAAGTTGGCACGGGCGCGACCCCGCGGCGAGCTTGCCCGGGTCGCCGGTGAGGTCGCAGGAGCCGTTGTTGGCGAGGAGGGACGGCGACACGAGGCCCGCTGCGAGGAGCCTCGAGGCGAAGGCGTCGGAGCACGCGGCGGCCGGCGCGGGCGGGAGGAAGGCGGCGCCGGTGCGGTTGGCGTAGTCGGCGGCGGCGAAGATGTAGGCCGCGAACACGTACCAGCAGCACCCCGTCGCGGCCTGCCCGGCCGTCGCGTTCGCGTGGCACTCGCCCGGGATCATCTGCGTCGCCGTGGCGAGGTCGTACGGGCACGCGGAAGCCTTCTCAGCCGCCGGGCCGCTAGCCGGCTGCGGGGATGCCGCTGCCGACGCCGCCGCGGTGGGTGGTGGCGCGAGCGGGAGGAGGAGGAGCACGAGGAGGCGGAGCATTTCGCGCTCGTTTCTTGGCTGGGCTGGGGGAATTGGAGTGAATCGAGTGGCGACAAATGCGAACGGTTGTGAGTATTTGACGAGGCTGTCAAGTGGTTTGACGGTTTGACTCTTGAAGTGCCACTGTTTTAGTACGAATTTTGACCATGTCCACAGGCAAATAAGGAGTTTTTAAGGGGCGGCTCGTATTAGATTTTACATATAACTTTTGATTGAAAATAAATAATAATAGTTAAACGAGTGATTTTTAGAAGATAATAAGTGAGGTAAAAAAAATGAGAAAGGGATACAAATGCTAGACAGGAGCGAAAGAAATAAAATACATGATGTAATTGTGATTTCTTGACTTATTCGAAACAAGAGAGATTCGAACACTACATGAGACCATTTTGAAAAGACAAGTATTCATATTGATCAATACAAACAAGGCCTTGGAAGGAGAGGCTGTAGATTTTTAACTGTATTTTTCTCAAATGTACAACGATAAAGTGAATGTTTGTAAATAGATTAATCTAATGTCGAGTTATGACCATGTCTGCAATGTAACGCAGGGTAAGGAGTTTGTTTCAAACTCTTGATGGTGGAATATCCCTTCTGAAAAGGTTAATGTTCAATGGAGCAACCTATCACGTAAGTTCAGCTTGCCATATATGAATACGAATTATCTTTAAGCGAGATTCACAAGGTTGCACTGCATTTTCCCTCATTATTCTCTGAAGAATAGAGGTGGCAATTTTCTCCATAGGAGCGGAGCCCTACAATGAATTTCCTATCGAGGACAGGGCCCCGCTAGGCTAGCAGAGCGGAGACAGATTGTCCTCCCCAACGAGGTCCCACGAGGACCCTGTAAAAAATAAAATATATTTTTGAATAATATATTATAGTTTTTAAATATAGAAGATTGTATTATTTTCTTATATATTTAGACTAAAATTTGAATCTATATGTTAGAATACATATTTTGAAACTATATTTTTAAAAAGTATAAATTAATAAACAAAGCCATATTATTATTTATTAAAAATATTTTACCATGCTTTTTAATCCCACGGAGATCCCCGTAAGGGGCATGTCCCATAAAGGCTAATGGGGCTGGGATCGGGGAATTTTTTTGTACGGATAATCTATTTTTTATTCGAAATTACATAAATATACCCGCAGAAATTTTTTTTTACAAAAATAGGCTCCTTTCGCCTAACCGGAGGCGACAAAATTTGTGTCGCTTCACGCTCGAAGGATCGCAATTAGTCACCTTCCTATTGGGCGACTATCATGCAATCGCCAATGGATGGGCGACTAGTAGTGCAATTGCTCAATAGGGGCGACTTTACTCGATCCCGTGATTTTTAGAGTTTTGTCAATTTTGTAGTTTTAAACTGGAAAAAATGTGGTGTAGTTGTAATAAAAGTTTATGTTCATTTGGATGTTGTAGGTGCATAAAACATTTTGGGAATTTTTATAAGAATGATTGATCAGAGAATGTTCGATACATACAATGGTAAGTGATATTTTAATGTTAATGAGAATTAGTGTCTGAGAGAACGGTGTGTTAATATTGTTAAATGACTTGCTATCTAAATCATTGAATGCGAATGCAGACGAGATAATAACCTTATGTGAAATAGAAATAAACTTCATAATACGATTGGGAGTAACATGCCACGCACATTTTATTACATGCATAACATATAACATTATATGCGACTAACCCACCCAACTGCAAATGCGACCTCTCATGTGGACCGGGGTCACTTTCCCTTCCTTGCCCGCTCGGCGTTGAACTCCTTCACGGCCTCTTTTGCCTTAGCCGCCATTTCCCTCTTTCTCTCACGCTCCATCTCGCGAGCCTCCCGCTCCCTACGCGTGCATTCTTCGAGATGAGATTGCGTCTCGCGTTGTATACGCAGGGTGTGCTCGTTCTTGCGGCGCTCCTCCTCCAGCAACTCCTTGTCCCGTGTGACATTCCACTCCTCGAAGTTGAGGGTCCATTGGTCCGCAGGGTGGATCTCAAGATTGATCCATTTGCGGTAGCCACACAGGGGCACCGGAGACTGTAAATACAAGGGAGAGATTGTTAGTGCGTGCTGTGAAGGAGAAAAGGTAGGGGAAAATGGTGCATATGGTCGTTACCGGCTGCCGATAGGTTGAGGTGTCAAAACGACGGTGGGGTAGTCACTGGAGTAGTTTGCGCAACCCCAGTGACGCATACCTAGGCTGATGCATTCCTTGGATTTGAAGAACTTGCACGTGTCCCCGCACCAACAAAGGGTGTCTCCCTTAGGTGGGAGTTGCGCTGACGCTTCGGTGGGGACGTCGGGATAGGGTTCTTGCTACGGCCGCCATTACGAGGAGCGACCTTGTAGCCGCAGCGGCCCTTGCTTGTTCCTCGCGAGCCGCAGCGACTCTTGTTTGTTTCTCGCGAGCCGCAGCAGCCCTTGCTATCTTGCGGGTCTCCTCCCATTGTGCCTTCTTGCAGGACTCCTCCCTATTTTTTGTAATTTTCTCCCGTATGTTGTCCGTGAATTTCTGCCATTCCTTTAGCTGCTTGTTGTTCATCTCGACGTGGAGAAGGAAGGTATGATGTAGTGTTCTCTTGCAGATGCATTGCACCTCAATTTATAAGGCGAAGGGTAGGCATGTGATTTATTTTTGGTCGCTGCGCAAAGCTGCCCTCTTTTGTCATGTCACTGCGCAAAGCTGGCCTCTTTTGTCATCTCACTGGGCAAAGCTGGCCTCTTTTGTCATCTCACTGAGCAAAGCTGGCCTCTTTTGTCATCTCACTGAGCAAGGCTGCCCCGTTTTGTCATGTCACTGGGCAAAGCTGCCCTCTTTTGTCATCTCACTGGGCAAAGCTGCCTCTTTTGTCATCTCACCGAGCAAAGCTGCCCGCTTTGTCATGTCACCGGGCAAGCGCCTCTTTTGTCATCTCACCGCAAAGCGCCTCTTTTATCATCTCACCGAGCAAAGCTGCCGTTTTGTCATGTCACTTGGGCAAGCTGCCCTCTTTTGTCATCTCACCGGGCAAAGTTGCCCTTTTGTCATCTCACTAGGCAAAGCTTCCTCTTTTGTCATCTCACTAAACAAAGCCGCCTGCTTATGTCATGTCACCGGGCAAAGCTGGCCTCTTTTGTCATCTCACTCAGCAAATACATGTTAAGCATGTCATGGATTGGTTGTTATCCATTTTAACGAGCAAAAATACATATAGTAACTAAGTAAACATAGCAATACTAAGCTACCAGGCACAACACCAACTACATTACGTAAAACGGATGTAACATACAAGTTTTACAAATGGTACATGAAATTTAGTTGTAGTCTCCAACAACCATCGATCGGGACATGCGTCCATGTACGCATCGGCTTCATCACGAGTAACTTCATCATCTCCGCCAACGTGGCGCTTTGAGTGCTAGCACCTCCGAAGCATGGGCGGATGCACGAGCTATGCGACTATTTGTAGTGAGGACGGTTGCACAAGGGATACACTCGTTTCCACGGCGCGGCACCCTTGCACAAAGCCCTTCCATGAAGCGAGCGCGCACAAAGTCTTCAATTCCCATCGATGTCCGTGGGAGACCGGCTCCAAAGCCCTTGCACGACGGCGCTGCACACCTCGGGGTCCAATGAAAACTCGGATCTCGCCAATGCCGCACATCGTCATTCGAGCATTCTCGTCATCGGAAGTGCGAGTGACTTGCGGAAAATCGCTCAAATCCACACCATTCGGACCTTCACGAATAATTCCAGCACCGTAATACACTCTCAATGTAGTGGCCATTGATGATGTAGGCCTGCATGTATGATTGAAATTTACGACATGTCAAATAACATCGTTACAACACTAAACTACACTTTCTATACTAAAAGGGTGCTAATATTTCTATACTACAAAATGTTCCATACTACAAAATGTATACTACAACTTTTGACACTAATATTTTCATACTAAAATTGTACTACATTTTCTACATCTAAAATTTTTACTAACACCAACATTTCATATAACTAATAGTGCAATACAACATAATAAAAAAATACTGATCCAAATGGATGGAATAGCTTCCACTCCTCCTTCCTCCCTCACCTCCTCCTCCAACCTGTCCTTCTCTCCTTCTCTTCTCCCTCCTTTTCTTCCCCTTCCTCCTCTCTCCTCTTCTTCTCGTTTCTTCTCTCGTGCGCAGAGAATGAGTGCAAAAAGTGGTAGGTGGTCTTGGCGCCGATTGTGCTGTCTTAAAAACCCCTCCTGTCGCCTGTTTGTTGGGCGACTGAAATCCAGTCGCCAACCAGACAAATGATGGAAGAAGTCATAGCGCTCGGCGACAAAGATTGATTCGCTCAACGGTTCCCACATTCCTTAAATGTCGCCTCGGTTGGGCGAAAGCGCGATTGCCAATAAGAGGCGATGGAGCCTATTTTGTAAAAAAATTTCCGCGGGTATATTTATGTAATTTTGAATAAAAAATAGATTATCCGTACAAAAAATTCGGGGATCGGGTAGGGGCAGGAGGCGGAGGGCCTCCTCGGGATCTGGCCCGTTGCCACCCCAACCGATGAACATACTTGTGTGCGAGAGGACCACAATGATGAGGTCAAGAACGCATGCAAAATGCAAACCTTAAAATAATTAAGCTTTGACCAAAAAAATAAACAAATCCTGATTGTGATCACGACCATATATACTGGATTATTCAATGCAAACAGGCTGGAAGAATTAGTGCATTCTTTAACATCAAACAAAGGGTGTTAGCGCGTCAATCACGGCTGCATGTTCCCATATTTGTGCACACGGTTTGCACCAGTTGTATATACTACAGTTAGACCCCTTTCCATCTCTCTCCTGTGATTAAGGATCTCTAATGATTCCCTTCATGTAACACTACATACTGGAAAGCAATACAAGGAGATATGTGTGGCCAATCATATAGTTCTACATGATATCAGACGCGAAAACAATCTAAGCTAGCCCACCCTCCTCTCCACTACTCTCCCACGCCACCATGAGCTTGCCGGACATCTCCCTCCAACACGGCCACTCCAACGTGGGAACCCTCAGTTCCCAGACGCTGGCTTTTCTCAGCTCCGGCACCAACGGCTCTTCTTCCTCCGCAGTGCTCCCTTCCTCTCTCATCCAGAGAGTCAACATCCGAAGCCATGTTCTGATCACCCTGGATATTAAGGAGTCCAACTACTCTATCTGGAGTCAGCTATTCACCATCGTGCTTGGCAAGTTTGTCTTGCTCTCGCACATTTGTGGCAATGCGCCACCCGCCGATGATCCCACATGGTGCCTTGATGACTATAGCATCGTCTCATGGCTCTACACCACCGTTTCATTGGAGATCCTCACCTTCGTCCTTACCCCCAACGACACGGTGCGCTTGGTCTGGCAGCACATCTTGGGCCTATTCAACGACAACAAACAAACACGCTCCATCTACATCGACTCCGACTTTCGCCGCCAATGTCAGGGTGACTTGTCCATCACCGACTACTGCACGCGGCTGAAGAATTTCTTTGACCAACTTCATGACATCAACATGCCCATTACTGATGACACCCTGGTCCTCAATCTCATCCGTGGCCTTAACCTGCGGTACCACAACGCGGCCTCCATCCTACTAGCACGGGCTCCATTCCCCTCATTCATGGAGGCGCATTCCTACCTGCTACTTGAAGAAAATTGCTTCGTCGAGACATCCAAGATGATGACCACCACGGTGCTGTGGTCTGCTACTGTGCCCTTTCCAAGTGCGCCATGGCCCAGCATGCCCCCATCTAAATAGAGCTTGTTCTGGTCGGCCGCACCTCATCCTCATTTCCTCAACATGGTGCATCCTGGTCCGTCGCACACCTCAACTCTGGCCAATGTGTTCTGGTCACACGCGCCTGCACCCGGTGCACCCTGTGGTCCAGTACAACCACTCCTTTATGTTCCCCTCCCTCTGGCGGCTAGTCATCATCTCAAGCCAGGCACCAAGAAGGGCACGGGTAAGAAGAAATACCGGTGCAATCCTCCGCATCAACTTGGGACCAGGCCGACCTCATCATGGCGCTAAACAACATGTCTGCGCAGTCAAACCAGCCCGACGAGGACTGGTTTCTGGACACCGGAGCAACATCGTTCATATCTCCAAGTGGTGGTAATCTTTCCTCCTTTGTCCTTTTGATTCTAACTCTCGTATTACCTTTGGTAATGGATCCAGTCTCCCCATTACTCACACAGGTCATACGTACGTCCATCTCCACACCAACCACTACACTCCATCTTTCAAATGTCTTAGTTGCACCCAATCTCATTAAAAATCTGATTTCCATTTGTGCCTAACCGAGATAATTCTATGTTGATAGAATATCACCCTCTTAGTTTTTCTATAAAGGACATGCTCACCAAAACAGAGATCCTGTGTTGTGACAGCCTAGGTGACCTCTACTCACTCTCCACAAATAAATCTACTGCCACTGTCCTCCACATCACCATGCACTCTGTCAAGCTTTGGCACTAGCGTCTCGGACAAGTTAGATTGAGGAGGCCAA